>JBBGZY010000117.1:162500-762500 GCA_037952925.1 Lithobates clamitans | reverse complement strand
CATGAAACAGTTGTAAAGACTGTTATTGTTATTGTTATTCTTACCTGCTTCGTGCAATGGTATTGCACTTAGCAGCCCCCTTACCTCCTCTTTGGGGGCTCCCTGCCAGCGATCTCTGCTCTTCTCTGAGTGCCCCAGTAGCAAGCTGTGTGCTGTGAGGGCACTCGTGTAGGCATGCTCCTGAGCTGGGTTGTGTGCATCCATAGACACACACAGTGCTGCTCGGCCCCACCCCCTGTTCCCTCCTCACAGGAATGAATGGCAGCAGCAGGAGCCAATGGTTCCCGCTGCTGCCTCTGTGTCTTGTGAGAAGAAGGAGAGAGAGCAGCATTGTTGCAGCCGGGACCAGCGCTTAATCAAGGGAAGAGTCGGGTAAAGCCACGTACACACGAGTGGAATGTCCGACAGAAAAAGTCAGACGGAAGCTTTTCATCGTCTATTCCAACCGTGTGTAGGCCTGATTGGACTTTTTTTTTTTGAAAATTCTGACGGACCTAGAAATGGAGCATGTTCTAAATATTTCCGACGGAACCAATTCCTATCGGGAAAACCGCTCGTCTGTATGCTGTTCCGACGGACCAAAAACGACGCATGCTCTGAAGCAAGTACGAGATGGAAGCTACTGGCTATTGAACTTCCTTTTTCTAGTGCCGTCGTAAGTGTTGTACGTCACCACGTTCTTGACGGTCGGACTTTGGTTTGACCGTGTGTAGGCAAGACCGCTTGAATGGAAATCCGTCGGAGTCCTGTCGGAGAAACCTTCGGAGTTTATTCCGACGGCAAAACCGGTCGTGTGTACGCGGCATAAGTACTGGGGGGGGGGGGGGGCAAGGTACAAGTAGTAAGACTTTTTGTACTTTAAAATATGGACTGCATTAAGGTTAAACATATGACTTGCCTTTCATTCAACCACTTCATCAATTCAAATAAATGATGACCAGGATGAGAAGAATCGTTCCCTAGTTTCTCTGCTCTACAAAAGCAACAAGACTGGTAGATCTCATACAATTTTAGAGGCTGTATTGTACGTAAAGGTTTTACAATTGTTTTTCTTTTGTTTTCAAGGGAACAGTGTGGGTCGGTATAATAGAAGGAGGAAAGGAATCAAATATAAGTGCCAATGTTGTGACATTCACCGTTACATGTGGCCAGGTGTTCTTTGTGCCCAGGCTCAGCATACACTGGATAAAGAATATTGGGGACACAGAGGCCACTGTGGCTCTTTATTTTTCAACTTCTGAGGAATTTTTCACCACCGAGCTAGACGTGTTGTTTTCTAAAACTGATAACGATATACTGACGAGGACACTCAAGGTAAGTCATCCTTTGCCACTGGGTATTCTGCTCTAGATTTGTCAACTGTTAAACCTCACAGTAGCAAAAAGTTACGGTTACCTGTTCCTACAGTATTCAGGTTTTCATACTATCACCATATCTAAGACCACTCAATATTTTTAGTTCAGAGCTATATTGAGACCTATTTCCTGAGACTCTGGACACCTGCTAAGGAGTAGAGACAAATACACTATATTGTCAAAAGTATTGGGACACCCTGCTTTTACACGCACAGGGACTTTAATGGCACCCCAGTCTTAGTCCATAGGATTCAATATTGAGTTGATTTTTTCTAGTCCTTTTGATGTCTTAGCATAAAACCAGTAAACCACATGGGGAAAACATACTAGCTGTGCATCCAATGCAGCAGCACAAGGGTTCTTTGGGACTCTGGGGTCCATTTTTATTATATATGGTGGAGGTAGTGTTCCACGCACTTCTGGAGCAGAAGAGCGTGGAACACTACCATGGATGCAGTGGTAAGTTACATGATCACACTGGCCCGGGGAAAGGAGACCTTACAAAAGGGACTTTTTTGTCTGCAGGGACCTTAAATACCAGTACATCATCCAATACTACAGTAAGGGCTCTTATTTAAATAAGACACTGCAGGGTCCACAGAAGGGGCTTTTTGCAAGACTCTCTTCCATTGGATATTGTTCCTCAGTATCTCTAGTGCCCCAAAAATCAGGGAGATAGCACCAGGAGACCCACCACAATATAGACACTAACTCATACGGGGAGCAGAGCTGGAAAATTGGCTCAGTCTTCACCTTATCCAGAAGAGGCATATCCAATAGAGTCTTCAGGGAGAAGACCACAGCTTTGGAACTGTAAAGCACCCCACAAGCTAATTCACAGATGCAACCACCTGTCAAAGTGGGCACCATAGCTGGGATCCAGTGCCAAATCAGCTTAAGGCAGTCTCTTTTCTTTATCTGGGGTTTGAATACTCTCCCTCTGGAATTTAAGCATCAATAAGCATCTGGAAAACTGTCACTGCTATAGAGCACTGGGGCTCAGCGGAGGAAAGCAGTGGGGGACAGTGTCAAGCTTTGCTATTTCTGAATAAATAAAAACTGCACTCAGTGCTTTTCCAAATATAAATGATATCAAATCCTCACAGCTGCACTCAAAAACATGAAATACAAAATGTATGAAATATATGTAAACCTCATATAGTTGCGCTGTGTAAATCCAAATAAGTGATTATAACAAGCGCGTGTAACAATCAAAATGCCAATGGTGCCAGCTCCAGCAAAGCGCAGGTGACGTCAGCACAAACTCCGCCCCACCCAGACGTACGTTTCGTCTAAACAGACGTTGTCAAGGGGATCAGACGGACACCAGCTGTGTTTTCATTTTTGTTACACGTGCTTACTAGAAGTTGTTTTGCAAGTAGTTTTTTGGCTTATTTCAAATAAAGTATTTTACGGTACTCTACTATTGGAAGCTTATTTTATGTTTCTGGAGTAAGGAGAGGAAGATTGCAGTGGAGCTTCCATTCAAGTGCCATATGTGTTTCTGTGTCAGATGATCCAGGTTCAAGACCCATGCAGCTTCACGCTATGTCAGACCTCCTATAATCTGGGGTCTGACAGTTTGGTAAGAGGCTGTATGTGTAGGTGGTGGGCTCACTCTCACATTTGTCAGGTCTTATCTAGGATTGATGGACACTTTATTTATTCACAGAGGATTAACTTTACTCACCTTATGACTTTGTTGATTGTGTGGACCTCTTTGGGTCCACACAATCTGATCCAGCAATGTGCATGAGAGCAGCATCTCTCTCCGCTCTCTCCCTCCTCACTGAGGAGATTGATAGCCAATGCTGTCAATAAAATTCTGTGACAAAGGAGTGGGGGCCCAGCTACCCTGTCTTTGTCAATAGATGCAGACAGGGTGACTTGGGATCGAGCCCGCTAAAGTACCCCCATAGAAAGCTGCTTTCTATGGATCCGGTTGGGGAAGAACCAGGATTGCTGGTGGGGACCCCAGAAGAGGCAAATTGGGGCTTCTGTTTGCAAAACCATTGCACAGAGTAGGTAGGTATGACATGTTTGTTATTTTATTTATAAAAAATTAAGCTTTACAATCACTTTAAGAAAACCAAGCAAGAAGCAGTATAATAAACCCGGCAAGCAAAAATCAGTATCACAAGATCAGCAAGAAAAGATAAGTATAGGAAAACCAGCAAGCAACATTCAGTATAACAAAACCGGCAAGTAACACCGGTATCACCAAGTTCAGCAAGCAGAAATCAGTATAACAAATCCAGCAAGAAACAGGCAGTATAAACACTGCCAGCAACAATCAGCCTTAGAAAATCCACAAGCAATAATCAGTATAAAAAAAAAATAGGAAAACCAGCAAGCATTAAGCAATATAACAAACCAGCACGCAGCAATTAATATAACAAAACCAGCAAACAGCAAGCAGTATACTGTAAAAACAGCAAGCAGCAAACAGTATAACAATACCAGGAAGCAACATGAAGCCTATTCTGTAAAACATCGTCAATTCATCAGTTTGAAAATCCAATCTTAGACATTGATAATAATAGCGTAATTTAGATCTTGGTAATGATCCTCGCTTACCAGTACTGAGTTGGCATGCAGATTTTTGCCGTCACATTATTCATTGACATGTTTTTTTCAGTTTTATTTCTTACAACATTATAATTAGGAGGCGGAGAAGGTAGAGTTACTGGTGCCAAAGAAAGTTTTGGCAAACCTGAAATCACTTTTTTGGCAGGTCAGGTTTGTAATGTAATATTTGTAATGTATACTTCTGCTGTTATGGAGATCCTGGGATGAGCTCACATCTACACGGTTCTCCTCCTACCTATCACAGCGCTCCTTCAGTGTTACCTACAAATCTGTCTCCTCCTCTCCATTGCCCTTTTAGGTGGGGGTCCCTCAATGCTCTGTTCTTGGACCCCTTCTCTTCTCTATCTACATCTCTTCCCTTGGTCACTTGATAACTGCCCACGGCTTCCAATACCATCTATATGCGAATACACCAATGACACCCAAATCTATCTGTCTACTCCCCACCTCACTCATTTCCGGAAGTGGGGGGCAATGTCAAGCTTTGCTATTTGCCAAATTCCAAACACCTGTATTATGTGATGATTATGTGCCAATAGACGTAGACAGGGCAGCTTGGGAGCAAGACCGCTCGAGTGTCCCCTTAGAAAGCGTCTCTCTATGTGAGGACTTGGTGGCGGGAAGGAGCCAGGAGCGGTGGCAGAGGACCCCAGAAAAGGAGGATTGGGCTGCTCTGTGTAAAACCATTGCACAGAGCAGGTAAGTATGACATGTTTGTTATTTTATTTTTTTAAAAAAAGCATTACAATCACTTTAAGGAAACAAACCCTGCAAGCAACAAGCAGTATCACAAAAACAGCAAGAAACAGGCAATATAAAATCTGAAAGCAACAATCAGCATCACAAAAAAACGCAAGCAACAATCGGTATAACTTATGTCGCGTACACGCGGCGGACGGGATTTCGTCGGACAATTAGATCGTGTGTGGGCTCCAGCGGACTTTGTTTGCTCAAAAGTTGGACGGACTAGTACACACGAGCGGACTTTACGGCAGACTTTGCCCGGCGGACTTTTCGACGTACTTTATGACGGACTTTCTGAATGAACGGACTTGCCTACACACAATCCACCAAAGTCCGTCGAATTCGTACGTGATGACGTACGACCGGACTAAAACAAGGAAGTTCATAGCCAGTAGCCAATAGCTGCCCTAGCGTGGCTTTATGTCCGTCGAACTAGCATACAGACGAGCGGACTTTTCGACCGGACTCGATTTCGACGGATTCATTTAAAACATCTTTCAAATCTAAGTCCGTCCAACTTTTGAGAAAACAAAGTCCGCTGAAGCCCACACACGATCGAATTGTCTGACCAAATCCCGTCCGCCGGGCAAAGTCTGCCGTAAAGTCCGCTCGTGTGTACGCGGCATTAGATTTGAAACATGTTTTAAATCTATCCATCGAACTCGAGTCTGGTCGAAAAGTCCGCTTGTCTGTATGCTAGTTCGACGGACAAAAAGCCACGCTAGGGCAGCTATTGGCTACTGGCTATGACCTTCCTTGTTTTAGTCTGGTCGTACGTCATCACGTACGAATTCGACGGACTTTGGTGGATTGTGTGTAGGCAAGTCCGTTCATTCGGAAAGACCGTCATAAAGTCCGTCGAAAAGTCCACCGGGCAAAGTCTGCCTTAAAGTCCGCTCGTGTGTACGCGGCATAAGGAAACCAGTAAGCGATAAGCAGTATAACAAAACCAGCATGAATCAGGCAGACAGTATACAACCAGCAAACAACAATCAGTATAACAAAACCAGTAAGAAACAGATAGTATAAAACCAGCAAGCAGAAATCAGCATCACAATATTAGCAAGCGCAATTACTGTAAAATAACAAGACCAGCAAAAAAGCAGTATAAAAAAGAAAAAGAAAAAAAGCAAGCAGTATAACAATACCAGCAAGCAACACAAAGCGTATTCTGCAAATCATTGTGAATTCAGCAGTTTAAAAATTCAGCCTTAGACATTGATAATAATAGCGTAATTTAGATCTTGGTAATGCTCCTCACTTACCAGTACTGAGCTGGCACGCAGATTCTTGCAGTCACATTATTCAATGATGAACATGTTTTACGAGGTTTTATTGCTTACAATATTATAACATAATTAAGAGGCGGAGAAGGTAGAGTTACTGGCGCAAAAGAAAGTTGTAGCAAACCTCCAATTACTTTTTGGCAGGTCAGGTGTATATATTTATTTATATATAAAATGTTTAGAAAATTAAAAACATTGGGTTTCTTATTCTAATACAAAGAGAGTAGCGTAGGCAGAATAAGCCCGTATATTCGACTTTCTCTGCGTGTCTCTGGTATCTGAAAATGCCTCTGAAGACCAATGAAAATTTTATGCAAATGTCAACTTGCTGAAAGTTTGTTTGCAAAAGATTAGTTGGGAGCAATGGGCCCCATTATTTTGGAATTAACTCAGCAGTCAGCTAAAAAGTAGTATTTTGGCTGTTATTATACATGACATCTTCTTTCTTTCAATAGTTGTTAAGGACGCTGGCGGGTGCAGGCACCACTGAGTCCTAAACAACCAGTAATGCCAATGGCAACATTCATTTACATGGCTGGTCATGTAAGCAAAGTAGCTGGAGATAAAAAAAAAAGGCATGGGTGTTCCCACCAATTCATACAAGGCCCTTCAGGTCTGGTATTATTTTAAGAGGGACCCCACACAACCCCCCCCCCAAAAAAAAAATGGTCAATGATGTAATCAGGAGACACCACCCAACTGTTATTCAGCAGGAGTGAAGAGACAGGATGTAACACCGAGTGACACTTCTTCTCGGTGACCGCTGTTATATAGCTGAGGGCGGGGCCACCCGGTGACCTAAACAGGTGATCCCGTCCCTCCTCTGATGCCACGTGACGTCAGAGGAAGGCAGGGTCGACCGTTTGTGTCACTAAGTGGCCCCGCCCTCAGCTATATAACAGCTGTCATCGAGAAGAAGCATCACTCGGTGGAAGCCTCCCATGGAAGCGGAGCTTTCTTTTTTCGGCTCGTCGGGCGGCATGAGATGGATCTACATTGTGGGACATTTTTATTTTTTTATTTTTTAATAAAGGACTTGTCCTAAAGTGTCTCCTGTCTTTTTTACTATTTTTGACACTTTAATTTGTGAAATGGTAGGGGTACAATGTACCCGTTACCAATTCACAGGCCGGGATCTGGGGGTCCCCATTGTTAAAGGGGGCTTCCAGATTCCGATAAGCGCCCCGCCCGCAGACCCCCACAACAACCGGGCAAGGGTTGTGGGGATGAGGCCCTTGTCCCCATCAACATGGGGACAAGGTGCTTTGGGGACCCCAAAGCATCCTCCCCATGTTGAGGGCATGTGGCCTGGTATGGTTCGGGGGGGGCACTCTAATCCCCCCTCTTTTCCTGCGGCCTGCCAGGTTGCGTGCTCGGATAAGGGTCTGGTATGGATTATGGGACCCCTATGCCATTTTTTGTTTATTTTGGCACAGGGTTCCTCTTAATATCCATACCAGACCTGAAGGGCCTAGTATTGATTTTGGGGGGATCCCCATGCAATTTTTTTTTTTAATTTTTGGTTCGGTGTTCCCCTTAATATTCATACCAGACCTGAAGGGCCTAGTATTGATTTTGGGGGGATCCCCATGCAATTTTTTTTTTAATTTTTGGTTCAGTGTTCCCCTTAATATTCATACCAGACCTGAAGGGCCTGGTAATGGACTTGGGGGGAGGGGGTACCCATGCCGTTTTTTGCAATGAGTTTTATCTATATTGCCGAGACCCGACAATTCATTACAACCTCGATCAATTTTAAATGACTTTTATTCCTTTAGAAATGTCATGTTGCTGTGGTACTGTTCTACACACGGGAAAACTGCCCCACTTTACAGGCATACTATAGTCACCCCCCAGGAACGATATTTAAAGGAATATTTCATTTTTATTGTTTCACTTTAAGCATTATTAAAATCACTGCTCCTGAAAAAACTGCAGTTTTTAAAACTTTTTTTGCATTGATCCATGTCCCCTGGGGCAGGACCCGGGTCCCCAAACACTTTTTATGGCAATAACTTGCATATAAGCCTTTAAAATGAGCACTTTTGATTTTTCATGTCAGTGTCCCCTAGACTTTAACGGGGTTCCGTGGCTTTCGAATTTGCCACGAACACTGCATAATGTTCGTTGTTTGCCAAATGTCCGAACAACCAAAGTTCACCCCGAACTTATGCTCAGGCTGAATTGTTCGCCAATCCCTAGTTAAAAAGGTAATTTCTTGTAAGGAGGGCCTACACTAATGCCCCGTACACACGGTCGGACTTTCCGATGGAAAATGTCCGATCGGAGCGTGTTGTCGGAAATTCCGACCGTGTGTGGGCTCCATCGGACATTTTTCATCGGATTTTCCGACACACAAAGTTTGAGAGCAGAATATAAAATTTTCCGACAACAAAATCCGTTGTCGGAAATTCCGATCGTGTGTACACAAATCCGACGGACAAAGTGCCACGCATGCTCAGAATAAATAAAGAGATGAAAGCTATTGGCCACTGCCCCGTTTATAGTCCCGACGTATGTGTTTTACGTCACCGTGTTTAGAACGATCGGATTTTCCGACAACTTTGTGTGACCGTGTGTATGCAAGACAAGTTTGAGCCAACATCCGTCGAAAAAAATCCTAGGATTTTGTTGTCGGAATGTCCGAACAAAGTCCGACCGTGTGTACGGGGCATAAGAGGATAGGTTGTTGCCTTCCTACAGGCAGTGCAGCCCAATCTCAAAAAAAAAAGAACCCACAAAAAAACTTTACTGTTTTTAAAATATAGGATGTTATTCATTTGTGTCTTTATAGCCCCTGTCTGGATTGGATTTCATTCAAGCTTTGAAACGTGGCATTTCTCAACCTCAAATAATTACTATGGGTTCCGTCCAAGGATTCTACCCCCAATCTCCAGCTAACATTGTCTCGAAGTATTTTTTGGACATGGAAGGTAAGAAGGAATTGTACTGAAATGTTGTAATTACTGTATAACCCGGCATTCAGGAAAGGAGAAGTGGACTGTGCAGAGTCCATACCAGTGGCGGCTGGTGCTCAAAATTTTTGGAGGGGGCGCAAAAATTAAAAAAAAAAAATCATCAATTGCAGCCACTGTGCCATCAAACGCTGCCACTGTGCCCATCAAACGTTGCCACTGTGCCATCAATTGCAGCCACTGTGCCTATTAAACGCTGCCACTGTGTCCATTAAACGCTGCCACTGTGCCCGTCAAACGCTGTCACTGTGCCATCAAATGCTGCCAGTGTGCCCATCAAATGCTGCCAGTGTGCCCATTAAATGCTGCCAGTGTGCCCTTGAATGCCCCCAGTGTGACCCCCGCCCGCTCGCAGTCTGCTGGCACTTACCCTGTCTTGGTGGGGCAGTGGGTGACAGCGACGAGTGGGGTCCTCCATGCTTCTCCTGCCGTCCTTATCATCCGTCCTCTCCTGCTGCTGGGCGCCTGTCATTTCAGGTAATCAGGTGACAGACTCGAGCACCTGATTTCCGGAGAGGAGGTTTAGTGTTAGGAAAGCGAATATTCATTTGCTTTTCTAACACAGGTGAGTGAACTGCGAGTGCCCAGCATGGCGCTCGCAGGTCACCTTTTTTGATGCCTATTAGAGCCTATGGTGGTAGGAGAGAGGGGGCGGCGCCCTGATGGACGCACCGCCACTGGTCCATACATACAGAATAAGAACTAATACTGAGAATTACACCCGGCATACAGGGCAAGAGACGTGCTAAGGTGCAACATCCATACATACAGAATAAGATAGATATTTAAATCAGCATTAAACCTAACAACAAAAAAGTTAGTATATTTCAGTTCCCCACTCCTTAATGTAGTGACCGCATTCGTTTTATTTTTTAGGCCTTTTTCCTTCATTTTCACCTGGTGCTTCGGCCACTAACACACTTCCTGTCTTAGTTTGTCTCTATTCTGGATAGAGGGGCAACAGGGACAGGTTTGGACAGCAGCATTGTCCATGTGTAAAGAGGGCAGTGTTAAATGAACTCAGTGCTGGGACAAGGGGTGGGCAGGAAGGGCAGCTGTCCTGGGCACTGTGGTGTCATGTTGGGAAGGGGGGGGTCAGAAGGTCGAAACCACAAGGAGATTGGGGGGAGGGGATTTGTGTTGAGAAAGGAATTTTGGAAGCCAAACGGGGATAAGAAATGTTCTTGGAGGGCAGATTTGGGGAGGTGTGCTAGGAGTGGTGTTTTGGGTGGATTTGTGTTGGGAGGGGTGGTGGGGGAAGAGGATTTGTGCTAAGAGGGAGGATTTGGGGGGTTTGTGATAGAAAAGTTTTTTTTTTGGGGGGGGAGGGGTGCTAGTGGGGATGATTGGGGGGGCTATTTGTGCCAGGAGGGGAAATTTGTGGGGGATTTTTTCTAGGTTGGGGGATTGGGGAGGGGAATTTGTACTAAAAGTGAGAGATTTGGAGGTAGGGGGATTTGTGCTAGGAGCGGGAATTTGCTTTTGTTTTTTTTTGGGGGGGGTTTGGGGCTGGGGGCTTATGGGGGGAGAACAGATTTGAGCCTGGGGGGCAGAGATTAATGCTTGGAGGTGGGTTTCAGCAGGGGGGCGTATTTGTACTGGGTAGAGGGGGATGTTATGGTTAGGGGTAAGCTTGCAGATTAGTGCTAGATTTTTTTTTGGGGGGGGGATTTTTGCTGAGACATAATGCCCATACATCTTGGGCAGGGGACACAATTTGGCATGTTTGCCCTGGGCATTAGATAACTTTGTCCCGACACTGGAAGCACTTTTTCTTTTAGGATAAGGCCTCATGTACACTGCTTCTGGTAAACGGATGTTTAGAAGCAGTTGGGCATTTTTTTCAACTGCTCCTGAACTCGTTGTTTCAAGGCAATTGAGTTTAGAGGCTTTTTTTGTAACGCAAAAAAATGGGTTCAGACGCTGAGTTTAGAGGCATTTCAAGCGCCAAACGCTTCTAAATTGCGCGGCTATATGGGGTAACTTGCGTTTAGCCACATTTCGTTTACAGGCGTTTTTCATTATTGGGTATTTTGAAAACCACTTAAAAAAAAAAAAAAGTACATCTACCTTTTATGCAGATCATTTTAAAATATTTCCTTGCTATAACATTTACAATAGTTGCATTATATGTTTCATTTTAGGTGAAAAGAAATTAATGTATAACAATATAATAATAACAACCAGTGCTCGCTACTATGAGAACACTACAGAACTGACCCAAAATACCATCACGTATGGCAATTCCATATTCTCGGTAAGGCACAATTTTTTTTTTCCAAATTTTCAAATAGGTTGATAAATGCATTTTAGTTTATTTCGTGGAAGTTTATCATTTTAAATAAATGGTAAGAAAAAAAAAGAAACTATTGTATATTTTCAGTTAATACACATTATGGATCAGGCCAATTTGGGACATTTACCATGCATATTCAGGATGGTATACATTTTCCTTGGTTGGGTGCAGAGGACTAGGGATGAGCTTCGAGTTTGAGTCGAACTCATGTTCGACTCGAACATTGGCTGTTCGCAAGTTCGCCGAACAGCGAACAATTTGGGGTGTTCGCGGCAAATTCGAATGCCGCGGAACACCCTTTAAAAGTCTATGGGAGAAATCAAAAGTGCTAATTTTAAAGGCTTATATGCAAGTTATTGTCATAAAAAGTGTTTGGGGACCCGGGTCCTGCCCCAGGGGACATGGATCAATGCAAAAAAAAGTTTTAAAAACGTCCGTTTTTTCAGGAGCACTGATTTTATTAATGCTTAAAGTCAAACAATAAAAGTGTAATATCCCTTTAAATTTCGTACCTGGGGGGTGGTGTCTATAGTATGCCTGTAAAGGGGCGCATGTTTCCTGTGTTTAGAACAGTCTGACAGCAAAATGACATTTGGAAGGAAAAAACTCATTTAAAACTACCCGCGGCTACAGTATTGCATTGCCGACAATACACATAGAAGTTCATTGATAAAAACGGCATGGGAATTCCCCACAGGGGAACCCCGAACCAAAATAAAAAAAAAAAAAAAATGATGTGGGGGTCCCCCTAAATTCCATACAAGGCTCTTCAGGTCTGGTATGGATATTAAGGGGAACCCCAGCCAAAATTTAAAAAAAAAATTGACGTGGGGTTCCCCCTAAATTCCATACCAGACCCTTCAGGTCTGGTATGGATTTTTTTAAGGGGAACCCCGCGCCAAAAAAAAAAAAAAAAAAACGGCGTGGGGTCCCCCTAAAAATCCATACCAGACCCTTATCCGAGCACGCAACCTGGCAGGCCGCAGGAAAAGAGGGGGGGACGAGAGTGCGGCCCCCCCCCCTCCTGAACCGTACCAGGCCACATGCCCTCAACATTGGGAGGGTGCTTTGGGGTAGCCCCCCAAAACACCTTGTCCCCATGTTGATGAGGACAAGGGCCTCATCCTCACAACCGTGGCCGGTGGTTGTGGGGGTCTGCGGGCGGGGGGCTTATCGGAATCTGGAAGCCCCCTTTAACAAGGGGACCCCCAGATCCCGGCCCCCCCCTGTGTGAAATGGTAAGGGGGTACTTACCCCTACCATTTCACTAAAAAACTGTCAAAAATGTTAAAAATGACAAGAGACAGTTTTTGACAATTCCTTTATTTAAATGCTTCTTCTTTCTTCCTTCATCTTCTTCTTCTTCTGGTTCTTCTGGCTCTTCTGGTTCTTCCTCCGGCGTTCTCGTCCAGCATCTTCTCCGCGGCGTCTTCTATCTTCTTCTCCTCGGGCCGCTCCGCACCCATGGCATGAGGGGGGAGGCTTCCGCTCTTCTCTTCATCTTCTTCTCTTCTTCATCTTCTTCTTCATCTTCTTCTTCTTCTTCTTCTTCCTTCTTCTCTTCTTCCTGTCTTCTCCGGGCCGCTCCGCAGCCATGCTGTGGCATGGAGGGAGGCTCCCGCTGTGTGACGGCGTCTCTTCGTCTGACGGTTCTTAAATAACGGGGGGCGGGGCCACCCGGTGACCCCGCCCCCTCTGAAGCACGGTGACATGACGGGACTTCCCTGTGGCATTCCCCGTGACGTCACAGGGAAGTCCCTCAAGTCACCGTGCGTCAGAGGGGGGCGGGGTCACCGGATGGCCCCGCCCCCCGTTATTTAAGAACCGTCAGACGAAGAGACGCCGTCACACAGCGGGAGCCTCCCTCCATGCCACAGCATGGCTGCGGAGCGGCCCGGAGAAGACAGGAAGAAGAGAAGAAGGAAGAAGAAGAAGAAGAAGAAGATGAAGAAGAAGATGAAGAAGAGAAGAAGATGAAGAGAAGAGCGGGAGCCTCCCCCCTCATGCCATGGGTGCGGAGCGGCCCGAGGAGAAGAAGATAGAAGACGCCGCGGAGAAGATGCTGGACGAGAACGCCGGAGGAAGAACCAGAAGAGCCAGAAGAACCAGAAGAAGAAGAAGATGAAGGAAGAAAGAAGAAGCATTTAAATAAAGGAATTGTCAAAAACTGTCTCTTGTCATTTTTAACATTTTTGACAGTTTTTTAG
This sequence comes from Lithobates clamitans, assembly GCA_037952925.1. Lineage (NCBI taxonomy): Eukaryota > Metazoa > Chordata > Amphibia > Anura > Ranidae > Lithobates > Lithobates clamitans. The sequence goes on along the minus strand of JBBGZY010000117.1, from coordinate 749,048 downwards.
TGAAATGGTAGGGGTAAGTACCCCCTTACCATTTCACACAGGGGGGGGGGGCCGGGATCTGGGGGTCCCCTTGTTAAAGGGGGCTTCCAGATTCCGATAAGCCCCCCGCCCGCAGACCCCCACAACCACCGGCCACGGTTGTGAGGATGAGGCCCTTGTCCTCATCAACATGGGGACAAGGTGTTTTGGGGGGCTACCCCAAAGCACCCTCCCAATGTTGAGGGCATGTGGCCTGGTACGGTTCAGGAGGGGGGGGGCCGCACTCTCGTCCCCCCCTCTTTTCCTGCGGCCTGCCAGGTTGCGTGCTCGGATAAGGGTCTGGTATGGATTTTTAGGGGGACCCCACGCCGTTTTTTTTTTTTTTTTTTGGCGCGGGGTTCCCCTTAAAATCCATACCAGACCTGAAGGGCCTTGTATGGAATTTAGGGGGACTCCCACATCATTTTTTTTTTTTAATTTTGGTTCGGGGTTGCCCTGTGGGGAATTCCCATGACGTTTTTATCAATGAACTTCTATGTGTATTGTCGGCAATGCAATAGCCGCGGTAGTTTTAAATGTGTTTTTTCCTTCAAAATGTCACTTTGCTGTCAGACTGTTCTAAACACGGGAAACATGCGCCCCTTTACAGGCATACTATAGAAACCCCCCAGGTATGAAATTTAAAGGGATATTACACTTTTATTGTTTGACTTTAAGCATTATTAAAATCACTGCTCCTGAAAAAACGGACGTTTTTAAAACTTTTTTTTGCATTGATCCATGTCCCCTGGGGGAGGACCCGGGTCCCCAAACACTTTTTATGACAATAACTTGCATATTAGCCTTTAAAATTAGCACTTTTGATTATTCATGTTCGTGTCCCATAGACTTTAACGGCATTCGCGTGTTCGAACAAATTTTTTTCCTGTTCGCATGTTCTGGTGCGAACCGAACAGGGGGGTGTTCAGCTCATCCCTACAGAGGACAAATGCATATGAACTGAACTCAAGGCAAAGTGAATACACAGTTGATGTACAGTATGTCACAAAAGAGGACTCCAGTGGCAACCTGTTAAGCTCTGGTGAACTCCATGCCCAAGAGGGTTAAGGCAGTGCTGGAAAATAATTGTGGCCACACAAAATATTGACACTTTGGGCCCAATTTGAACATTTTCACTTAGGGGTGTACTCACTTTTGTTACCAGCGGTTTATACATTAATGGTTGTGTGTTGAGTTATTTTGAGGGGACAGCAAATTTACACTGTTATACAAGCTGTACACTCACTACTCTACATTGTAGCAAAGTGTCATTTCTTCAGTGTTGTCACATGAAAAGATATAATAAAATATTTACAAAAATGTGAGGGGTGTACTCACTTTTGTCAGATACTGTATATAGACGGTAACTGTTTTGCCTCCTAAAAGATTTGTAATTCTTTTCAACCAATCTTGAGCTACATGCACCCCTGCTAGACAGAACAGCCCAAGGCTACACTCCCGTAGACTTATCTGCAGACTACTCTGCAGTTTAGCAATACAGCCTGGTCTAAGACCCACCTCAGCCTGTGACTGGACAATGAATGAGCAGCTGCATACTAATAAGATGACCACTTTGCTCACATTGTTAGATTGACAGCAGTCTGCAATCTCCTCCTCCCAGAACACAGCTGTGCAGGGAATTATAAGAGGCTGGTACCCAAAATGTATTTAGCAATTTTATTTTTTAATCAAATAGTGACTGCAGGGTGGAAAGTAAAAAAAAAAAAAAAAAGCGGTCTGAAACATTTTTTTAATTAATGAAGATAAAACTCAACAAAAGGCAATATAAAACGCAAAACCAGAAAACAACTAAAAATCTATTATTTTTGCTTGTGGTTAGAAAGTCCACTTTGTATGTGGATTTAATCTCACTTTTATAAAAGTCATCAACATGTTTCTCAATAAAATTAGCATCTTGTTACATAATTCTGTGTACCTCGTGTCATGCTTGGGGAAATTAAACTGATGCAACTTGATTTTCTTTTTTCAGTATCCAAATACACTTAGCTTGGGAGTGGTGACCCTAAAGCCATTTGGCCTCTTGGGACCATATTATAATCTAAATGCACATGAAATGGCCTATGTACTCAAAGGTTGTGGAAAGGTACGTACATACAGTGGATAAAAAAAAAAACTTGGGTAGTCTTTGTGGTAGCCAAATCCGACTATTGTTTATAGCCAGTAACATACAGGGGTTGATTTACTAAAACTGTAGAGTGTAAAATCTGGTGCAGCTCTGCACAAAAAACATTCAGCTTCCAGGCTTTGTTTTGTCAAAGCCTAATTGAACAAGCTGAAGTTTTCAAATTCGAAAAGGTTTTCTAATTTGAAAAGTTTTCCAATTTCCAAAGAGAATAAAATAGAATAGAAAATAATGGAATAGAATAGAAAAAAATATATAATAGTGAAAAAAAATAACAGAAAATAAAAGTAAAACAGAACAAAATAAAATAGAAAAGAAAAAAAAACAGAATAGAATGGAATAGAATAGAAACAAATATAATAGAATAAAAAAATTGAAAAAATAGAAATAATATAACCATCTTCTGAAATTCTAACAGAAAAGAATACAATAGAAAAAATATGTAATTAAAAAAAACAACAGAATAGAATTGAAATTGAAATTTGAAAAGAACAGATTAGAATAGAAAATAACAGAATAGTATAGAAATAATATAACTATCATCCTATTCCAATCTATTCTTTTCTATTCTATTCAAATTTGTCTATTTGAATTTTGGGAAATGGTTATATTCTTTCTATTCCATCCTATTGTTTTTTAAATTCTATTCTTTTTCTATTTGTTTATTCTATTCTATTTGTTTCTTTTCTATTCTTTTATTTTCTATTCTATCCCATTCTATTATATTCTTTTCTATTTAAGTTCAAATTTATACTATTTGAAATTCGAATTCTTTCTATTCTATTCTATTCTATTCTATTCTATTCTGTTGTTTTTTTCTGTGCTATTCTGTTATTTTCTATTCTATTCTAATTTATCCTTTTCTATTCTATTCAAATTGATTCTATTTGAATTTTGGGAAATGGTTACATTCTTTCTATTTTATTCTATTCCATTGTTTTTTTAAATTCTATTCTTTTCTATTCTATTATAGTTTATTCTATTCTTTTTTTATTATTCTTTTATTTTCTATTTTGTTCTGTTTTACTCTGTTATGTTTAATTCTTTTAATTTCTGTTATATTCTTTTCTATTCTATTCAATTTTTTTTCTATTTTATTTCTTTATTTTCTATTCTATTTTATTCTCTTTGGAACAGAAAAGAGCACCAGAACACCAAAACTGTTGCCATAAGTTTGGAAATATATGATTGACTAGCAGTACCCTTCATCTGTACCAAACCCATTTGACAAAACCAGAAGGAACCCAATGCCTTGTGACATAGAATGTTTAAGACTTGTAGCTGAGAAGAGACGCTTGAGAGGGGATATGATTTCAATTTACAAATACCGTACTGGTGACCCCACAATAGGGATAAAACTTTTTCGCAGAAGAGAATTTAACAAGACTCGTGGCCACTCATTAAAATTAGAAGAAAAGAGGTTTAACCTTAAACTACGTAGAGGGTTCTTTACTGTAAGAGCGGCAAGGATGTGGAATTCCCTTCCACAGGCGGTGGTCTCAGCGGGGAGCATTGATAGCTTCAAGAAACTATTAGATAAGCACCTGAATGACCGCAACATACAGGGATATACAATGTAATACTGACACATAATCACACACATAGGTTGGACTTGAGTCTTTTTTCAACCTCACCTACTATGTAACTATATGTAACTATGTATGTGCTACTTGTTTGTTTATCTATCCCAGTATAGCTTTAGGGTTACAATTGTAAGTTCAGTTGTCTTTTACCCAAAAATTGTAACCAGAGAGTGTTTATGACAATACAACATGCATAAGATTGTATGCTCCTTGGGGCATGGGATAATGTTTTACCTACTGAGATTCATAGTTACAGTATATTTTACTATTAGGAAGTCCCCTATACTGTATACCTCTCTGTAATTATGGGTTATATACAAATGTTAACTCTTTTTTCTTTAACAAAACATATGTATTGTTTTCACCAGGTAGCTATCTCCGGCACAGAATGCGATGTTGTTGAAGGGGATGTGATCTATTTCCCTATCGGGATTCCTCATTATTTAAAAAGTACCTGTAATGGAGACTTCATATTAATTAGAGCTTTCAGCATACCTGGAGAGGTAAACATAATGTACATTGTGCATACAGTATGTGTATATATATATTAATATATTTAAAGGGAAAAAAAAACCCGGTATGGGATCCCCCACCCCCCACCCACAAAGTGCATACCAGACCCTTAGGGGTTAAAAAAGAAATACGTTTAAAAAAGAAATAAAAACACACAGTTTTTGACAATTCCTTTATTAAAGATTAAAAAACAATGTCCACCGATGTAGATCCATTGCCAATCAAGACACCCGATGCACTGCCATACTCGGAAAAAAAAAGCTCCATCCGTGAGGAAGGTTACCACCATCTGCTTGCTCTGCCGTCTGACAGTTCTTAAATAGGTAAGGGGCGTCGTCACCAGTTGGCACCGCCCCATGTGATGTCACCGACTGGTGCATGCTGGGTTGGTGATGTAAGAAGGGGCGGTGCCACCAGGTGACGCTGCCAGGTGACTTTGCCCCTTACCTATTTAAGAACTGTCAGATGGAGAAGCAGGCAGATGGCGGATCGCTGGCAGAGATTTTTTTCTTTTTTTGGGTCTGACGGAGCGGTGGGCATTGTGATTGACGATGGATCTACAACAGGGTGCATTGTTTTTTATTTTTAATAAAGGAATTGTCAAAAACTGTGTGTGTGTTTTTATTTATTTTTTTACACTTTTTTGACAATGTACCCCATAGTACATTGGGGGTCTGGATCTGGGGGCCCTGTTGTTAAAGGGGGCTTGCAGATTCTGATAAGTCCCCTGCCTACAGACCCCCACAACTGCTGCCCAGGAGGGACCAGGTGCATTGGGGTGGGGGGGGGGGCAGATTTTTTGTTTTTATTTACTTTTTTGTTTATCCGACAGTGGGTTTTTTTTTTTTTCAAGAAAGCTTGCAGCTGGGAAAATCAATTGAAATCTAATTTTTTTAATATATGTCAGTTTTGCTGCAGCAGGTTCTATACATGGTACAGATGCGCCACTTTACAGGCAGACTAAAGTGACCTCCCCCCGGCACTATATATAAGGGAATTTTTTCATTTTTATTGTTTCACTTTAAACATCATTAAAATCACTGCTCCTTTAAAAATTATCTTTTTTAAACAAAAATGTTTTCATTGATACATGTCCCACAGGGCAATACCCAGGCCCCCATACCTTTTTATGGTCAATAACTTGCATATAAACTTTCAAAAGACATAGACTTTAATAGGGTTTGCGGGTCTGAATTTTTTTGATGTTCAAGAGTTCTGGTGCGATATTGGAGGTGTTCTTCTGCCTTACTAGTGCAACAATGAGGGAAAATAGTATTTGATCCCCTGCTGATTTTGTATGTTTGCCCACTGACAAACAAAATGATCAGTCTATAATTTTAACAGTGAGAGACAGAATAACAACAAAAATATCCAGAAAAACGCATTTCAAAAAAGGTATAAATTTATTTGCATTTTAATGAGTGAAATAAGTATTTGATGCCCCTTTCAATCAGCACGATTTCTGGCTCCCAGGTGTCTTCTATACAGGTAACAAGCTGAGATTAGGAGCACTCTCTTAAATTGACTGCTCTTAATCTCAGTTTGGTATCTGTATAAAAGAGACCTGTCCACAGAAGCAAATCAATCAACCAGATTCCAATCTCGCCATGGCCAAGACCAAAGAGCTGTCCAAGGACAATAGGGACAAGATTGTAGACCTACACAAGGCTGGAATGGGCTACAAGACCATCGCAAAGTAGCTTGGTGAGAGGGCGACAACAATTGGTGCGATTATTCGCAAATGAAAGAAACACAAAATTACTGTCAATCTCCCTTGGTCTGGGGCTTCATGCAAGATCTCACCTCGTGGAGTTTCGATGATCATGAGGAACGGTGAGGAATCAGCCCAGAACTACACGGGAGAATCTTGTCAATGATCTCAAGGTAGCTGGGACCATAGTCACCAAGAAAACAATTGGTAACACACTACGCCATGAAGGATTGAAATCATGCAGTGCCCACAAGGTCTGCCTGCTCAAGAAAGCACATGTACAGGCTCGTCTGAAGTTTGATAATGAACATCTGAATGATTCAGAGGAGAACTGGGTGAAAGTGTTGTGGTCAGGTGAGACCAAAATTTAGCTCTTTGGCATCAACTCGACTTGCCATGTTTGGAGGAGGAGGAATGCTGCCTATTACCCCAAGAACACCATCCCCACTGTCAAACATGGAGATGGAAACATTATGCTTTGGGGGACAGGACAACTTTACCGCATAAAAGGGACGATGGACGGGGCCATGTACCCTCGAATCTTGGTCCAGCATGACAATGACCCCAAACACATGGCCAAGACAACATAGGAGTTTCTCAAGAAGAAGCACATTAAGGTCCTGGAGTGGCCTAGCCAGTCTCCAGACCTTAATGCCATAGTAAATATGTGGAGGGAGTTGAAGGTTTGAGTTACCAAACGTCAGCCTCAAAACCTTAATGACTTGGAGAGGATCTGCAAAGACGAGTGAGACAAAATCCCTCCTGAGATGTGTGCAAACCTGGTGGTCAACTACAAGAAACATCTGACCGCTGTGATTGCCAACAAGAGTTTTGGCAGCAAGTACTAAGTCATGTTTTGCGAAGAGGTCAAATACTTATTTCACTCATTAATCGCAAATCAATTTATAACTTTTTTCAAAAGCGTTTTTCTGGATTTTTTATTTTGGTATTCTGTCTCTCACTGTTAAAATAAACATACCATTACAATTATAGATTGATCATTTCTTTATCAGTGGGCAAACGTACAAAATCAGCAGGGGATCAAATACCTTTTTCACTCACTGTATAACCCATATGATTAGTCTGCCTAGATCTTTCAGGGTGCACAATGGAACCCAAGTCTGGTTTACCCCCTTTTCTTTCAGGGTATTTCTTTAAACAGTGGATCATGGTCCCATATTTATCCAGTGCCATTTATATACAGAGACTCTGTACTAAGCCAATCCAAGGGGTTGGGTACCATGTGATCACTGTGACTTGTCGTCACAGCAATCATATGGTATTGTGTATAGTGTTGATCCCTCTGCTTTCCCCCACAATAGGGGACAGAGGGAAACCGAGTACTTGTAAATAGGGAAAGAATGAATGGATGAGCAGTCTCAGCTGCAGATTCATTCATTTTGTTTTAGTGACACAGGGACCTTTTTTAAAAAAACTTTCATGCTCCCCTCCTGTACAACACATACTATCTCCATGTCTCTATGTGACCTGCATATTAACCCTTTCACCTCCCTTTTTGTGCCCATCTGACCATTAATCCCTTTCGTCGCTAGTCTTCCACTGTGTGTGATCAGTACATTAGCCTCTTCTCTTCCTCCTTCCTCTGTGTGTATGCTGTACATTAAAGTGGTTGTAAACCCTTACATATACCCAGTGAAGTGACTGGCTTTAAGTGATATACGTGTAGCGCTGGTAGATTTTCAATCTACTGCTCATAGGTAAATTTAGTGGGTTATCTGTTTATATATAGTCAGATTTGCCTCTGTTCCAGCTTGGCTGAGTTGCATGTAGTTTCACACTGTGCCTGTGGGTGTCGTTGTCACCATGGGTCGGTGTTGGAAAGGCAACATGTTAAAGCGTATGAGTGCTCCTCTGTCCCGGAGATAACTCGGTGGAGGTGGTCCTCCGAGTTGCATTCTGGGAGAGGGTGTTTATGGGACAGACGCCATGTTTTAGGGTTTTTTTTCGTTCCACCTGCTGGCCCTCCTGGCCGACAGGTATGTGCTAAGAGTACTACCTCGTGGTCCTCCGGTCGGGAGGCCCAGGTCGCTGCAGCGTGTGGGTGGGCCCAGAAGCCTGTCTGTCCTACGGGATGTCTGTCCTACGGGAAGAAGCTGGACAACTGAGAAGATCCCAGGGGAGGACCCGTCATGGGAGGATCACGCAGAGTGCTGGTCTGGAGAGGGGCCTGGTGACTCAGTTGGAGGACGCATCCTAAAGTTTCCTACCGCATAGTACTGCCGGGTCGGCTTAAAGGTTCTAGTGCTGTGTTTGCATCGTAAACCATTACATCCTGTGGCAGAGGATCATACGGGTTTGTTCCAATCAAGTCTGTGGCAGAGACTTTTGTTCGTGATGCGTACTGGCTACTAGGTTAGTGAAAGAAACCTATCCAGGTGGGCAAAGATTCAACTCTACAGAGAGAGTATATTCATCTACAAGCTTTCAATTCCTAATACTACACTAAGAAAAGGTATTTGAACTTCCCTGAAAATTTCCTTCTACCTCTTTCCTGCTACTTCCTGCAATTTACGTTTATTAAAGCATTGGAAAAGATACTCAAGTGTCTGGTGTTAAACTCAACGGGACCCTAGACCCGGTTCTGGTGAAATAGAGGTAACGAAGGTGACGGTAACAGCCCGCTTTAAACCAGCAGCTCCACCGAGAGTTATTGCTACATACGCATGAATCAAAAGCTTCTACATAAGCTGCAGCCCTCTCTCCACTACGGCCATTCAAAGTCCAGGATTTATAAAGCTTATCCGAGTTGTCAGAAAACAGAGCTGAAATTACACACTGCAGAGCTCAGTGAGGCTAGCTCTGAGAGCTAATTGGAGGAAAGGGACATACCCCTCTTCACACAGCCCACAGGAACAGATCCCAACCCCTTACCACGTGATCAGCTGTCGGCCAATGACAGCTGATCACGTGATGTAAACAGAGCCAGTAATCAGGCAGTAACCGATCACCGGCTTCTATCAGAGGGACATCGGTCCCTAACACAGAGAGCCACTGCCGCCCCATCTGTGCCCACCAGTGCCACCAACTAGTGCAAATCAGTGCTATCAGTGCCACCTACCAATGCCCACCAGTGCCATCTATCAGTGCCGATCAGTGCTGCCAATCAGTGCCCATCAGTGCCTCATCATCAGTGCTGCCTATCAGTGTCACCTACCAGTGCCCATCAGTGCTACCTATCAGTGCCACCTATTAGTGCCCTTCAGTGACGCCCATCAGTGCTACCCATCAGTGCCACCTATTCGTGTCACCTAAAATTGCCACCTATCAGTGCCCACCGCTACCACCTCATCTGTGCCCATCAGTGCCAGCTTATCGGTGCCACCTATAAGTGCCGATCAGCGCTGCCAATCAGTGCCCATCAGTGCCTCATCATCAGTGCTGCCTATCAGTGTCACCTACCAGTGCCTATCAGTGCCATCCATCTGTGCCACCTATCAGTGCTACCTATCAGTGCCACCTATCAGTGTCACCTATTAGTGCCCTTTATTGCCACCTATCAGTGCCCATCGGTGCCACCTATCTGTGCCCATCAGTGCAGCCTCATCAGCGCACATCAATGAAGGAGAAAAATTACCTGTTTGCTGAAGCTGGAGTGATTGTAGACAGGATGTGGCTGAAGCAGGGTACTGAGGTCAGCGGCACGGAAAAATCATGAAAAAAGGTGAAAAAAAATGATGCACAGCACTGTATCAAATTAAATGTCATCCTTTTAAGGCTTAGATCTGTGTTAAGGCATACTCGTACTATGGAGGCTCTCAAAATGTATAAAGTTAGGAATTCAGATAATACTGGGATGCCGTGACGTGGCCTCTGCATCTTGCTCATGTATTTGCAAATGTGTGCAAACTAAACCCCTGTTTTTAATGTGAACTGTTAGACAGGATAATTCTGTTTGTTGCAGGCTGGCTAGTAAGTTGAGCTGGGAATTTCTCTTTGTTGTTATTTAAAATGAAGCTAAACTGACCTTACCTTCCTTGCCATCGTGGCCTCTTCTGCTGGGTGCTTGTCCTTGGCTGACTTCATTGGCTGGTGCATAATGACATCACTCCTGCGCATGCTGGCGTAGGATTGCACTCACTCCGGCAAACAGGCACTGTGCTGGAATGTAAACTGAGCTGCACTTGTACATTCCAAAGAAGACTGGGGACTTCTGCACCATTTTCTTGCACTTATGCAGAGCTCAGTGAATGCACTTTCTGAAGACATCATCAAAGTTGCCTAAGTAACATCTTTTTTTTTTCTTTTAGGTAGAAATGTTGTTTATGGATTATTACTTTCTCACCATACCAGCAAACATCATTGCTGAGCTCTTCCATCAAAACGAGAGTGTTTTAGGACAACTTCCTGCTATCAGATATAATGTTACCTATTTGTTTTACTATGGAAATATTTGCATTGTGCAACCTGGAACTCCAAAGACAACATCAGCCAGTCTAACTACTACAATAACACCAACTAGTACAACTGTCCCTACAACAACACCCGTCATAACCACAACAATTCCCACAACAACAGAGGTGACTACAGTACCACCAACTACCACAACCATCCCCACCACAGCTACAACAACACCTGTTACCACCACAACAATCCCATCAACAACACAGACTACTACAGTAACACAGACTACTACTACTGCCCCCACAACAATTCCCACAACAACAGAGGTGACTACAGTACCGCCAACTACCACAACAGTCCCCATCACAACTACAACACCTGTTACTACCACAACAATCCCCTCAACAACACAGACTACTACAGTAACACCAACTAGTACAACTGCCCCTACAACAACACCTGTCATAACCACAACAATTCCCACAACAACACAGGTAACTACAGTACCATCAACTACCACAACCGTCCCCACCACAGCTACAACAACACCTGTTACCACCACAACAATCCCCTCAACAACACAGACTACTACAGTAACACAGACTACTACTACTGCCCCCACAACAATTCCCACAACAACAGAGGTGACTACAGTACCGCCAACTACCACAACAGTCCCCATCACAGCTACAACACCTGTTACTACCACAACAATCCCCTCAACAACACAGACTACTACAGTAACACCAACTAGTACAACTGTCCCTACAACAACACCTGTCATAACCACAACAATTCCCACAACAACACAGGTGACGACAGTACCACCAACTACGACAACAGTCCCCACCACAACTACAACAACACCTGTTACCACCACAACAATCCCCTCAACAACACAGACTACTACAGAAACACCAACTAGTACAACTGCCCCTACAACAACACCCGTCATAACCACAACAATTCCCACAACAACAGAGGTGACTACAGTACCACCAACTACCACAACAGTCACCACCACAGCTACAACAACACCTGTTACTACCACAACAATCCCCTCAACAACACAGACTACTACAGTAACACCAACTAGTACAACTGCCCCTACAACAACACCTGTCATAACTACAATTCCCACAACAACAGAGGTGACTACAGTACTACCAACTACCACAACTGTCACCACCACAGCTACAACAACACCTGTTACCATCACAACAATCCCATCAACAACGCAGACTACTACAGTAACACCAACTAGCACAACCCCCCCTACAACAACACCTGTCATAACCACAACAACAGAGGTGACTACAGTACCACCAACTACCACGACAGTCACCACCACAGCTACAACAACACCTGTTACCACCACAACAATCCCCTCAACAACACAAACTACTATAATAACACAGACTAGTACAACTGCCCCTACAACAACACCTGTCATAACCACAACAATTCCCACAACAACAGAGGTGACTACAGTACCATCAACTACCACAACAGTCCCCACCACAACTACAACAACACCTGTTACCACCACAACCATCCCCTCAACAACACAGACTACTACAGTAACACCAACTAGTACAACTGCCCCTACAACAACACCCGTCATAACCACAACAATTCCCACAACAACAGAGGAGACTACAGTACCACCAGCTACCACAACAGTCACCACCACAACTACAACAACACCTGTTACCACCACAACAATCCCCTCAACAACACAGACTACTACAGAAACACCAACTAGTACAATTGCCCCTACAACAACACCTGTCATAACCACAACAATTCCCACAACAACAGAGGTGACTACAGTACCACCAACTACCACAACAGTCACCACCACAACTACAACAACACCTGTTACCACCACAACAATCCCCTCAACAACAGAGACTACTACAGAAATACCAACTAGTACAACTGCCCCTACAACAACACCTGTCATAACCACAACAATTCCCACAACAACAGAGGTGACGACAGTACCACCAACTATGACAACAGTCCCCACCACAACTACAACAACACCTGTTACCACCACAACAATCCCCTCAACAACACAGACTACTACAGAAACACCAACTAGTACAATTGCCCCTACAACAACACCTGTCATAACCACAACAATTCCCACAACAACAGAGGTGACTACAGTACCACCAACTACCACAACAGTCATCACCACAACTACAGCAACACCTGTTACCACCACAACAATCCCCTCAACAACACAGACTACTACAGAAACACCAACTAGTACAACTGCCCCTACAACAACACCTGTCATAACCACAACAATTCCCACAACAACACAGGTGACTACAGTACCACCAACTACCACAACAGTCCCCCCTACAACTACAACAACACCTGTTACCACCACAACAATCCCCTCAACAACACAGACTACTACAGAAACACCAACTAGTACAACTGCCCCTACATCAACACCTGTCATAACCACAACAATTCCCACAACAACAGAGGTGACTACAGTGCCACCAACTACCACAACAGTCCCCCTTACAACTACAACAACACCTGTTACCACCACAACAATCCCCTCAACAACACAAACTACTACAATAACACAGACTAGTACAACTGCCCCTACAACAACACCTGTCATAACCACAACAATTCCCATAACAACAGAGGAGACTACAGTACCACCAACTACCACAACAGTCACCACCACAACTACAACAACACCTGTTACCACCACAACAATCCCCTCAACAACACAGACTACTACAGAAACACTAACTAGTACAACTGCCCCTACAACAACACCCGTCATAACCACAACAATTCCCACAACAACAGAGGTGACTACAGTACCACCAACTACCACAACAGTCACCACCACAGCTACAACAACACCTGTTACCACCACAACAATCCCCTCAACAACAGAGACTACTACAGAAATACCAACTAGTACAACTGCCCCTACAACAACACCTGTCATAACCACAACAATTCCCACAACAACAGAGGTGACGACAGTACCACCAACTACGACAACAGTCCCCACCACAACTACAACAACACCTGTTACCACCACAACAATCCCCTCAACAACACAGACTACTACAGAAACACCAACTAGTACAACTGCCCCTACAACAACACCCGTCATAACCACAACAATTCCCACAACAACAGAGGTGACTACAGTACCACCAACTACCACAACAGTCACCACCACAGCTACAACAACACCTGTTACCACCACAACAATCCCCTCAACAACACAGACTACTACAGAAACACCAACTAGTACAACTGCCCCTACAACAACACCCGTCATAACCACAACAATTCCCACAACAACAGAGGTGACGACAGTACCACCAACTACGACAACAGTCCCCACCACAGCTACAACAACACCTGTTACCACCACAACAATCCCCTCAACAACAGAGACTACTACAGAAATACTAACTAGTACAACTGCCCCTACAACAACACCTGTCATAACCACAACAATTCCCACAACAACAGAGGTGACGACAGTACCACCAACTACGACAACAGTCCCCACCACAACTACAACAACACCTGTTACCACCACAACAATCCCCTCAACAACAGAGACTACTACAGAAATACCAACTAGTACAACTGCCCCTACAACAACACCTGTCATAACCACAACAATTCCCACAACAACAGAGGTGACGACAGTACCACCAACTACGACAACAGTCCCCACCACAACTACAACAACACCTGTTACCACCACAACAATCCCCTCAACAACAGAGACTACTACAGAAATACCAACTAGTACAACTGCCCCTACAACAACACCTGTCATAACCACAATTCCCACAACAACAGAGGTGACTACAGTACCACCAACTACCACAACAGTCCCCACCACAGCTACAACAACACCTGTTACCACCACAACAATCCCCTCAACAACACAGACTACTACAGAAACACCAACTAGTACAACTGCCCCTACAACAACACCCATCATAACCACAACAATTCCCACAACAACAGAGGTGACTACAGTACCACCAACTACCACAACAGTCACCACCACAGCTACAACAACACCTGTTACCACCACCATTCCCGGACTGGCCACAGCGCCGACCGTGGATTTGTCCGGTGGGCTGGGACCTCCAGCTCCATAGCCTGTTGATGATCAGGCCGCACAGCAGGAGGTAAGCGGCGCCCGCGGCCTGGACAGGGTTAACACAGGCCACGGCCGCCGCTCACCCACCGCTATGCAGCCGTGCCTGTGTCATCTCTGGGCTCTGCAATAGCTAAAATAGCGGCTGATTGGCTGAGCGGCTGAGCTGTATGTCTCTCTCACACACAGCTCAGCCAACGCTGACAGTTCCACTGCTCCTCCTCTTCCCGCCCCTCTACTCTATCTGCTCCACCCATACCCCCCTGTGTCTGCCCCGCCCACACCCCCTGCGTCTGCCCCGCCCACACATCCCTGGGGTGAAGGAAGGAAGATTTAAAAGCTGCAGGCAGCCCGCTTCGGAGCCTCATCCTGGGGTGAGTAAGCTCACCCTCTCTCCTGCCTTCCTATGTGTATATAAAACGAATTTAAGGGGTGTTCTGTGGACTCTGATACAAGAGGGGGACTTTGGTGAGCAGAGACCCCCTTAAATCAGTGTTCCCCTTTACATTCCACAGAGCTCCCCCTTACAGTAAGTGGGGGCTCAGTGCGGACTCTGATGTAAGGGGGCTCAGTGCGGACTCTGATGTAAGGGGGCTGAGTGCGGAATCTGATGTAAAGGGGCTCAGTGCGGACTCTGATGTAAGGGACCTCTGTGCGGACTCTGATGTAAAGGGGCTCAGTGCGGACTCTGATGTAAGGGACCTCTGTGCGGACTCTGATGTAAGGGACCTCTGTGCAGATTCTGATGTAAGGGGGCTCAGTGCGGACTCTGATGTAAGGGGGCTGAGTGCGGAATCTGATGTAAGGGGGCTCAGTGCGGACTCTGATGTAAAGGGACTCAGTGCAGACTCTGATGTAAGGGGGCTGAGTGCGGAATCTGATGTAAAGGGGCTCAGTGCGGACTCTGATGTAAAGGGACTCAGTGCAGACTCTGATGTAAGGGGGCTGAGTGCGGAATCTGACGTAAGACACCTCTGTGCGGACTCTGATGTAAGGGACCTCTGTGTGGACTCTGATGTAAGGGGGCTCAGTGCGGACTCTGATGTAAGGGGGCTGAGTGCGGAATCTGATGTAAAGGGGCTCAGTGCGGACTCTGATGTAAAGGGACTCAGTGCAGACTCTGATGTAAGGGGGCTGAGTGCGGAATCTGACGTAAGACACCTCTGTGCGGACTCTGATGTAAGGGGGCTCAGTGCGGACTCTGATGTAAGACACCTCTGTGTGGACTCTGATGTAAGGGACCTCTGTGTGGACTCTGATGTAAGGGGGCTCAGTGCGGACTCTGATGTAAGGGGGCTCAGTGCGGACTCTGATGTAAGGGGGCTCAGTGCGGACTCTGATGTAAGGGGGCTCAGTGCGGACTCTGATGTAAGGGGGCTCAGTGCGGACTCTGATGTAAAGGGGCTCAGTGCGGAATCTGATGTAAGACATCTCTGTGCGGACTCTGATGTAAGGGGGCTGAGTGCAGAATCTGATGTAAGACACCTCTGTGCGAACTCTGATGTAAGGGACCTCTGTGCGGACTCTGATGTAAGGGGCTCAGTGTGGACTCTGATGTAAGGGGGCTCAGTGTGGACTCTGATGTAAGGGGGCTCAGTGCGGACTCTGATGTAAAGGGACTCAGTGCGGAATCTGATGTAAAGGGGTTCAGTGTGGAATCTGATGTAAGGGGGCTCAGTGCGGACTCTGATGTAAGGGGGATCTGTGTGGACTCTGATGTAAGGGACCTCTGTGCGGACTCTGATGTAAGGGGGCTCAGTGCGGACTCTGATGTAAAGGGGCTCAGTGCGGAATCTGATGTAAAGGGGCTCAGTGCGGACTCTGATGTAAGGGGGGTCTGTGTGGACTCTGATGTAAGGGACCTCTGTATGTACTCTGATGTAAGGGGGCTCAGTGCGGACTCTGATGTAGGGGGGTCTGTGCGGACTCTGATATAAGGGGGGTAATCATTACAGTGCAGTCCCCTTTATATTTATATAAGTGTTCCTGCACATTACAGCGTGGAGGACCGATACACTCCCCCCCCCCGGCCCCCCCCCGGTCCATGGAAAAATTGGCTGCTCAGTCTAAAATGCCCGGGCCTATTTTTTGTCCCAGTCCAGGCCTGACCACCACAACAATCCCATCAACAACACAGACTACTACAGTAACACCAACTAGTACAACTGCCCCTACAACAACACCTGTTACCACCACAACAATCCCCACAACAACACAGTTGACTTCTGAAGTTACAATAGCAAATACAATTGTCAGTATTTCTGAGCCTGATTATCCTTATTATTATTATTATTATTATTATTATTATTATTATTAACCTTAATAACCTCATAACTTCTAGCCCTGCATTCTAAAACTGAAACAAAAGACTTTCCTTCTTAGCAGTATATATTCCGCAGTAGCCGGGCATTTGCAACACTCACTACACCTACAATGGTACCTGACGAATTCAGTAACCCCTTGTGCTGAAAAGAGATTGTTAGCAATATAATCACATTTTTTAAGCAGAGCGGGGAAGGATTAGAATGTTTTCCCTATTGCTGCATGTGTCCCAATGGGGAGTGTCTGACATGCATGGTCACCAGGACAGGAAATTAGGAGCAATCTCCCTATTGGAGTTACAGATATCAACACAAATATGACAGAGGTCCTAAACCTTCCCCACTCTTAAAACTTAAAAACCAATTTCACATTGGATGCAAACTATATTAAAAGTTTGGTGAATACGCAATGGTAGTTATTATTTTATTGTTTACACTTTTTTATGTCTTTTTCACATTTTGTATATACCGTATATACTCGAGTATAAGTCGAATTTTTCAGCACATTTTTTTGTGCTGAAAGTGCCCCCCTCGACTTATACTCGAGTCAAGCACTTTTCTGCAGCAAAAAATTTCATTTTCCGAACCGAATTTGGGGCCCCGTATCTCAGGGCCACTTGGTGCTAGGAACCCCAAATTTGGTATGCAAACCCAGTGGAACTGGTACCACAACATATCCAAAGCTGAAGTTCCTAGCACTAAGTGGCCCCGAGATCCGGGGCCCCAAAATCGGTTCGGAAAATGTCATTCTCTGCTGCAGAAAAGTGCATGACATTTTCTGAACCGACTTTGGGGCCCCGTATCTCAGGGCCACTTAGAGCTAGGAACCCCAAAATTTGGTGTGCAAACCCAGTGAAACTGGTACCACAACATATCCAAAGCTGGGGTTCCTAGCACCAAGAGATACGGGGCCCCAAAACCGGTTCGGAAAATGTCATCCTCTGCTGCAGATAAGTGCTTGACATTTTCTGAACTGATTTTTGGGGCCCTGTATCTCGGGGCCACTTGGTGCTAGAAACTCCAACTTTGGGAATTTTATGGTGCTAGTTCCACTGGGTTTGCACACCAAATGTGGAGTTCCTAGCACTAAGGGGCCCCGAGATACGGGGCCCCAAATTCGGTCAACTGTGTCCATCTGCAGCAATGTCATTTCGGGACCCTTTGGGTTCAGAGACCCCAAATTTTGGCTGCAGCTAGGGGGCATCTAGGAACCCTTAACTACCGAGTTTGAAGTTTAGGGGACCTATGGCTGCAAATGGGCACAGTGAGGCATGCAAATGGGCACAGTGAGGCTGCAAATGGGCATTGTTGACCCTCTTTTCCACTTACAGTAGCTGTGCATTTCTCACCCTCGTCTTATACTCGGGTCAACAAGTTTTTCCCATTTTTCTTGTGGTAAATTAGGGTCTCGACTTATACTCGGAACGACTTATACTCGAGTATATACGGTAATTAATGTTCTGTATTTTATATATGTATTTTATATGCAGATGTGTAGGTCTGCCCTCTATTGACTATCTGTATTATAAACATTGCATTCACTACTTTTGTTGAACAACTAAAATAAAATTACCAAGCCACAAAGAAAGTGTATTGTTTTTAATCAGACTGAGCAGACTTTTACTGAGCGAAAATCCCTATGTAACCCTATTTTTTACTTTCCGATTTTATGTGATAGACCAACACAAAGTGGCACATAATTGTGAAGTGGAAGGAAAATTACAAATGGTTTTCACATTTTTTTACAAATAAATATCTGCAAAGTGTGGAGTGCATTTGTATTCAGCCCCCTTTACTTTGATACCCCTAACTAAAATCTAGTGGAGCCACTTGCCTTCAGAAGTTACCTAATTAGTAAATAGTGTCCACCTGTGTGTAATTTAATCTCAGTATAAATTAGGCATGTGCAATTTGTTTCGTTCCGAATTAGTTTTTTAACGAATTTCGACAAATTCGTTCATGCGGGAATATCCGAATTAACGAAAACCCGTTTAACGAATTTTTTCTGAATATTCGTAAATTCGATAAAATTGGACATTCGTAAATTCGGGCATTCGTAAATTAGTGAATTCGTAAATTTGTAAATTCGAAAATTCGGAAATCTGAAATAATAGTTAACTAATAATAACTTAACTATTAGTAATTACTAGTAACTTTTAAATTATAGGTGTTGTAATTTCCTTTCAAATTTGGCTGTTAGTGAACGTAACACATACAAATTTATCCGAAGTTATGAATGATCCGAAAAAACGGAATGGAACGTAATGAATTAATAATAATAAATAATAATAATAACGTTTTATTATTATTATTTATTATTAATTTGTTCCGTTCCATTTGTGTAGATGCAGCATTCGTTTTGGATAATTTGTAACTTTGGATAAATTCGTATTTGTTACGTTCACTGACAGTCAAATTTGAAAGGAAATTACAATACCTATAATTTAATTGTTAGTTACTATTTCAGATTTTTGAATTTTCGGGTTTTTGGATTTTCAAACTTTGAATTTACAAATTTCCGAATTTTCTAATTTACAAATGTACGATTTTACGAATTTACGAATGTAGGAATTTACGAATGTACAAATGTAAAAATGTACGAATGAACGAATGTTCGAATTTACGAATGTACGAATGAACGCATTTACGAATTTATGAATGAACGAATTTACGAATTGCGATCTTAACGAATGACCCGAAAAACGAAAAAAATAATAAACTAATGAAATGAAAACGAAAATGAACTAATTTTTTGGCTGTGCACATGTCTAGTATAAATACAGCTGTTCTGTGAAGCCCTCAGAGATTTGTTAGAGAACCTTAGTGCACAAAGAGCATCATGAAGGCCAAGGAACAAACAGGTCAGGAATAAAGTCAGGGAGAAGTTTAAAGGGTTACTAAAGGTTTTTTTTTTTTAAATCACAAGCATATCAAACAACAAACATATCATACTTACCTCCTGTGTGCAGTTGGTTAAGCACAGAGTGGCCCCGGTCCTTCTCTTCTGGGGTCCCTCAGCGGCGCTGGTAGCTCCTCCTCTTCTGGAGTGCTCCTTGGAGAACCGTGCAGGCGCGCTCCCAAGTACTGCTTCTGGGTAAATTGACACAGAAAGCAGGAGCCGGCCCCCCGGCGCCCACATCATTATATTTGATTGACAGCAGTGGGAGCCAATAGCTGCCGCTGCAAAGGTTAAAAAAAATATCCCAAGTGGTGAACATCTCACAGAGCACTGTTCAATCCATCATCCGAAAATGGCAATAGTATGGCACAACTGCAAACCTACCAAGACATGGCCGTCCACCTAAACTGACAGGCCGGGCAAGGAGAGCATTAATCAGAGAAGCAGCCAAGAGGCCCATGGTAACTCTGGAGGAGCTGCAGAGATCCACAGCTCAGGTGGGAGAATCTGTCCACAGGACAACTATTAGTCGTGCACTCCACAAATCTGGCCTTTATGGAAGAGTGGCAAGAAGAAAGCCATTGTTAAAAGAAAGTCATAAGAAGTCCTGTTTGCAGTTTGTGAGAAGCCATGTGGGGGACACAGGAAACATGTGGAAGAAGGTGCTCTGGTCAGGTGAGACCAAAATTTAACTTTTTGGCCCAAAAGCAAAACACTATGTGGGGCGGAAAACTAACACTGCACATCAACCTGAACACACCATTCCCACTGTGAAACATGGTGGTGGCAGCATCATGTTGTGAGGATGCTTTTCTTCAGCAGGGACAGGGAAGATGGTCAGAGTTAATGGGAAGATGGATGGAGCCAAATACAGGGCAATCTTGGAAGAAAACCTGTTTGAGACTGGGGTGGAGGTTCACCTTCCAGCAGGACTAAATATACAGCTAGAGCTACAATGGAATGGTTTAGTTTAAAGCATATTCTTGTGTTAAAATGACCCAGTCAAAGTCCAGACCTAAATCCAATTGAGAATCTGTGGCAAGACTTGAAAATTGCTGTTCACAGACGCTCTCCATCCAATCTAATAGAGCTTGAGCTATTTTGCAAGGAAGAATGGGCAAAATATTTTTACTCTCTAGAAGCTGGTAGAGACATCTCCAAAAAGACTTGGAGCTGTAATTGCAGTGAAAGGTGGTCAATGGTAGTCAAAGGTGAAAGGAGTCAAAAAGTATTGACTCAGGGGGGTGAATACAAATGTACCCCACACTTTTCACATATTCATTTGTAAAATAATGTAAAAACCATTTATCATTTACCTTCCACTTCTCAATTATGTGCCACTTTGTGTTGGTCTATCACATAAGATCCCCAGGAAAATACATTTACGTTTTTGGTTGTAACAAGACAAAATGTGGAAAATTTCATGGGTTATGAATACTTTTTCAAAGCACTCTGAAGCCCCATACACACTACCAGATTTTCTGCAGATTTTTGTATTCAGATTTACCAAAACCATATAATATGGGGTCAAACCTTAGGAGTTTCAATTTGTATGCAGTCAGGCAGGCCCTTGCACTACGTGGGTTTGGTAAATCTGAAGACAAAAATCAGCAGAAAATCTGATAGTGTGTATGGGGCTTAAGTCCTTAATAGAAAAAAAAAAACTAATGCAGCCATCACATCGAAGAAGTGGTAATCTGGAATAGGGATGAGCCGAACACCCCCCTGTTCGGTTCGCACCAGAACATGCGAACAGGAAAAAAATTCGTTCGAACACGCGAACGCCGTTAAAGTCTATGGGACACGAACATGAATAATCAAAAGTGCTAATTTTAAAGGCTAATATGCAAGTTATTGTCATAAAAAGTGTTTGGGGACCCGGGTCCTGCCCCAGGGGACATGGATCAATGCAAAAAAAAGTTTTAAAAACGGACGTTTTTTCAGGAGCAGTGATTTTATTAATGCTTAAAGTCAAACAATAAAAGTGTAATATCCCTTTAAATTTCGTACCTGGGGGGTGTCTATAGTATGCCTGTAAAGGGGCGCATGTTTCCTGTGTTTAGAACAGTCTGACAGCAAAATGACATTTGGAAGGAAAAAACTCATTTAAAACTAGCCGCGGCTATTGCATTGCCGACAATACACATAGAAGTTCATTGATAAAAACGGCATGGGAATTCCCCACAGGGGAACCCCGAACCAAAATAAAAAAAAAAAAATGATGTGGGGGTCCCCCTAAATTCCATACAAGGCCCTTCAGGTCTGGTATGGATTTTAAGGGGAACCCCGCGCCAAAAAAAAAAAAAAAAAACGGCGTGGGGTCCCCCTAAAAATCCATACCAGACCCTTATCCGAGCACGCAACCTGGCAGGCCGCAGGAAAAGAGGGGGGGACGAGAGTGCGGCCCCCCCCCCTCCTGAACCGTACCAGGCCACATGCCCTCAACATTGGGAGGGTGCTTTGGGGTAGCCCCCCAAAACACCTTGTCCCCATGTTGATGAGGACAAGGGCCTCATCCTCACAACCCTGGCCGGTGGTTGTGAGGGTCTGCGGGCGGGGGGCTTATCGGAATCTGGAAGCCCCCTTTAACAAGGGGACCCCCAGATCCCGGCCCCCCCCCTGTGTGAAATGGTAAGGGGGTACTTACCCCTACCATTTCACTAAAAAACTGTCAAAAATGTTAAAAATGACAAGAGACAGTTTTTGACAATTCCTTTATTTAAATGCTTCTTCTTTCTTCTTTCTTCCTTCATCTTCTTCTGGTTCTTCTGGCTCTTCTGGTTCTTCCTCCGGCGTTCTCGTCCAGCATCTTCTCCGCGGCGTCTTCTATCTTCTTCTCCTCGGGCCGCTCCGCACCCATGGCATGAGGGGAGGCTCCCGCTCTTCTCTTCATCTTCTTCTCTTCTTCATCTTCTTCTTCTTCTTCCTTCTCTTCTTCTCTTCTTCTCTTCTTCCTGTCTTCTGCGGGCCGCTCCGCAGCCATGCTGTGGCATGGAGGGAGGCTCCCGCTGTGTGACGGCGTCTCTTCGTCTGACGGTTCTTAAATAACGGGGGGCTGACGCACGGTGACATGACGGGACTTCCCTGTGGCATTCCCCGTGACGTCACAGGGAAGTCCCTCAAGTCACCGTGCGTCAGAGGGGGGCGGGGTCACCGGATGGCCCCGCCCCCCGTTATTTAAGAACCGTCAGACGAAGAGACGCCGTCACACAGCGGGAGCCTCCCACCATGCCAGCATGGCTGCGGAGCGGCCCGGAGAAGACAGGAAGAAGAGAAGAAGGAAGAAGAAGAAGAAGAAGAAGATGAAGAAGAAGATGAAGAAGAGAAGAAGATGAAGAGAAGAGCGGGAGCCTCCCCCCTCATGCCATGGGTGCGGAGCGGCCCGAGGAGAAGAAGATAGAAGACGCCGCGGAGAAGATGCTGGACGAGAACGCCGGAGGAAGAACCAGAAGAGCCAGAAGAACCAGAAGAAGATGAAGGAAGAAAGAAGAAAGAAGAAGCATTTAAATAAAGGAATTGTCAAAAACTGTCTCTTGTCATTTTTAACATTTTTGACAGTTTTTTAGTGAAATGGTAGGGGTAAGTACCCCCTTACCATTTCACACAGGGGGGGGGGCGGGATCTGGGGGTCCCCTTGTTAAAGGGGGCTTCCAGATTCCGATAAGCCCCCCGCCCGCAGACCCTCACAACCACCGGCCAGGGTTGTGAGGATGAGGCCCTTGTCCTCATCAACATGGGGACAAGGTGTTTTGGGGGGCTACCCCAAAGCACCCTCCCAATGTTGAGGGCATGTGGCCTGGTACGGTTCAGGAGGGGGGGGGGCCGCACTCTCGTCCCCCCCTCTTTTCCTGCGGCCTGCCAGGTTGCGTGCTCGGATAAGGGTCTGGTATGGATTTTTAGGGGGACCCCACGCCGTTTTTTTTTTTTTTTTTTGGCGCGGGGTTCCCCTTAAAATCCATACCAGACCTGAAGGGTCTGGTATGGAATTTAGGGGGAACCCCACGTCAATTTTTTTTTTAAATTTTGGCTGGGGTTCCCCTTAATATCCATACCAGACCTGAAGGGCCTTGTATGGAATTTAGGGGGACCCCCACATCATTTTTTTTTTTTATTTTGGTTCGGGGTTCCCCTGTGGGGAATTCCCATGCCGTTTTTATCAATGAACTTCTATGTGTATTGTCGGCAATGCAATAGCCGCGGCTAGTTTTAAATGAGTTTTTTCCTTCCAAATGTCATTTTGCTGTCAGACTGTTCTAAACACAGGAAACATGCGCCCCTTTACAGGCATACTATAGACACCCCCCAGGTACGAAATTTAAAGGGATATTACACTTTTATTGTTTGACTTTAAGCATTAATAAAATCACTGCTCCTGAAAAAACGTCCGTTTTTAAAACTTTTTTTTGCATTGATCCATGTCCCCTGGGGCAGGACCCGGGTCCCCAAACACTTTTTATGACAATAACTTGCATATAAGCCTTTAAAATTAGCACTTTTGATTTCTCCCATAGACTTTTAAAGGGTGCTCCGCGGCATTCGAATTTGCCGCGAACACCCCAAATTGTTCGCTGTTCGGCGAACTTGCGAACAGCCAATGTTCGAGTAGAACATGAGTTCGACTCGAACTCGAAGCTCATCCCTAATCTGGAATATATAAAAATGTTTGCTTTTGGGTTTAATATCACTTTAACTGTTTGCCACCTGTCCGTAGTACATTTACTGCAGGCGGGCAGCAGCTACAGGCTAGGCAATGTACCTGTATGCTCCCATCTGTTTCCAAGTTTTTATGCATACATCCATGTGCCCTCAGATAACCTGTGCTGTGATTGGACAGGGCATGGGTTTCACAGCAGGTTTCAGCCAACGATTTTGGCTCTATACCTGCTGATTGGATGTGGGCACAAACACACAGAAATCTGTACATACAGATGTACATCTGTACATCTGTATCTGGCTGTTTCTTCTCCCTGACATCAACTCTGAGTTCAGGGAGAAAAAGCAGCCAGATCTGTTAGTTAAAGCAGCACACGTTACACACATTACACTTGTTAGGCACACAGTTAACCCCATTGATTGCCCCAAGATGTTAACCCCTTCCCAGCCAGTGTCATTAGTACTGTGTACAGTATTATTACTGATCACTGTATTAGTGTCACTAATGACGTCAATGTCAGTTAGTGTCCCTCCAGCCAGGGGAAACAGGGGAACCAGACCTGGGCAGGGAAGAGATGAAAACCACACCATCACAGTCACACTATAAGTCGCTGATCACCGCCATTACCAGTATAGTGTCTGTACAGATCAGTATATAGATTACAATCAGAACTATACTAAAGTTCCCAAAAATACAGTTTGTTTTTTTACCAAAGGAATATAGCAGAATACCTTTTGGTCTAATTTTATGAAGACATTTTATTTAATTGACTATGATTTATAACATAACAAAGAAGAAAATATATTTTTTTTCAAAATTTGTGGTCTTTTTTCGATTATATAATAAAAAACAGTGGTGATCAATTACCACCAAAAGAAAGCTATATTTATGTGAAAAAAAATTGTAGACATTATTTATTTATTTGGGTAACAAAGTGTTGCATGACCGCTCAATTGCTAGTCAACCACTTCAGCTCCGGAAGGTTAACCCCCCTTCGTGAGCAGGCCATTTTTTCCGATACGGCACTGCATTACTATAACTGACAATTGCGTGGCTGTGCGATGCTGCCCCCAAATAAAATTGATGTCCTTTTTTTCCCCCACAAATAGAGTTTTCTGTTGGTGGTATTTGATCACCTCTGCGTTTTTTATTCTTTGCGCTAAAAAAAAATATATATATATATATATATATATACTGTATATATATATATATATATATATATATATATATTACCTCTGCTATAAACATATCCTTTAAAGAAAATGCAAAAAAAAATCTTCATGAGTTTAGGCCAATATGTATTCTGCTGTGTTGCTATGTTTTTGGTAAAAAAAAAAAATCTCAATAAGTGTATATTTATTTTGGTTTTGATTTGCGCAAGAGCTATAGCGTCTACAAACTATGGGATATTTTTATGGAATTTCTATTACTAGTAATGGCTGCGAAGAGCCACTTATAGCGGGGCTGCGATATTGCGGTGGACAAATCGGACACTAAATGACACTTTTTGGGGACTAGTCACACCAATACAGTGATCAGTGTTAAAAAAAAATGCATTGTCATTGTACTAATGGCACTGGCAGGGAAGGGGATTAACATCAGGAGTGATCAAGGGGTTAAATGTGTCCCTAGGGAGTGCTTTCTAACTGTGTGTGGGGGTGCTTTAACTGTCGGTAGACAGAGATCCGTGTTTCTGCTTAGCAGAAACACGGGATCTCTGTCTTCTCTTGTCATGGAACGGTTATCTACCTTATTTACATTGGCAGACCACAGTTCTGCCTCTGCGGGGAACGATCGGTGGATCCCAGCAGACCCGCCGATTGGCTCACGCTGTGTCCAATCACAGTGGGAGCTGGTTGCATGCCACAGTGGTCGCGTGCGTGCCACAAACCCGGAAGGAGCGATCACATACAGGTATGTGATTTTCCTGTAGGAGCTGCCGCCCCTCAGTACGTGGGGAGGTTGGCAAGCGGTTAAAGTAGCTGTTGTGTTACACTATGTGATTTATTATTATTTCTCTGTGTCCATAACTTGGTTTATTATTGCTCTGCATCTTTAAGGTGCTTTCTCCTGTCTAAGCTGAGCTCTTTCTCTCCGTACTTGTGTATATCCTCTCCCCTTCCTTCTCTCTGGAACCATTCTCCAGTTTCCTGTCATGGTGTATACATCTTCCCATGTGGCTTACAACATTAACGTTTTTCTACCTATGAGTATCCTCCATTAAAAGGAACATTCGAAAGGCTTTCCTCGTCTGACTTCCTTAACATGTGAGTTTATTTAACAAAGTTAAACTGTCTGGATCGATGCAAGGGATAAATAGAAGATCAGGTCATATAAGCCCTATATGTCGCTGGAGATAAAGTTTATGGTCTTGTAGTTGAGTCCGAACAGGAGTGCAGTGCCAAATAGTAAAAAATTCGCTGGTGAAGGGGTTCAAATCTTCCAGAGGTCAAGTGGTTAATGAACACTTGATGGTCAGAAAAGAGAACTGATAGAACTGTCTCTTTGCTGTCAATGTAAATTGGCTTTACAGGTGGCTATACCGCTGTTAAATGATTGGTTTACACCAGCAGTGTGCACCGGTGTGCCGTGTGAAGGCAACAGTGCTGATGGGTTGTAAACAGCCGATTGCACTGTAACTTTTTTTGTTAAAACTTTATCAAAAAGTCTCGAAGTGACATTTTTGGAGTTTTATAGGTGGAAGCATGGTGCGATTGTATCTGGAAAAAAGACTGCTGCAACAGACAAAGGAAGTTGGAGTCCCAAAGCCAGCGGAGTAGTATGCATATTTAGAAATCACTGTGCTATGCTTTTTTAGTGCAAGTTTACACCATATGCATTCCACTGCACTGGGCAGCCTTGCCTAATGCAGTCCCTTCACATATACAGTATCTCACAAAAGTAAGTACACCCCTCACATTTTTGTAAATATTTTATTATATCTTTTCATGTGACAACACTGAAGAAATGACACTTTGCTACAATGTAAAGTAGTGAGTGTACAGCTTGTATAACAGTGTAAATTTGCTGTCCCCTCAAAATAACTCAACACACAGCTATTAATGTCTAAACTGCTGGCAACAAAAGTGAGTACACCCCAAAAAAAAAGTGAAATTGTCCATATTAGGCCCAAAATGTCAATATTTTGTGTGGCCACCATTATTTTCCGGCACTGCCTTAACCCTCTTGGGCATGGAGTTCACCAGAGCTTCACAGGTTGCCACTGGAGTCCTCTTCCACTCCTCCATGACAACATCACAGAGCTGGTGGATGTTAGAGACCTTGCACTCCTGCACCCTCTAATTGAGGATACCCTACAGATGCTCAATAGGGTTTAGGTCTGGAGACATGCTTGGCCAGTCCATCACCTTTAGCCCCAGCTTCTTTAGCAAGGCTGTGGTCGTCTTAGAGGTGTGTTTGGGGTTGTTATCATGTTGGAATACTGCCCTACGGTCCAGTCTCCCAAAGAAGGAGATCATGCTCTGCTTCAGTATGTCACAGTACATGTTGGCATTCATGGTTCTCTCAATGAACTGTAGCTCCCCAGTGCCAGCAGCACTCATGCTGCCCCAGACCATGACACTCCCACCACCATGCTTGACTGTAGGCAAGACACACTTGTCTTTGTACTCCTCACCTGGTTGCCACCACACACGCTTGACACCATCTTAACCAAATAGGTTAATCTTGGTCTCATCAGACCACAGGACATGGTTCCAGTAATTCATGTCCTTAGTCTGCTTGTCTTCAGCAAACTGTCTGCGGGCTTTCTTGTGCATCATCTTTAGATGAGGCTTCCTTCTGGGACGACAACCATGCAGACCAATTTGATGCAGTGTGCGGCGTATGGTATGAGCATTGACAGGCTGACCCCCCCCACCTCTTTAACCTCTGCAGCAATGCTGGCAGCACTCATACCTATATTTCCCAAAGACAACCTCTGATTATGACGCTGAGCACGTGCACTCAACTTCTTTGGTCGACCATGGAGAGGCCTGTTCTGAGTGAAACCTGTCCTGTTATACCGCTGTATGGTCTTGGCCACCGTGCTGCAGCTCAGTTTCAGGGTCTTGGCAATCTTCTTATAGCCTAGGTCATCTTTATGTAGAGCAACAATTCTTTTTTTCAGATCCTCAGAGAGTTATTTGCCATGAGGTGCCATGTTAATTTTTTAGTGACCAGTACTCACTTTTGTTGCCAGTGGTTTAGACATTAATGGCTGTGTGTTGAGTTATTTTGAGTGGACAGAAATTTACATTGTTATACAAGCTGTACACTCACTACTTTACATTGTAGCAAAGTATAAATTCTTCAGATACTGTATAAGGCAAAAGCCTTGTTCTCTTTCGTGGCATTTCACACCACCGTGCTGCAGTACCATGATAGGGAACAAGACTTTTTATCTTGCCTATGTGTTGGAACTGAGTTGGACAAGGCTGTGGTCGTGGAGATCAATGTTTGTCAACCTTTTTTTAGTCAAGACACTCTTTAAAACTATGCCAAATCTCGAGGCACCCAATTTTAAAAAGGTAAAAAACTAAAATAATAGTTTTATATAACGCAACAACATTGACACATGTAGGACACAGGTTAGAGGTGATTTATTCTTCCAAAGCAAATACACCTTTGCACACTGATACTGGCTAGTATTCCAATGTTTCTCTCCCTCACTCAGCTAATGTGACCCCAGTGATGACCGAGAGGGGTAGGAGAAGGGCAAACAAGGATGCTGTGCAGAGGCCTGACATCCTCCTTATCAAACAATGATGTCATTGGTTGTTAGGATGCTGGTGGCTGGAAGGTTGTAATGGTGCACAATGAAAACCTGTGACTTTGTGTAACTAAAAGGCAAGCTTGATCTATCCGCTGGCTTGTACACAATATTTGGGCAATCTTTAGGCATTTTGTCAAGGCACTCCTGAAGAAACCTGAAGGCACCCCGGTTCAAAAAGGCTGGTATAGAACAATCCATCTATTGTTAATAGGGTTGGGCTGAACATCCCCCCGTTCGGTTCGCACCAGATCGTCTCGAACAGGCAAAAAAGTTCTACCGAACATGATCTATTTAAGTCTATGGGACATGAACATGAAAATTCCAAAGTCCTCATTTTAAAGGCTTATATGCAAGTTATTGCCATAAAAAGTGTATGGGGACCTGGGTACTGCCCTAGGGGACATGTATTTTTTAAAGGAGCAGTGATTTTATTGATGCTTAAAGTGAAACAATAAAAATGAAATATTCCTTTAACTACTTAAGGACCGGCGCACACAGATGTACGTCTGCAGAATGGCACGGCTGGGCAAATGGGCGTATATATACGTCCATTTGAATTTCCCGCCGTGTCATTGCGTGCGCGCGCCGGCCAGGAGCTCCGTGAGTCGGGTCGCGGGTCCCGCGGACTCGATCGCCGTGGGAATCCCGCGCGATTGTCTCACGGAGAGCAGGAACGGGGAGATGCTGATGTAAACAGCATCTCCCTGTTCTGTCTAGTGACAGTGTCACTCGATCTCTGCTCCCTGTCATCGGAGCAGAGATCAGTGTACTGACAGACAGAGCCCAACCCCCCTACAGTTAGAAACACCTCCCTAGTACTGACTTAACCCCTCCCCGCCCACTAGTGGTTAACCCCTTCACTGCCAGTGTCATTTACACAGGAATCAATGCATTTTTATAGCACTGATTGCTGTATAAATGACAATGGTCCCAAAAATGTGTCAAAAATGTCCGACATGTCCACCATAATGTCGCAGTCACAATAAAAATCGCTGATCGCCACCAAAACTAGTAAAAAAAATATTAATAAAAATGCCATAAAACTATCCCCTATTTTGTAAACGCTATAACTTTTGCGCAAACCAATCAATAAACGCTTATTGCGATTTTTTTTACCAAAAATATGTAGAAGAATACGTATCGGCCTAAACTGAGGAAAAAAATGTTTTTTTATATATTTTTGGGGGATATTTATTATAGCAAAAAGTAAAAAATAATGCGTTTTTTTTCGAAAATTGTCCCTATTATTTTGTTTATAGCGCAAAAAATAAAAATCGCAGAGGTGATCAAATACCACCAAAAGAAAGCTCTATTTGTGGGAAAAAAAGGACATCAATTTTGTTTGAGAGCCACTTAGCACGACCGCGCAATTGTCAGTTAAAGCGACGCAGTGCCGAATCGCAAAAAGTGCTCTGGTCTTTGGACAGCCAAATGGTCCGGGGCTTAAGTGGTTAAATATCATGCCTGGGGGGGGTCCCCTTAGTCTGCCTGTAAATTGGCTCATCTGTACAATGTATAAAACATGGCGCAGCAATAATGACTTTTCTAAAGGAAAAAATGTCATTTAAACTTGCTTGTAGCTGTAATGTATTGCTGTCTCCCGGCAATACAGATTTAAAAAAATGAAAAAACTGGCATGTGTCCTCAACCCCCCCCCCCCCCCACACACACACGCCAAATTTGTTTTTTAAAAACAGTGTAGGGTCCCCCTAGAATCCATACCAGACCGTTATCTGAGCATGCAGCCTGGCAGGTCAGAAAAACCATACCAGGTCACATGCCCTTAACATGGGGGGGGTGGGTGCTTTGTGGCAGGGGGCTCTGCACCCCCCACCCCAAAGCACCTTGTCCCCATGTTGATGGAAATGGGTACTGCCCTAGGGGACATGTATCAATGCAAAAAAAAGTTTTTAAAACAATTGTTTTTAAAGGAGCAGTGATTTTAATGATGCTTAAAGTGAAACAATAAAAATGAAATATTCCTTTAAATATCATGCCTGGGGGGGTCCCCTTAGTCTGCCTGTAAATTGGCTCATCTGTACAATGTATAAAACATGGCGCAGCAATAATGACTTTTCTAAAGGAAAAAATGTCATTTAAACTTGCTTGTGGTTGTAATGTATTGCTGGCTCCCGGCAATACAGATTAAAAAAAATAAAAAAAATGTCATGTGTCCTCAATCCCCCCCCCCACGCCAAATTTGTTTTTTAAAAACGGTGTAGGGTCCCCCCAGAATCCATACCAGACCGTTATCTGAGCATGCAGCCTCGCAGGTCATAAAAACCATACCAGGTCACATGCTCTTAACATAGGGGGGTGGGTGCTTTGTGGCAGGGGGCTCTGCGCCCCCCACCCCAAAGCACCTTGTCCCCATGTTGATGGAAACAAGGGTCTCTTCCCAACAACCCTGGGCTGTGGTTGTCGAGGTCTGCGAGCGGGGTACTTATCGGAATCTGGAAGCCCCCTTTAACAAGGGAGCCCCCAGATCCCACCCTCCCATTTGATTAGGTATCGGTTACATCGTACCCCTATCCATTCACCAAAAAAGGAAAAACCACAAGAGACAGTTTTTGACAAATCCTTTATTAAAAAATAAAAAACAGTGTTCCTCAATGTAAATCCACCATCACATGACATCACCTGACAACAGAAGGGGGCAGGGTCACCAGGTGACATAACCAGTTGGCCCCACCCCTTGCCTATATTAGAGTTGTTGAATCGAAGAGAGCGCATACGGAGGGTAGCCCCCCAGGGGATGGAAGTGTCATCAGTTTTTTTCCTATTTAAGGGTCCGTTGGGTGGTGTGATTGATGGTGGATTTACACCAAGGGACACTTTTTTTATGTTTATTTTTTAATAAAGGATTTGTCAAAAACTGTCTCCTGTGGTTTTTACTTTTTGACACTTTTTTGGTGAATAGGTAGGGATACAATGTACCCGATACCCATTCACATGAGGGGGGCCGGGATCTGGGGCCTATAAGCCCCCTGCCTGCAGACCCCGACAACCACAGCCTAGGGTTGTCGGGTAGAGGCCCTTGTCCCCATCAACTCCAAAGCACCCTCCCCATGTTGAGGCAAGCAGCTTGGTATGGTTCAGGGGGGGGGGGGGGCGCTCGCTCATCCCCCCTTCCCTGACCTGCCAGGCTACATGCTTGGATAAGGGTCTGGTTAAGGGTATGGATTTTAGGGGGGACCCTATGCCATTTAAAAAAAAAATTGTCGTGGAGTTTCCCTCAAAATCTATTCCAGACCTACAGGGCCTGGTATAGATCTTAGGGGGGACCCCACGCCGATTTTTTCTTAATTCTCTCATAAGGTTCCCCTTAACTTTCACCCCCTTCCTGCCCAGACCAATTTTCAGCTTTCAGTGCTCTCAAATTTGAATGACAATTACCCAGTGATGCAACACTATACCCAAACAAAATTTTTATCATTTTTTTCACACAAATAGAGCTTTCTTTTGGTGGTATTTAATCACCACTGGGTTTTTCATTTTTGCGATATAATTAAAAAAAGAGTGAACAAAAAAAAAAAAAAAAACACTTTTTTAATTTCTATTATAAAATAAAGCAAATAAGACATTTTTGTTCAAAAATGTGGGACAACATTTACTGCTACATATCTTTGTTAATAATAACCCAAATTAGTGGATATTATTTAGTTTGTGTAAAAGTTATAGAGCCTACAAATTTTTTGAGGGGCGCAAACAAACTGAAAAATACTGAAAAAAACCCCCATCAATTGCAGCCATTGTGCCCATCATATACAGCCACTTGTGCCCATCATATGCAGCCACTTGTGCCCATCAAATGCAGCCACTTGTGCCCCATCAAATGCAGCCACTTGTGCCCCATCAAATGCAACCACTTGTGCGCATCAAATGCAGCCACTTGTGCCCATCATATGCAGCCACTTGTGCCCCATCAAATGCCTCCACTTGTGCCCATCAAAGGCAGCCACTTGTGCCCAGCATATGCAGCCACTTGTGCCCATCAAATGCAGCCACTTCTCCCCATCATATGCCGCCACTTGTGCCCCATCAAATGCAGCCACTTGTGCCCCATCAAATGCAGCCACTTGTGCCCCATCAAATGCCACCACTTGTGTGCATCAAATGCAGCCACTTGTGCCCATCATATGCAGCCATTTGTGCCCCATCTAATGCCTCGACTTGTGCCCATCAATGGCAGCCACTTGTGCCCAGCATATGTAGCCACTTGTGCCCCATCATATGCCACCACTTGTGCCCATCAAATGCTGCCACTTGTGCCCATCAAAGGCAGCCATTTGTGCCCAGCATATGCAGCCACTTGTGCCCCATCAAATGCAGCCACTTGTGCCCATTAAATGCAGCCACTTGTGCCCCATCATATGCTACCATTTGTGCCCATCAAATGCAGCCACTTGTGCCCATCAAATGCAGCCACTTGTGCCCATTAAATGCAGCCACTTGTGTCACATCAAATGCCGCCACTTGTGCCAATCAAATGCAGCCACTTGTGCCCCATCATATGCAGCCATTTGTACCCATCAAATGCAGCCACAGGTGCCCATCAAATGCAGCCACTTGTGCCCCATCATATGCAGACACTTATGCCCATCAAATGCCACCACTTGTGCCCCATCACATGCAGACACTTGTGCCCATCAAATGCCGCCACTTGTGCCCATCAAATGCCGCCACTGTGACCCGCGCCCGCCCGCTGTCTGCCCATCACTTACCTCATCTCAGTGGCGGGTCAGGCCAGCCGGTGACGGCAGCGAGCTGTGGGGCGGCTCCTGTGTCCTCCATGCTTCCCCCTCCTTTGATTTTCATTCTGCTAGGTGTCCAATCGGAGTGCCTGTGCCTTCAGCCAATCAGGTAACAAGTATTAGACCCATGTTACCTGCTTTTCTAACACATCTGGATGGACTGCGACTGCTAGCGCAATGCTCTGTGCTCCAAGTCCAAGTCGGTGGCAGAATGGCACTGCTGCGTGAATTGTCGTAGCTGTATGGCTCTCACGCCCCCCCCCCCTCCCCCACAGTGCCCACGGCGATCGGATTCATTACAGACCCAATCAGTCTTCAGGTCCAGACCAATGATTTCTGACCTGGACCTGCTGATCGGTTCTGGCGAATGAAATGCCTCCCCTGCCTGTGTAAGTGTAAATACAGGCAGGGGAAGTGATATCATCTCCCCTCGTGGAACTGCTTTTCGTTCCAGAGAGAGGAGAGAGGATGTCTAACAGTGAGTTGCACAACACTACACTAACACCAGTACACGTAGGCACACTTGCCACCCCCCGATCGCCCCCCCTCCCAGTTAACCCTTTCACTTCCTGTCACTGTGTCACCAAGTGCAGTTTTCAGATTTTGCACTGATCACTGTACTGGTGTCTTGTGACACTAATCAGTGTTAGGGCAGTTAGTAGTAGGCCCAGTTCCCCCCTAACCCCCCACCAATAAAGGTTTAGGGCCCTTGATTGTGCCCCAGTTAACCCTTTCTCCCCCTGTCAGTGTGTAGTTAGCTAGTTACTGTCACTGCCAGGTTTTTATAGAGTCAGGGTACCCGCCATATATCGCTGAATAAAGGTTTAACCTCCTGATCGAGGTTTTAGCGTCAGGGTCAGCGTCAACCCCAGGGAGAGTCAGATTAGTGCCAATAGCGCTAACACCCACGCACGCACCATAAACCCCCCTTACTAGTATAGTGTCTGAACGGATCAATATCTTTGATCTGATCAGATCTATACTAGCGTCCCCAGTAGTTTAGGGTTTCCAAAAAAAATGCAGCGTTAGCGGGATCAGCCCAGATACCTGCTAGCACCTGCGTTTAGCCCCTCCGCACAGCCCACCCAAGTCAAGTATCAATCGATCACTGTCACTTACAAAACACTAAACACATAACGGCAGCGTTTGCAGAGTCAGGCCTGATCCCTGCTTTAGGGCCCTTGATTGTGCCCCAGTTAACCCTTTCTCCCCCTGTCAGTGTGTAGTTAGCTAGTTACTGTCACCGCCAGGTTTTTATAGAGTCAGGGTACCCGCCATATATTGCTGAATAAAGGTTTAACCTCCTGATCGAGGTTTTAGCGTCAGGGTCAGCGTCAACCCCAGGGAGAGTCAGATTAGTGCCAATAGCGCTAACACCCACGCACGCACCATAAACCCCCCTTACTAGTATAGTGTCTGAACGGATCAATATCTTTGATCTGATCAGATCTATACTAGCGTCCCCAGTAGTTTAGGGTTTCCAAAAAAAATGCAGCGTTAGCGGGATCAGCCCAGATACCTGCTAGCACCTGCGTTTAGCCCCTCCGCCCAGCCCACCCAAGTCAAGTATCAATCGATCACTGTCACTTACAAAACACTAAACACATAACGGCAGCATTTGCAGAGTCAGGCCTAATCCCTGCGAATGCTAACAGTTTTTTTTGGTAGCAATTGAAGCAGGCTCTGACTATCAGGTGCTCTTTTTGCCTGTGAGTTTCACTAGTTGTACCAGTAAATTTAGAGGCCAAAATGTCCAATTGAAGGTACACTAGTGAAGAGGCCTACACGTTTCTGAGCATGACAGATGAGAGTGAAGAGGAAGCCACCCATCTGTCAGATTCAGGCTCAGAATACGATCCAGTAGACAGCAGTGGCACCCTGACAGATAGCTCTGACGATGGAGTAGTGGTCCCAAGGTCAGGCGTACCAGACCCTGTTCTTCTTCTGTTGTTGAGGTGCAAGAACCGCAGGGCTCTTGTATGGAGCAGAGACACAGTACTAGTGCCGTTCATCCTTCTGGTGAACTGGCAAGCACCAGCGGCCTAGTACATCCTGGTCGTGCATCCAGCACTGCAGTAACACTTGACGTGGCGAGTCCCATAAGTGCAGTTCAAGCTGGTGCGGTGGCTAGCACAAGTAGTGTCCCGCAGCCACCAAGAAGACAAACACAGGTCCTTCGAGCCTATAGTGCCCTTCCCGCTGCATTTGCCAATCTTAATTGGGAGCCCACCACTTCTGCAGCACCCCTACTTCCCCCATTCACTGGCCAACCTGGAATTCAGGTGGAAACCTTTAATTTATGTCACTTGATTTTTATTCACTGTTTTTCACAGAAGATCTCTATAGATCTATTGTGGACAAAGCAATTTGTATGCTGGTCAATTCATCCCCACTAATCCCCAGTTGACCCTTGCCAGAGAAGGAAAACCTATTACAGTTTCCAAATTTAAGACCTTTCTGGGCCTATTCCTCCTCATGGGCATAGTTTAAAAAAGTGAGTTGCGGTCATATTGGTCCACTGACCCAATTCAACATATGCCCGTGTTCTCTGCATCCATGGCCTGGACACGATACGAGCAGATCTTAGGGTTCATGCATTTTAATGACAATGAACTCTGTCGTCCTCGGGGTGACCCTGAATTTGAGTGTCTCTACAAATTTCGGCCCCTCGTAAACCACTTCAACCAACAGTTTGCAGCCCTGTTTACTCCCGATCAAGTTGTCTGGATTGATGAGTCCCTGATTAAATTTTCTGGCCGCTTGTCTTTCAAACAGTATCTTCCCAGCAAGCGTGCCAGATATGGGGTCAAGTTGTATAAGCTCTGTGACAGGGCAACAGGCTATAATATAGTTTTATGGTTTACGAGGGAAAAGATAGTCATGTGGAGCCCGAGAACTGCCCAAACCACATAGGTATCGCTGGAAAGATTGTGTGGGACTTGGTGTTACCCTTGTTCGGAAAGGGGTACCACTTGTACGTGGACAATTATTACATGAGCGTGCCACTTTTTAGTTACTTGTATGATCATGGAATTGGCGCATTTGGCACTGTGCGATCTTTGGGCTTACCCCATCAGCTTGTAGAATCCAGACTTAGACTGGGGGAGAGAGCCTGCTTAAAGTGTAATAATTTGCTCACAGTGAAGTGGAGGGATAATCAGAATGTTTTTGTTCTGTTCTCCCATCACGCAGATACGACTGTCCAAATTCCAACGGCGACTGGTGTTGTGGAGAAACCCCTCTGTATCCATGAATACAACCTAAATATGGGAGGGGTGGACCTCAACGACCAGTTGTTGGTGCCATACCTAATTGCCCGTAAGGCCAGACGCTGGTACAAAAAAGTGTCTCTATACCTAATTCAATTGGCTCTGCTGAACGCTTATGTGCTATACAAGGCATCAGGACCAACTGGATCCTTCCTTAAATTCCAGGAAGAGATCATCACAGCCCTTCTGTTTCCAGATGGTGCTGTGGCCCAACTTCCCAATGCAAATGCAGTGAGCCGGCTGCATGAGAGGCACTCTGTGGTACCATAGGCCAAAGAACACCCCAAAAAAGATGTGTCTGTAGGAAATGCGGATACAGGCATGACACCTGCTTTTATTGTCCCTCCTGTCCTAACCAACCTGGTCTCTGCATTGGTGAATGTTTCCAAAGCTAACACACACTAGTGGAGTATTGGCATAGGGTACAGCACTGCACAGTCATAGGACACACTTTCACAGGGTCTCCAAAGATGCCATCGAACCTGGAACCTTTACAGTTAGTTACAAATAAAAGTGTTAAAAAATATATATATATATATATATAAAATAAAAAAGCCAAAAATAGTTGTCGTTTTATTGTTCTTCTCTCTCTGTTTTCTTTCTATTGTTCTGCTCTGTTTCACTGTATTTTATAACTGCAATGTTTTAATGTTAGTATGTTTTATCATGTTTACATTGCAGGTATGTAATTCTTTTACACTTTACTGTTTACTGTGTTTTTTATTGTTAACCATTATTTTCTTTGTAGGTACGCCATTCAGCTGCAGCACTGATTTATTTATCTTGACAGCAACAGCGTTTGCTCCCACGATACGTAAATCAGCGACTCCAGCACTGTAGGAGGTGATTTCACCACCACAGTTAAAAAAAAGAGCATCTATGCCGAAGCATGGGGGCAGGGGTGGAGGGGTGATTTGCTCCTAACATTAGGGGAGGATTGCCCCCCTGCTTCGGCATATATTTTTTAGGCACAGATTGCAATAAAAGAATAAGTTGTTTTATTGAGTTAATGTTTTATTGTTACAATTGTTTGCTTTTCAGGTACGCCATTCAGCTGCAGCACTGATTTATTTATCTTGACAGCAACAGAATTTGCTCTCACGATATGTAAATCAGCGACTTCAGTGCTGTAGGAGGTGATTTCCCCACCACAGTTAAAAAAAATGGTGCATGTATGTCCATTATTTTAAGTGGGTGGATGCAGGGCGGTATTCTAATGGTGGGCAACCCACCGATCAATCTCTTTTTTTCATCAGCCCACAGGCTGCATGAGAAAAAAGAACATTACAATATTTGCCCAACAAGGACCAGCAATGTACTGGTATGTTGCTGGACTTTGAATGATGCCTGCAGGTTTAGGTGTCATCATGGTATTGTTCTTTTCAGCCAGCGGTTGGCTTTCATGTAAAAGAGATCCTAGCAGCTAATTAGCAGGTAGACTGCTTTTACAAGCAGTGGGAGGGAACGCCTAAGAAACCGGAAGCTATGAGCATTTCATGAATTCGGTTTTGCCAGATATAAACAGCGCCACTGGGAAAGCATCTTCTCACACCAATCTTGCTGTGGTCAGATGCTTTGAGGGCAGAGGAGAGATCTAATAGATCCCAATTGTTGTAAAAAAAAGAGTACCTGTCACTACCTATTTCTTTCATAGGGGATATTTACATTCACTGTGATAACAATAAAAATTATAAAAAAAAAATGAAAGTAACAGTGTAAAAATAAAATAAAAAAGTAAAATAAATAATAATAAAAAAAAACAAAAAAAATAACACCCCTGTCCCTCCGTGCTCGTGCGCGAAGGTGAACGCAAGTATCGGTCTCGTGCCATATGTAAACAGCAATTGCACCATGCATGTGAGGTATCACCGTGAATGTCAGATCGAGGGCAGTAATTTTAGCAGTAGACCTCCTTTGTAAATCTAAAGTGGTAACCTGTAAAGGCTTTTAAATGCTTTTAAAAATTGATGTATTTTGTCGCCGCTGCACAGTTGTGCGCAATTTTAAAGCAAGCCGTGTTTGGTATCTATGTACTCGACATAGGATCATCTTTTATATTCTACCAAACATTTGGGCAATATAATGTTTTAGTGCATTAAAATTCAAAAAAGTGTTTTTTTTCCCAAAAAATTGCATTTGAAAAATCGCTGCGCAAATACTTTGTGAAAAAAAAATTTCAACACCCACCATTTTAATCTGTAGGGGCCCTGAAATGTCAAGATAGCACAATCCCCCGCCCCCAAATGACCCCATTTTGGAAAGTAGACACCCCAAGCTATTTGCTAAGAGTCATGGTGAGTATTTTGCAGATCTCATTTGTTTTTGAAAATGTCGAAAGAAAAGGAAATTTTTTTTTTCTTTTCTTTTTTCAATTTTCAAAACTTTGTGACAAAAAGCAAGATCTGCAAAATACTCAACATGCCCCTCAGCAAATAGCTTGGGGTGTCTACTTTCCAAAATGGGGTCATTTAGGTCGGTTTTGTGCTATCTAGGCATTTCATGGCCTCCGAAACTGTAATAGGCAGTGAGGAGTGAAATCAACAATCTACGCCCTTAGAAAGCCTGAAAGCGGTGCTTGGCTTTTGGGGTCCTGTACGTGGCTAGATTGCCAAAAAGTCTCACACATGTGGTATCCCTGTACTCAGGAGAAGCAGCAGAATGTATTTTGGGGTGTAATTTCACATATAACCATGTCATGTTTGAGCAATATATCATTTCAGTGACAACTTTGTATTAAAAAAACATTTTTTGTCATTTTTCAATCACTTGTGACAAAAAATAAATAAAAATTCAACGTGGTCAACATGCCTCTCAGCAAATTCCTTGGGGTGTCTACTTTCTAAAATGGGCTCATTTGGGGGGGGGTGTGCTGCCCTGCCATTTTAGCAACTCAAGAAATGAGATAGGCAGTCACAAACTAAAAGCTGCATAAATTATAGAAAATGTACCCTAGTTTGTAGACGCTATAACTTTTGCGCAAACCAATAAATATTGAATTTTTTTTTTCTTTTACCATGACATGTGGCTGAATGCTTTTTGGCCTAAATATATGACTAAAATTGAGTTTATTGTATTTTTTTTTATAACAAAAAGTAGAAAATATAATTTTGTTTTCAAAATTTTTGGTCTTTTTTTGTTTATATCGCAAAAAATAAAAACCATACAGGTGATCAAATACCACCAAAAGAAAGCTTCATTTCTGGGGGGAAAAGAAGACGCAAATTTTGTTTGGGTACAGCATTGCATGACTGCCCAGTTACCAGTTAAAGTGCCAAATTGTAAAAAGTGCTCTGGTCAGGAAGAGGGTTAAACCTTCCAGGGCTGAAGTGGTTAAAGCGGAGTTCCGCCTAAAAAATAAAAAAATAAATTAAAAGTCAGCAGGTAAAAATATACTGCAGCTGCTGACTTTTAATAATTGGACACTTACCTGTCCCAGGGTCCAGCAATGCAGGGGAACGAAGCCCTGCTCCTCTCCCCCTCCTCTCTGCGGCACCGGAATTGTCACTGTGGGTGCCCGGCTGCGGCTTCACAGCCGGGCACGCACTGTGCATACGCGAGCCGCACGGGACGCTGTGACTGGCCGGGCAATCATCTGGGACCTGTGACATGTCGAAAAATATACAATGTAATTCTGCGCTGCCCTGAAGACAAAACCAGCAGCTAACACGGCCAACAGGATATATGCCAAGTCAAAAGAAAACAAAATAAGTGTAGCGCTAAAAAGGTTTAAAAATGTCCAATATCAAGAATGAAAAATAAACCAACAGTTCTAAATATAGAATATGGGAGGAAATCATCCATATATATATTGATCCCAATGATAGGAAGTCCTCAGAAGCTATATGACTTCAAACAAAGAGCACATCAATAGGTGTATGACATCTGGAGTGAAGACAGACACACCACCACCGACAATGAAGAGGCTTACCAGATCTAATGGACCCAAAGGGGCATACGCCGAGTTGGGTCAGACAAAGCTTGGGTGGTCAGTGGCTGTAGATGGCCCGGAGGGGTGATGTTCTTGGGATGAACCATAAGCTGATGTATACCTCAGAACGATGTTAGGAACCAAGTAGTGATGATGACAAGTAGGAAAAAAGGAGGAAAGGCCACATAGTGTAAATCCATAAACAAATGTAGAATTTATTAAGAATTAAGAAATACACTCACATGTAAATCCTTTGTAAAACAGCGCTGTAAGGAAGTGGCGGCAGTGGGGTCCTACCCGACGCGTTTCGCCATTTTAGACGTCGTCTGGGGGGTTCCCCCCACTGCAGCCAAGAAGGTATATATAGGGGATGCATCAATACTGATGAGAAACAGCTCCACGGGTGCATAATTACCCATTCCGGTATTCGGGCAAGATGGCTGCCCGACGTGCGTTCCACGCCTCACATTGAATCCAATGTGGATACCGGAAGTGTAACTGATGGGGTCAAAGTGGTATGCAAATCAGATCTGTCTAACCAATCATATTTAGCGATTAAACATATTAGCAAATAAAGCATGAGAGGTGTCCAGTGTCTTGTCTGCATGTTATCCAGGTATGGTTTATGTTGTGGTTAGGTATGATCGGCAGGCGGTATCTGAGGCTTTGTATCGGTAGGCTGTCAGTACAAGCATCTGGCTCCAAGAAGAAACTAGTATGTGCATAATAATGCAGAGATTTCCAAATGTAACAATTAAGTCATGGCTTAAGGCTGTACAAAACCAGAGAAACCATCAATTTCAACACAAGTGCTGACAGGAGCATTATCACATAATCACAGTATAAAGCAAAAGTACAAGTGCAGATTACAGCTTCATGTGTCCTTCTTCAAATGGTTTACATTGCTCGGTAATACTGGAACAACACCATGAAATTGGGGCTGAAATGGCTTATCACTGTTCTAAAAAAGTTAGACGTGTAGCCAAACATCTGGGTGTGCCGAGGAAGGTGTGCCCAATGGATGATGGACCTGGATCAACCACATTCTATTTCAGTATTTACAGTAAAGATATATGATGTATGGGAGATTAATTGAGCTTTGAATATACGATCCCAAACAAAGCGAAAAGACAGGTAATGCTTTGGGAAACACAGGTATGCTACTTTTTTTATCTTTGGTTTAAAAATTACAAACATGTTATAATTACCTGCTCTGTTGCAGTGGTTTTGCACAGAGCAGTACAGATTCTCCTCTTCTCGGGTCCCTAGCGGACGCTTCTGGCCCCTCCCTCCTGCTGAGTGCCCCCACAGCAAGGACCTTGCTATGGGGGCACCCGAGTGGCTGCTCTGTGTGTCCATTCAGACACAAAACCGCTGCTCAGCCTCGCTCCCTCTCTCTCCTCATTGGCTCACTGACTTTGATTGACAGCAGCGGGAGCCAATGGCACTTGCTGCTGTCTCAGCCAATGAGAAGAGAGAGTCATGGACAGCCAAGCCTCTTGTGCAACATCGCTGGATAGAGACGGGGCTCAAGGAAAGTATTAGGGGGGATGAGGGGGGCTGCTGCACACAGAAGGCATTTCA
Organism: Lithobates clamitans; assembly: GCA_037952925.1. Classification (NCBI taxonomy): domain Eukaryota; kingdom Metazoa; phylum Chordata; class Amphibia; order Anura; family Ranidae; genus Lithobates; species Lithobates clamitans. The sequence goes on along the minus strand of JBBGZY010000117.1, from coordinate 706,358 downwards.
TCCTAACCACTTGCCCACTGGGCACTTAAACCCCCTTCCTAACCAGACAAATTTTAGCTTTTGGTGCTCTCACATTTTGAATGACAATTACTCAGTCATGCAATACTGTACCCATATGAAATTTTTGATCTTTTTTTCACACAAATAGAGGTTTCTTTTAGGGGTATTTGATCACCTCTGGGTTTTTTTATCATTTGCGCTATAAATGAAAAAAGACCAAAAAATTTTTCGTTTCTGTTATAAAATTTTGCAAACTAGTAATTTTTCTTAATCAATTTTGGCCAAAATTTACACTGCTACATGTCTTTGGTAAAAATAACCCAAATCAGTGTAAATTTTTTGGTCTGTGAAAGTTATAAAGTCTACAAGCTATGGTGCCAATCATTGAAAATTGATCACACCTGATGTACTGACAGCCTAACTCAACACTCTCTCCCACTCTAATGCCAGGTGCGCAGTGTGCCACTACTCATATTGACATGGGGCGGGATCACCGGAGACCCGCTCCTTATGACGTCACCGCCCATCATGCCCAAGGCGGTGACATCATAAGGGGCGGGGACTCTGGGTGACCCCGCCCCATGCCAATATAAGTAGTGGCACACCGTGCACCCTGCATTAGAGCGGGAGAGAGCGTTGAGTCAACATGGGAAGAAGAACAGAGAGAGAAGACAGCAGAGGAGACCCAGCAAAAGAGCGAGAAGACAGCGGACAAGACCCAGCAGAGGCAGAAGACAGCGAACAGAGGGAGAAGAACCAGAGAGAGAGCGGAGAAGACATCAGTGGAGAAGACCCGGAGAGGGGAGAAGAAGTCGGAAGAGATGCTGGAGCTGCCTTAATAAATTACTTTAACACCCTGTGTGCTGTGTTTTATTTTTGACACCTTTTTCAGGTGAATGGGTAGGGGTACAATGTACTCCATACTCATTTACATTGGGTAGGGGGCCGGAATCTGGGGCCCCCCTTGTTAAAGGGGGCTTCCAGATTCGGATAAGCCCCCCCGCCCGCAATCGGGAAGAGGCCCTTGTCCTCATCAACATGGGAACAAGGTGCTTCAGGGTTGGGAGGCACAAGCCCCCCTGCCCCAAAGCACCCACCCCCCATGTTGAGGGCATGTGGCCTGGTACAGTTCAGGAGGGGGGGCGCTCGCTCCTCCCAACCCCCTTTCCTCACCTGCCAGGCTGTGTGCTCGGATAAGGGTCTGGTATGGATTTTGGCGGGGGGGACTCCAACACCGTTTTTTTGGCATGGGGGTTCCCCTGAAAATCCATACCAGACCGAAGGGCCTGGTATGCTCCCTGAGGGGGAACCCATGCTGTTTTTTTTTACATTGTGCATGGAGTTCCCCATAAAGATTCATACCAGACACAGTGCCTGGTAATGTTGGGATCAAAGTCGGATCCCTGTTCATTGAAGTCGGACGCATGTCGGACTTCAAGTCCCAGGGCAAAGTCGGATCCAAAGTGGTACAACTGTTGTGTCGTACCAGTGTGAACCCGGCCTCAGGCTTGATTCACACCAGTGCCTTTTTAGTGCTTTTTGCATTTTGCACATTTGCACTACAGCCTATTTAACAGTTTCCTATGGAACACGTTTTGTAGAGCAAATCTGCAAAATGCAAAAAGCTCTAAAAATGCATAGGTGTAAATCAAGCCAAACAAGCCATGAAAGTACAAATACCCCTCAAATGACCCCTTTTTAAAAAGTAGACATTCCAAGGTATTTAGTAGGAGGCATTTTTTTGAACTTGTGATTTTTTTCCCCGAATTCTTAATTAAGATTTTATTTTTCCTTTTTTTTTTTTTTCACAAAATTGTCATATTAACAAGTTATTTCCCTAATGCAGCATATGCATGCCACAAATTACAACCCAAAAAACATTCTGCTACTCCTCCTGAGTATGGCAATACCACATGTGTGAGACTTTTACACAGCCTAGCCAGATACATAAGCCCAACATGCAGGGAGCACATCAGGTGTTCTAGGAGCATAAATTACACATATAATTTCTTGAGTACCTCTAACACTTTTTAAGGTCCTGGAGCACAAGCGCCCCAAAAATGACCCCATTTTGGAAAGTTAACACCCCAATGTATATTCTATGAGGCATAAGTCTTTTTGAACATGTCATTTTTTTCCACAAGTTTTTGGAAAATGTGGAAAGAAAATGAAAACGCATTTTTTTTTACACAAAGTTGTCCATTTATAAGATATTTCTAATGCCCCGTACACACGATCGGAATTTCCGTCGGAAAAACCTCAAGCTTGCCTTGCATACACACGATCACACAAAAGTTCTCTGAACTTTTGACCGTCAAGAACGCAGTGACGTACAACACTACGACGAGCTGAGAAAATGAAGTTCAATGCTTCTGAGCATGCGTCGAATTGTTTCCTGAGAATGCGTAGAAATTTCGGAATTGTTACAGACGATCGGAATTTCCGATAGGAACTTTTTCTGTCGGAAAAATAGAGAACCTGCTCTCAATCTTTTTGCTGGCGGAAATTCCGCCAGCAAAAGTCCGATGGAGCATACACACGGTCGGAATTTCTGACCAAAAGCTCACATCGGACTTTTGCTGGCGGAATTTCCGATCGTGTGTACGGGGCATTACACATAGCATGTACATAGAAAAAATGCCACCCCAAAATACATTCTGCTACTCCTCCTGAGTATGGCAATACCACATATGTGAGAGTTTTACACAGCCAGGCCAAATAAGGAGGCCCAACATGCAGGGAGCACCGTCAGGTGTTCTAGGGACATACATTTCAAATCTAATTTGACTACCAATTACACTTTTGTGAGGCACTGATGGGCACTGTAGTGGCATGGATGTGGACCGGTTGAGCATTGATGTGGCATGGTTGTGGCATGGATGAGAACTGATGTGGCATGGATGAGCACTGATGTGGCACAGATGAGCTATGAATGAGCCATGAATGTGGATGGGTAAGCATGAATGAGCCATGTATGGGGATGGATGAGCTATGGATGGGGATGGATGAGCCATGAATGTGAATGGATGAGCCATGGATGGAGCATGGATGGATGAGCCTTGGATGGAGCATGGATGAGCCATGGATGGAGCAGGGATGGATGAGACATGAATGTGCACAGATCAGCGCTGTGGGAACTTCAGATTATGCCCACAGCGCTGCTGCCCCCCAGCTCCCTCCTTCTCCTCAAACACTGTACCGCGAGGAGTGGGGAGGAGCCGAACTGGACATGCTCCGGTTTGTTTACAAGTGATCACGCCGTCATTGGACGGCGTGATCACATGGTAAAGGGCCGCTGTCATTGGCCCTTTACCCCGATTCATGACACGCCGGGTCTGGGAGACCCGACGGTCATTGACATTCCCGGGTGCGCACCCCAAGGGAGCGCGATTCAGGGAGGACGTCATAGTATGCCCTCCCAAAGTTGTCCGACCGTGCTGTAGCCATCATTCGGCTATGGCCCGGTCGGCAAGTGATTAATGCATAGAATGCATTAAGATTAAAAAAAAAAACTTTTGCCTTTAGAGACACTTTAAAGTTAAATTCTACAAAAACATCTAAAGACACTGATAAAATACATATAAGGGAGATGTTTTAAATAACAAAGGATTTGTATTTTCAGCCAGTCCTGAGATTTACATGGCTCTGCCACACAGAACAGCCTTGTCTACATCTGCGTCCTCTCTGCTGCAGTTAAAGAAAAACTTGACTCACCCCACTATAATTATTTTTATTTTTAAATCCCCATTTATCTGTTTTTCAGTCTTAAAGTGATTGTAAACAATCACCTTATTAACAACCCATTCAGTTTAAAATAGAAATGAAAGGCAAAACATTTTTATATAGATATAAAAAAACATTATAAATACCTTTTTTTCCTTTTTTTATAAGTGATCACATTCCATTTGTTCTCAGCTGCATACGAGCTGGGGGAGGAGAAGCAGCAGCACACTGAGCTTCCCATGAATGGCTATGCAGAATGGGGGGGGGGGGGGTCAGGAGAAGTCTGATCATTGGAGGAGAGCAGACTGAGTTCCCAGCATAGCTAGAGAACTGACCGCGGTGTGTTCTCCTGCTTAATGTGGTCAGTTTTTTTAATAGGAAAACAGAGAGACTGGCAGGAACACGAGGGATTTAAAGGATTTAAAGGAAGCAATACAAAGAGAACAGGAGACTTTTTCATACAACTACATGGTACAGCAGCCACATATCAGGAATTTGCAATGCTGGGGTAGCAAACACTTTAACCTCGATTCAGATACTCACCTGCCCAGCTGATCAAGCGTTGCTGTAATCCACTGACCAGGTGCAGCAGCCTGCCATCTTGGTACTTCTCAGTCTTCGGAAGCCGGTTGTCTTTTCTAGATTCAGGTAGCTGGCCTCCGACAATGCATTCAGCTCCGCCCTCTGGCCACTGACAGTCCCTACTCCTGTAGCTCCCTCTGATAGGGAAAAAAAATATTTAAAAATGATGCAGCGCTCGTGACAAATTAAAACAAATACATGAGTGTATTACCGCTGCTGTAAAAAAAGTAATAATACTTAAATAATAAAAAACAAACACATACAGCGCTGGCAAAAAATAATATAACCACACCGTAAATATGATACTATATAGAAAGTGCTCTGTGCAAAATTCCTATAATCATGAATCCATAAATAACATAATTAAAGTGCTAAATAAGTAGGATTTAAATAGATATACTATTAGTGCTAAACACAAACCAATTACTAATTAGTAGATTACTGTTTACTAATTTAGCACATGCATAGAGTGCCAAATAAGTAGGATGTAAATAGATATGCAATTGGTGCTAGACACAAACCAATTACTATTAAAATGGTGAAAAACAATATAAATTATGTGCTGAAAGGATAAATGAAATTAATAATATAATGCTGGTGAATAGTCCCAGATAAATGCCATCAGCTAGACTGCTACACAGGGCTCTTGGTGGCGGCCTCATTGGAGAGAAAACAGCATCTCTTCAACCTATGCTGACAGTCTCCTGGAGTGCTGCAGTATGATGCCTCTGATGTAGATGCAATGTGAATGGCTTATAATCGTAGCAAATAGGTCATATACTTGTAGGTGTCGACCATCGAATCAGACCCAAAAAGACAAGGAAAAGCAATATAGTGAAGTATTGCAGAGAAAAAAATCACTTGCGCATCATAGCACTACCCACAAGATACAAGGTTGCAATCAGGCATGTCAGAAAAACTTCTGCGATCACCGCTGTAAGTGTGCGTTCCACAGAAACAGGAAGAAGCGTCACTGGTTAAGCGTGAGCCGGATGTTTCGTCAACGCGTTTCGCCCCTCCCCCAGGGCGTCATCAAAGACAATATAATATAATTTTAAATATGTGTAATATTTAACAAGGGTTTATGACTAATTTTGCATGATGCATTGAATTAAAAAAATAGAATGAGATTTGGGCGAAAGTCAGGCCCATCATATCTTTGATAAATACACCCTTTATGCCCTGTACACACGGTCGGATTTTCCGACGGAAAATGTGTGATAGGACCTTGTTGTCGGAAATTGCGACCATGTGTAGGCTCCATCACACATTTTCCATCGGAATTTCCGAAACACAAAGTTTGAGAGCAGGCTATAAAATTTTCCGACAACAAAATCTTTTGTAAGAAATTCCCATCGTGTGTAGACAAATCCGACGCACAAAGTGCCACACATGCTCAGAATAAATTAAGAGACGAAAGCTATTGGCTACTGCCCCGTTTATAGTCCTGACGTACGTGTTTTACGTCACCGCGTTCATAGCGATCGGATTTTCCGACAACTTTGTGTGGCCGTGTGTATGCAAGACGAGTTTGAGCCAACATCCATCGGCAAACATCCATGGATTTTGTTGTCGGAATGTCCGATCAATGTCCGACCGTGTGTACAGGGCATAAGTCTTTAGTAATTAGTCAAATTTGTATCTCCATGCCTCATCTTTGGAAAGTGTCTGTGAGATTCTGCTGAACAGCTCTGATTTAGGAAAACAGAAGTGTATCATGTATGCCTAGCATTAAAAAACTACAAAATCTGTGTCATGGTTCAGGACCCTTTTTGAAGATGCTAGATTATTTATGATTGAACAGGATTACACGGGAAAAAAACAATGTCTATGCTGGAGATAGGATCTTAGAGGCACAGCATACTTTGTTCAAGAAAATTCAAGCCTGAGGGCAGAAACTCCAAAGATATTTGGACAACTGTGTGTGCTTTCAACCTGGTGGCAACAGTTTAGGGAAAACTCTTTACTGTTCCAGCATGACCGCGCCCCCCGTGTACAAAGCCAGGTCAATATAAACTTGAATTGGGTAGCTCGGTGGTGTAAGCCTTGAGTGGCCTGCAGAGAGTCCTTAGCTCAACCCTACTTTGTATCTTTGGGATGAACTGGAATTCTGACTTTGAGCCAGGTCAAGCAACAGTATCTTACCTCACAAATAAATGGGTACAAATTCCCACAGACACAATGGAAAGCCTGCCCAGAAGGGTTATTGTTGTAATAGCTACAAAGGGGGCGTGTCTATATTATTGCCCATTGGTTTGTAATGGGATGTCCGACAAGCTCACTTAGGTGTGCTGGTCATGTGTCCATAAACTTTAGCCATATAGCTCAGTGTATGGGATGCCACATGAACATATTCAAGGGCACAACCAGAATAGGTGGCAGGTACTGTAACTAGATTATTTGTGTTTGAAGAGAGATAACAGGGGAAACACTAATGTGTATGCTGGGGTGCGATCTTACTGCTATAGCATGTTCTGTTCAGCAAAATTCCAGACTGGAGGAAAAAAAATCCAAAATTATTGTAGACAATTGTGTGCTTTCATTCTTGTGGCAACAGTTTGGGGAAAAAGTTTTGCTGTTCCAGCTTGACAGTGCCCTTGTGCAAAAAGCCAGGTCAATAAAGACTTGAATTGGGTACGTCGGTGGTGTCAGCCTTGAGTGGCCTGCACGGAGTCCTCACCTCAACCCTACTAGGTATCTTTAAGATGAACTGGAATGCCGACTGTAAGTCAGGTCTTATAGTCTAACGACAGTACCTCATCTCACAACTGAATGGGCACAAATTCCCACAGACATAATGGAAAGTCTTTCCCAGAAGAGTTATGGTTGCAATTGCTACAAAGATAGGGCTGTGTCCATATTATTGCCCATGAATTTGTAATGATGGGGTGTCCAACAATCTCACATAGGTGTGGTGATCAGGTGACTATACACTTTTTAGCCATATAGTGTAGAGGTCGACTGATATCGGCCGATATTTGGCTTTTTTTACTTAATCGGCATCGGCCGATTGTACTGATAAAAAAAGCCGATTATAAACTTCAGCGGGACTTGCAAATGACTTCTGTAATAGAAGTCAATGCAAGTTGCCTGACGTTATCTGTAGAAAGACTTCTCTCCTCCCTGGGCAGCCTGCCAAGTCTGATAAGAAGAAACATTGTATCTCTTCAGGTTCTTTTATCAATAGACTGAACTCTGTGTGTAGAAGCTCTCAGTTTAACCATTTAAAGACTAAATCTTTTCTGTCATGTGTTGCTTATAAGTAAAAATTCTGTATTTTCTCCTAGAAAATCACTTAGAACCCCCAAACATTTATATATATATATATATATATATATATATATATATATATATATATATATATTTATTTTTTTAGCAGAGACCCTAGGGAATAAAATAGCGGTTGTTGCAATATTTTATGTCACACGGTATTTGCGCAGTGGTCTTTCAAACGCAATTTAAAAAAAAAAAAATACACTAATGAAATAAAAAAAAAAAAATAAGCAGTAAAGTTAGCCCATTTTTTTTCGTCCAAAAGTTTTGAATACCTGTTTTTGTGTATTTAATATTTAAGATATAGTTTTTTTTTTTATCTAAATTATACATACAAGTGAACTGATTGGAGGTTTGTTTTGTTTAATAAATGTTTAAATGTAAAAAATTTTCTGTATCACTTATTACTTAAGGCTGCTTTCACACTGGAGCGGGTATGCGTTGACGGTAAAACGCTGTTAGTTTTAGCGGCGCTTTACCGTCATTTTAGTGGCGCTATTCGGCTGCTAGCGGGGCGCTTATAACCCAGCTAGCGGCCGAGGAAGGGGTTAAGTGCAGCCCTGAAGCGCTGCTGCCGAAACGCTTTGCAGGCGCTTCGGCAGCGCTGCGCATTAATTTCAATGGGCAGGAGTGGTGGTATACACCGCTCCAAAGATGCTGCTTGCAGGACTTTTTTTTAACATCCTGCCATCGCATCGCCTCAGTGTGAAAGCACTCGGGCTTTCACACTGAGACTGCAGGGGAGCCGTTTTACAGGCACTTTACAGGCGCTATTTTTAGCCCAAAAGCGCCTGAAAAACGCCCCAGTGTGAAAGGGGTCTAACTGTTAGATTTTATGAGATGAAGGGAAAAAAAAGAAAAAAGAACGGCCTAATATATCGGCCCAAAAAAAATCGGCATCACATATCGGCCATCGGGATTTCTGAATATCGGCATCAGCCAGAGAAAAACCCATATCGGTCGACCTCTAATATAGTGTATGGGATGCCACATGGACATATATAAGGACACAACCAGAATAGATGCCAGATAACTAGATTATTTGTGTTTGAAGTGGGATACAGGGGAAAAAGCAATATGTGTGGTGGGGGTGAGATCTTACTGCTATAGCATGCTCTGTTTAGCAAAATTCCAGACAGGAATAAGAAACTACTCAGTTATTTTAGATAACTGTACACTTTCAATCTTATGGCAACAGCACTTTATTGTTCCAGCATGACCATGCCCCCATGCACAAGCCGGGTCGATAAAGACATGAATTGACTATTTCGGTATAGTGGGCCTTGGGTGGCCTGCACAGAGTCCTCACCTCAACAGTACTAGGCATCTTTGGAATGAGCTGGAATGCTAACTGAATTGAATTAAATGGGCACAAATTCCCACAGACACAATGGAAAGCCTTCCCAGAAGAGTTATGGCAGTAATAGCTAAAAAGGGGGCTGTGTCCAAATGGATGCCCATGGGTTTGTAATGGGATGTCCAACAGGCTCACATAGGTGTGATGGTCAGGTGTCCAAAAACTTCAGCCATTTTACCAATGCAATGTCACAGGGATGTGTCTAAGCAGCCAGAATAGATGTCAGATAAAGCAAACATGGGGAAGACTGGATCAGAGGATTTTAATTCTAAGCTAAATAAACACAACAACCAGCTTTGCGGGTGTCAGAGAAACAGGTGCTGTCTGTCTTAAAATAATTTTAAAAATCTCATTAGCGTAAAGTCACTATGAACCCCCATAGATTGCTCACACCAGGTACAGGGGAGGAGAAGGCAGGGAAACAGGTCTAACAATAGACACTAACAAATAGTAAGGGCAAATCAGAGGAAGCCAGTGACAACAGCACAGTAACAAAAGAAAATGCATAGGGTGACACGATAGAGTAAATAGATTCTTAAACTTACCTGTACCCTTTAAAACAACACCACAAAATTTGACAAGACGGGGGATCCATGGATCAGATATCCATCAATGGACTAGTGACTAGTGAGGGTTGCCCCCCTCACTTTCTTTGCCCATATGGCCAAAAAATTCCCTTTTCTTCTCTTTACTTTTTTTTAATTTAATTTTATTTATGGATTGTTACATTGCTTATTCTGAACCACCTAAAATCTCTACGCTAAGGGGGATGTGTACGCCTGATGGAAGATTGGTTCTACATGTTTATTGTTATACTGGTTTAAATTTTGTATGATTATTTTTCATACACTGTATGTTTTCAACTATACTTGTTGTGGGTGACACTTGTACTGATTTTGATATTTTGTTAGAACTTGAATTGTTAATCTCGGAATAATTGAAAATTTTAATTAAAGCAGAGTGAAATTTAAAGTGAATAGATTTTTATAGTAATATATAAAATATAGCCATTTAGATTTTCGCTTCCCCAAGATAAATGCAGTAATTACTAATGAAATACATACTGTAACTGTTTGTAAGTACATAATTCAAGACCTATTCACACTGTTCCATGTGCATCACCCTCCATGTTAAAACGTGTATTGATGTAAATTTGTAACACATATCTTCTCTGATTGGCATTCCAGCTAGCTTATTCCTCCACCTAACGGTTAACAGGTGACACTGCAACCTAAGAAAGAAATCTCTAATTTAGCTTTTCGATACCTTTCTAATGTGGAACCTTCAAAGTAATTTTGTCGTCTCAAGGAACCCCTGCTAATAATTACTATATCTACAGCTCAGGGTACATTGCTGTGATGGTCAGCGGTCCTGGCCCAAGTGCAGGGTGGCCAAGAAAGGGTGATTGCCAAAGCCAGCAGGAGCCTATGGCCCATCAAGAATAACCCCTGCAACTACAGTTCTTTCAAGCTCGAGTTGCATGTTCTGGTCTGGGCTATCACCAAAATTTGCGGTGTATCTCACAGGTCTTTACCGATATCCGCTATCAATCTGCTGGCCTAGCTGGAAACTGCAAACCTGGGGGCATTGGAGCAGAGCTGGGCAGCTCACCTGGCACGGTTTAAACTCAAGATACATTACCAGCAAGGGAAACTCTACGGGCATGCCGAAGCCCTGTCCCATTTCCAAGTTAAACGCCTAGGAGAGGATGTGAAGATATCGAGCTCGCTCCTGTTCTGCCTGCACCCACTGCCCCATTCGCCATTGAGGGGGGGGGTGAGGTCCTGACCCACAGGTCAAGGCAGCAGAGCTCTATGGGCAGGAGGAATGGGCACTGATCCAACCAAATACAGGTGCAGCGCTACCTCTCTCAGAAGCACAGGCCCACCACGCAGGAGTGTCAGAAGTTGCCCCCTGTTGCTCAAGCAATTTTGAGGCAATGGGATCGGCGGGAATTATGAGAAAAAGTACTTACTGGCAGTGCTGCGTTCCTTCTGAACAATGGGATATTCTCCAAATTGTGGTCCCTCGGTTGCATATCCTGGAAATGTGCCAAGTACTCCACGCCACGGATGGCCATTTCGGGGCAGATCGATGTCACTGTTTTGGAGGTACTTCTTTTGCTTCCATTCGCCACACTGGATACACAAAGCCTGCCAGGAGTGCAAAAGCTGTACCATTCACAAGAGGGTAATATCCATGAAGGCAGATGTAGGCAGGTGCAGTCTACTTTCATCTCTGCTGGTGGCACTATTCCATAGCAGCACCACTGTTGGAAAGGAAATCAGAAGGAATATGGTTCCTCTATGGCAGTGGTTCTCAACCTGGGGGTCGAATGAAAATTTTCCAGGGGTCACCAAATCCTGGGCTGTTCCTGAATCCCGCACCGCTCTCCCAGCCTTTTTCGCGGCTGCCCAGCAGGGCTGTCCCTGGGGCCCACGGCCGCCCACTGTGCCTCTTCAAAGCCGCACATTCAGTTCATGGCATGGCTGGGGGGCAGAGACTAGAGGTCAGCTGACTGGTGAGGAATGTGAAGTTGGAGGGGCTAAAGTAGACCCTATCTCCTGATTTCTGCATAGGTGTCACTACTACGAGACACCACAAAGTCGGAGACACAGTGAGTAACACTACCTGTGATTATAGTTGCCATTTAAAGTCCCCCTCTACAGTTCTCAGATCAGCAGATGACCTTGATCAAGAGCACCCAAGTTGGCTGATCAGAACTCCCCCTAGCACTGCCACTGATCCCAGCCCCCACCAGCACTGGTACTCATCCCAACTCCCCGCCAGCACTGCCACTCATCCCACCCCCCCCCCCCGCCAACCAAGGAGTAAGAGAAGGAATTAAAATGGGAGAATACATGGAAGGGAGAGGAAAAAAGGGGGAGGAACAAAGAAAAAGGGAGAGAAAGAATAAGAGAAAGAACAAGAAAGAAGGCTAGAGAAAAGGATGGGGAAAAAAAACAAGAAATTAGGATAGAGAGAGATAAAAGGGTAAGAGAGGAGGAGAACAAAGAGAAAGTAGTGGTACATCCTACAATGTACCATAAGGGGTTTTAATACTGTACGAGTGGAAGGGGCTAAATGTTCATGGGTTAGGGTCGCAAACGACTTGTCTTACCTTGGGTGCTGACAACCCACGCTATGAAAATAATTTTACTGTTAGGGGTCCCCACAACCACTGCTCTATGGTGTCCTGGTTCCCAGGGGAAGCGATCCAATTGTATGCTGCTGCTCCATGTAACTCTGGTGGCCATCTTGGGTCAGTCAGAGGCTTTTTAAGGCCCTGGCTCTCAGGTTTGGCATGCATTTGCTAGTTATTAAAGAAGGAACAGGTACCGTGCATGTTAGGGACAGTAATAGCATTTTGAAAAGGTTCCTGACTAGGAGGGAAATATAGAGAAAAGGAGGGTTGCCCTTGGGGTAGGACTTTAACGGCACTTGTATAGAGTCACAAAATAGTATAGTAAAAAAAGGTCAACATTTATTGAAAATACATAAGTAAAAACATGAATCATGGAGTGTACATGTCAACCATAACTGGTACTGCAAGTAGTAGAGGTAGACAGTAGTACAATTGATCCTTTACCTAACGCGTTTCGGAGTCTACAAGAGACACTCCTTCCTCAGGGGTAACTAGGATACAATAGATAATTGCAGCAATCAGGCGCTTGCGGCACACTCCATATAATTAAAAACAGCATCAAATGCAGAATTTTGGCCACCAGAGATCGGCATTATCCTGGACATATGTACATGGACAAGCTCAGAAGTAGATGTCTTTCATCCAATTAGTATACCAGGGGACACTTAAACGGATGTATTCAGCGTGTGTCACACTCCTGATCGTCTCCTGTGAACAGGTTGCAGGTTGGCTAGGAGGGAAAGTGCAGGGTCGCATCCTTTGTGGACACTTTCCCAACTGGGCCCAAGATGACCCCGCCGCATTCTGTCCCTCTCTCAAAAGACACTCAGTCCGGCTGAATCCTGCTCCTTTCATATTGCTAGAAACCCGTGAGCGCACCCAGCTGTGTAGCCTTCCCACCAGGCTTGTGAATTATTACTGGATCACTTCAATACAAGTTTTACACCTCACCTGGCTAATGTAAATCATTGCTGCCACATACACTGCACCCCACCTACAAACTTATAGTAGGCTCCTTTTCTCCTGAACAACATTGCTGTTCATCATCTGGTAGTTTCTCATTAAATTAAGCGAATGTCAAATAAATGTGTGCCGAGGCTTGTATCTGGCACTGGTGTTGGTATCCATCAGCAAAACTGCACAAATAAAACACAATAACTACAAAACATTATTTTAGATACTGTATTTCTTTTTCATTCCAGGAGCAAGAAAATTGCTTTACAGAGGACTGGAAACAACAATTCTTTGTAAAACACAGATGGACTGCCAGAAGTGGCCATTGTGTTTGGAAATTCTCTGTAATGTAATTATTACTATTATATTATTTTACACGATTTATATAGCGACAACAGTTTTCTCAGCACTTTACAAAACAAAAGGAGACAGTACAGTACAATTCAAGACAAGAGGATTAGCAGGACTCTGCTCTTGAGACCTTAAAATCTAAAAGGGAGGAGAAAGTGATATAAAAGCTAATAAACTTGGCTCATTGTTCTAGAGAAAGTGTCCTCTTTTTTTCAACATACAAAACAAAGGAGAAGCTAGCTCAGCTTCTCAGAACATGACATTGTAGGACTTAAGCCCATATACTTAATACCATCCTACCCGTACATAGCCTCCCTCCAAAAACATCAGGGATGACTCGGACTAGTTTCTGGAGTAAAATGGCCTTGCGGCCTTTTATTTAAAACATATAATTTAACATAAATATATAAATAACTGTATTTCCTTAAATAACATGTTAAGGTAACTTACTCAGTAAGAACTATGACTATGACCTAGGTCACTGGTACAACCTCGTTAATTTAAAACCTGCCAGTCGGAAACCCCGGACACGGCATTATAACAACATACCCCAGTGACCTGGCATTTTAACTCCTGCAGGTTAACCCTTAGGGCCTGAAGGTACCAACTACAATCCCCATCCTTCCATGTATGGGTACCAGCAAAACTCCCATCATCTGGATGGGTACAATCAAACAACCCCCCATCCTTGGATGGGTACACATGTTACAACTTGTAACAGAACTTATCCTATTCAAGGAACAAACAACTACTGCCACAGCACGAAAGGGGTAACCCCTTACCCTTGCGAGCACCTCCACACACTAAGCCCTCTCTGTATGCCTTCTTGCAAGCCTAAAGACCATAGGTCCGTGCCCACCTCATTGAGATGTACACCATCGCTGCGCAAATAACGCCATGTGTCAACCTCCAACTCCCTGTGACGAATGGCTAAGCCCCCATTCCTTATAAAAAACCGGCTCACTTCTTTATTAACCTTTATCCTGGCCCTATTCACTTTTTTATCTGATAGGGCCCAGCGCCACGATAGCCTGCCTACCATGTCAGACCACACTAATACCATCTTGGGATAAGCGGCTTTTAAACGCAGGAAATCACACTTGATGTCCCTGATAAGGTCCCTCATGGATCTAGCTCCCATGTCATTTCCACCCACGTGTAATACCAATACATCAGGGGCCCTGTCCAGGCGAGAGAATCTATGCACTTCCCCCAATACCCTATTCCACTGCATGCCCGGAACCCCAATCCACCTGATGAGGGCCTCTTGTCTGGGGATGCGAAGCTGTCTGCCGTTCGGCCGAATGTCCGCTCTCTTGGCCCCCCAAAACACGTAGGAGTGACCGAATATCCAAACCAGACATGCATCTTGACCTGTAGACAAATTAGAAAATACAACCTCATGAACTTTAAACCCAACACCCCACTCATCAAACAACCCCAGCTAACATTACATTTGAACCATGTTAGGGCGGACATACAGTTTGAATCTATCCGAATCCCATCTGCCAATACGTCTAATCACCTCCTGACTAGGGATGAGCCGAACACCCCCCTGTTTGGTTCGCACCAGAACATGCGAACAGGAAAAAAGTTTGTTCGAACACGCGAACACCATTAAAGTCTATGGGACACGAACATGAATAATCAAAAGTGCTAATTTTAAAGGCTAATATGCAAGTTATTGTCATAAAAAGTGTTTGGGGACCTGGGTCCTGCCCCAGGGGACATGGATCAATGCAAAATTTTTTTTTAAAAACGGCCGTTTTTTCAGGAGCAGTGATTTTAATAATGCTTAAAGTCAAACAATAAAAGTGTAATATCCCTTTAAATTTCGTACCTGGGGGGTGTCTATAGTATGCCTGTAAAGGGGCGCATGTTTCCTGTGTTTAGAACAGTCTGACAGCAAAATGACATTTTGAAGGAAAAAAGCCATTTAAAACTACCCGCGGCTATTGCATTGCCGACAATACACATAGAAGTTCATTGATAAAAACGGAATGGGAATTCCCCAAAGGGGAAACCCGAACCAAAATTTAAAAAAAAAAATGACGTGGGAGTCCCCCTAAATTCCATACCAGGCCCTTCAGGTCTGGTATGGATATTAAGGGGAACCCCGGCCAAAATGTAAAAAAAAAATGACGTGGGGTTCCCCCTAAATTCCATACCAGACCCTTGAGGTCTGGTATGGATTTTAAGGGGAACCCCGCGCCAAAAAAAAAAAAACGGCGTGGGGTCCCCCCAAAAATCCATACCAGACCCTTATCCGAGCACGCAACCTGGCAGGCCGCAGGAAAAGAGGGGGGATGAGAATGCGCCCTCCCTCCTGAACCATACCAGGCCACATGCCCTCAACATTGGGAGGGTGCTTTGGGGTAGCCCCCAAAACACCTTGTCCCCATGTTGATGAGGACAAGGGCCTCATCCCCACAACCCTGGCCGGTGGTTGTGGGGGTCTGCGGGCGGGGGGCTTATCAGAATCTGGAAGCCCCCTTTAACAAGGGGACCCCCAGATCCCAGGCCCCCCCCTGTGTGAAATGGTAAGGGGGTACTTCCCCTACCATTTCACTAAAAAACTGTCAAAAATGTTAAAAATGACAAGAGACAGTTTTTGACAATTCCTTTATTTAAATACTTCTTCTTTCTTCTATCTTCCTTCATCTTCTGGTTCTTCTGGCTCTTCTGGTTCTTCCTCCGGCGTTCTCGTCCAGCATCTCCTCCGCGGCGTCTTCTATCTTCTTCTCCTCGGGCCGCTCCGCACCCATGGCATGGGGGGAGGCTCCCGCTCTTCTCTTCATCTTCTTCTCTTCTTCTCTTCTTCTCTTCTTCTCTTCTTCCCTTCTTCCCTTCTTCCCTTCTTCCCTTCTTCTCTTCTTCGCTTCTTCGCTTCTTCTCTTCTTCTCCTCTTCTTCTCTTCTTCGCTTCTTCTCTTCTTCTCTTCTTCCCTTCTTCCCTTCTTCTCTTCTTCCCTTCTTCGCTTCTTCTCTTCTTCTCTTCTTCATTTTCTTCTCCGGGCCACTCCGCACCCATGCTGGCATGGAGGGAGGCTCCCGCTGTGTGACGGCGCTCCTCGTCTGACAGTTCCTAAATAACGGGGGCGGGGCCACCCGGTGACCCCGCCCCCCTCTGACGCACGGGACATGACGGGACTTCCCTGTGGCATTCCCTGTGACTTCACAGGGAAGTCCCGTCAAGTCACCGTGCGTCAGAGGGGGGCGGGGTCACCGGGTGGCCCCGCCCCCCGTTATTTAAGAACTGTCAGACGAGGAGCGCCGTCACACAGCGGGAGCCTCCCTCCATGCCAGCATGGGTGCGGAGCGGCCCGGAGAAGAAAATGAAGAAGAGAAGAAAAGAAGAAGAGAAGAAGATAAAGAAGATGAAGAGAAGAGCGGGAGCCTCCCCCCATGCCATGGGTGCGGAGCGGCCCGAGGAGAAGAAGATAGAAGACGCCGCAGAGGAGATGCTGGACGAGAACGCCGGAGGAAGAACCAGAAGAGCCAGAAGAACCAGAAGAACTAGAAGATGAAGGAAGATAGAAAAAAGAAGAAGTATTTAAATAAAGGAATTGTCAAAAACTGTCTCTTGTCATTTTTAACATTTTTGACAGTTTTTTAGTGAAATGGTAGGGGTACTTTTGTACCCCCTTACCATTTCACACAGGGGGGGGCCGGGATCTGGGGGTCCCCTTGTTAAAGGGGGCTTCCAGATTCCGATAAGCCCCCCACCCGCAGACCCCCACAACCACCGGCAGGGTTGTGGGGATGAGGCCCTTGTCCTCATCAACATGGGGACAAGGTGTTTTGGGGGGCTACCCCAAAGCACCCTCCCAATGTTGAGGGCATGTGGCCTGGTATGGTTCAGGAGGGGGGGGGCCGCACTCTCATCCCCCCCTCTTTTCCTGCGGCCTGCCAGGTTGCGTGCTCGGATAAGGGTCTGGTATGGATTTTTGGGGGGACCCCACGCTGTTTTTTTTTTTTTGGCGCGGGTTTCCCCTTAGAATCCATACCAGACCTGAAGGGTCTGGTATGGAATTTAGGGGGAACCCCACGTCATTTTTTTTTTTTAAATTTTGGCCGGGGTTCCCCTTAATATCCATATCAGACCTGAAGGGCCTGGTATGGAATTTAGGGGGACTCCCACTTCATTTTTTTTTTTTAATTTTGGTTCGGAGTTCCCCTTTGGGGAATTCCCATGCCGTATTTATCAATGAACTTCTATGTGTATTGTCGGCAATGCAATAGCCGCGGGTAGTTTTAAATGAGTTTTTTCCTTCAAAATGTCATTTTGCTGTCAGACTGTTCTAAACACAGGAAACATGCGCCCCTTTACAGGCATACTATAGACACCCCCCAGGTACGAAATTTAAAGGGATATTACACTTTTATTGTTTGACTTTAAGCATTATTAAAATCACTGCTCCTGAAAAAACGGCCGTTTTTAAAACTTTTTTTTGCATTGATCCATGTCCCCTGGGGCAGGACCTGGGTCCCCAAACACTTTTTATGACAATAACTTGCATATTAGCCTTTAAAATTAGCACTTTTGATTTCTCCCATAGACTTTTAAAGGGTGTTCCGCGGCATTCGAATTTGCCGCGAACACCCCAAATTGTTCGCTGTTCGGCAAACTTGCGAACAGCCAATGTTCGAGTCGAACATGAGTTCGACTCGAACTCGAAGCTCATCCCTACTCCTGACTCAAACCTGCCCTGGCCGCCTCTGTGGCCGCCCCAATCCTAAAAGAATGTGATGAGAATGGTAAAGGGTCACATCCCACCCTGGCCACGCATTTCCTAAAAATTGTTACAAACTGGTATTTTGAAAGGCACAAACCGTCCACATGTATCAAGAAGGGGCCAGTAACGGCAGGCCTAACCGTCATGAAAGCTCCCACAAGCCTAACCGGGCATATGTCATGCTCTGCAATCTTCCCAAACTCCAGATATTTTCCTCTCCCTGCTTGATCCGTTTTTGACCTATGAATCCATATGCGGACTCTATCTGCCCATACTTCAACCTCCCCGTGGAAAAGCCCGCCCGGAACCGTCTTTGACGGGCTCACCAACTCACTTATCCTCAGCGCCCCAAAAAAAGGCCAGCGCGAATGCTGCTTTGAATAATGCGCATTCGTACTTGGATCTGCTGACCACTTCCAAACTAAGCATCAACTGCTTAAGCATTTCAAAAGAGACAGGGCGCCTCCCGTCCCTCTGTTTATAAGCTTTTCTATATCCCTTGACTGCTTGCCGTAACCAAAAATCCTTCGTATGGTCCCGACTCACTTGCCACTTAAAAAGGAAGGCCAAACCTGCCAATTCACGATTGATGGCAGCTGCCGAGATACCTTTTTCAAAGTCCCTAATTATAAAATACAGCACTGCCTTGTCCACGTCCGGATCATCTGATCCCATGCCCAAGTCCTGCAGAAAGGCGTACCACTCCTTCCATACCTTAGAGTAGGCATTCCATGTAGCCATACTCACGGATCGCTGAATCCATTTTGCTGCTGTTCCAAGGCAATGTTCCATATCCAGCTGGGACAGGCGACCCCCTGATGATCTGCCTCTGGTGCCAACCTCCGGAACCTGTCCCACTGAAAACGAGACAAAGCGTCAGCCAAGGTGTTCTCCGACCCTGGTAGATGCACGGCATAAATGAACACATTCAGTTGTAAACAACGAAGTACTAGATGGCGCAAAAGCCTGACCACTGGCACTGATGCCGCAGTCAGCCGATTAACCACTTGCACCACCCCCAGATTGTCACAATTGAAGCGAACCTTCAGGTTTCGCAACGACTCGCCCCATAGCTCCATGGCCACCACAATGGGGAACAGCTCCAAAAGTACCAGGTTCTTTAAGAACCCAGCCTCCCGCCAAGCCGCTGGTCACATACCCGCACACCAGTGCCCCTTAAAAAAAGCACCAAACCCCGTTGACCCGGCGGCGTCAGTAAACAACTCTAGGTCCCAGTTGCTGACCGGCCCAGACATCCATAAAGCCCTTCCATTGAAAGACTCCAAGAATACCTGACACACCCGTAAGTCCTCCCTGTGATCTCTAGTCAGACTCACGAAATGTGTCGGCGCCCGGATCCCTGCAGTGGCGGCTGACAGCCACCTGCAGAAAATTCGTCCCATAGGGATGATTCGGCAAGCGAAGTTTAGCTTACCTAGCAAAGATTGGAGTTGGCGAAGTTGCAATTTCCTAACTCCAATGGTCCCTCGAACTTCCTCTTTCAACTTCGACAGTTTGTCCTGCGGAATCCTGCATTCCATCCTCCTTGAATCTATCTCTATTCCGAGAAATGTGATAATCGCCGTTGGACCTTCTGTTTTTTCCAGGGCTAGTGGCACCCCAAATCTTTCCGCTAGATACTGCAAAGTACCCAAAAGCACTGCACATATGTTGGAACCCGCTGGACCCACACATAAGAAGTCGTCCAAATAATGGATGACTGAATTGATACCAGACACATCCCGTTCTGCCCATTCCAAGAACGAACTGAACGTTTCGAAAAGAGCACAGGATATAGAGCATCCCATTGGAAGGCATCGGTCTACATAGTAGGCCCCTTCCCATTTACAGCCTAGCCATCTGAAACTGTCGGGATGAACTGGCAACAGCCGAAAAGCCGATTCGATATCGAACTTGGCCATTAATGACCCCTGCCCATATCTCCTAACCCATGAGACCGCTGCGTCAAAAGATGTGTACGTAACCGCACAATCTTCCGGGGCTATAGCATCATTCACCGACCCTCCCTTCGGGAAGGAAAGGTGATGTATGAGTCTAAACTTATTGGGCTCTCTCTTTGGTACCACGCCCAAGGGAGAGACCACTAACCCTTGTAGTGGTCTTTCCTTAAACGGACCCGCCATGCGTCCCAATGACACTTCTTTTTCCAATTTTTCAGAGACCACTGCTGCATGCAGCAAAGCTGACCTCAAATTTTTGGCCTCTGGCGGCACCTCCGCCAAGGCACAAGGAATGTGAAAACCCTCCCTAAAACCTGCCTCCAGCGTGGCGGCCGCTGTTCGGTCAGGGTACCTACTGAGGAAAGGCCGCATCCTTTCCACCCGTACCGGGGTCCTCCCTCTTACCTGAAGTATCTCTGGCGCGTCCTTTTCCTTTTTTGAAACATTTAGCCAATGCATGGGATCCCCCGCAGCCGGAACACAAATGCTTGAAACGACAGTTGGCTCCAAATCTGCAAGTTCCCTCATTAAATTGCCAGCAATATCCCCATTTTTTCTTGGCCGGTTGTCCTGGGGTTGCTGAACCTCCGACCCCTGCCTGAAAAAACTGACTAGGGGCCCTCACTGCCGTCATCAACCTCATCCACAAGCTGATGTCCTTGTGATCCCAGCGTAGATTCGGTCGCACCGCCATCCTCTGACGAAATTGCTCATCATAGCGTAGCCACGCCATGCCCCCGTATGTTCTATGGGCCTCACTAATGGCCTCTAGGTACACAAACAGCGCTGAACAATGTTCTGGCGCTTTTTCACCTACCACACTCGCCAAAATGGCGAACGCTTGTAGCCAATTGGAGAACGTTCGCGGGATCAAGCGATACCTACGCTTCTCCTCATCCCCCTTTTTTCCTTCCACCGGTTTTAACCTATCCAGATTAAATTTTTCTAGCGGCAGCAACGTGAAAATTTTCACGTACTCGCCTTTCCATACTTTTTCCTTTACCTCTGCTTTTAAATGAGCCCCCAAAGGGCCCTCAAAGCAGACATATACCTCGCTCCTTGCAGCATCTGCTAATCTAACTGAATCAGCTTTTTTCTCAGTTGTCTTCACCTGGTCCCCCGAAGTCGTAGCCACCGCAGTGCCAGAGGGGGGCACCACGACCGCTGAAACAGCAGCCTCCGGCGAAACCTGAACCTCACCCGCAACAGATGGGGTGGTCTCTGTCTGTGGGGTATTCCTCTCTGCTGTCCACGCAGTCGCCGGACCACCTCCTGACCCCGATTCCACCCGTGCTACAAGTTCTTTTAGGCCAGTTAACAACTCCCGCAACCCCTCATTCCCTGTTTGAGGCGCTGCTGCTGACGGTGGAGCTGATACCTTCTCCCCCCCCCCTGGCCTGACTACACCCCTCGACCATGAACTACCCCCCTGCACATTTTGTCCCAATAAATTATGTAAAAGAATAGTAACAGGATTAGAAGAATTGCACTCACCGGGCTGCACTGGACCGCGCCCAACAGCCGCCACTCCTGGAACCAGCGATGCTTGATGTCCCTGATCGTCGCCTCCGTCAGACCCGGACAGCTCTCCTTCCGACCGATCGTCGTGCTCGTTCGTCCTGCCGATTTCTCGTTGCACCCCACTTGCGGATGCAGTGGTTGCCGAGGGCCTGAGGTGCTGTGTACGGCCACTCCTCCCTTGGATACCGCTAGGCCCGCTGGATACCCCTGGTGATGGACTCCTGCGTCTACTGCTGCACGGGATGCGTGCCGACCGTCTATTACCTCCCCTCACGTTTGCACTGGCGTCTCTCTCTGACCCGCTATCACCCTGCGGCGGACTACTGTCCATCTCGGTCGCCCGTGACCCTCCTCCACTTGCCGCCGTGCGTTCTTGTGCATCCCGTGCCTCTCCTGCTGACCTCTCAGGGGGCTGTAAGCATCTGCGCCTGGCTGGGGGGGAAGAGCCGCGTGCGTTGCTGGGAACCCTTCCCCCAGTCCCTCCAACTTTCCTCCGATTCCCCCGGGCCTCTCCTCGTCCATCCCTCTCCCTGGCCTGTATGATGGGTGTCTGGGCCTCTCCCGCTGCCATCCCCCGCTGCGCTGTTCTAGATGAGCCCATATCAGCCTCAGGGCTGTATCTCTCTGGTGGACGTGATCGCCTTGCCCTGGGAGTTGGTGACCCCCCCGCTCACCATCGCCCCGCCGTCCATGATCAAACGCACCTGCTCCTGGAGCCAGTCCGCGCCGTTAGCGGTAACCGCCGCTCTCAGCTGCTCTACAAAACCCTCCATCGCTGCCATGCTGTGTATCAGGAAGGGGAAGGTGGAGAGCTGTGAGGTGTGCTTCTAATCTCGTCCACCACCACTCTCAAACTGACATCACTTCCCCTTCCTACATCTCCTACACAAAACTTCCTGCAGCCCCTCCCCTACTCTAAAAGGAGAAGTGTAACCCTTTCAGGAACAGGCAGATGTGCAGTCCAGCACTGTCATGCCGTCCCTGCGCTTAGGGTCCCCCTGGCTCCGTGACTCTCTTGGGCTTTGTAGGCACAGCATGAGGCGGTAAGTATAAAAAAATAACAAAATTTATTGGATATACATTAAAATACAACAATCCTAAAAAGGGGAGGGATTAAAAAGGCACCCTCTGTCTACAAAGAATCAACAGATACCCAATCCTATAATATGAAGACAAGAAAGTCACAATGTATTGTAGAGTATGTTGGAATCCACCAATAAAGTCAAAATTTAATGTGATTCACGAACTTGCTGCTAGTATGTTGCTCCATACTCAAACATCAACATGTTTTGTAAAATACACTTGCTTCTTTAGGACTGATTCGGTGGGTGCTGAATGACCTCGGATGCAGACGAGAGGACAGTGATGACCAGGAAGGGGGAGACACACAAGGAGCATCAACATGGGAAAGAGACGCGGAGAGCAAAACTTCCCAGGATGTCTGGGACATGCAGAGTCGGCCATGGGTTCTGACATGCAGGACCAGTGTTCTAACACCAGCCGCTGATGTTCCACCAGTGGCGTACTAAGTGGGGGGCGGGCCGCCAGTGACAGTCGCGCTGAGAACTATAGTTGCACTTTGCAGTGGGGGGTGGGTGCATGGGAGCCTCGGACCTGCACTCGAGTGACACCTGTCGGCACATCAGGGGGCCGGGACCCGCAATGATCCCCTTCTCTCTGGTACGGTGGCCGCGGCTCTGATCATTCTCGGCTCGGCTGTCTCACACAGTCAAGCAGAGTGAAGCCTTTAAGTCTACACAGGGGGAGGGGACCCGACATGCAGTCCCGCGCTGATCTGAGGTACATTATGGGTCTTAAGAGGGGGTCTGTAATGTAGGGGGGGTTCTGTAGTGTAGTGGGGGTTCTGTAGTGTAGGGGGGTCTCCTGTATTGTAGGGGGGTCTGTATTGTAGGGAGGGGGTCTGCACTGTAGGGAGGGGGTCTGTACTGTAGGGAAGGGGTCTGTACTGCAGGGAGGGGGTCTGCACTGTAGGGGGGAGGTCTGCACTGTAGGGGGGAGGTCTGTACTGTAGGGAGGGGGTCTGCACTGTAGGGAGGGGGTCTAGACTGTAGGGAGGGGGTCTAGACTGTAGGGGGGTCTGTGTAACATGCAGGGGGTCCAAAACTGTTGGGGAGGTGTCTGTGTAACAAACAGGGGTCCAGAGCTGTGGGGGGCTGTGTAATGTAAAGGTGTCCAGAGGTACAAGGTGTTGTGTAATGTAAAGTTGTCCAGAGGTACAAGGTGCTGTGTAATGTAAAGGTGTCCAGAGGTACAAGGTGATGTGTAATATAAAGGGATCCAGAGGTGCAGGGTTCTGTGTAATGTAAAGGGATCCAGAGGTACAAGGTGCTGTGTAATGTAAAGGTGTCCAGAGGTACAAGGTGCTGTGTAATGTAAAGGGGTCCAGAGGTGCAGGGTGCTGTGTAATGTAAAGGGGTCCAGAGGTACAAGGTACTGGAACCCCACATCCCATCATCAACCGCCGCCGCCCCCCCCCCCAGCTGCTCAGCTGCTTTGTCCCAGTCCGGGCCTGATATGCACCATCTGCTATCTCTTAATTCTTGTAGTACCTGCCTGCACTTTTTTTCTCCAGTACATTTTGTACACATGTGCAATTTGTTTCGTTCCGAATTAGTTTTTTGGCAAAATTTGGCATATTCGTTTATTCGGAAACATCCAAATTAACGAAAGACTGTTTAGCATATTTTTTCAAAAACTGATTTTCTAAAAAGAACAAAAATTCGAAAGAACGGGGGCGCATGCGCGGTGCGAACCGAGAAGGAAGCAAGGGCTGAGAGCTCCGTGAGCCACGAAGGAGAACGGCACTTCCCCGGGGCCTTACACGCAGGATTCTGACCCAATTCTTCCTAACATCCCCGGCGGAACTTCCAGCGCATGCCGGGACCCAAAAATCGCCGCTCCAAACCGGCTCAGAGATCCCTAACTACATATTTACTGAGAGTGAGAGAGCGGAGCATACAGGCCCAAGATGGCGCCCGGAGGACACAGCCACAGGCAAGCCCTCCTGCTGCAGCTACTTCACCGGCACACTCCCAAGGAGAATGTGAGTACTCACTACAATTAACCAAGGCGGACTTAGATGCCAGTCTAACCCTGATGTATGACAAAATTGCCCAAAAGTTTCAATCTGAGCTGCATAAGTCCACTAATACCCTGTCTCTAGAGATTGCAGCTCTGGGCAACAGAACGGACTTGTTTGAGACTAAACATGATGAGCTGTCCCTGGGGTACTCTGATCTCAGGAAAGAGCATGAATCTTTATCAGAAACGGTCCTGCAATTGCAAGCACACATAGAGGACCTCGACAACAGAAATAGGCGTAACAATCTTAGGGTGCGTGGGGTCCCCGAATCAGTGACAGAGTTGCTGCCAGCCATTCAAAGGCTATTTCAAACTCTCCTGCCTGACTCCCCATTGACTGCCTTTTCCTGTGACAGGATTCACAGGGCCTTACGCCCTCCTCCACCCCCAGAGAAGCCTCCTAGGGACATTGTGCTATGCCTCAAGGACTTCCTGATTAAAGAGGATATCCTCAGGGCCACAAGAAACACTCCTAGCATTCGGTTGGATGGGACCCCGGTCCAAATTTACCCGGATATCTCCCCCACCACCCTGGACAAACGCAGGAAGATGAAGGAGGTTACATCAGTGCTGCAGTCGGCAAGTATTCGTTACCGATGGGGCTTCCCTTTCAAGCTACAGGTGCCTCATAATGGCACGACATACACTGTTACCACGCTGGCTGAAGGCAAGGAGATGCTTGTGAAACTGGGCCTCCTTGATGCTGCTTCTCTGCCTAGGCTACCATCCACACCAAGACACTCAGCAATTTGGGCTACCCCTCCACCCAGAAGAGACCGCCGGGATCAACGTCGGGACTGACGGAAGCAGCGGCACTTAATTTTTGGTTTTGCTTTTTATCCTCTTTCCCCCTTCTTATTTTTAAGTTCTACTCTCGCTGCTATGTTTGGTTTTTCTCACAGAAGGCTGAGAACTTTGATCCTCTCCTGCTATGCTTTGAATGCACCTAAAATCTCCAGGCTCCACGCGGATTCCAGGTCGCGCCCGCTTGTGAGACCCCACACTCACCATTATTGGGGACTGGTCGGCTCTTCATCTGTTTAGTGATGTTGGAGCTGACAGACCCATCACAGGTAAACCCTCCGGATATATCTGCATACGTGCAGATCACACGGACACTACGGCATAGAGTGTTGGACCCTTGGGTCCGAATGGACACCATCTTTTGGGTATATGGGATGTCTTTCCCCATTGCCCCCCAGGACTATTGTTGGCCATTTTTCGGCCGAGTTTTCAAGTTTTTGAAATTGATTACTATCTTATTTTATCTTTTTATTTTTTTTGCTTTTTTTACTTATTTTGTGCTACCCATCTCAGGGTACTACCTAATGATAGGTACTATCATTATGATGCATACACTGCCATCTCAGATAATGCAAGTTTATATTATGCGGGGGATGTACTTCCTGGCTGGATCTCACCTTGGGGATCTATATGCTGATGGGGAGCCCACTCTTGACCTGGACCTGATTCTAATCTTAAAGCTACCCCTTTGGACCCGCTATGGGTATCAAGATTATATCTCATAATGTGAAAGGGTTTAATACCCCTCATAAACGAAGGAAAGCATTTAAAGCCTATAAGTCACTTGGCGCGGACATTATACTGCTCCAGGAGACACATTTCTCCAGGGATAACCACCCATCATACTTTGATAAAACATTTAAACAATGCTTTTTTACAACCTATGGGTCCAGGTCTAGAGGGGCTGCTATCTTTATCAGGAATTCAGTATTATTTCAGGTCCAACAGTCATACAAAGATCCAGACAGTCGGTTTGTGATCATTCAGGGCACCATCCAACACAAACAATTGACCCTAGCTTCATTATATGCCCCTAATGCCACACAGGCTACATTTTTTAAAGAATTTTTCCAGATCCTGGAAAGGTTTCATTCCCCCCATCTGTTAATTGGAGGGGATTTTAACCTGGTAGCCCACTCAGGGCTGGACAGAAGTAGAACATGCCCAACCTCTAAAGCGTTCCCCAAATCTCTTCAGTACTCCTTGCGCTCCTCTCAATTGATAGATATATGGAGGGCCCATAATGTAGGTTCGAAAGAATACACCTTTTATTCCCACCCCCACGATAGTTACTCTCGTCTGGACTATGTTTTTTGCACTCCTTCTCTGGCAGTTAATTCCACCTCAGCCAATATACACATATGCCCTTGGTCGGACCATCACATGGTTTCCACAAATATTTCTTGTTTAGGCCTCCCCCACACGTCTAGGTCTTGGCGTTTAAACGAGTCACTTCTTACAGATCCGGTGATTTGGGCCCAACTGGTAGATCGCCTGAAAGAGTATTTTAGAACCAACAATGTGGAGGATATCTCCCCAATCACCCTATGGGCTGCTCATAAGGCTGTTATGAGAGGCCACCTAATAGAAATCTCTAGCTTTGTGGAAAATTGATCCTCTATGGGGACTTTTAGAGGGAACACCTACTTATGGGTCATAAGAAGTATGGAGAGTAGTAGGGGTTGTATGAAAAAATATTTAATGAACGTATAAATCTTATAGTACATCTGTGGTACAGGGGGTAAAAGTGCAGCAAACGTGATACATACAAAAATTGGCAATACAAAACATGTATGGATTGATTCACAAATCTAAGAACTCCAATACATATACAATACATATGCGGGGAGTACCCGACGCGTTTCGAGCATATGCTCTTCCTCAGGGGTATCAGATTGGAATCAGCAAACAGACAGATGTGTCTAAAAATCGAAAACAATAATAGTAGTAAGCCAGTTGTAGGGGAAATATAATTGTTCTACATATATCATAAAAAGTAAAAGATACAAATATACAATATCTGTAAGGAGACACAATGAATACTGACCATGTAGTAATGCTAAGGAGGCATGTATCTAATGCTGCATCCATAAAAAAGGAAGAAGGGGGGGGGGACGTGACACCATCGGACGTAGGTCCCGCTCCTGGTCCGCAAGACCGCGAGGCCTGTATACCCACCCGAGGCACGTGAGCCCGGGAACGCAATCCCCAACAAAGGGCGTCCTAAAACACCACCAAGGTAGAAAGGTCCTGGAAGGCTCCAGTCTGTGAGGAGCAAAAACATGAAAGAGGGGTGGGATAAATGAAGAGGCAGAAGATGGTAGATGGAGGGGGGCAGTGATTGGGGGTTCAGTGAAGGCCCCTAGGGGGAAAAAAGGGTATCCCACCAGTAGGAAGGAGAAACAGCCAGACGGAGTAAGAATGACATACCTGGGGTGGGCCCAACTCCTGGTAAAAGTACTGTCCCCAGGACTAAGGTGTTGTCTGCCGGGAGTATTAGTGTGATACTAAGCCCGCAATGTATAGGGTATGAGGACCGGCCCAGAAAGGCCGGCAGGGTCCAGTCTGGAAAAAATAATATATGGTAATAAATGGTAGGGGAACAGTGAATAGGGAGGAGAAGAGGCCCAAGGTAGTGTGCGTCCAAAGTATGGCTGACTTACCTGGTGGGGGCCCCCCTGCAGGATAGTGTGTCCGAGAATGGCGTTCTGACAGTGCAGGACGCCGTAGTGATCATGGACATTGCAGCCTCTTCAAATAGTGAGGCCGCGTCCGCAATTGGTTGCGGGCGCGACCAATAGGTGGAGAGGTGGACGCCCCCCGAGCCTGAGGCGCGCGCACCGGCCCCATTGGACACCGCTGCCAAAGCACGTGGGCGGTGACGCGCACCCCAGGCGTGATGACGCCTGGGGCGCGTACCTGGGGCGCGCGCACCGGCCCCATTGGACACCGCCGCCAGTGCATGTGGGCGGTGACACGTACCCCAGGCATGATGGCGTATGCTGGATGGGGCGGAGTCAGGGCCCGCGCCAGAGGCCCGCGGCGCGGGAGTCAGGGGACGTCAGGACCCATGATTAGGTCAGGCGTCCCCTAGTTACAAGGAACGCCACCCGCAGCAAACGTAGTTGCGTTGGGTGGCCCCCCCGCGCCGAGTGGGGAGAGAGAACACGGCGCCACGTCCCGGAGCGGGGCGGCCCCGCAGCGTGAGGAGGAGGGGCAGGACACGCCCAACGGTGGGTGGATGTCAGGAAAAAGTAAACAGGAAAGTACAACAGGCAAGCAAAGGGGAGAGCAGAGAACAATGTGAATGAGAGACACTGATCAAAGTAAGAACATAGATCCAGAGGAAAAAGAGTGACAATGTATCAATGTGTATAATGTAACCTGCTGAAAAATAAACTAAAATATAAATAAAAATAAAAAAATAAAAATAAAAATGTCCCAGTGAATCTTTAGGGCACATATGCAAGTAGGAATGTTGTTATAAAATCATGCTATGTACAGAAGTAAAAAAAAAAAAAAAAAACGAGAATAATGTACATATAAATTGATGAGGTGTCTAGTCAGGTTCCCATTCAGAGCCCCCAGACGAGAAACCTTCTAAAAAGGGTCTAAAGGATATACATGTATTTAACCCAGGAGGTTGGGTGGCCCTGAGTCTAAAAATCCACCTCTGTTCTAATTGCAAAAGTATTTTGTTCATATCTCCTCCGCGTATACCAGTATGAACGCGATCAAGAATAATGAACCAAAATTTGGGGCAAATGCCTTCGTGTACGTTCGTGACATGACGACCCAGGGGGAGGTTGGGATTGCAGGTTTGCATAGCGGTAATATGTCTGTATGCCCTGCGCCAGAACTCTTGAATGGTTTTCCCTACATAGAAACATGTGCACTCACAGGTCAGTAGATAAACTACCCCACCTGTTTTGCAGTTGGCATAGTGTCTGGGTTTGAAGGGTTCACCATTGGGCAGGGTAATGTGTTTAGAAGTGTTGAGAAACCTGCAATAGTTGCATCCACCGCATGTGAATGTACCTTTGTTTTTACATGGGTCGTGTTTTCCCCTGCCTTTAAACTCACTACAGACAAGCTGGTCTCGAAGAGAACCAGCCCGTCTATAGGTAAAGGCCGGTGTGGGGGGTACGAAGGGGCCAATGGACGTATCCAAGGTAAGCATATGCCAATATTTTGATATGGTTTTTTTGATGGCTGCATGTTGATTTGAAAACCTGGTAATGATGGAGATGGGTTGGGGTTTAGATTTTTTAGTGGATGGGTTATAGAGTATGTCATTCCGTGTTCTGGTGCAGACCCTCCTGTATGCTTTTTTAAGGCAGGAGTTGGAATAACCTCTGGCCCGTAACCGTGTTTGTAGGATCTTGGCTTCTCTGATAAAGGTAATGTTATCCGTACAGTTTCTTCTAGTACGGAGGTACTGGCTATATGGAATGGAGGCTATGAGTGGCTGGGGGTGGAAACTGCTGGCATGAAGTATGGAGTTGCCTGCAGATGATTTCCTGAAAAGGCTGGTACTGAGTAAGCCCTGGCTATCCTTGTGTATGGTGACATCAAGGAATGTGATCGACTTGTGGTCCCAGGTCATGGTGAATGATAAGTTGAAGTCATTGTTGTTGAGTAAGAGGAGGAATTCAGATAGTAAAGATGTAGGTCCATTCCACACTAGGAGAACGTCGTCGATGTAGCGATACCACATGACGACGTTCTCCATGCATGAGGCAAGGTGCGTGGATGTGTGTATCATGTGCTCCCACTCCCCCAGGTACAGATTGGCGTACGATGGGGCACATGAGGTCCCCATCGCAACGCCCTGCACCTGGAGGTAGTGGGAGCCATTGAATGTGAAAAAATTGTGGGTTAGAATGAATTCAAGTGCTGCGAGTAGGAACTCATTAGTCTTTGGGTTGTACTGGCTATTGAGTGAAAGAACATGTCTTATACATGAGAGGCCCTTGTCGTGTGGTATGGAACTGTATAGGGCCTCCACATCCACTGCCACGAGTGCTGACTCGGGGGGGATGCAGAGGCCATCAATGTTCTGTAAGAGGTGTGGGGTATCCCGAACGTAACTGGGGAGTTTGAGGACGTGAGGGCGTAAATATCCATCAATGAATTGGCTGAGGCGCTCGGTGAGGGAGCCGTTGCCCGAAATAATCGGTCTTCCCGGTGGGCATGTGAGACTTTTATGTATTTTTGGTAGAGCATAAAAGGTGGGAGTGCGTGGGTGTGGAGTACGTAGAAAGTCCCATTCGGCCTTATTAATAATACCCTCACTGTAGGCGCGGTCCATCAAACTGTAAAAATCCCTGTGGTATCTTTCAATTTTGATTGCTGGTATCTTGCAGTACCAGTCATGGTTGTCAAGTATTTGACTGCACATATTGATGTACAAGTCATTGTCCATCACCACAATGTTGCCTCCTTTGTCGGAGGGCTTGATGGTGATTGTGGGGTGATCCTTGAGTAGGCGTAGGGCCTCCCTTTCGGATTTCATTAAATTGTCTCTCCTAGAGTCTGGGGGTTTAATTTTGCAGATGTCTCTGGTGACAAGTTTGACAAAAGCAGCAACGTTGGGATTGGTGTTGAGGTTGGGGAATTTGTCAGATTTATTTTTGAGTACACATGGTGGAGGGGGGGGGAGGTCCGATTGATCGAAACGGCCCAACAGCTGTTCCAGGTCGATGCGATCAATTAGGTCTGGTGTGTCATTCTCCTCAAGGAGTTCCACAAGGGTGTCGAGGGCTTTGAGTTCATGTTGCTCGAAATTAGGTTGAATGGGTGTCTCTTTGGTGTACATTTGCTTCAATATTAGCTTTCTAGCGAAAAGTTGGATGTCTTTAATGACTTCAAACTGGTCTAAGTCCTGGTTAGGACAGAAACTTAGTCCCTTAGCTAGGACTTTAGTCTGTGTGTCTGATAGAGGGTAAGATGACAGGTTAATGACATTGAGGTTGTCTGAGATGGGTGCAATAGTGGACAAAGGTTCAGTCCTTACCTGATCTGTGAGTCATGACGGCTCGGAGTTCAGTGAAGGTCCACCACTGCGACTGTCAGGGTGAACTTGTAGTGGTGGTGCTTTAGTACCTGAGGATACAATCCTAGGAAGCAGGGTATTAGTCTCAGATTGAAAAAATGGAGTGGGATTACTAATGGATGTAGAGGTGTCATGCCTGTCTATAAGAGGTTCTGTGATACGTATTTTATTTGATTTTTCTTGGGAGCTATGACCTTGTGAGTCTCTCTTGGTTTTCCTTGACTTATTCTGGTAAAAACGTTTACGGGAAGAAGTAGATGATGCAGAAGATGCGTCAGAAAAACCTGGGTCTTGAGTGTTCTGCTTGGTTTTGGGGTAGGATCTATTTCTGGGGTTAGGGTTCTTCCAGTGATAGGCTTTAAATTCCTGGAAGGCCCTTGAGTCCCTAAGGAATTTGTTTTCTTTTTTTATTAAAACATCGCGGTTAAATCGTTCGAGATGTTCATTAAGTTCTTTATCTTGTTGATTATATTGGGCATGCGTTTTTAAGGAAGATAGTTTAGTGTAAAGAGGTTCCAATTCTTTATCTATTTGTGCAATCGTGGTTTTATATTCATCAATAAGAAGCAACATCATCCTATTGGAACATGTAGAGAGGTTGTCCTCCCAGTCCTTTTTGAATTTTGGTCCGATACTTTCCATAGTAGGGAAAATCTGGATCCTAAGGCCAAAGGGGTTAATGTGGTTGCTAAGGTATTGTTGAAAGGAGTGAATATGCCAATGATTAAGGGATTTTTTCTCAAGTAATTTTCTCAGTTCAGAGAAAGTGGAAAATAGTTCAGAGTCAATCTTTTCTCTTTGTGTAAAATTCCTGTAGTGTCCTGACATCACACTGTCCCAATTTTGATTGGTATAATTAGTCATTGTGGTGATGCAAAACCGTGGTTTGCAGTGGTAAAAAGTAGATGAGTAAGGTTAGATAGGCCAACCGGGCACCTGGCGAGGAATCGTGGGTATTTTCTACCCGGGAAATTAAGGAATAACACAGGGGTTGGTGCTGGGTTGGTCTAAAAGTAGGTGGACCCACATCCCAAGGTAAAACTTGCTTTGTGGAAAATTGATCCTCTATGGGGACTTTTAGAGGGAACACCTACTTATGGGTCATAAGAAGTATGGAGAGTAGTAGGGGTTGTATGAAAAAATATTTAATGAACGTATAAATCTTATAGTACATCTGTGGTACAGGGGGTAAAAGTGCAGCAAACGTGATACATACAAAAATTGGCAATACAAAACATGTATGGATTGATTCACAAATCTAAGAACTCCAATACATATACAATACATATGCGGGGAGTACCCGACGCGTTTCGAGCATATGCTCTTCCTCAGGGGTATCAGATTGGAATCAGCAAACAGACAGATGTGTCTAAAAATCGAAAACAATAATAGTAGTAAGCCAGTTGTAGGGGAAATATAATTGTTCTACATATATCATAAAAAGTAAAAGATACAAATATACAATATCTGTAAGGAGACACAATGAATACTGACCATGTAGTAATGCTAAGGAGGCATGTATCTAATGCTGCATCCATAAAAAAGGAAGAAGGGGGGGGGGACGTGACACCATCGGACGTAGGTCCCGCTTCTGGTCCGCAAGACCGCGAGGCCTGTATACCCACCCGAGGCACGTGAGCCCGGGAACGCAATCCCCAACAAAGGGCGTCCTAAAACACCACCAAGGTAGAAAGGTCCTGGAAGGCTCCAGTCTGTGAGGAGCAAAAACATGAAAGAGGGGTGGGATAAATGAAGAGGCAGAAGATGGTAGATGGAGGGGGGCAGTGATTGGGGGTTCAGTGAAGGCCCCTAGGGGGAAAAAAGGGTATCCCACCAGTAGGAAGGAGAAACAGCCAGACGGAGTAAGAATGACATACCTGGGGTGGGCCCAACTCCTGGTAAAAGTACTGTCCCCAGGACTAAGGTGTTGTCTGCCGGGAGTATTAGTGTGATACTAAGCCCGCAATGTATAGGGTATGAGGACCGGCCCAGAAAGGCCGGCAGGGTCCAGTCTGGAAAAAATAATATATGGTAATAAATGGTAGGGGAACAGTGAATAGGGAGGAGAAGAGGCCCAAGGTAGTGTGCGTCCAAAGTATGGCTGACTTACCTGGTGGGGGCCCCCCTGCAGGATAGTGTGTCCGAGAATGGCGTTCTGACAGTGCAGGACGCCGTAGTGATCATGGACATTGCAGCCTCTTCAAATAGTGAGGCCGCGTCCGCAATTGGTTGCGGGCGCGACCAATAGGTGGAGAGGTGGACGCCCCCCGAGCCTGAGGCGCGCGCACCGGCCCCATTGGACACCGCTGCCAAAGCACGTGGGCGGTGACTTACTACTATTATTGTTTTCGATTTTTAGACACATCTGTCTGTTTGCTGATTCCAATCTGATACCCCTGAGGAAGAGCATATGCTCGAAACGCGTCGGGTACTCCCCGCATATGTATTGTATATGTATTGGAGTTCTTAGATTTGTGAATCAATCCATACATGTTTTGTATTGCCAATTTTTGTATGTATCACGTTTGCTGCACTTTTACCCCCTGTACCACAGATGTACTATAAGATTTATACGTTCATTAAATATTTTTTCATACAACCCCTACTACTCTCCATACTTCTTATGACCCATAAGTAGGTGTTCCCTCTAAAAGTCCCCATAGAGGATCAATTTTCCACAAAGCAAGTTTTACCTTGGGATGTGGGTCCACCTACTTTTAGACCAACCCAGCACCAACCCCTGTGTTATTCCTTAATTTCCCGGGTAGAAAATACCCACGATTCCTCGCCAGGTGCCCGGTTGGCCTATCTAACCTTACTCATCTACTTTTTACCACTGCAAACCACGGTTTTGCATCACCACAATGACTAATTATACCAATCAAAATTGGGACAGTGTGATGTCAGGACACTACAGGAATTTTACACAAAGAGAAAAGATTGACTCTGAACTATTTTCCACTTTCTCTGAACTGAGAAAATTACTTGAGAAAAAATCCCTTAATCATTGGCATATTCACTCCTTTCAACAATACCTTAGCAACCACATTAACCCCTTTGGCCTTAGGATCCAGATTTTCCCTACTATGGAAAGTATCGGACCAAAATTCAAAAAGGACTGGGAGGACAACCTCTCTACATGTTCCAATAGGATGATGTTGCTTCTTATTGATGAATATAAAACCACGATTGCACAAATAGATAAAGAATTGGAACCTCTTTACACTAAACTATCTTCCTTAAAAACGCATGCCCAATATAATCAACAAGATAAAGAACTTAATGAACATCTCGAACGATTTAACCGCGATGTTTTAATAAAAAAAGAAAACAAATTCCTTAGGGACTCAAGGGCCTTCCAGGAATTTAAAGCCTATCACTGGAAGAACCCTAACCCCAGAAATAGATCCTACCCCAAAACCAAGCAGAACACTCAAGACCCAGGTTTTTCTGACGCATCTTCTGCATCATCTACTTCTTCCCGTAAACGTTTTTACCAGAATAAGTCAAGGAAAACCAAGAGAGACTCACAAGGTCATAGCTCCCAA
The DNA here is from genome assembly GCA_037952925.1 of Lithobates clamitans. NCBI lineage: Eukaryota > Metazoa > Chordata > Amphibia > Anura > Ranidae > Lithobates > Lithobates clamitans. The sequence continues at coordinate 671,247 of JBBGZY010000117.1, read as the reverse complement.
GAAAAATCAAATAAAATACGTATCACAGAACCTCTTATAGACAGGCATGACACCTCTACATCCATTAGTAATCCCACTCCATTTTTTCAATCTGAGACTAATACCCTGCTTCCTAGGATTGTATCCTCAGGTACTAAAGCACCACCACTACAAGTTCACCCTGACAGTCGCAGTGGTGGACCTTCACTGAACTCCGAGCCGTCATGACTCACAGATCAGGTAAGGACTGAACCTTTGTCCACTATTGCACCCATCTCAGACAACCTCAATGTCATTAACCTGTCATCTTACCCTCTATCAGACACACAGACTAAAGTCCTAGCTAAGGGACTAAGTTTCTGTCCTAACCAGGACTTAGACCAGTTTGAAGTCATTAAAGACATCCAACTTTTCGCTAGAAAGCTAATATTGAAGCAAATGTACACCAAAGAGACACCCATTCAACCTAATTTCGAGCAACATGAACTCAAAGCCCTCGACACCCTTGTGGAACTCCTTGAGGAGAATGACACACCAGACCTAATTGATCGCATCGACCTGGAACAGCTGTTGGGCCGTTTCGATCAATCGGACCTCCCCCCCCCTCCACCATGTGTACTCAAAAATAAATCTGACAAATTCCCCAACCTCAACACCAATCCCAACGTTGCTGCTTTTGTCAAACTTGTCACCAGAGACATCTGCAAAATTAAACCCCCAGACTCTAGGAGAGACAATTTAATGAAATCCGAAAGGGAGGCCCTACGCCTACTCAAGGATCACCCCACAATCACCATCAAGCCCTCCGACAAAGGAGGCAACATTGTGGTGATGGACAATGACTTGTACATCAATATGTGCAGTCAAATACTTGACAACCATGACTGGTACTGCAAGATACCAGCAATCAAAATTGAAAGATACCACAGGGATTTTTACAGTTTGATGGACCGCGCCTACAGTGAGGGTATTATTAATAAGGCCGAATGGGACTTTCTACGTACTCCACACCCACGCACTCCCACCTTTTATGCTCTACCAAAAATACATAAAAGTCTCACATGCCCACCGGGAAGACCGATTATTTCGGGCAACGGCTCCCTCACCGAGCGCCTCAGCCAATTCATTGATGGATATTTACGCCCTCACGTCCTCAAACTCCCCAGTTACGTTCGGGATACCCCACACCTCTTACAGAACATTGATGGCCTCTGCATCCCCCCCGAGTCAGCACTCGTGGCAGTGGATGTGGAGGCCCTATACAGTTCCATACCACACGACAAGGGCCTCTCATGTATAAGACATGTTCTTTCACTCAATAGCCAGTACAACCCAAAGACTAATGAGTTCCTACTCGCAGCACTTGAATTCATTCTAACCCACAATTTTTTCACATTCAATGGCTCCCACTACCTCCAGGTGCAGGGCGTTGCGATGGGGACCTCATGTGCCCCATCGTACGCCAATCTGTACCTGGGGGAGTGGGAGCACATGATACACACATCCACGCACCTTGCCTCATGCATGGAGAACGTCGTCATGTGGTATCGCTACATCGACGACGTTCTCCTAGTGTGGAATGGACCTACATCTTTACTATCTGAATTCCTCCTCTTACTCAACAACAACGACTTCAACTTATCATTCACCATGACCTGGGACCACAAGTCGATCACATTCCTTGATGTCACCATACACAAGGATAGCCAGGGCTTACTCAGTACCAGCCTTTTCAGGAAATCATCTGCAGGCAACTCCATACTTCATGCCAGCAGTTTCCACCCCCAGCCACTCATAGCCTCCATTCCATATAGCCAGTACCTCCGTACTAGAAGAAACTGTACGGATAACATTACCTTTATCAGAGAAGCCAAGATCCTACAAACACGGTTACGGGCCAGAGGTTATTCCAACTCCTGCCTTAAAAAAGCATACAGGAGGGTCTGCACCAGAACACGGAATGACATACTCTATAACCCATCCACTAAAAAATCTAAACCCCAACCCATCTCCATCATTACCAGGTTTTCAAATCAACATGCAGCCATCAAAAAAACCATATCAAAATATTGGCATATGCTTACCTTGGATACGTCCATTGGCCCCTTCGTACCCCCCACACCGGCCTTTACCTATAGACGGGCTGGTTCTCTTCGAGACCAGCTTGTCTGTAGTGAGTTTAAAGGCAGGGGAAAACACGACCCATGTAAAAACAAAGGTACATTCACATGCGGTGGATGCAACTATTGCAGGTTTCTCAACACTTCTAAACACATTACCCTGCCCAATGGTGAACCCTTCAAACCCAGACACTATGCCAACTGCAAAACAGGTGGGGTAGTTTATCTACTGACCTGTGAGTGCACATGTTTCTATGTAGGGAAAACCATTCAAGAGTTCTGGCGCAGGGCATACAGACATATTACCGCTATGCAAACCTGCAATCCCAACCTCCCCCTGGGTCGTCATGTCACGAACGTACACGAAGGCATTTGCCCCAAATTTTGGTTCATTATTCTTGATCGCGTTCATACTGGTATACGCGGAGGAGATATGAACAAAATACTTTTGCAATTAGAACAGAGGTGGATTTTTAGACTCAGGGCCACCCAACCTCCTGGGTTAAATACATGTATATCCTTTAGACCCTTTTTAGAAGGTTTCTCGTCTGGGGGCTCTGAATGGGAACCTGACTAGACACCTCATCAATTTATATGTACATTATTCTCGTTTTTTTTTTTTTTTTTTTTTTTTTTTTTACTTCTGTACATAGCATGATTTTATAACAACATTCCTACTTGCATATGTGCCCTAAAGATTCACTGGGACATTTTTATTTTTATTTATTTTATTTTTTTATTTTTATTTATATTTTAGTTTATTTTTCAGCAGGTTACATTATACACATTGATACATTGTCACTCTTTTTCCTCTGGATCTATGTTCTTACTTTGATCAGTGTCTCTCATTCACATTGTTCTCTGCTCTCCCCTTTGCTTGCCTGTTGTACTTTCCTGTTTACTTTTTCCTGACATCCACCCACCGTTGGGCGTGTCCTGCCCCTCCTCCTCACGCTGCGGGGCCGCCCCGCTCCGGGACGTGGCGCCGTGTTCTCTCTCCCCACTCGGCGCGGGGGGGCCACCCAACGCAACTACGTTTGCTGCGGGTGGCGTTCCTTGTAACTAGGGGACGCCTGACCTAATCATGGGTCCTGACGTCCCCTGACTCCCGCGCCGCGGGCCTCTGGCGCGGGCCCTGACTCCGCCCCATCCAGCATACGCCATCATGCCTGGGGTACGTGTCACCGCCCACATGCACTGGCGGCGGTGTCCAATGGGGCCGGTGCGCGCGCCCCAGGTACGCGCCCCAGGCGTCATCACGCCTGGGGTGCGCGTCACCGCCCACGTGCTTTGGCAGCGGTGTCCAATGGGGCCGGTGCGCGCGCCTCAGGCTCGGGGGGCGTCCACCTCTCCACCTATTGGTCGCGCCCGCAACCAATTGCGGACGCGGCCTCACTATTTGAAGAGGCTGCAATGTCCATGATCACTACGGCGTCCTGCACTGTCAGAACGCCATTCTCGGACACACTATCCTGCAGGGGGGCCCCCACCAGGTAAGTCAGCCATACTTTGGACGCACACTACCTTGGGCCTCTTCTCCTCCCTATTCACTGTTCCCCTACCATTTATTACCATATATTATTTTTTCCAGACTGGACCCTGCCGGCCTTTCTGGGCCGGTCCTCATACCCTATACATTGCGGGCTTAGTATCACACTAATACTCCCGGCAGACAACACCTTAGTCCTGGGGACAGTACTTTTACCAGGAGTTGGGCCCACCCCAGGTATGTCATTCTTACTCCGTCTGGCTGTTTCTCCTTCCTACTGGTGGGATACCCTTTTTTCCCCCTAGGGGCCTTCACTGAACCCCCAATCACTGCCCCCCTCCATCTACCATCTTCTGCCTCTTCATTTATCCCACCCCTCTTTCATGTTTTTGCTCCTCACAGACTGGAGCCTTCCAGGACCTTTCTACCTTGGTGGTGTTTTAGGACGCCCTTTGTTGGGGATTGCGTTCCCGGGCTCACGTGCCTCGGGTGGGTATACAGGCCTCGCGGTCTTGCGGACCAGGAGCGGGACCTACGTCCGATGGTGTCACGTCCCCCCCCCCTTCTTCCTTTTTTATGGATGCAGCATTAGATACATGCCTCCTTAGCATTACTACATGGTCAGTATTCATTGTGTCTCCTTACAGATATTGTATATTTGTATCTTTTACTTTTTATGATATATGTAGAACAATTATATTTCCCCTACAACTGGCTTACTACTATTATTGTTTTCGATTTTTAGACACATCTGTCTGTTTGCTGATTCCAATCTGATACCCCTGAGGAAGAGCATATGCTCGAAACGCGTCGGGTACTCCCCGCATATGTATTGTATATGTATTGGAGTTCTTAGATTTGTGAATCAATCCATACATGTTTTGTATTGCCAATTTTTGTATGTATCACGTTTGCTGCACTTTTACCCCCTGTACCACAGATGTACTATAAGATTTATACGTTCATTAAATATTTTTTCATACAACCCCTACTACTCTCCATACTTCTTATGACCCATAAGTAGGTGTTCCCTCTAAAAGTCCCCATAGAGGATCAATTTTCCACAAAGCAAGTTTTACCTTGGGATGTGGGTCCACCTACTTTTAGACCAACCCAGCACCAACCCCTGTGTTATTCAATAGAAATCTCTACAACACAAAAACGCCAAAGACAACAGGACACACATAAACTTACATTAGAACTAGAACGTTTATATCACAGTCACACTCAGACACCTTCCACAGAGTTGCTCCAGCAGATTACTGAAAAGAGAAGGGCCCTTGATGATATTCTTTCTGGTCACATCCCTTCGGTGGTCCAAAGCTCGTTTTCTCCTCCACAGTAACTCCGCCTCCACGATGTTTGCCCGTAAGCTAAAACAATCTTCCCAACCGACCCACCTCTATAAGCTGAAAGATAAAAATGGCAACATTACCTCCCACCCTAAACAAGTTTTGAATATCTTTTCCTCCTTCTATCAGAAACTATTTTCAGGCCCAGATCCCTCCCGTTCCCCACCAGTGCAATCATGGTTAGACACTTTCTTGCTTCCCCAGTTGACTGAGGAGCATCTTGATATCCTCAATGCTCCTTGTTCTTCAGAGGAAGTGGCATCAATCATATCCTCCCTTAAGCTATCTAAGGCCCCAGGCCCAGACGGGTTTTCAGCAGTCTATTATAAAAAATTGGCGGACTCTCTACTCCCTACACTAACTAACATGTACAATCAGATCCTCGAAGGAAAGCAATTCCCTGAGGAAATGCTGTTGGCCAACATGTCCCTCATACCCAAACCGAACAAAGACCATACTCTCCCTCAAAACTTTCGCCCCATATCGGTTATAAACAATGACCTTAAAATATTTGGAAAGCTCTTGGCAGATAGACTAGCTAAAGTGATACAGTCTCTGATCTCTCCCGACCAAACCGGTTTCATCCCATCGAGACAGATCACAGATAATATTCGCTTAGCCACCAACATTGTGCAGGACGCCCATATGCGCTCAAATCAGGTACTACTCCTAAGTTTAGATATAAACAAAGCATTTGACAGCGTTATGTGGTCATATCTAGACACAGTATTGCTAAAATTTGGATTTAGGGGGGCATTTCTAAAAGGCTTTAAAGCCCTTTACCATCATCCTAAGACCCGCATAAAGCTGCCGGGGTGTAATTCAGACTATTTTTCGCTGCAGTGTGGTACAAGACAGGGGTGTCCTCTCTCCCCTTTATTATTTGCACTCGCCATGGAGCCCCTGTCTAGGTCCATCTCCACAAACCAAAACATTAAAGGGTACATAAAAGGGAACCAAGAATTTAAACTAAGCCTCTATGCGGACGATGTACTTTTATTTATCACGGACCCATTGATCTCCCTCCCCAACCTCATATCCACTCTGAATTCCTTCCAAAACTTAACAGGCCTTGGAATCAATCCCAGCAAATGTACTGCGATGCCCATCCACCTTCCACATCATTTATTATCTACACTCCAAGACAAATTCAAATTCACATGGAACTACACCTCCTTACAATATCTAGGCATCAAACTGGCCCCCTCTCTCAAACAAATGTACTCCTTAAATTATCCCCCGGCTTTCACTAAAATTAAATTTCTCTTAAATCAGTGGTCTTCATACCGTATATCATTTCTAGGTAGGATTCAAGCAATTAAAATGAATATCCTTCCAAAGCTATTATTCCTATTTAGATCACTACCTCTATATGTTTCTCGCTCCTACCTGTTGATGGTGCAGTCGACTCTGCTCAAGTTTATATGGCAAAACAAAAAACCCCGAATTGGACGACTAATGATGTATAGAACACAGACGAGAGGGGGATTGGGTTGCCCAGACCTTTGGAAGTACTATCTGGCATCTCGCCTTACTCAACTGGCACAATGGCATACCCCCCCCACCTCTATACCATGGCTGCAGTTTGAGCAGATCTCGATTGCACCGTTCCATCTTCCAGGTATATTATGTTCTCGCTCTATAACCCCAAAGGACATCACCCCACTCAACTCTATAGTAGGTCAGTCACTGTACCTTTGGTCCCTTTACTCCAAGAAATTTAAGTTACAATCAGATAGACCCCTATTGTCCTCCTTTCTAGGAGAGCCGTCCTTCCCCCCAGCCTTCTCGTCCAAATTATCATTCTGTGGTTGGTTCGCTAGGGGCTTGGTGAACCTTGAATCCTTGCTGCAAAACGCCTCCTTTTGCTCTTATACTCACCTGCAGCAAACCCATGATATGGGACGATTTGAGTTTCACCAATACCTACAGATAAGACACTTTTACTCAGCACTAATCTCGGGTGGAGTGGACTTGTCTAGGACCACGTTTGAGTCGCTGTGTGGAGAGGCATCAAGAGATAGAGGGACTATTTCCATTCTATATAGACACCTTAATGACCTTAACTCTCCTCAAAAATCTAAGGCAATGGAGGAGTGGGAAACAGAGATGGCCCAAGAGTTCTCTGCGGAGGACTGGCGGGATATGATAGCTAATATGCACAAATGCACGAGATCTATATCTATTAAAGAGACAACTCTTAAAATTCACACCAGGTGGTATTACACTCCTGATCGTCTCCACAGATTCTATCCCCTGGTGCCTGGCACATGTTTTAGAGGATGCCAGGACAGGGGAACGATGTTGCACACTTTCTGGAGTTGTAAGGCCCTGGACACCATATGGCAAAAGACTACGTCTCTCATATCACTTATCTCCGGTATCTCGATTACACTAACCTCTCCAATGTGTCTGCTTTTCGCAGAACTCCCAGAGGTCCCCATCCCATTACAGAAATTATTTCACACTCTTTTTAGTGCTATTCAATGGGCAATAGCCTTAAATTGGAAAAGACCTCAGGTGCCTTGGTCGCAGGTGATCTCGCGTATGGAGTCCATCAGGACTATGGAATTAGTGCACCATACTCTCCTGGACTCCATGCACATATTCGATCGTAAATGGAACATTTGGACGGCTCACCTGCTAAGTGACAGACTAAATGATCCTTCCACCCCAATAACTGACTCACAATAAAAGCGTCTACGTTCTCCAAAAGATAGACTCAGAAGGAGAATGTACCATTAATAGCGACATAGCCTCCTGATTTCAGGTATAGGATCTCACAACACCCACATGGATTTTAGGCTATGATAATATATATGGGATGCACGTGTATCACATTATTGTGTTTCTATTTCTTTTCCCTTTTCTTTTTTCTTTTTTTGTATGATTTCTCTCATTATGTTTCTTATTGCTATGATTTATTGGGTGCTCTATGATTGAATTGTACAATGAGATATAGTTGCTAGTATTATATTGTGGAGCTGTTACTGACTGTATTACCATTATACCTCATGTACCCTCAACACTTGTTCACCCTGATACTATATTTTCCTGCAATAAAAACGTTTGTAAACAAAAAAAATTCGAAAGAACGAAAATACGATATTCGAAAATTTGAAAGAACGAAAATATAAAACTCGGAAAGAATGAAAATCAGAAAATTCAAAAATCAGAAAGAACGAAAATTGTAAAATAAGAACGAAAATCAGAAAACAAAAACGTAAATCCGAAAGAACAAAAAACATTCGGACAATTTCTATTATAATTAAAATATTAAGTTAATTAACCACTATTCTATTTTTTTTGTATTATTATTAATAATATTATTTATTAATAATTAATAATAATAAAAACTATAATAATAGTTATAAACTATTAAATTATAGGTATTGGAATTTCCTTTCAAATTTGGCTGTTAGTGAAGTAACGAATATGAATTTATCCAAAGTTATGAACTATCTGAAATAACAAATGCAGTATAATTCTTAAAGTTGTTGTTAACCCACTTTTAGTAATTTACATAATCCATTCTGTATCCTAATACAGTGCTCTACTGTCTCTGTGCTTCATTGAGAAAATACCTCCTTCACCGTATCTCATGGTCGGCTCCCGGTGTCTTGCCGAATAAGTTCCTTCGGCGGATAAGTTCCCCCCCTGTACTGCGCAGGCGCAGCGCCTGCGCAGTACATACTACTCTCAGCCGCCGGAGATAGCCGAAGCTCAAATGCTTCAATCAGCTGTACACGGCGCCTGCTCTCTGGGTCCAGGTTCCTTCCCCACCATCCAAGTGGACCTAGAGGGGGAATCTAAAAGTGCCGAGCGCAGCGAGGCCGTGCCCGAAGCGTGGCGAGCGAAGCGAGTCCGCGAGGGGCCCTCTTACAGGCGCCGTGTACAGCTGATTTTCAGCTGTTCTGCTTCGGCTATTTCTGCCGATACCTACTGCGCAGGCGCAGTAGAGGGGGGAACTTATACGCCGAGCTGAACTTTCTCGGCAGAACACCGGCACTCATGTAACCGGCTGTGTCTCCTCTCTGCCCGTCTTGCAGAAGCAGTGAGCGTGGCTGACATTTGCCCCACTGACATCAATGGGATGCAAGGAGGAGAGGGGAGAGGAGATGTGGCCGGTCACATGATCGCCGGGAGCCGCTGTGAGATACGGTGAAGGAGGTATTTTTTTAAATGAAACACAGAGATGGGGGGCACTGTATTAAGATACAGAACAGATAGTATATAAATATATTGGTTATTCCTTCAGCAGAAGGGGGATGGGGCGGCACTGTCACTAGGTGACACGCAAAGAGGGGAGGTGGGGCTTAGAAGGACAGAGGAGACAGACACAGGAGAGTAGGTTGCAGATGACGGAGGCACGCAAACAGACGATGGTATCAGGGCTCAGCAGCCATGATTATCGTGGTCTGTTTGCAGAGGGGAGGATATAGCCAGGCAGGATCAGCCAGGTATTACAGGTGTTACAGGGTGCCAAATTACACAGCACAAGCACTGTGCTTGTGTAACATGCTTTAAAGCAACAGAATCTGTGGGTTTTTTTTGGGGGGGGTTAGCAAACGCTTTAACTTCGGATAAATTTCTATTCCTTACGTTTACACAGCCAAATTTGAAAGGAGATTCCAATACCTATAAATTAATAGTTTATAACTATTATTATTAGGAAAAATAATAATAATAATACAGTAACAATAATAAAAACTATAATAATGGTTAATAAACGTAATATTTTAATTAAAATAGAAATTATCCAAATGTTTTTTGTTCTTTCGGATTTTCAAATTTTTGGATTTTCATTCTTTTCAGATTTTCGTTCTTTTTCGAATTTTCGTTCTTATTTTCTGATTTTTGCTGTTTCTGATTTTCTCTGTTTCTGATTTTTCAGATTTTCGAATTTTCGGATCTTCGTTCTTTTGGATTTTTGTTTTTTCGAATTATTCCGAATTATTGAAATAACGAATACAGCATCTATACGATTTAGGCTTCAGGCATTTTTGTTTAGCCAATATAAAGCACTAGGAGGAGTAGAGGGAGAGGAAATTAGAGGAGGAGAGCTGCTATTTAAGCAGAAAATACTCGTAAAACGCTCAAGTCAGGTTTTTCAATTAAAGTCTATGGGGCCAAAAACCCTTGTAATCTGCCCAAAAGAAGCTCATGTACTTTTTTTTTAAAAGACGGGCGTGTTGCTTCAGATGACAGAATGCTCAGATGTGAACAGGGGCCATTGAAATGAATAGGATGTCAGGGCATCTAGTGGTGGAAAATAGAAACTACATACCTATCACTCTACACACTGGCAAAAATGTGCAAGGTGCTGTGGTGAGAGTGGGGTGAAGGGTACACTGGCTTGGTAAGAGTAAACCTGTCTCATAATCTGTCTCACAGCTCCTGAATGTCTATAAATCTACATAATATAATCTAACATTTAGCCCCCTAAAATCTCACCTTCACCCCTAAATTTAAACCTTTACCTGTACTTAAAATCTAAAGTTTATAAAACAAGGATTCAAGAGATGCGCTAGCACAGTTTAAAGATAAACTACAGGGATAGAATAGCGACATAGTAACTTCTGGGTGGAGCCATAGTGGGGAAACAAAGGCATCCAACACACCTAGAAATATCGAAGACTGGAGGTTCTATTGGTGCTTCCAGCTCTACCAGAGAGCAAAAAGTGGAGTCATCAGAAGTGACACTGATGTACTGTAGCACCTCTCTGACCCTAGGAGGCATGGTGACACCTCCAGAGGCTGGGGTGGACCAGCACTTTTGCCTTTTTAAAGATTTACTGTAGAAGAGTCAAGAAGGCGAGGAATTAGGGGTTTTAGATACCAAGCAGATCACTTACGAACTCCCCAGATCATGTCCAGCTTCACAGTGTCATCTTTAAGCCAAACTGGCAACACTGTTGGTAATAGCTTAGCTGGTTCACAGACTCCTCTCTGTTTCCTAGGCTCAGTGTGTCCTTCTCCAAGCAAATCACCCAGCCCTTGCAACAACAAGGGTCCTGCCCTAGGTCTACTCCTTGGCACAGCCTCCTCCATCTACAAGCAGGACACATCCAGGATCACTTCAGGCCTATGTCCACATTCAGTATGTCAGGCCCCACACAGACTATGGGGCCTAACAACAAAGCTCAATCCGGCAGCCCCCCCTCAGCCCAGGGGAAGAGAGAGATCACCAGGTTTCTCCCAAATAATTATATCTTCCCCCAGCATCCACCAGTGTCCTGAACCTTCAAATGGGTTGGCCGAAGGAAACACATTCTCAACACAGTCTTGTTATGAAATCTCACACCATTGCCAGTTGTATGGCTGAACTGGCATTAGATTTTGCAGAAAAAAAGTGCAGGGACTTTTATCCCCCCTGCACTGAAATCGGATCGCATGGGTGTTCTCACTTATGCAATCCGATTCCTGTGCGAGTTCACAGTTCGCACTGCGATCTTTGAACCAATCCGGGGATGTCATTAACAATATATTGACACCCGCAGCAGTTTGCAGAGGGCAGTGTGAACTGCCCGTGGGAGAGATGTGATGCTGGAAACTGGCGTAGTAATCGTGCTGGTTCCCACATTGCACAAGTGTGAACCTAGGCTGAAACTGGTTAAATGTAGAAAGAGGGATTGGGATTCTTAAGGTGCCAATTAATTTGAAGAATAGTAACAACTACTATAAGATTTTTTTTATTTTAGAGAAATTAAAAAATTGTTAAAACACAACAATTGGCAAGTACAAATCAACAAGATTTTACGGATACAGCATAATAGGATAGAATTCCTAACATGTTTCACCCATATATCGGGCTTCTTCAGGGGATGCTGTCCAGCTAGAAGTACAAGCCTTCTATTGAAAAAACATATACATATAATGTTTACATCTACAGTTAATTTATGACCATATATCACATACATAATACTTTAATTTTAATTACATTACAACTTCAATCTATACATGTGGATGTCTAATATCAGGGCAGTACTCCTGCCCTTGGTCTCTTGAAATATTGGTCAAATCACTAAAGGGTCACAGGTGTCTATCTGCATCCAGAGAACCATGTGCTAAAGGTGACCATAGGGGGATTTCAAGGACTGACTAAAGTAGTAATAAAGTATGTCAAATTTAGTTTAATTAAATAATAGGAACAAGTCTCCAAAATAAATTATAAAGACAAAAAAAAAAAAGAGTCAACTTACAAAAACAAAGTTCTGCAGTGGACTCAATACCAAGGGACGAATGCCTAAAACCGCCAGTACTTATTGATAAGACTATCCAAGTAACCAGAATGAGAAAAGAAATGAAGACTATTCAAAAAACAGACAAAACACTTGCAGTATAAATAACAGCAAGAGTGGTTGGATATTACATTGACATAGCAAAAAATGCTCAATATGTCCTCTGAGATGGCAACAGCCTATATCAGGGCAATAGCATAAGTATGCAGTAATGGTTTTTCCATAGTTTCAAGTAATTACCTGGCATTTAACGACAGCATGTATGTGTCCCTCTTTAGAGACACATACATGGTGTCGTTATATGCCAGGTAACGCACTTTTTCGAATTCTTTTTGAATATTCGGACATTTGGAATTCGTAAATCCGAAAATTTGAAAATCTGAAGTAATAGCTAACTAATAATAACTTAACTGTTACTAAGTATTAAATTATAGGTATTGGAATTTCGTTTCAAATTTGGCTGTTAGTTAACGTAACAAATACGAATTTATCCGAAGTTAAGAATTATCCGAAATAACGAAAGCCGTATCTAAACGAATGTAGGGTAACAAATTAATAATAATAAATAACAATAATAATAATAAACTTTTTATTATTATTATTATTATTATTATTATTATTATTATTTAATATTAAATAATTCCAATCCATTTGTTTAGATGTGGCATTCGTTATTTCGGATAATTCGTAACTTCGGATACAATCGTATTCGTTACATTCACCAACAGCCAAATTTGAAAGGAAGTTCCAATACCTATATTTTGTTAGTTAGTTAGTTAGTTAGTTAGTCGTTCGAATTTTCGGATTTTCGAATTTATGAATTTTCAAATTGCGATCATAACACGAATGACCCAAAAAACTAAAAAACAAAACAAAAAAACGAATGAAATTAAAACAAACTAATTTTTCAGCAGTGCACATGTCTACTGATGAGGCTGCACTGGTAGGCGGCATTGATGGGCACTGATAGGTGACACTGATAAGCAGCACTGATAGGTGACACTGATGAGGAGGCACTGATGGGCACTGATGAGGCACTGATGGGCACTGAATGGCAGCACCGGTGGTCACTAGTTGGCAGCACTGTTGGGACTGCATTGATAATCAGGAGACTGATAATCAGTGCTGATGTCCCTTTAACACAAGCTGGTTATTAGCTCTCTTTTTCTCTCCTCATGCTGTCAGCATGAGGAAAGAAAAGCAGATAACCGGCTTCTGTTTATATCGGTGATCATCTGTCATTGGACACATCTGATCACGTGGTAAAGGGCCGCTGTAACCCCCGCTGTGTGAGCAGATGAGTCAGAAGGAGCATGCCGCCATGGCACTGCAAGGCCACGGGCCGTGCAAGCATGTGAGGACATCCATGTATGCCCTCCCGGCAAATTAAGCCTGCGCTGTAGCCATCATTCAGCTATAGCACAGGGGTTCATTGATTTTGAGTGGTTGAGCGCTGGTAGCCAAGCTCCTCCTCTGGTGTAAGGCATTTTTTTCTTTAGCTTTGGATTTTTTGCTTTATTGTTACTAGTACTACCAGTATTATTTTTGTTTCCCTTTTTTTGACTGGTTATTTCTGATTGGATCAATAGGAAGGTGAATATCTTCTTCTTTGCAGTACATTTTTAAAACTTGAAAACTTTTGTTTGCATTTATTTTCTAGTTAACGTATGTATGTATTATTAAGTACAGCATTAAACATATTATTCTTGTTTTTATTACCTTTTATATCACTTTCCTCTCCCTTTTAGATTGTAAGCTCTCAAGTGCAGGTTCCTCCCAATCTTCCTGTCTTGAATTGTAAAGTAACTGTAGTGTTTTCTTTTCTTTCGTGAAGTGCTGAGCAAACTGTTCCCACTATATAAATCGTGTAAAACAATAAAATTAGAAATAACTACATTACAGAGAACACAATAGCCACTTCTGGCAGTCCATCAGTGTTTTACAATGAATTGCTGTTTCCAGTCCTTCGTAAAGCAATTTTCTTGCTCCTGGAATTAAAAAGAAATAATACAGCATCTAATAAAGTTTGTTTTATGTTTTGTAGTTATTGTGTTTTATTTGTGCAGTTTTGTTGATTGATACCAGCACCAGTGCCAGATACTGTACAAGCCGCAGAGCACACTTATTTGACGAGAAACTACTAGATGATGGACGGCAATGTTGTGTAGAAGAAGGGTAAGGGAGCCAGCTACAAGTTCAGCTCTAGTTCTTGACAATTCATAGTTACATAGTTACATAGTAGGTGAGGTTGAAAAAAGACACAAGTCCATCAAGTCCAACCTATGTGTGTGATAATGTGTCAGTATTACATTACATATCCCTGTATATTGCGGTCATTCAGGTGATTATCTAATAGTTTCTTGAAGCTATCAATGCTCCCCGCTGAGACCACCGCCTGTGGAAGGGAATTCCACATCCTTACCATTCTTACAGTAAAGAACCCTCTACGTAGTTTAAGGTTAAACCTCTTTTCTTCTAATTGTAATGAGTGGCCACGAGTCTTATTAAACTCTCTTCTGCGAAAAAGTTTTATCCCTATTGTGGGGTCATCAGTACAGTATTTGTAAATTGAAATCATATCCCCTCTCAAGCGTCTCTTCTCCAGAGAGAATAAGTTCAGTGCTTGCAACCTTTCCTCATAACTAAGATCCTCCAGACCCTTTATTAGCTTTGTTGCCCTTCTTTGTACTCGCTCCATTTCTAGTACGTCCCTCCTGAGGACTGGTGCCCAGAACTGGACAGCATACTCCAGGTGCGGCCGGACCAGAGTCTTGTAGAGCGGGAGAATTATCGTTTTATCTCTGCAGTTGATCCCCCTTTTAATGCATGCCAATATTCTGTTTGCTTTATTAGCAGCAGCTTGGCATTGCATGCCATTGCTGAGCCTATCATCCACTAGGACCCCCAGGTTCTTTTCCATCCTAGATTCCCCCAGAGGTTCTCCCCCCAGTGTATAGATTGCATTCATATTTTTGCCACCCAAATGCATTATTTTACATTTTTCTACATTGAACCTCATTTGCCATGTAGTCGCCCACCCCATTAATTTGTTCAGGTCTTTTTGCAAGATTTCTACATCCTGCAGAGAAGTTATTGCCCTGCTTAGCTTAGTATCGTCTGCAAATACAGAGATTGAACTCTTTATCCCATCCTCCAGGTCGTTTATGAACAATTTAAATAGGATTGGTCCCAGCACAGAACCCTGGGGAACCCCACTACCCACCCCTGACCATTCTGAGTACTCCCCATTTATCACCACCCTCTGAACACGCCCTTGTAGCCAGTTTTCAATCCATGTACTCACCCTATGGTCCATGCCAACGCACCTTATTTTGTACAGTAAACGTTTATGGGGAACTGTGTCAAATGCTTTTGCAAAATCCAGATACACCACGTCTACGGGCCTTCCTTTATCTAGATGGCAACTCACCTCCTCATAGAAGGTTAATAGATTGGTTTGGCAAGAACGATTCTTCATGAATCCATGCTGATTACTGCTAATGAAATCATTCTTATTACTAAAATCTTGTATATAGTCCCTTATCACCCCCTCCAAGAGTTTACATACTATTGATGTTAGGCTAACTGGTCTGTAATTCCCAGGGATGTTTTTTGGGCCCTTTTTAAATATTGGTGCTACATTGGCTTTTCTCCAATCAGCTGGTACCATTCCAGTCAATAGACTGTCTGTAAATATTAGGAACAACGGTCTGGCAATCACCTGACTGAGTTCCCTAAGTACCCTCGGATGCAAGCCATCTGGTCCCGGTGATTTATTAATGTTAAGTTTCTCAAGTCTAATTTTAATTCCGTCCTCTGTTAACCATGGAGGTGCTTCCTGTGATGTGTCATGAGGATAAACACTGCAGTTTTGCTTACTGAAGCCCCCCGATTCACTTGTGAAGACTGAGGAGAAGAATAAATTCAATACCTTTGCCATCTCCCCATCCTTTGTAACCAGATGTCCTTCCTCATTCTTTATGGGGCCAATATGGTCTGTCCTCCCTTTTTTACTGTTTACATACTTAAAGAATTTCTTGGGATTTCTTTTGCTCTCCTCCGCTATGTGTCTTTCATGTTCTATCTTAGCCATCCTAATTCTGAATGCTGAGGATGATCCCTCAACCTTGTATTTTTTGAAGGCCTTCTCCTTTGCTTTTATATGCATTTTTACATCGGAGTTAAGCCATCCAGGATGTTTGTTCGCTCTTTTAAATTTATTACCCAATGGGATACATTGGCTAATGCCCTTATTTAATATGCTCTTAAAGCAAACCCATCTCTCCTCCGTATTCTTTGTTCCTAATATTTTATCCCAATTTATGCCTTTTAGCAAGGTTTGTAGTTTAGGGAAGTTGGCTCTTTTGAAATTCAGTGTCTTTGTGTTCCCTTCATGTTTCCTATTTGTGTGATTTATACTGAAACTAATTGACCTGTGGTCGCTGTTACCTAAATTGCCCCGTATTACCACATCTGTTATCAGGTCTGTATTATTGGTAATCAGTAGATCTAGTAATGTTTTATTTCTAGTTGGTGCGTCTACCATCTGACCCATAAAATTGTCCTGCAAAACACTAAGGAACTGGCGAGCCTTAAATGAATGCGCGGTTCCCTCCGCCCAGTCTATGTCTGGATAATTAAAATCCCCCATTATGATAACACTTCCCATCCTTGCTGCTAATCCAATTTGTGATAGGAGATCCGTCTCCACTTCCTCCCTCAGGTTTGGGGGCCTATAGCATACTCCCAGTATTATTTTCCCCTTAGCTTCATCCCTTTGCAGCTCTACCCATAAAGATTCCACCTCCTCCCTAGCCCCCTCAGTGATGTCATCTCTCACACTCACTTGTACATTATTCTTGATATATAGGCATACCCCTCCCCCTTTTTTACCTTCTCTATCCTTGTGGTATAGGGTATACCCTTGAATGTTTGCCAGCCAATCATGAGAGCTGTTGAACCAGGTCTCTGAAATTCCCACAAAATCCAAATCCTCCTTGTACAACAGTATCTCTAGTTCACCCATCTTGTCCGCCATGCTCCTGGCATTGGTGAACATGCCACATAGTTTAGACTGGTCGCATATTGTCCTCGTATTGGGTGTTTCAAGATTGCAACTAGGACTTGCTACTATACTCACCTTGTGTTCTTGTGCTTTGGTTAACCTACCACTAATGCCCCCAATACTACCCTCTGGAATATCTTCCGCGCTGGCTATCACTGTCTCTGGACCCTCCCCCCATCGCCTAGTTTAAAAACCCCTCTAACTTTTTGGCCATCTTCATTCCCAGCAGATCTTCACCCTCCTCATTTAGGTGTAGTCCGTCCCTTCTATAGTACCGGTTACCGACTGAGAAGTCGGCCCAGTCCTCCAGGAACCCAAACCCCTCCTTACTACACCAGCTCTTCAGCCACTTGTTTACTTCCCTAATCTCCCTCTGCCTCTCTGGTGTGGCTCGATGTACCGGTAGTATTCCTGAGAACACTACCTTGGAGGTCCTTTTCCTCAATTTAGCTCCTAAGTCCCTAAAATCGTTTTTTAGGACACTCCATCTGCCTCTGACTTTGTCATTGG
Source organism: Lithobates clamitans (assembly GCA_037952925.1). Taxonomy (NCBI): domain Eukaryota; kingdom Metazoa; phylum Chordata; class Amphibia; order Anura; family Ranidae; genus Lithobates; species Lithobates clamitans. Next base: position 653,491 of record JBBGZY010000117.1, on the reverse strand, counting down.
TGCCAACGTGCACCATGACAGCCGGGTCTTCCCCAGCCCCTCCCAGTAATCTGTCCACAAGATCCGTGATGTGCCGAACCCGAGCGCCCGGTAGACAACATACTGTTCGGCGCTTCAGGTCTTGGTTACAGATTGCCCTCTCTGTCCTTCTAAGAATTGAGTCCCCTACCACCAGAATCTGTTTTTCCTTTCCCTTTGCTGCCCCCCCACTCTCACTGGAGGAGTTCTTCCCCTGGCAGCTAGGAGAGTCCCTCAACTCCAGCAGTGCTGGTCCCTGACTGGTTACACCAATGTCACTCAATGGAGCGTACTTATTGGGATGCTCCAGTCCTGGATCGGCCTCCCTGGCACTTCCCCCTCTACCCCTCCTGACTGTCACCCATCTACTCTTTGCTAGTGCCTGCACCTCTTTGTCTCCACCCGCCTCTGTGCTGGCCCCTGCCGGCACCTGCCGTGTACGTTCCTGGCTCACCTTTAGTATGGAGGGACTTCTCAGTGCTGACAGTTGCTTCCCCAGATTCAGAACCTGGGCTTCCAGGGAAACAATGTGCTTACATTTTGCACAGCAGTATTCGCCCTCGATCGGATGATCAAGGAACGCATACATGCGGCAAGATGTACAAAGAGTCGCCTCTCCACACCCGCGGGGCATCGTACCTATTAAATTTAGTGAGGATTTGGGGATTTTACTCTGTCCAAATTACCTAACAACTAGCTTCCTGGCACTAATACTCAAGACAATACACAGGTACATGACAAGACAATACACAGGTACACAATACACAAGTACTAACGATCCACACACACTACTCAGACAACACTCAGATACTCACACTACACAGGTACTATGACCCCTGTTATAACCTCCTGTTTTAAACTCTTGTTTTTAACTCCCACTTAATCCAGCTTCACTTACACCAAGCTCCACAGCTTCAAACTGAGCACGCTCAAACTGAGTCCTACAACAAGTTAAATAGGCACCTGGGCACCTGTGAGCAATTAACCACACCCCTTAATTGATAGACTGATGAAACAGAAAAAAAAAAAAAAGCTATTTAAAAAGTGACAGCAAAAGGCAAATTAGAAACTAAACGAAAAGTCCCCAAAATGCAACCCAGCAAACACCAACAGACAGCAGCAATACACACACCAACAGACAGCAGCAATACACACACCAACAGACAGCAGCAATACACACACCAACAGACAGCAGCAATACACACACCAACAGACAGCAAACACCAACAGACAGCAAGACTTGTATACTCTAACACTTGTTTTTAACTCCCACTTAATCCAGCTCCACTTACACCAAGCTCCACAGCTTCAAACTGAGCACGCTCAAACTGAGTCCTACAACAAGTTAAATAGGCACCTGGGCACCTGTGAGCAATTAACCACACCCCTTAATTGATAGACTGATGAAACAGAAAAAAAAAAAAGCTATTTAAAAAGTGACAGCAAAAGGCAAATTAGAAACTCAAAGGAAAAGTCCCCAAAATGCAACCCAGCAAACACCAACAAACAGCAGCAATACACACACCAACAGACAGCAGCAATACACACACCAACAGACAGCAGCAATACACACACCAACAGACAGCAGCAATACACACACCAACAGACAGCAAACACCAACAGACAGCAAGACTTGTATACTCTAACACTTGTTTTTAACTCCCACTTAATCCAGCTCCACTTACACCAAGCTCCACAGCTTCAAACTGAGCACGCTCAAACTGAGTCCTACAACAAGTTAAATAGGCACCTGGGCACCTGTGAGCAATTAACCACACCCCTTAATTGATAGACTGATGAAACAGGAAAAAAAAAAAAAAAAGCTATTTAAAAAGTGACAGCAAAAGGCAAATTAGAAACTAAAAGGAAAAGTCCCCAAAATGCAACCCAGCAAACACCAACAGACAGCAGCAATACACACACCAACAGACAGCAGCAATACACACACCAACAGACAGCAGCAATACACACACCAACAGACAGCAAACACCAACAGACAGCAAGACTTGTATACTCTAACACTTGTTTTTAACTCCCACTTAATCCAGCTCCACTTACACCAAGCTCCACAGCTTCAAACTGAGCACGCTCAAACTGAGTCCTACAACAAGTTAAATAGGCACCTGGGCACCTGTGAGCAATTAACCACACCCCTTAATTGATAGACTGATGAAACAGAAAAAAAAAAAAAAAAAAAAGCTATTTAAAAAGTGACAGCAAAAGGCAATTAGAAACTAAAAGGAAAAGTCCCCAAAATGCAACCCAGCAAACACCAACAGACAGCAGCAATACACACACCAACAGACAGCAGCAATACACACACCAACAGACAGCAGCAATACACACACCAACAGACAGCAAACACCAACAGACAGCAAGACTTGTATACTCTAACACTTGTTTTTAACTCCCACTTAATCCAGCTCCACTTACACCAAGCTCCACAGCTTCAAACTGAGCACGCTCAAACTGAGTCCTACAACAAGTTAAATAGGCACCTGGGCACCTGTGAGCAATTAACCACACCCCTTAATTGATAGACTGATGAAACAGAAAAAAAAAAAAAAAAGCTATGTAAAAAGTGACAGCAAAAGGCAAATTAGAAACTAAAAGGAAAAGTCCCCAAAATGCAACCCAGCAAACACCAACAGACAGCAGCAATACACACACCAACAGACAGCAGCAATACACACACCAACAGACAGCAACAATACACACACCAACAGACAGCAGCAATACACACACCAACAGACAGCAAACACCAACAGGCAGCAAGACTTGTATACTCTAACACTTGTTTTTAACTCCCACTTAATCCAGCTCCACTTACACCAAGCTCCACAGCTTCAAACTGAGCACGCTCAAACTGAGTCCTACAACAAGTTAAATAGGCACCTGGGCACCTGTGAGCAATTAGCCACACCCCTTAATTGATAGACTGATGAAACAGGAAAAAAAAAAAAAAAGCTATTTAAAAAGTGACAGCAAAAGGCAAATTAGAAACTAAAAGGAAAAGTCCCCAAAATGCAACCCAGCAAACACCAACAGACAGCAGCAATACACACACCAACAGACAGCAGCAATACACACACCAACAGACAGCAGCAATACACACACCAACAGACAGCAAACACCAACAGACAGCAAGACTTGTATACTCTAACACTTGTTTTTAACTCCCACTTAATCCAGCTCCACTTACACCAAGCTCCACAGCTTCAAACTGAGCACGCTCAAACTGAGTCCTACAACAAGTTAAATAGGCACCTGGGCACCTGTGAGCAATTAACCACACCCCTTAATTGATAGACTGATGAAACAGAAAAAAAAAAAAAAAAGCTATTTAAAAAGTGACAGCAAAAGGCAAATTAGAAACTAAAAGGAAAAGTCCCCAAAATGCAACCCAGCAAACACCAACAGACAGCAGCAATACACACACCAACAGACAGCAGCAATACACACACCAACAGACAGCAGCAATACACACACCAACAGACAGCAAACACCAACAGACAGCAAGACTTTTATACTCTAACACTTGTTTTTAACTCCCACTTAATCCAGCTCCACTTACACCAAGCTCCACAGCTTCAAACTGAGCACGCTCAAACTGAGTCCTACAACAAGTTAAATAAGCACCTGGGCACCTGTGAGCAATTAACCACACCCCTTAATTGATAGACTGATGAAACAGGAAAAAAAAAAAAAAAAAAAAAAAAAAAGCTATTTAAAAAGTGACAGCAAAAGGCAAATTAGAAACTAAAAGGAAAAGTCCCCAAAATGCAACCCAGCAAACACCAACAGACAGCAGCAATACACACACCAACAGACAGCAGCAATACACACACCAACAGACAGCAGCAATACACACACCAACAGACAGCAAACACCAACAGACAGCAAGACTTGTATACTCTAACACTTGTTTTTAACTCCCACTTAATCCAGCTCCACTTACACCAAGCTCCACAGCTTCAAACTGAGCACGCTCAAACTGAGTCCTACAACAAGTTAAATAGGCACCTGGGCACCTGTGAGCAATTAACCACACCCCTTAATTGATAGACTGATGAAACAGGAAAAAAAAAAAAAGCTATTTAAAAAGTGACAGCAAACGGCAAATTAGAAACTAAAAGGAAAAGTCCCCAAAATGCAACCCAGCAAACACCAACAGACAGCAGCAATACACACACCAACAGACAGCAGCAATACACACACCAACAGACAGCAGCAATACACACACCAACAGACAGCAAACACCAACAGACAGCAAGACTTGTATACTCTAACACTTGTTTTTAACTCCCACTTAATCCAGCTCCACTTACACCAAGCACCACAGCTTCAAACTGAGCACGCTCAAACTGAGTCCTACAACAAGTTAAATAGGCACCTGGGCACCTGTGAGCAATTAACCACACCTCTTAATTGATAGACTGATGAAACAGGAAAAAAAAAAAAAAAAGCTATTTAAAAAGTTACAGTATAAGGCAAATTAGAAACTAAAAGGAAAAGTCCCCAAAATGCAACCCAGCAAACACCAACAGACAGCAGCAATACACACACCAACAGACAGCAGCAATACACACACCAACAGACAGCAGCAATACACACACCAACAGACAGCAAACACCAACAGACAGCAAGACTTGTATACTCTAACACTTGTTTTTAACTCCCACTTAATCCAGCTCCACTTACACCAAGCTCCACAGCTTCAAACTGAGCACGCTCAAACTGAGTCCTACAACAAGTTAAATAGGCACCTGGGCACCTGTGAGCAATTAACCACACCCCTTAATTGATAGACTGATGAAACAGAAAAAAAAAAAAGCTATTTAAAAAGTGACAGCAAAAGGCAATTAGAAACTAAAAGGAAAAGTCCCCAAAATGCAACCCAGCAAACACCAACAGACAGCAGCAATACACACATCAACAGACAGCAGCAATACACACACCAACAGACAGCAGCAATACACACACCAACAGACAGCAAACACCAACAGACAGCAAGACTTTTATACTCTAACACTTGTTTTTAACTCCCACTTAATCCAGCTCCACTTACACCAAGCTCCACAGCTTCAAACTGAGCACGCTCAAACTGAGTCCTACAACAAGTTAAATAGGCACCTGGGCACCTGTGAGCAATTAACCACACCCCTTAATTGATAGACTGATGAAACAGAAAAAAAAAAAAAAAGCTATTTAAAAAGTTACAGTATAAGGCAAATTAGAAACTAAAAGGAAAAGTCCCCAAAATGCAACCCAGCAAACACCAACAGACAGCAGCAATACACACACCAACAGACAGCAGCAATACACACACCAACAGACAGCAGCAATACACACACCAACAGACAGCAAACACCAACAGACAGCAAGACTTTTATACTCTAACACTTGTTTTTAACTCCCACTTAATCCAGCTCCACTTACACCAAGCACCACAGCTTCAAACTGAGCACGCTCAAACTGAGTCCTACAACAAGTTAAATAGGCACCTGGGCACCTGTGAGCAATTAACCACACCCCTTAATTGATAGACTGATGAAACAGGAAAAAAAAAAAAAAAAGCTATTTAAAAAGTGACAGCAAAAGGCAATTAGAAACTAAAAGGAAAAGTCCCCAAAATGCAACCCAGCAAACACCAACAGACAGCAGCAATACACACACCAACAGACAGCAGCAATACACACACCAACAGACAGCAAACACCAACAGACAGCAAGACTTGTATACTCTAACACTTGTTTTTAACTCCCACTTAATCCAGCTCCACTTACACCAAGCACCACAGCTTCAAACTGAGCACGCTCAAACTGAGTCCTACAACAAGTTAAATAGGCACCTGGGCACCTGTGAGCAATTAACCACACCTCTTAATTGATAGACTGATGAAACAGGAAAAAAAAAAAAAAAAACTATTTAAAAAGTTACAGTATAAGGCAAATTAGAAACTAAAAGGAAAAGTCCCCAAAATGCAACCCAGCAAACACCAACAGACAGCAGCAATACACACACCAACAGACAGCAGCAATACACACACCAACAGACAGCAGCAATACACACACCAACAGACAGCAAACACCAACAGACAGCAAGACTTGTATACTCTAACACTTGTTTTTAACTCCCACTTAATCCAGCTCCACTTACACCAAGCTCCACAGCTTCAAACTGAGCACGCTCAAACTGAGTCCTACAACAAGTTAAATAGGCACCTGGGCACCTGTGAGCAATTAACCACACCCCTTAATTGATAGACTGATGAAACAGAAAAAAAAAAAAAAAAAAAAAGCTATTTAAAAAGTGACAGCAAAAGGCAAATTAGAAACTAAAAGGAAAAGTCCCCAAAATGCAACCCAGCAAACACCAACAGACAGCAACAATACACACACCAACAGACAGCAGCAATAAGTAAGGGAGGTTTATGGTGCGTGCGTGGGTGTTAGCGCTATTGGCACTAATCTGACTCTCCCTGGGGCTGACGCTGACCCTGACGCTAAAACCTGTACTGTGGTGGCAATCAGGAGGTTAAACCTTTACTCAGCAATACATGGCAGGTACCCTGACTCTATAAAAACCTGGCGGTGACAGTAACTAGCTAACTACACACTGACAGGGGGTGAAAGGGTTAACTGGGGCACAATCAAGGGCTTAAACCTTTATTGGGGGGGGTTAGGGGGGACCTGGGCCTACTACTAACTGCCCTAAAACTGATTAGTGTCACAAGACACCAGTACAGTGATCAGTGCAAAATCTGAAAACTGCACTTGGTGACACAGTGACAGGAAGTGAAGGGGTTAACGGGGGGTGGGGGCGATCGGGGAGGTGGCAAGTGTGTCTACGTGTACTGGTGTTAGTGTAGTGTTGTGCAACTCACTGTTAGACATCCTCTCTCCTCTCTCTGGAACGGAAAGGAGTTCCACGAGGGGAGATGATATCACTTCCCCTGCCTGTATTTACACTTAAACAGGCAGGGGAGGCATTGTATTCGCCAGAACCGATCAGCAGGCCCAGGTCAGAAATCATTGGTCTGGACCTGAAGACTGATCGGTTCTGTCCAATCGCCACGGGCACTGTGGGGGGATGTGAGAGCCATACAGCTACGACAATTCACGCAGCAGTGCTATTCTGCCGCCGGCGGGTGGCGGGCAGTCTCAGAGCGGCAAGCCATGAAGGCCAATTTGGGGGATCTGCCACATTGGCCTTTATTGCTTGCCAATTGAGGAACTGCCTTAACTATTTGGGCTAACACAATGTCAAATGTATGGTGGGGATAATGGTCACCGTCACCTATTCTGTGATTTCTGCAGACACAGAAGGTTGGAGTCCCGAAGAAAGCAGAGCACTAAGCCCATCTGTAAATCACATTACTATGTGTGGTTTTTCATGGCTTGTCCACAATAGATGTGTTGGTCTGCACTAACCTTTTGAACCAGGGTGCCTTCAGATTTCTTCAGGGGATTTGACAAAATGCCTAAAAATTGCCCAAATATTGTATACAAGTCAGCAGATGGATTAAGCTTGCCTTTTAGTTACACAAAGTCGCAGGTTTTCATTGTGCACTATTACAACCTTCCAGTTGCTAGCATCCTAATAACCAATGACATAATTATACATGTAGCTGGATTATATGGTTAGTGTTCCTGAATGAATTTGCACCATAGCTTGTAGCAGGGGCAGCCCGTCCATTAAGGGCGCACAGACACGCCCCCTCTCTCCAGCCACCTCTCTCTATGACTAATGGATAGATTCATGCATTGCATGAATCTATCCATGGCCACCGCTGCCACCCCCTATTCAGGTGTCCGGCCCCTTTTCGGATGCCGAGCACCTGAATTCCATCGGCGGGGGTGTTTTTTTCAAGCACCTGATTAGAGCCATAGGCTCGAAAAGGCTTTTAAAAAGGTGGACTTGGAGCACAGAGCATTGCGCTCGCAGTCCATCCAGATGTGTTAGAAAAGCAAATGAATATTTGCTTCTCTAACACTAAACCGCCTCTCTGCCAATCAGGTAACATGGGTCTAATACCCATTACCTGATTGGCTGAAGGCAAAGGCACTCCGATTGGACACCTAGCAGAATGAAAAACAGAGGAGGGGGAAGCATGGAGGACACAGGAGCCGCCCCACAACTCGCTGCCGTCACCTGCTGGCCTGACCCGCCTCTGAGATGAGGTGAGTGATGGGCAGACAGCGGGCAGGTGTGGGTCACAGTGGCGGCATTTGATGTGCACAAGTGGCGGCATTTGATGGGCACAAGTGTCTGCATGTGATGGGGCACAAGTGGCTGCATTTGATGGGCACCTGTGGCTGCATTTGATGGGCACCTGTGGCTGCATTTGATGGAGCACAAGTGGCTGCATTTGATGGGGCACAAGTGGCAGCATATGATGGGGCACAAGTGGCAGCATTTGATGGTCACAAGTGGCTGCATATGATAGGCACAAGTGGCTGCATTTGATGGGCACAAGTGGCTGCATATGATGGGCACAAGTGGCTGCATATGATGGGCACAATGGCTGCAATTGATGGGGTTTTTCAGTATTTTTCAGTTTGTTTGCGTCCCTCAAAAAATTTTGAGCGCCAGCCACCACTGGCTTGTAGGTTCTATAACTTTTACACAGACTAAATAATATCCACTAATTTGGGTTATTATTAACAAAGATATGTAGCAGTAAATGTTGTCCCAATTTTTGAACAAAAATTTCTTATTTGCTACATTTTATAATAGAAATAAAAAAAGTGTTTTTTTTTTTTTTTAAATGTTCATTCTTTTTTTAATTATATCGCAAAAAATGAAAAACCCAGTGGTGATTAAATACCACCAAAAGAAAGCTCTATTTGTGTGAAAAAAATGATAAAAATTTTGATTGGGTACAGTGTTGCATCACTGGGTAATTGTAATTCAAATAACCCCCCCATGTTAAGGGCATGTGACCTGGTATGGTTTTTCTGACCTGCCAGGCTGCATGCTCAGATAACGATCTGGTATGGATTCTGGGGGGACCCTACACCGTTTTTAAAAAACAAATTTGGCATGGGGGGGGGGGGGTTGAGGACACATGCCATTTTTTTTTCTTTTTTTTTAAATCTGTATTGCCGGGAGCCAGCAATACATTACAGCCACAAGCAAGTTTAAATGAAATTTTTTCCTTTAGAAAAGTCATTATTGCTGCTCCATGTTTTATACATTGTACAGATGAGCCAATTTACAGGCAGACTAAGGGGATCCCCCAGGCATGATATTTAAAGGAATATTTCATTTTTATTGTTTCACTTTAAGCATCACTGCTCCTTTAAAAACAATTGTTTTAAAAACTTTTTTTTTGCATTGATACATGTTCCCTAGGGCAGTACCCAGGTCCCCATACACTTTTTATGTCAATAACTTGCATATAAGCCTTTAAAATGAGGACTTTTGATTTTTCATGTTCATGTCCCATAGACTTTAATAGATCATGTTCTGTAGAACTTTTTTGCCTGTTTGAGACGTTCTGGTGCAAAACGAACGGGAGGGTGTTCGGCCCATCCCTATTAACAATAGATGGTTGGTCTACACCAGCCTTTTTGAACCAGGGTGCCTTCAGGTTTCTTCAGGAGTGCCTTGACAAAATGCCTAAAGATTGCCCAAATATTGTGTACAAGCCAGCGGATAGATCAAGCTTGCCTTTTAGTTACACAAAGTCACAGGTTTTCATTGTGCACCATTACAACCTTCCAGCCACCAGCATCCTAACAACCAATAACATCATTGTTTGATAAGGAGGATGTCAGGCCTCTGCACAGCATCCTTGTTTGCCCTTCTCCTACCCCTCTCTGTCATCACTGGGGTCACATTAGCTGAGTGAGGGAGAGAAACATTGGAATACTAGCCAGTATCAGTGTGCAAAGGTGTATTTGCTTTGGAAGAATAAATCACCTCTAACCTGTGTCCTACATGTGTCAATGTTGCTGCGTTATGTAAAACTATTATTTTAGTTTTTTACCTTTTTAAAATGGGGTGCCTCGAGATTTGGCATAGTTTTAAAGAGTGCCTTGACTAAAAAAAGGTTGACAAACATTGATCTCCACGACCACAGCCTTGTCCAACTCAGTTCCAACACATAGGCAAGATAAAAAGTCTTGTTCCCTATCATGGTACTGGTGGTGTGAAATGCCACGAGAGAGAACAAGGCTTTTGCCTTGTACAGTATCTGAAGAAATGACACTTTGCTACAATGTGAAGTAGTGAGTGTACAGCCTGTATAACAGTGTACATTTTCTGTCCACTCAAAATAACTCAATGCACAGCCATTAATGTCTAAACCACTGGCAACAAAAGTGAGTACTGGTCACTAGAAGTTTAACATGGCACCTCATGGCAAATAACTCTCTGAGGATCTGAAAAAAAGAATTGTTGCTCTACATAAAGATGACCTAGGCTATAAGAAGATTGCGAAGACCCTGAAACTGAGCTGCAGCACGGTGGCCAAGACCATACAGCGGTTTAACAGGACAGGTTCCACTCAGAACAGGCCTCTCCATGGTCGACCAAAGAAGTTGAGTGCATGTGCTCAGCGTCATAATCAGAGGTTGTCTTTGGGAAATAGAGGTATGAGTGCTGCCAGCATTGCTGCAGAGGTTAAAGAGGTGGGGAGGTCAGCCTGTCAGTGCTCATACCATACGCCACACACTCCATCAAATTGGTCTGCATGGCTGTTGTCCCAGAAGGAAGCCTCTTCTAAAGATGATGCACAAGAAAGCCCGCAAACAGTTTGCTGAAGACAAGCAGACTAAGGACATGAATTACTGGAACCATGTCCTGTAGTCTGATGAGACCAAGATGAACCTATTTGGTTCAGATGATGTCAAGCGTGTGTGGCGGCAACCAGGTGAGGAGTACAAAGACAAGTGTATCTTGCCTACAGTCAAGCATGGTGGTAGGAGTGTCATGGTCTGGGGCAGCATGAGTGCTGCCGGCACTGGGGGGCTACTGTTCATTGAGGGAACCACAAATGCCAACATGTACTGTGACATACTGAAGCAGAGCGTGATCCCCTCCTTTGGGAGACTGGACCGTAGGGCAGTATTCCAACATGATAACGACCCCAAACACACCTCCAAGATGACAACAGCCTTGCTAAAGAAGCTGGGGCTAAAGGTGATGGACTGGCCAAGCATGTCTCCAGACTTAAACCCTATTGAACATCTGTAGGGTATCCTCAAATGGAGGGTGGAGGAGCGCAAGGTCTCTAACATCCACCAGCTCCATGATGTTGTCATGGAGGAGTGCAAGAGGACTCTAGTGGCAACCTGTGAAGCTCTGGTGAACTCCATGCCCAAGAGGGTTAAGGCAGTGCTGGAAAATTATGGTGGCCAAACAAAATATTGACACTTTGGGCCCAATTTGGACATTTTCACTTAGGGCTGTACTCACTTTTGTTGCCAGCAGTTTAGACATTAATGGCTGTGTGTTGAGTTATTTTGAGGGGACAACAAATTTACACTGTTATACAAGCTGTACACTCACTACTTTACATTGTAGCAAAGTGTCATTTCTTCAGTGTTGTCACATGAAAAGATATAATAAAATATTTACAAAAATGTGAGGGGTGTACTCACTTTTGTGAGATACTGTATATGTGAAGGGACTGCATTAGGCAAAGCTGCCCAGTGCAGTGGAATGCATATGGTGTAAAAAAAAATGCACATTGATAAAGCATAGCACAGTGATTTACAAATATGCATAGTACTCCGCTGCCTTTGGGACTCCAACTTCCTTTGTCTGTTGCAGCACTCTTTTTTCCAGATACAATCGCACCATGCTTCCACCTATAAAACTCCAAAAAATGTCACTTCGAGACTTTTTGATAAAGTTCTAACAAAAAAAGTTACAGTGCAATCCGCTGTTTACAACCCATCAGCACTGTTGCCTTCACGCGGCACACCGGTGCACACTGCTGGTGTAAACCAGTCATTTAACAGCGGTATAGCCACCTGTAAAGCCAGTTTACATTGGCAGCAAAGAGACTGTTCTATCAGTTCTCTTTTCTGACCATCAAGTGTTCATTAACCACTTGACCTCTGGAAGATTTGAACCCCTTTACCAGGGCCGTCTTTAATATTGACTGGACCCTGGGCAAAAAATTTCATGGGGCCACCCTCCATGCAGTTTCGCTCTCCACCTGCTCTGAGACATACAATAAATAGCAACTAGACTCAAAATTCGTTTACTGAATCAGATCAGGCAGCGATTGTTTACCAGAGGTTAGTGTATCATTACCGTTCCCTGACTGGTTGCTAAAGGTTACAGCACATGATTTCTGCTTGTACATGATTTCTGCATTACATTAACCGATTAGTTAGCTAGAGGTTACTGAACATCATTACTGCGTACTGATTGGTTGCTAGAGGTTACAGCAAATCATCCCCTCACTGCCTGCACACTATGGACTGGGGTGGTGAGGGGACCCATTAATAGACAGAAAACTCTTAGGGATCTTAGGACTCCTGGGATCAGTGGCAGTGCTGGGGGGAGGGGATGGTTGATCAATGGCAATGCAGATTTTTTTTCACCGACTACCATTATAAAGAGGAGTTTCAACACTAGCCACCAATAAAATAGGGGTTTACACTGACCACTAATGTAATAGGGGTTTACACTGACCACTAATATAATATAAGTTTTCACAGTAACCACCAATGTAAGGCGGGATTTACACTGACCACCAATGTAAGGGGGGCATTCACACTGGCCACTAGTGTGAATGAAAAGATTCTACACCAAGCACAAATGTAATGAGATTTACACTGACCACCAATGTAACTGAGTCATTTAGCCTGTGCTCACATGAATGCATGCAAAATTGCTTTCCTGACACCACAGAAACTACTGGCCTTTAGCAGATACACAGCAGTGCCATTAATTGTTTTTGTGTGATTTTGAAAAAGAGTTTGGGAATTTCTTCAGCATTTGTAGCGCATAGAGCAGCCCATTGAAATGAATAGGCTGCCCTACACGTGACCTACATCTTTATCCACCATGTCAGTACACCTTTGCATCCTAAAACCCATGCTAACCTCGGCACCCCAAACCTCCCCCATCCTCTCCACTCCAATCCCCCTCCCCTTTATCTGCCTTCTCTGCTCATCTTTGCACCCACCTTCCCTCCATACCTCCTCTCCTTGCTCACCTGTGCACCCCAAACTGTAATTCCTTCTCTCCCTACCTCTGCACACCCCACACTACCCCCCCCCCCCCACTAATATGCTTACCTTTGCAGAACAGGCTGATGGTAGGCTTAATGGCCACAGTTTCAGGCAGGACTTTCAAGCATGACCCTTTACCTCCCCAGTGGGCAGAATTCTGTATAGGTGATGGTGGATATGACCTCAGGGGGGGTATGATATACATATGAATACCACCTCTGTTTACATATCAATGCTGCTGGTCCGCCACTATTTATATATCAACGGTATTTACATGTAAACACAGTGTCTGCAGGTGAGTCATCTGTACACAACAATAGGGCAGAGCTGGGCAGCATTAGTAACAGAGTTTCACACTGAGATATCAGGACACAGCATGGAACTAAATCCTCAAGGGACAAGGGAATTTAAACTGGGATAGTTGGCAAGTATGAGGCAGATGCTTTGGGCCCCACAACAATGACAGGGCCCAGGGCAGCTGCCCCTTTTGCCCTGCCTTAAAAACGGCCCTGCCCTTCACCAGCATATTTTTTGCTATTTGGCACTGCACTACTGTTCTGACTCAACTACAAGACCATAAACTTTATCTCCAGCGACATATAGGGCTTATATGACCTGATGTTCTATTTATCCCTTGCATCGATTCAGACAGTTTAACTTGGTAAATAAACTCACATGTTGAGGAAGTCAGACGAGGAAAGCCTTTCGAATGTTCCTTTTAATGGAGGATACTCATAGGTAGAAAAACGTTAATGTTGTAAGCCACATGGGAAGATGTCTACACCATGACAGGAAACTGGAGAATGGTTCCAGAGAGAAGGAAGGGGAGGGGATATACACAAGTAAGGTGCGAGAAAGAGCTCAGCTTAGACAGGAGAAAGCACCTTAAAGATGCAGAGCAATGATAAACCAAGAGTTGGACACAGAGAAATAATAATAAATCACATAGTGTAACATAACAGCTACGTTAACCACTTGCCGACCTCCCCACGTATATGTACTGCGGGGTGGCAGCTCCTACAGGCAAAATCACATACCTGTATGTGATCGCTCCTTCTGGGTTTGTGGCACGCACGCGACCACTGTGGCACGGAACCTGCTCCCACTGTGATTGGACACAGCGTGAGCCAATCGGCGGGTCTGCTGGGACCCACCGATCGTTCCCCGCAGAGGCAGAACCGTGGTCTGCCAATGTAAATAAGGTAGATAACCGTTCCATGACAAGAGAAGACAGAGATCCCGTGTTTCTGCTGAGCAGAAACACGGATCTCTGTCTTCCGACAGTTAAAGCACCCCCACACACAGTTAGAAAGCACTCCCTAGGGACACATTTAACTCCCTGATTGCCCTTGATGTTAACCCCTTCCCTGCCAGTGTCATTAGTATAATGACAATGCATTTTTTTTTTAGCACTGATCACTGTATTGGTGTCACTAGTCCCCAAAAAGTGTCATTTAGTGTCTGATCCCTTAGTTTGTAGACGCTATAACTCTTGCGCAAATCAAAACCAAAATAAATATACACTTATTAAGATTTTTTTTACCAAAAAAATGTAGCAGAATACATATTGGCCTAAACTGATGAAGAAATTAGATTTTTTACATTTTTTTTTTTTATAGGATATGTTTTATAGCAGAAAGTTAAAAAATATATATATATATATATATTTTTTTTCAAAATTGTCTTTTTTATAGCGCAAAGAATAAAAAGCGCAGAGGTGATCAAATACCACCAACAGGAAACTCTATTTGTGGGGAAAAAAAAGGACATCAATTTTATTTGGGGACAGCATCGCACAGCCACGCAATTGTCAGTTATAGTAATGCAGTGCCATATCGCAAAAAACGGCCTGCTCATGAAGGGGGGTAAAGCTTCCGGAGCTGAAGTGGTTGACTAGCAATTGAGCGGTCATGCAACCCTGTACCCAAATTAAATTTATATAATTTTTTTTCACATAAATATAGCTTTCTTTTGGTGGTAATTGATCACCACTGTTTTGTTTTTTTTTTATTATATAATCGAAAAAAGACCACAAATTTTGAAAAAAAATATATTTTATTCTTTCTGTTATAAATCATAGTCAATGAAATAAAATTTCTTCATAAAATTAGACCAAAAGGTATTCTGCTATATTCCTTTGGTAAAAAACAAACTGCGTTTTTGGGAACTTTAGTATAGTTCTGATTGTAATCTATATACTGATCTGTACAGACACTATACTGGTAATGGCGGTGATCAGCGACTTATAGTGTGATTGTGATGATGTGATTTTCATCTCTTCCCCGCCCAGGTCCGGTTCCCCTGTTTCCCCTGGCTGGAGGGACACTAACTGACAATGACGTCATTAGTGACACTAATACAGTGATCAGTGATAATACTGTACACAGTACTAATGACACTGGCTGGGAAGGGGTTAACATCTTGGGGCAATCTATGGGGTTAACTGTGTGCCCAACAAGTGTAATGTGTGCAGGGCCGGTACAAGGCAGGGGCGGAGAGGGCACGTGCCCTGGGCGGTACCATTTGGTATGGGGGGGGGGCCGCAGCTGTGTGCTCCTGCACGATCCTCCCTTCCCTTTCCTCAGCACACAACTACACTGTTACTCCCCTACGGAGGAGTCCCGTTGTCTCTGCCAGCGCCGTGACGTCACTCACGGCCAGAGGCGAGGTGGGAGGATGCAGAGAGGAGTGCAGGGAGGCGGGAGGCGGGAGCTGTGCTGTGCTGTGCTGTGTCGTGTCGTGTCGGCGTCTGTTATCTCAAGCGGAGCCAAGCTGAGGAGCTGCTGCCTGGCTGGCTGGATTCAATCTGGAAGGTAGAAGAGCGCAGTGCCAGTGTTCTGACTCAGATATTTAGCAGTGGTGGTCACTGGTCATTAACCTCGCCTCAGCCTCCTCCCCTCCCCCCAATCCAGACATTTATTAATCTGTTTTTTAGTGTTTACTTACACAAGTTCAGACTCATAACTTCTGAGTCTGAACTTGTGTAAGTAAACACTAAAAAACAGATTAATAAATGGCTGGATTGGGGGGAGGGGAGGAGGCTGAGGCGAGGTTAATGACCAGTGACCACCACTGCTGAATACCCCACAATACTGTGCAATACTCTGCAATACCCCGCAACACTGTGCAATACCCTGCAATACCCTGCAATACCCTGAAATACCCTGCAATACCCTGAAATACTCTGCAATACCCCACAATACTGTGCAATACTCTGCAATACCCTGAAATACTCTGCAATACTCCACAATACTGTGCAATGCTCTGCAATACCCCACAATACTGTGCAATGCTCTGCAATACCCCCAAATACTGTGCAATACCCCGAAATACTGTGCAATACCCCGCAACACTGTGCAATACTCTGCAATACTCCACAATACTGTTCAATACTCTGCAATACCCTGGAATACTCTGCAATACCCCACAATACTGTGCAATACTCTGCAATACCCTGAAATACTCTGCAATACTCCACAATACTGTGCAATACCCTGAAATACTCTGCAATACTCCACAATACTGTGCAATACTCTGCAATACCCTGAAATACTCTGCAATACTCCACAATACTCTGCAATACCCCACAATACTGTGCATTACTCTGCAATACCCTGAAATACTCTGCAATACTCCACAATACTGTGCAATACCCTGAAATACTCTGCAATACTCCACAATACTGTGCAATACCCTGAAATACTCTGCAATACCCCGCAACACTGTGCAATACTCTGCAATACCCTGAAATACTCTGCAATACCCCACAATACTCTGCAATACTCTGCAATACCCTGAAATACTCTGCAATACCCCACAATACTGTGCAATACTCCGCAATACCCTGAAATACTCTGCAATACCCTGAAATACTCTGCAATACCCCGCAACACTGTGCAATACTCTGCAATACTCCACAATACTGTGCACTGTGCAATACTCTGCAATACTTGTATTGTTTTAAGTATATTCTTGTTTTGAAACGACATTGATTCTTTATTAAAACCGGGGGGGGGGGGGGCAGTTTGCCATCTTCGCCCTGGGCACCAAATGGCCTTGTCCCAGCACTGAATGTGTGTAACGTGTGCTGCTTTAACTAACAAATCTGGCTGCTTTTTCTCCCTGAACTCAGAGTTGATGTCAGGGAGAAGAAACAGCCAGATACAGATGTACATCTGTATGTACAGATTTCTGCGTGTTTGTGGCCACATCCAATCAGCAGTTATACAGCCAAAATCTTTGGCTGAAATCTGCTGTCAAACCCATGCCCTGTCCAATTACAGCACAGGTTATCTGAGGGCACACGGATGTATGCATAAAAACTTGGAAACAGATGGGGGCATACAGGTACATTGCCTAGCCTGTAGCTGCCGCCCGCCTGCAGTAAATGTACTATGGGCAGGTGACAAACAGTTAAAGTGATATTAAACCCAAAAGCAAACATTTTATATATTTCAGATTACCACTTCTTCGATGTGATGGCTGCATTAGTTTTTTTTTCTATTAAGGACTTAAGCCCCATACACACTATCAGATTTTCTGCTGATTTTTGTCTTCAGATTTACCAAAACCACGTAATGCAAGGGCCTGCCTGACTGCATACAAATTGAAACTCCTAAGGTTTGACCTCATATTATATGGTTTTGGTAAATCTGAAGACAAAAATCTGCAGAAAATCTGGTAGTGTGTATGGGGCTTTACAGTGCTTTGAAAAAGTATTCATAACCCATGAAATTTTCCACATTTTGTCATGTTACAACCAAAAACGTAAATGTATTTTCCTGGGGATTTTATGTGATAGACCAACACAAAGTGGCACATAATTGAGAAGTGGAAGGAAAATGATAAATGTTTTTTACATTTTTTTACAAATGAATATGTGAAAAGTGTGGGGTACTTTTGTATTCAGCCCCCCTGAGTCAATACTTTTTGACACCTTTAACCACCGTTGACCACTTTTCACTGCAATTACAGCTCCAACTCCAACTCTAGAGATGTCTCTACCAGCTTCTAGAGAGTGAAAATTTTGCCCATTCTTCCTTGCAAAATAGCTCAAGCTCTGTCAGATTGGATGGAGAGTGTCTGTGAACAGCAATTTTCAAGTCTTGCCACAGATTCTCAATTAGATTTAGGTCTGGACTTTGACTGGGCCATTCTAACACAAGAATATGCTTTAAACTAAACCATTCCATTGTAGCTCTAGCTGTATATTTAGTCCTGCTGGAAGGTGAACCTCCACCCCAGTCTCAAACAGGTTGTCTTCTAAGATTGCCCTGTATTTGGCTACATCCATCTTCCCATCAACTCTGACCATCTTCCCTGTCCCTGCTGAAGAAAAGCATCCCCACAACATGATGCTGCCACCACCATGTTTCACGGTGGGGATGGTGTGTTCAGGGTGATGTGCAGTGTTAGTTTTCCGCCCCACATAGTGTTTTTCTTTTAGGCCAAAAAGTTAAAGGGGTTGTAAAGGTAAAAATTTTTTCACCTTAATGCATTCTATGCATTAAGGTGAAAAAACTTTTGACAATATCGCCGCCCCCAGCCCCCCCGTTTTACTTACCTGACGCCTCGAATCTTTGCTGCTCGTTCTCGTCATCTTCATTGCAGCTCAGCCTGGTCGCTGATTGGCTGCAGTGGATGGATTGAAAGCAGCGCAGCCATTGGCTCGCGCTGCTGTCAATCACATCCGATGACGCGGCGCGCCGGGGGGCGGGGCCGAGTGATACAGCGAGCGGCTATAGCCGCCGGCTGTATCACGGGAGCGCGCCCGCAAGCACTCACCACCATGCGAGGGAGCTTGCATTAAGGTGGTAAATGCTTGCTGGGAGGAGCTGAAACAGCCGCCGAGGGACCCCAGAAGACCAGGTTCGGGGCCACACTGTGCAGAACGAGCTGCACAGTGAAGGTAAGTATAACATGTTTGTTATTTAAAAAAAAAAAATAATTACCTTTACAACCCCTTTAAATTTTGGTCTCACCTGACCAGAGCACCTTCTTCCACATGTTTGCTGTGTCCCCCACATGGCTTCTCGCAAACTGCAAACAGGACTTTTTATGGCATTCTTTTAACACTGGCTTTCTTCTTGCCACTCTTCCATAAAGGCCAGATTTGTGGAGTGCACGACTAATAGTTTTCCTGTTGACAGATTCTCCCACCTGAGCTGTGGATCTCTGCAGCTCCTCTAGAGTTACCATGGGCCTCTTGGCTGCTTCTCTGATTAATGCTCTCCTTGCCCGGCCTGTCAGTTTAGGTGGACGGCCATGTCTTGGTAGGTTTGCAGTTGTGCCATACTCTTTCCATTTTTGGATGATGGATTGAACAGTGCTCTGTGAGATGTTCACCGCTTGGGATATTTTTTTTATAACCTTTGCAGCGGCAGCCATTGGCTCCCACTGCTGTCAATCAAATATAATGATGTGGACGCCGGGGGGCCGGCTCCTGCTTTCTGTGTCAATTTACCCAGAAGCAGTACTTGGGAGCGCGCCTGCACGGGTGTCCCTAAGTAGAGCGCTTCTCCAAGGGGCACTCCAGAAGAGGAGGAGCTACCAGGGCCGCTGAGGGACCCCAGAAGAGAAGGATCGGGGCCAGTCTGTGCTTAACCAACTGCACACAGGAGGTAAGTATGATATATTTGTGATTAAAAAAAAAAAACCTTTAGTAACCCTTTAAACTTCTCCCTGACTTTATTCCTGTCCTGTGTGTTCCTTGGCCTTCATGATGCTCTTTGTTCACTAACGTTCTCTAACAAATCTCTGAGGGCTTCACAGAATAGCTGTATTTATACTGAGATTAAATTACACACAGGTGGACACTATTTACTAATTAGGTAACTTCTGAAGGCAATTGGCTCCACTAGATTTTAGTTAGGGTTATCAAAGTAAAGGGGGCTGAATACAAATGTACGCCACACTTTGCAGATATTTATTTGTAAAACAATGTGAAAACCATTTATAATTTTCCTTCCACTTCACAATTATGTGCCACTTTGTGTTGGTCTATCACATAAAATCGGAAAGTAAAAAATAGGGTTACATAGGGATTTTCGCTCAGTAAAAGTCTGCTCAGTCTGATTAAAAACAATACACTTTCTTTGTGGCTTGGTAATTTTATTTTAGTTGTTCAACAAAAGTAGTGAATGCAATGTTTATAATACAGATAGTCAATAGAGGGCAGACCTACACATCTGCATATAAAATACATATATAAAATACAGAACATTAATTATATACAAAATGTGAAAAAGACATAAAAAAGTGTAAACAATAAAATAATAACTACCATTGCGTATTCACCAAACTTTTAATATAGTTTGCATCCAATGTGAAATTTGTTTTTTAAGTTTTAAGAGTGGGGAAGGTTTAGGACCTCTGTCATATTTGTGTTGATATCTGTAACACCAATAGGGAGATTGCTCCTAATTTCCTGTCCTGGTGACCATGCATGTCAGACACTCCCCATTGGGACACATGCAGCAATAGGGAAAACATTCTAATCCTTCCCCGCTCTGCTTAAAAAATGTGATTATATTGCTAACAATCTCTTTTCAGCACAAGGGGTTACTGAATTCACCAGGTACCATTGTAGGTGTAGTGAGTGTTGCAAATGCCCGGCTACTGCGGAATATATACTGCTAAGAAGGAAAGTCTTTTGTTTCAGTTTTAGAATGCAGGGCTAGAAGTTATGAGACTATTAAGGTTAATAATAATAATAATAAGGATAATCAGGCTCAGAAATACTGACAATTGGATTTGCTATTGTAACTTCAGAAGTCAACTGTGTTGTTGAGGGGATTGTTGTGGTGGTAACAGGTGTTGTTGTAGGGGCAGTTGTACTAGTTGGTGTTTCTGTAGTAGTCTGTGTTGTTGATGGGATTGTTGTGGTGGTAACAGGTGTTGTTGTAGCTGTGGTGGGGACTGTTGTGGTAGTTGGTGGTACTGTAGTCACCTCTGTTGTTGTTGGAATTGTTGTGGTTATGACGGGTGTTGTTGTAGGGGCAGTTGTACTAGTTGGTGTTACTGTAGTAGTCTGTGTTGTTGATGGGATTGTTGTGGTGGTAACAGGTGTTGTTGTAGCTGTGGTGGGGACTGTTGTGGTAGTTGGTGGTACTGTAGTCACCTCTGTTGTTGTGGGAGTTGTTGTGGTTATGACGGGTGTTGTTGTAGGGGCAGTTGTACTAGTTGGTGTTACTGTAGTAGTCTGTGTTGTTGATGGGATTGTTGTGGTGGTAACAGGTGTTGTTGTAGCTGTGGTGGTGACTGTTGTGGTAGTTGGTGGTACTGTAGACACCTCTGTTGTTGTGGGAATTGTTGTGGTTATGACAGGTGTTGTTGTAGGGACAGTTGTACTAGTTGGTGTTACTGTAGTAGTCTGTGTTGTTGAAGGAATTGTTATGGTGGTAACAGGTGTTGTTGTAGCTGTGGTGGGGACTGTTGTGGTAGTTGATGGTACTGTAGTCACTTGTGTTGTTGTGGGAATTGTTGTGGTTATGACAGGTGTTGTTGTAGGGGCAGTTGTACTCGTTGGTGTTACTGTAGTAGTCTGTGTTGTTGAAGGAATTGTTGTGGTGGTAACAGGTGTTGTTGTAGCTGTGGTGGGGACTGTTGTGGTAGTTGATGGTACTGTAGTTACCTGTGTTGTTGTGGGAATTGTTGTGGTTATGACAGGTGTTGTTGTAGGGGCAGTTGTACTCGTTGGTGTTACTGTAGTAGTCTGTGTTGTTGATGGGATTGTTGTGGTGGTAACAGGTGTTGTTGTAGCTGTGGTGGGGATGGTTGTGGTAGTTGATGGTACTGTAGTCACCTGTGTTGTTGTGGGAATTGTTGTGGTTATGACAGGTGTTGTTGTAGGGGCAGTTGTACTCGTTGGTGTTACTGTAGTAGTCTGTGTTGTTGATGGGATTGTTGTGGTGGTAACAGGTGTTGTTGTAGCTGTGGTGGGGACTGTTGTGGTAGTTGGTGGTACTGTAGTCACCTCTGTTGTTGTGGGAATTGTTGTGGTTATGACAGGTGTTGTTGTAGGGACAGTTGTACTAGTCTGTGTTACTGTAGTAGTCTGTGTTGTTGATGGGATTGTTGTGGTGGTAACAGGTGTTGTTGTAGCTGTGGTGGGGACGGTTGTGGTAGTTGATGGTACCGTAGTCACCTGTGTTGTTGTGGGAATTGTTGTGGTTATGACAGGTGTTGTTGTAGGGACAGTTGTACTAGTTGGTGTTACTGTAGTAGTTAGACTGGCTGATGTTGTCTTTGGAGTTCCAGGTTGCACAATGCAAATATTTCCATAGTAAAACAAATAGGTAACATTATATCTGATAGCAGGAATTTGTCCTAAAACACTCTCGTTTTGATGGAAGAGCTCAGCAATGATGTTTGCTGGTATGGTGAGAAAGTAATAATCCATAAACAACATTTCTACCTAAAAGAAAAAAAAAGATGTTACTTAGGCAACTTTGGTGATGTCTTCAGAAAGTGCATTCACTGAGCTCTGCATAAGTGCAAGAAAATGGTGCAGAAGTCCCCTGTCTTCTTTGGAATGTACAAGTGCAGCTCAGTTTACATTCCAGCACAGTGCCTGTTTGCCGGAGTGAGTGCAACCCTACGCCAGCATGCGCAGGAGTGATGTCATTATGCACCAGCCAATGAAGTCAGCCAAGGACAAGCACCCAGCAGAAGAGGCCACGATGGCAAGGAAGGTAAGGTCAGTTTAGCTTCATTTTAAATAACAACAAAGAGAAATTCCCAGCTCAACTTACTAGCCAGCCTGCAACAAACAGAAATGTCCTGTCTAACAGTTCACATTAAAAACAGGGGTTTAGTTTGCACACATTTGCAAATACATGAGCAAGATGCAGAGGCCGCGTCACGGCATCCCAGTATTATCTGAATTCCTAACTTTATACATTTTGAGAGCCTCCATAGTAAGAGTATGCCTTAACACAGATCTAAGCCTTAAAAGGATGACAATTAATTTGATACAGTGCTGTGCATCTTTTTTTCACCTTTTTTTATCCTCTTTCCGTGCCGCTGACCTCAGTACCCTGGTTCAGCCACATCCTGTCTGCAATCACTCCAGCTTCAGCTGCAAAGCATACCTCAGGACTGGCTTCCTGATAACAGTAAGGGCTCATGCACACTTGCATCTCAAAGAAGCCCAAAGAAGCTCAAAGAAGCGGCTCCTACAGGCTTTTGAGCTTTTTTGAGCTCTAATTTTTTTCTGCCTGGAAACTTCCCTCCATGTTAGCCAATGTGTCCATGCACACTATGGCTTTTTCAGGAGGTTACAGGCTTATGCTTTTACAGGCAGAAACCCCCCACCCACCAAACTTGTGTTTTTGAGAGGAGCTTTCGCGCAGAAAAGACACTTAACCACTTGAGCCCCGGACCATTATGCTGCCTAAGGACCAGAGGTCTTTTTCCAATTTGGCACTGCGTCGCTTTAACTGCTAATTGCGCGGTCATGCAATGCTGTACCCAAACGAAATTTGCGTCCTTTTCTTCCCACAAATAGAGCTTTCTTTTGATGGTATTTGATCACCTCTGCCGTTTTTATTTTTTGCGCTATAAACGGAAAAAGACCGAAAATTTTGAAAAAAAAAATGATATTTTCTACTTTTTGTTATAAAAAAAATCCAATAAACTCAATTTTAGTCATACATTTAGGCCAAAATTTATTCGGCCACATGTCTTTGGTAAAAAAAAAGTTAATAAGCGTATATTTATTGGTTTGCGCAAAAGTTATAGCGTCTACAAACTAGGGTACATTTTCTGTAATTTACACAGCTTTTAGTTTATGACTGCCTATGTCATTTCATGAGGTGCTAAAATGGCAGGGCAGTACAAAACCCCCCCAAATGACCCCATTTTGGAAAGTAGACACCCCAAGGAAATTGCTGAGAGGCATGTAGAACCCATTGAATATTTATTTTTTTTGTCCCAAGTGATTGAATAATGACAAAAAAAAAAAAAAATATTTACAAAAAGTTGTCACTAAATGATATATTGCTCACACAGGCCATGGGCCTATGTGGAATTGCACCCCAAAATACATTCAGCTGCTTCTCCTGAGTATGGGGATACCACATGTGTGGGACTTTTTGGGAGCCTAGCCGCGTACGGGCCCCCGAAAACCAATCACCGCCTTCAGGATTTCTAAGGGCATACATTTTTGATTTCATTCCTCACTACCTATCACAGTTTTGAAGGCCATAAAATGCCCAGATGGCACAAAACCCCCCCAAATGACCCCATTTTGGAAAGTAGACACTCCAAGCTATTTGCTGAGAGGCATGTTGAGTCCATGGAATACTTTCTTTTTTGACACAAGTTGCGGGAAAGTGACAATTTTTTTTTTTTTTTTGCACAAAGTTGTCACTAAATGATATATTTCTCACACAGGCCATGGGCATATGTGGAATTGCACCCCAAAATACATTTAGCTGCTTCTCCTGAGTATGGGGATACCACATGTGTGGGACTTTTTGGGAGCCTAGCCGCATACGGGGCCCCGAAAACCAAGCACCGCCTTCAGGATTTCTAAGGGCATAATGTTGTGATTTGACTCCTCACTACCTATCACAGTTTTGAAGGCCATAAAATGCCAGGATGGCACAAAACCCCCCCAAATGACCCCATTTTGGAAAGTAGACACCCCAAACTATTTGCTGAGAGGCATGTTGAGTCCATGGAATATTTAATATTTTGACACAAGTTGCGGGAAAGTAACACTTTTTTTTTTTTTTGCACAAAGTTGTCACTAAATGATATATTGCTCAAACATGCCATGGGCATATGTGGAGTTACACCCCAAAATACATTTTGCTGCTTCTCCTGAGTATGGGGATACCACATGTTTAGGACTTTTTGGGAGCCTAGCCGCGTACGGAACCCCGAAAACCAAGCACCGCCTTCAGGATTTCTAAGGGCATAAATTTTTGATTTCACTCCTCACTTCCTATCACAGTTTTGAAGGCCATAAAATGCCAAGATGGCACAAAACCCCCCCAAATGACCCCATTTTGGAAAGTAGACACCCCAAGGTAATTGCTGAGAGGCATGTTGAGTCCATGGAATATTTTATATTTTGACACAAGTTGCGGGAAAGTAACACTTTTTTTTTTTTTTTTTGCACAAAGTTGTCACTAAATGATATATTGCTCAAACATGCCATGGGCACATGTGGAATTACACCCCAAAATATATTCTGCTGCTTCTCCTGAGTATGGGGATACCACATGTGTGGGACTTTTTGGGAGCCTAGCCGCATACGGGGCCCCGAAAACCAAGCACCGGCTTCAGGATTTCTAAGGGCGTTAAGTTGTGATTCCACTCCTCACTACCTATCACAGTTTTGAAGGCCATAAAATGCCAAGATGGCAAAAACCCCCCCCAAATGACCCCATTTTGGAAAGTAGACACCCCAAGCTATTTGCTGAGAGGCATGGTGAGTATTTTGCAGCTCTCATTTGTTTTTGAAAATGAAGAAAGACAAGAAAAATGTATTTTTTTTTTCTTTTTTCAATTTTCGAAAGTTTGTGACAAAAAGTGAGGTCTGCAAAATACTCACTATACCTCTCAGCAAATAGCTTGGGGTGTCTATTTTCCAAAATGGGGTCATTTGGGGGGGGGGGGGTTGTGCCATCTGGGCATTCCATGGCCTCCGAAACTGTGCTAGGCAGTGAAGAGTGAAATCAAAAATTTACGCCCTTAGAAAGCCTGAAGGCGGGGCTTGGTTTTCGGGGTCCCGTGCGCGGCTAGGCTCCCAAAAAGTCCCACACATGTGGTATCCCCATACTCAGGAGAAGCAACAGAATGTATTTTGGGGTATAATTTCACATATTCCCATGGCATGTTTGAGCAATATATCATTTAGTGACATCTTTGTGCAAAAAAAAAAAAAAAAGATTTGTCTCTTTCCCGCAACTTGTGTCACAATATAAAATATTCCATGGACTCGACATGCCTCTCAGCAAATAGCTTGGGGTGTCTACTTTCCAAAATGGGGTCATTTGGGGGGGGGTTTGAACTGTCCTGGCATTTTATGCACAACATTTAGAAGCTTATGTCACACATCACCCACTCTTCTAACCACTTGAAGACAAACCCTTTCTGACACTTTTTGATTACATGAAAAAAACAAATTTTTTTTGCAAGAAAATTACTTTGAACCCCCAAACATTATATATTTTTTTTAAAGCAAATGCCCTACAGATTAAAATGGTGGGTGTTTCATATTTTTTTTTCACACAGTATTTGCGCAGCGATTTTTCAAACGCATTTTTTGGGGAAAAAACACACTTTTTTAAATTTTAATGCACTAAAACACACTATATTGCCCAAATGTTTGATGAAATAAAAAAGATGATCTTAGGCCGAGTACATGGATACCAAACATGACATGCTTTAAAATTGCGCACAAACGCGCAGCGGCGACAAAATAAATACATTTTTAAAAGCCTTTAAAAGCCTTTACAG
The DNA here is from genome assembly GCA_037952925.1 of Lithobates clamitans. Classification (NCBI taxonomy): domain Eukaryota; kingdom Metazoa; phylum Chordata; class Amphibia; order Anura; family Ranidae; genus Lithobates; species Lithobates clamitans. The sequence continues at coordinate 626,807 of JBBGZY010000117.1, read as the reverse complement.
GTTACCACTTTAGATTTACAGAGGAGGTCTACTGCTAAAATTACTGCCCTCGTTCTGTCCTTCGTGGTGATACCTCACATGCATGGTGCAATTGCTGTTTACATTTGACGCCAGACCGACGCTTGCGTTCGCCTTTGTGCGAGAGCAGGGGGGGACAGGGGTGCTTTTTTTTTTTTTTTTTTTTTCTTTATTATTTTTTTGCTTTTTTATCTTATTTTTAAACTGTTCCTTTCATTTTTATTTTTTTTTAATTAATTTTATTGTTATCTCAGGGAATGTAAATATCCCCTATGATAGCAATAGGTAGTGACAGGTACTCTTTTTTTAAAAAATTGGGCTCTATTAGACCCTAGATCTCTCCTCTGCCCTCAAAGCATCTGACCACACCAAGATCGGTGTGATAAAATGCTTTCCCAATTTCCCAATGGCGCTGTTTACATTCGGCGAAATCTAAATCATGAAATGCTCGTAGCTTCCGGTTTCTTAGGCCATAGAGATGTTTGGAGCCATTCTGGTCTCTGATCAGCTCTATGGTCAGCTGGCTGAATCACCGGCTGCATTTTCAGGTTCCCTGTTGGGACAGGAAAGCCATAGAAAAACATGGAAGACGGTGGGGGAGGGGGGGGGCATTCCCTCCCACTGCTTGCAAAAGCAGTCTAGAGGCTAATTAGCCGCTAGGATTGCTTTTACATGAAAGCCGACCGCTGGCTGAAAAGAATGATACCAAGATGATACCTAAACCTGCAGGCATCATTCTGGTATAACCACTCAAAGTCCAGCAACATACCAGTACGTTGCTGGTCCTTGTTAGGCATATATTGTAAACTTTTTTTTCATGCAGCCTGTGGGCTGAACGAAAAAAAGATATTGATCGGTGAGTATGCCCACCATTAGAATACCTCCCTTCATCCACCCACTTCTAATGATGGGCATACATGCACCATTTATATATGCCGAAGCATGGGGGCATCCTCCCGCAAAAGGCAGGAGCAAATTGCTCCTCCACCCACTGCTGCCCCCACGCTTCGGCATATATGCTGAAGTATGTAACTGTGGTGGTGAAATCACCTCCGACAGCGCTGGAGTCACGGCTTTATATATCGTGGGAGCAAACGCTGTTGCTGTCAAGATAAATAAATCTGCGCTGCAACTGAATGGCGTACCTGCTAAGCAAATGATGGTTAACAATAAAACAAAGCAACATTACAGTATAATAGTAAGACTTACCATACCTGCAAAGCAAATACAAAAAAAAAATAGTAAAAAATAAAACATTTAACGCAACCTGTGCCTAAAATATATATATGCCGAAGCATGGGGGCATCCTCCCGCAAAAGGCAGGAGCAAATCGCTCCTCCACCCACTTCTGCCCCCACGCTTCGGCATATATGCTGAAGTATGTAACTGTGGTGGTGAAATCACCTCCGACAGCGTTGGAGTCACGGCTTTATATATCGTGGGAGCAAACGCTGTTGCTGTCAAGATAAATAAATCCGCGCTGCAACTGAATGGCGTACCTGAAAACAATAAAATGGTTACCAACAAAACACAGTAAACGGGTAAAGTATGAAAAATCTGAAAAGGAAACATGGTAAAACATAATAACAATAAAACATTGCAGAATAGAATAGAGTAAAAAAGAGAAGAACAATAGAGAGAGAATAGAGAGAGAGAGAACAATAAAACAACAACTATTTTTGGTTTTTTTATTTTATATTTTTTTTTGTGTTTTTATTTTTTTAAATTTTTTTTTATTTTATTTTTTTACACTTTTTTTTAGTAACTTTTAACTTTTGTAACTTTTGTTCCAGGTTTGGGTCTCTCAAAATGCAATGGCATCTTGGGAGACCCTGTGTTAGTGTGCCTAGTCTGTGCAGTGCTGAACCCTACGCTAATACTCAACTAATGTATGGTAGCGTTCAAAGCATTCACCCATGCAAAGACCAGGATTGCCAGGACAGGAGGGACAATAAGTCCGGGTGTCACGCCTAAATCCGCGCTTGCTGCAGACACGACATCTTTTTTGGGGGGCTCGTTGGGTAGGGGTACTCGGGATGGCATAAAGAAAATGCCGCTCATGCAGCCGGCTTACTGCATTTGGTTGGGGAAGGTGAGGTAGAGCACCGTCTGGAAACAGAAGGGCTCTGACGATCTCTTCCTGGAATTTAAGGAAGGATCCAGTCCGTCCTGAAGCTCTGTATAGCACATGAGCGTTCAGCAAAGCCAATTGAAATAAGTATACAGACACTTTTTTGTACCAGCGTCTGGCCTTACGGGCAACTAAGTACGGCGCCAACAACTGGTCGTTGAGGTCCACCCCTCCCATATTAAGGTTGTATTCGTGGACACAGAGGGATTTCTCCACAACACCAGTCGCCGTAGAAATTTGGGTCGTCGTGTCTGCATGAAGGGAGGTGAGAACGAAAACATTCTTCTTATCCCTCCACTTCATAGCGAGCAAATTATTATACTTCAAGCAGGCTCTCTCCCTCAGCCTAAGACGGGAATCTACAAGCCGCTGGGGAAAGCCCCGGCGATTAGGTCGCACGGTGCCACATGCTCCAATCTGCTGATCAAACAAGTGACTAAAAAGTGGCACGCTCGTATAATAATTGTCCACGTACAAGTGGTACCCCTTTCCGAATAAGGGTGACACCAAGTCCCACACTATCTTGCCAGCGCTTCCTATGTAGTCAGGGCAGTTTGTCGGCTCTACGTGACTATCTCTTCCCTCGTAAACCATAAATCTACATGTATAGCCTGTGGCCCTGTCACAGAGCTTATACATCTTGACCCCGTATCTGGCACGCTTGCTGGGAAGGTACTGTTTGAATGACAAGCGGCCAGAAAACTTAATCAGGGACTCATCAACGCAGACAACTTGATGGGGGGTAAACAAGTCTGCAAAACGTTGGTTGAAGTGGTTTACGAGGGGCCGAATTTTGTAGAGCCGATCGTATGCAGGGTCTCCACGAGGACGACAGAGTTCATTGTCGTTGAAGTGCATGAACCGCAAAATCTGCTCGTATCGTGCCCTGGCCATGGAAGCAGAGAACAAGGGTGAATGGTAAATTGGGTCAGTGGACCAATATGACCGCAATTTACTCTTTTTATTCAACCCCATGAGGAGGGAAAGGCCCAGAAAGGTCTTAAATTCGGAGACCGTAATTGGTCTCCAATCTCTGGCAAGGGAGGACTGGGGATTAGCGGCGATGTGTTGACCAGCGTACAAATTGCTTTGGTCCACAATAGATCTATAGAGATCTTCGGTGAAAAACAGTGAATAAAAATCCAGTGGCATAAAGTCAACTGTTTCCACCTGAATTCCGGGTTGGCCAGTGAAAGGGGGAAGTACGGGTGCTGCAGAAGTGGAAGGTTCCCAATTCGGATTGGCCAATGCAGCAGGAAGGGCACTATGGGCACGACGGGCCTGTCTTTGTCTTCTTGGTGGCAGCGGGACACTACTATTGCTTGCCACCTCGCCAGCTTGAACTGCACTTATGGGACTCGCCACGTCACCACGTGATACTGCAGTGCTGGATGTACGACCAGGGTGTACTAGGCCGCTGGTGCTTGCCAGTTCACCAGAAGGAATAGCGGCGCTAGTACTGCTCTGCTCCATACGAGAGCCCTGCGGTTCTTGCACTTCAAGGACAGCATAAGTTCGGGGTCTGGTACGCCCGACCCTAGCAGGGACCACAACTCTGTCGTCAGAGCTATCTGTCATGGAGCCGCTGTCCTCTACAGGTTCGTATTCTGAGCCTGAACTTGACAGATGAGTGACTTCCTCTTCACTATCTGTCATACTCAGAATCCTGTAGGCCTCTTCACTAGTGTACCTTCTATTTGCCATTTTGGGCTCTAAATTTAGGGGTACACTAGTGAGACTCACAGGCAAAAAAGCTCCTGACTGTTGGCGACTGTATCAAAACGCTACCAAAAAACTGTTAGCGATCGCAGGGATCAGGCCTGACTCTGCGACCGCTGCAGTTATGTGTGCTTAGTGTTTTGTAAGTGACAGTTATCGATCGATACTGCACTTGGGTGGGCTGGGCAGGGCTGGGCCAAGGAGCAAAATGCAGGTGCTAGCAGGTATCTGGGCTGATCCCGCTAACACTGCGTTTCAGGGAACCCTAAACTGCTGGGGAGTATAGATCTGATCGGATCAGATATCGATCCGTTCAGATACTATAGCACTAAGGGAGGTGTATGCTGCGTGCGTGGGTTTTAGCTGTACTGGCGCTAACCTGACGCTGCCTGGGGCGACGCAGACCTTATCTGATCCTAAAAACTTAACTTCTATCACCGTCGGGCAATTAGGGGATTAAACCTTTATAGGGTAATAAACGGCGGGTGCCCTAAAACTATAATAAACTGTAATAAACTGTAATAAACTACAAAAAACAAACTAGCTAACCAGCGTCACCCGTAACACTTATACGGTGATCGCTGGTGAAAGGGTTAACTAGGGGGCAATCAGGGGGTTAAAACCTTTAGCAGGTAGTATATGGGGGTCCCTGTCGCTATAAAACACTGACAGCGAACCTATATACTTACCTCCCTAACTAGCGTCACCTGTGTCACTAATACAGCGATCAGAAAAACGATCGCTTAGCGACACTGGTGACGGGGGGTAATCAAGGGGTTAACTTTTATTAGGGGGGGTTAGGGGGGTACCCTGGACCTAAGGGGGGGTACCCTAGACCTAAAGGGGGCTAACCTAACTGCCCTAAAACTTTTAACTGACACAAACTGACACCAATGCAAAAAAAAAAAAATGCTATTGGTGTCAGAGTGACAGGGGGTACAGGGGGGTGATCAGGGGGTGATCGGGGGGTGAAGGGGGGTGACAAGTGTGCCTGGCGTGTTCTACTGAATGTGTAGTGTTGTGCAGACTTACTTGGATGTCTTCTCTCCTCGGCGCGGCGACGAAAAGACCGGCTCGAGGAGAGATGACATCACTTCCTTTCCCTCTGTTTACATTACAGAGGGAAAGGAAGCATTTTCATTCGCCGGGAGCGATCGGGAGGGGGTGGCCAACAATGGATGGCCTCCCCCTGACCTTTCATCGCCCGGGAAGAAATGGCGACCGCCTCGGGCACCGGGGGGGGGGGGGACCGATCGGACCCCCCACCCGCGGAAGGCAAATCACGTACCCTGTACGTGATTTTGCCTGTCCGTGCCACCTTGCCGACGTACATCGGCGTGAGGCAGTCGTCAAGTGGTTAATCACTTGCCTACTGGGCACCTAATCCCCCTTCCTGCCCAGGCCAATTTTCAGCTTTCAGCGCTGTCACTCTTTGAATGACAATTGCGTGGTCATGCTGTACTGTACCCAAATTGAATTTTTGTAATTTTTTTCACACAAATAGAGCTTTCTTTTAGTGGTATTTATTCACTACTGTGGTTTTTATTTTTTGCTAAGCAAACAAAAAAAACCCCCAAATGTTAAAAAAAAACAAAAAACAGTTTTCATAGTTACACAATTTTGCAAACAGGTAATTTTTCTCCTTTATTGATGTGCACTGATGAGGCTGCACTGATGGGCACTGATAGGTGGCACCGACGGGCACTGATAGGTGGCACTGATGGGCACTGATAGGTGGCAATAAGGGGCACTGATAGGTAGCACTGATAGGTAGCACTGATGTATGGCACTGATAGGCACTGGTAGGTGACACTGATAGGCAGCACTGATGATGAGGCACTGATGGGCACTGATTGGCAGCGCTGATCGGCAATGATAGGTGGTACTGATAAGCTGGCACTGATGGGCACAGATGAGGTGGTAGTGGTGGGCACTGATAGGTGGCATTTATAGGTGACACTAATAGGTGGCACTGATGGGTAGCACTGATGGGCGTCACTGAAGGGCACTAATAGGTGGCACTAATAGGTAGCACTGATGGGCACTGGTAGGTGACACTGATAGGCAGCACTGATTATGAGGCACTGATGGGCACTGATTGGCAGCACTGATCGGCACTGATAGGTGGCATTGGTGTGCATTGGTAGGTGGCATTGGTGGGCATTGGTAGGTGGCACTGATAGCACTGATTTGCACTAGTAGGTGGCACTGGTGGGCACAGATGGGGCGGCAGTGGCTCTCTGTGTTAGGGACCGATGTCTCTCTCTGACAGAAGCTGGTGATCGGTTACTGGCCGATTACTGGCTCTGTTTACATCACGTGATCAGCTGTCATTGGCCGACAGCTGATCACATGGTAAGGGGTTGGGATCTGTTCCTGTGTGCTGTGTGAAGAGGGGTGTGTCCCTTTCCTCCAATTAGCTCTCAGAGCTCGCCTCACTGAGCTCTGCAGTGTGTAATTTCAGCTCTGTTTTCTAACAGCTCGAATAAGCTTTACAAATTCTGGACTTTGAATGAGCGTAGTGGAGAGAGGGCTGCAGATAAACAGGTACAACTTATGTAGAAGCTTTTGATTCATGCGTATGTAGCAATAACTCTCGGTGGAGCAGCTGGTTTAAAGCGGGCTGTTACCATCACCTTCGTTACCTCTATTTCACCAGAACCGGGTCTAGGGTCCCGTTGAGTTTAACACGAGACAATGTACACTGGACACTTGAGTATCTTTTCCAATGCTTTAATAAACGTAAATTGAAGGAAGTAGCAGGAAAGAGGTAGAAGGAAAGTTGCAGGGAAGTTCAAATACCTTTTCTTAGTGTAGTATTAGGAATTGAAAGCTTGTAGATGAATATACTCTCTCTGTAGAGTTGAATCTTTGCCCGCCTGGATAGGTTTCTCTCACTAACCTAGCAGCCAGTACGCAGCACGAACAAAAGTCTCTGCCACAGACTTGATTGGAACAAAACCTGTATGATCCTCTGCCACAGGATGTAATGAACAGCAAACACAGCACTAGAACCTTTAAGCCGACCCAGCAGTACTATGTGGTAGGATTACTTTAGGATGCATCCTCCAACTGAGTCACCAGGCCCCTCTCTAGACCAGCACTCTGCATGATCCTTCAATGATGGGTCCTCCCCTGGCATCTTCTCAGTTGTCCAGCTTCTTCCCGTAGGACAGACAGCCCAGGACCATTCCTCTGCTGCTGTGGTAGGCCCCAGACAGTCTGCTGGGCCCACCCACACGCTGCAGCGGCGTGGACCTCCGGATCGGAGGACCACGAGTTAGTACTCTTAGCACATACCTGTCAGCCAGGAGGGCCAGCAGGTGGAACGAAAAAAAACCCTAAAACATGGCGTCTGTCCCATAAATACCCTCTCCCAGAATGCAACTCGGAGGACCACCTCCACCGAGTTATCTCCGGGACAGAGGAGCACTCATACGCTTTAACGTGTTGCCTTTCCAACACCGACCCGTGGTGACAAGGACACCCACAGGCACAGTGTGAAACTACATGCAACTCAGCCAAGCTGGAACAGAAGCAAATCTGACTATGTATAAACAGATAACCCACTAAATTTACCTATCAGCAGTAGATTGAAAATCTACCAGCGCTACATACTCCCCCCACTACAATAGACGTTGTCCTCAATGTCTGTCAAAATAACTCCCAAGCCCGAGAGTAGGTATTTGAACTTAAAACTTGGATAAGGGCAAAGAAGAAGGAAAGACAGTATAGAGATATTACAATTTCAACATTTATACAACAATATGTTCACATCCGCAAACAAAATCACATTATGACTGTCACAACCCCACTGTCTATCTAGCTGAAAAGCCTAACAGCTTGATACGAGATCCAATTGTTCCTGAAAAAAAAACAAAGTTAGACACACACTAAATATGTACAGTACCCTCAATAAACAGTTTAGGAGCAAAGTCTCATTCCAAAAGAAGAATGACACTCTCTTCCCGTATATTTTTTCCTTTTAATGAAATGAACTGAAGCAACTTGAGAAGTCCATCCCTATTTTTAGGCAAATCACATCCTTTCAATAAAGAAAATCCAGCTAGCAAAGAGTCTTTGGATTTAGAAACGCTGAGATGAACATTATCTCTTGACCATGAAGATCTCTAAACACTGACACTGTCTAACTATACACCCCAAAGTTCTTTGTTCATAATCACCAATAAAACCGAGGATCTGGCACTGTCAGTTTCTTTCCCAGTTTATCCATTATGGTGATAAAGTATACAATATCATCTTTTCTGGGTCTGCAAATGACCACTTTGTCAGCATAGATGTGCCGACCATAGTTCCAGTGTAGGAAACGTCCACTGAAGCGTTCGTCCATGGCAACAGAACATCCAGTTTTCCGGAAAGGCTTAGGCACAGACAAATAGTCCCAAACAGCTTCACTGTACCACAGTTCCCGGTTGGCCTCAATTTCCTGCATAATGTCCTGAGTAACATAGGGAAACTCCAGACCATATTCTGTGGCAACACCTTTGTTAAGCACTCTCTGCAAACGTGCAAGTTTAGGCAAAGATCTATTTTTCCCCAAACCAGGAGGCACACAAGAGTTCAGTGATTTGCTTACCATAGACCCGACGGGCGTCGGAAGCAAATTAGCAACTTTAAACAATGTCTCCTTGGTAGTACTGTGCGGCTCCACACAAAGTGATTTCTTCCCAGAATCCATGGCTGTCCACTCTGAGAAAGTCAAGGCAGAAGCAACATCTTCGCCCTGAGCCCATAATAGTTCCTGTGACATTGTCTCAAACAAATCATCATCACCGGAGAGATCTGACATGGAATCTATCTCAGAATCTCTCAGCTCTTCTGCTGGCAAATATTTACACAGAGTCCCAGATATGCTCCCCTCTGATCTCTCACCCATTCCTGATGTGGACTTCTCCGGATCCATGTGTTTCTCCGGCTCCATTCCAGGTAGTCTCTGGGGTAGACCTCGACCACGGCCGCGGGAAGCCTTTACATATCCCACCTTCCTCTGGACAGGTGCAACGGAGATAGATGTAGTAGACGTGGAAATGAAAGTGATGTCCGCTGATGAAGTAGTGACAGCGGTATCTCCCTCAGGAACACTCTCGGTGGCAACAGGCGAAATCACGGCCTGTCGTTCTCCAACAGCAATGGTAGCAGCTTCCACTGTGGCATTACCTGTAGCCCAGTCCACCCGATAAGCACGGTACGACATAGTGGGTTGCTCCACTATGAACAAATATTCTCCGCACTGCAAACAACGAACAATTGGACGGAGATGTATGGCCAGTCCTTCACACTTGTGGCAAAGCATGCCCAGCCCTTCAATATCTCCAACTGTGTAGAGAACAAACCTCCCCTGGGGTTTCAGACGAATGCCGATATCTGTCAGCAAGGTTCCGGTCAGCATAGCACCCGCAGCGGTACTCATAGGGAACATCTTAGGTCCCATAGTTGGCGGTATCAATGAAAAAGAAGACATGGCCACACTCTGATCTTCTCAGCACGATCACGAGGCCTCTCTTCTCCTCTAGCGCCAAACACACACACGCGTCCCACGCGGCAACAAGTAGGTTAGGCTCCTCCCACTTATTCTTCTGATCATGTAGCTCCCGGGCTTTTACTTCTCACCCACAGCCTACGCAGTCAGAAATAAAGTCCTGCACTTAAACCCCTTCTTCTCTCCAAAAATTGACAAAGTCCAGAAATTTATTCCAACGCAAACTCCCGGTGAAATACTTCTCAGGGATGCGGGAGGTTGATGGCTAACAAATCCCGGACGAGCCCCCACATGTAGCAATAACTCTCAGTGGAGCTGCTGGTTTAAAGCGGGCTGTTACCGTCACCTTCGTTACCTCTATTTCACCAGAACCGGGTCTAGGGTCCCGTTGAGTTTAACACCAGACAATGTAGGCACCGGACACTTGAGTATCTTTTCCAATGCTTTAATAAACGTAAATTGAAGGAAGTAGCAGGAAAGAGGTAGAAGGAAAGTTGCAGGGAAGTTCAAATACCTTTTCTTAGTGTAGTATTAGGAATTGGAAGCTTGTAGATGAATATACTCTCTCTGTAGAGTTGAATCTTTGCCCACCTGGATAGGTTTCTCTCACTAACCTAGCAGCCAGTACGCAGCACAAACAAAAGTCTCTGCCACAGATTTGATTGGAACGAAACGATCCTCTGCCACAGGATGTAATGGTTTACGATGAACAGCAAACACAGCACTAGAACCTTTAAGCCAACCCGGCAGTACTATGGCCAGACAGGCTTCTGGGCCCACCCACACGATGCAGCGACGTGGGCCTCCCGATCGGAGGATCACGAGGTAGTACTCTTAGCACATACCTGTCGGCCAGGAGGGCCAGCAGGTGGGACGAAAAAAAACCCCTAAAACATGGTGTCTGTCCCAGAATGCAATTTGGAGGACCACCTCCACCGAGTTATCTGTGGGACAGAGGAGCACTCATACGCTTTAACGTGTTGCCTTTCCAACACCGACCAATGGTGACAACGACACCCACAGGCACAGTGTGAAACTACATGCAACTCAGCCAAGCTGGAACAGAGGCAAATCTGACTATGTATAAACAGATAACCCACTAAATTTAACTATCAGCAGTAGATTGAAAATCTACCAGCGCTACACATATATCACCTAAAGCCAGTCACTTCACTGGATATATGTAAGGGTTTACAACCACTTTAATGTACAGCATACACACAGAGGAAGGAGGAAGAGAATAGGCTAATGTACTGATCACACACAGTTGAAGACTAGCGACGAAGGGATTAATGGTCAGATGGGCACAAAAAGGGCGGTGAAAGGGTTAATATGCAGGTCACATAGAGACACCATGGAGATAGTATGTGTTGTACGGGAGGGGGGCATGAAAGTTTTTTTAAAAAAGGTCCCTGTGTCACTGAAACAAAATGAATGAATCTGCAGCTGAGACTGCTCATCCATTCATTCTTTCCCCATTCACAAGTACTCGGTTTCCCTCTGTGCCCTATTGTGGGGGAAAGGGATCAACACTATAAACAATACCATGTGATTGCTGTGACGACCAGTCACAGTAATCACATGGTACCCAACCCCTTGGATTGGCTTAGTACAGAGTCTCTGTATATAAATAGCACTGGATAAATATAGGACCATGATCCACTGTTTAAAGAAATACCCTGAAAGAAAAGGGGGTTAACCAGACTTGGGTTCCATGGTGCACCCTCAAAGATCTAGGCAGACTAAACATATGGGTTATACAGTGAGCGAAAAAGGTATTTGAACCCCTGCTGATTTTGTACGTTTGCCCACTGATAAAGAAATGATCAATCTATAATTGTAATGGTATGTTTATTTTAACAGTGAGAGACAGAATACCAAAATAAAAAATCCAGAAAACCGCTTTTGAAAAAAGTTATAAATTGATTTGCGATTAATGAGTGAAATAAGTATTTGACCTCTTTCGCAAAACATGACTTAGTACTTGGTGGCAAAACCCTTGTTGGCAATCACAGCGGTCAGATGTTTCTTGTAGTTGGCCACCAGGTTTGCACACATCTCAGGAGGGATTCTGTCCCACTCCTCTTTGCAGATCCTCTCCAAGTCATGAAGGTTTTGAGGCTGACGTTTGGTAACTCAAACCTTCAACTCCCTCCACATATTTACTATGGCATTAAGGTCTGGAGACTGGCTAGGCCACTCCAGGACCTTAATGTGCTTCTTCTGGAGAAACTCCTTTGTTGTCTTGGCCGTGTGTTTGGGGTCATTGTCATGCTGGAATACCTATCCATGACCCATTTTCAATGCCCTCGCTGAGGGAAGGAGGTTCTCACCCAAGATTCGAGGGTACATGGCCCGGTCCATCGTCCCTTTTATGCGGTAAAGTTGTCCTGTCCCCCAAAGCATAATGTTTCCACCTCCATGTTTGACAGTGGGGATGGTGTTCTTGGGGTCATAGGCAGCATTCCTCCTCCTCCAAACATGGTCGAGTTGATGCCAAAGAGCTAAATTTTGGTCTCATCTGACCACAACACTTTCACCCAGTTCTCCTCTGAATCATTCAGATGTTCATTATCAAACTTCAGACGAGCTTGTACATGTGCTTTCTTGAGCAGGCAGACCTTGTGGGCACTGCACGATTTCAATCCTTCATGGCGTAGTGTGTTACCAATTGTTTTCTTGGTGACTATGGTCCCAGCTACCTTGAGATCATTGACAAGATTCTCCCGTGTAGTTCTGGGCTGATTCCTCACCGTTCCTCATGATCATTGAAACTCCACGAGGTGAGATCTTGCATGAAGCCCCAGACCAAGGGAGATTGACAGTAATTTTGTGTTTCTTTCATTTGCGAATAATCTCACCAATTGTTATGGCCCTCTCACCAAGCTACTTTGCGATGGTCTTGTAGCCCATTCCAGCCCTGTGTAGGTCTACAATCTTGTCCCTGACATCCTTGGATAGCTCTTTGGTCTTGGCCATGGGGAGATTGGAATCTGGTTGATTGATTTGCTTCCGTGGACAGGTCTCTTTTATACAGGTACCAAACTGAGATTAAGAGCAGTCCCTTTAAGAGAGTGCTCCTAATCTCAGCTTGTTGCCTGTATAGAAGACACCTGGGAGCCAGAAATCTTGCTGATTGAAAGGGGCATCAAATACTTATTTCACTCATTAAAATGCAAATCAATTTATACCTTTTTTGAAATGCGTTTTTCTGGATATTTTTGTTGTTATTCTGTCTCTCACTGTTAAAATTATAGACTGATCATTTTGTTTGTCAGTGGGCAAACATACAAAATCAGCAGGGGATCAAATACTATTTTCCCTCATTGTTGCACTAGTAAGGCAGAAGAACACCTCCAATATCGCACCAGAACTCTTGAACATCAAAAAAATTCAGACCCGCAAACCCTATTAAAGTCTATGGGACCCGCACTTGAAAAAACAAAAGTCCCCATTTTGAAAGTTTATATGCAAGTTATTGACCATAAAAAGGTATGGAGGCCTGGGTATTGCCCTGTGGGACATGTATCAATGAAAACATTTTTGTTTAAAAAAGATAATTTTTTAAGGAGCAGTGATTTTAATGATGTTTAAAGTGAAACAATAAAAATGAAAAAATTCCCTTAAGTCTGCCTGTAAAGTGGCGCATCTGTACCATGTATAGAACCTGCTGCAGCAAAACTGACATATATTACAAAAATTAGATTTCAATTGATTTTCCCAGCTGCAAGATTTCTTGAAAAAAAAAAAAAAACCCACTGTCGGATAAACAAAAAAGTAAATAAAAACAAAAAATCTGCCCCACCCCCCCCACCCCAATGCACCTGGTCCCCCCTGGGCAGCAGTTGTGGGGGTCTGTAGATAGGGGACTTATCAGAATCTGCAAGCCCCCTTTAACAACGGGGCCCCCACATCCAGACCCCCACTATGGGGTACATTGTCAAAAAAGTGTAAAAAATAAAAACACACACACAATTTTTGACAATTCCTTTATTAAAAATAAAAAACAATACACCCCGTTGTAGATCCATCGTCAATCACAATGCCCACCGCTCCGTCAGGCCCAAAAAAAGAAAATAATCTCTGCCAGCGATCCGCCATCTGCCTGCTTCTCCACCTGACAGTTCTTAAATAGGTAAGGGGCGGAGTCACCTGGCAGCGTCACCTGGTGGCACCGCCCCTTCTGACATCACCAACCCAGCATGCACCGGTCGGTGACATCACATGGGGCGGTGCCAACTGGTGACGTCGCCCCTTACCTATTTAAGAACTGTCAGACGGCAGAGCAGGCAGATGGTGGTAACCTTCCTCACGGATGGAGCTTTTTTTTTTCTGAGTATGGCAGTGCATCGGGTGTCTTGATTGGCGATGGATCTACATCGGTGGACATTATTTTTTAATTTTTAATAAAGGAATTGTCAAAAACTGTGTGTTTTTATTTCTTTTTTAAACGTATTTCTTTTTGAACCCCATACTCATTCACATAGGGAGGGGGCCGGGATCTGGGGACCCCCTTGTTAAAAGGGGCTTCCAGAGTTCAATAAGCCCTCTGCCCGCAGACCCCCACAACCATGACCCAGGGTTGTGGGAAATAGGCCCTTTGGGGCAGAGCCCCCCTGCCCTAAAGCACCCCCCCATGTTGAGGGCATGTGGCCTGGTATGGTTCAGGAGGCGGGGATCACTCGTTTGTCCCCCCCTCTTTCCTGGCCCAAGAGGCTGCATGCTTGGGTAAGGGTCTAGCATAGATGTTGGGGAGGGGGGGGCCACACCATTTTTTAAAAAAAGTTTGGCATCCACACCAGGCCTAAGGGTCTGGTATGCACTTTGTGGGTGGGGGGTGGGGGATCCCATACCGGGTTTTTTTTTTCCTGAAAAAAAAAAAATATATATATATATATATACACATACTCTATGCACAATGTACATTATGTTTACCTCTCCAGGTATGCTGAAAGCTCTAATTAATATGAAGTCTCCATCACAGGTACTTTTTAAATAATGAGGAATCCCGATAGGAAAATAGATCACATCCCCTTCAACAACATCGCATTCTGTGCCGGAGATAGCTACCTGGTGAAAACAATACATATGTTTTGTTAAAGAAAAAAGAGTTAACATTTGTATATAACCCATAATTACAGAGAGGTATACAGTATAGGGGACTTACTAATAGTAAAATATACTGTAACTATGAATCTCAGTAGATAAAACATTATCCCATGCCCCAAGGAGCATACAATCTTATGCATGTTGTATTGTCATAAACACTCTCTGGTTACAATTTTTGGGTAAAAGACAACTGAACTTACAAATGTAACCCTAAAGCTATACTGGGATAGATAAACAAACAAGTAGCACATACATAGTTACATATAGTTACATAGTAGGTGAGGTTGAAAAAAGACACAAGTCCATCAAGTCCAACCTATGTGTGTGATTATGTGTCAGTATTACATTATATATCCCTGTATGTTGCGGTCATTCAGGTGCTTATCTAATAGTTTCTTGAAGCTCCCCGCTGAGACCACCGCCTGTGGAAGGGAATTCCACATCCTTGCCGCTCTTACAGTAAAGAACCCTCTACGTAGTTTAAGGTTAAACCTCTTTTCTTCTAATTTTAATGAGTGGCCACGAGTCTTGTTAAATTCTCTTCTGCGAAAAAGTTTTATCCCTATTGTGGGGTCACCAGTACGGTATTTGTAAATTGAAATCATATCCCCTCTCAAGCGTCTCTTCTCAGCTGCAAGTCTTAAACATTCTATGTCACAAGGCATTGGGTTCCTTCTGGTTTTGTCAAATGGGTTTGGTACAGATGAAGGATACTGCTAGTCAATCATATATTTCCAAACTTATGGCAATAGTTTTGGTGTTCTGGTGCTCTTTTCTGTTCCAAAGAGAATAAAATAGAATAGAAAACAAAGAAATAAAATAGAAAAAAAATTTAATAGAATAGAAAAGAATATAACAGAAATTAAAAGAATCAAACATAATAGAGTAAAACAGAACAAAATAGAAAATAAAAGAATAATAAAAAAAGAATAGAATAAACTATAATAAAATAGAATAAAATAGAAAGAATATAACCATTTCCCAAAATGCAAATAGAATCAATTTGAATAGAATAGAAAAGAATAAATTAGAATAGAATAGAAAATAACAGAATAGCACAGAAAAAAGCAACAGAATAGAAAGAATTTGAATTTCAAATAGAATAAATTTGAACTTGAATAGAAAAGAATATAATAGAAGGGGATAGAATAGAAAAGAATAGAATAGAAAAGAAACAAATAGAATAGAATAAACAAATAGAAAAAGAATAGAATTTAAAAAACAATAGGATGGAATAGAAAGAATATAACCATTTCCCAAAATTCAAATAGACAAATTTGCATAGAATAGAAAAGAATAGATTGGAATAGGATGATAGTTATATTATTTCTTTTCTATTCTGTTATTTTCTATTCTATTCTAATCTATTCTTTTCAAATTCAAATTTCAATTCTATCCTGTTGTTTTTTTAATTACATATTTTTTTTCAATTGTATTCTTTTCTATTTGAATTTCAGAAGATGGTTATATTATTTCTATTTTTTCAATTTTTTTAAATTCTATTATATTTGTTTCTATTCTATTCCATTCTATTCTGTTCTTTTATTTTCTATTCTATTTTGTTCTGTTTTACTTTTATTTTCTGTTATTTTTTTTCTATTCTATTCCATTATTTTCTATTCTATTTTATTCTCTTTGGAAATTGGAAAACTTTTCAAATTAGAAAACCTTTTCGAATTCGAAAACTTCAGCTTGTTCAATTAGGCTTTGACAAAACAAAGCCTGGAAGCTGAATGTTTTTTGTGCAGAGCTGCACCAGATTTTACACTCTACAGTTTTAGTAAATCAACCCCTGTATGTTACTGGCCATAAACAATAGTCGGATTTGGCTACCACAAAGACTACCCAAGCTTTTTTTATCCACTGTATTTACGTACCTTTCCACAACCTTTGAGTACATAGGCCATTTCATGTGCATTTAGATTATAATATGGTCCCAAGAGGCCAAATGGCTTTAGGGTCACCACTCCCAAGCTAAGTGTATTTGGATACTGAAAAAAGAAAATCAAGTTGCATCAGTTTAATCTCCCCAAGCATGACACGAGGTACACAGAATTATGTAACAAGATGCTAATTTTATTGAGAAACATGTTGATGACTTTTATAAGTGAGATTAAATCTACATACAAAGTGGACTTTCTAACCACAAGCAAAAATAATAGATTTTTAGTTGTTTTCTGGTTTTGTGTTTTATATTGCCTTTTGTTGAGTTTTATCTTCATTAAATTTTTTTTTAATTAAAAAAAAAAAATGATTTCCAAGAGAAAAAAAACAATTAATTTCTGTTTCAGACTGCTTTTTTTTTTTTTTTTTTTACTTTCCGCCCTGCAGTCACGATTTGATTAAAAAATAAAATTGCTAAATACATTTTGGGTACCAGCCTCTTATAATTCCCTGCACAGCTGTGGTCTGGGAGGAGGAGATTGCAGACTGCTGTCAATCTAACAATGTGAGCAAAGTGGTCATCTTATTAGTATGCAGCTGCTCATTCATTGTCCAATCACAGGCTGAGGTGGGTCTTAGACCAGGCTGTATTGCTAAACTGCAGAGTAGTCTGCACTCTGCAGATAAGTCTACGGGAGTGTAGCCTTGGGCTGTTCTGTCTAGCAGGGGTGCATGTAGCTCAAGATTGGTTGAAAAGAATTAAAAATCTTTTAGGCGAAACAGTTACCGTCTATATACATTATCTGACAAAAGTGAGTACACCCCTCACATTTTTGTAAATATTTTATTATTTTTTTTCATGTGACAACACTAAGCTCCGGTTCACACAGGGGTGGCACGACTTGCAGGTCGCCTCACCGAGGCGACCTGCATACGACTGCCACGGCGACTTGCAAAACGACTTCTGTATAGAAGTCTATGCAAGTCGCCCCAAGTCGCCCCCAAAGTAGTACAGGAACCTTTTTCTAAGTCGGAGCGACTTGCGTTGCTCCTATTAGAACAGTTCCATTGTACAGAACGGGAGGCGACTTGTCAGGCGGCTAGGTCGTCTGACAAGTCGCCCCTGTGTGAACCGGCACTGAAGAAATGACACTTTGCTACAATGTAAAGTATGGAGTGTACAGCTTGTATAACAGTGTAAATTTGCTGTCCCCTCAAAATAACTCAACACACAGCCATTAATGTATAAACCGCTGGTAACAAAAGTGAGTACACCCCTAAGTGAAAATGTCCAAATTAGGCCCAATTTGCCATTTTTCCTCTCCAGTTTCATGTGACTCGTTAGTGTTACAAGGTCTCAGGTGTGAATGGGGAGTAGGTGTGTTAAATTTGGTGTTATCGCTCTCACTCTCATACTGGTCACTGGAAGTTCAACATGGCACCTCATGGCAAAGAACTCTCTGAGGATCTGAAAAAAAAGAATTGTTGCTCTACATAAAGATGGCCTAGGCCATAACAAGATTGCCAAGACCCTGAAACTGAGCTGCAGCACGGTGGCCAAGACCATACAATGGTTTAACAGGACAGGTTCCACTTGGAACAGGCCTTGCCATGGTCGACCAAAGACAGTTGAGTGCACGTGTTCAGTGTCATATCCAGAGGTTAGCTTTGGGAAATAGACGTATGAGTGCTGCCAGCATTGCTGCAGAGGTTGAAGGGGTGGGGGGGGGAGTCAGCTTGTAAGTGCTCAGACCATACGCCGCACACTGCATCAAATTGGTCTGCATGGCTGTCATCCCAGAAGTAAGCCTCTTCTAAAGATGATGCACAAGAAAGCCAGCAAACAGTTTGCTGAAGACAAGCAGACTAAGGACATGGATTACTGGAATTATGTCCTGTGGTCTGATGAGACCAAGATAAACTTATTTGGTTCAGATGGTGTCAAGTGTGTGTGGCGGCAACCAGGTGAGGAGTACAAAGACAAATGTGTCTTGCCTACAGTCAAGCATGGTGGTGGGAGTGTCATGGTCTGTGGCTGCATGAGTGCTGCAGACACTGGGGAGCTACAGTTCATTGAGGGAACCATGAATGCCAACATGTACTGTGACATACTGAAGCAGAGCATGATCCCCTTCCTTCGGAGACTGGGCCGCAGGACAGTATTCCAACATGATAACGACCCCAAACCCACCTCCAAGACTACCACTGCCTTGCTAAAGAAGCTGATGGTAAAGGTGATGGACTGGCCAAGCATATCTCCAGACCTAAACCCTATTGAGCATCTGTGGGGCATCCTCAAATGGAAGGTGGAAGAGCGAAAGGTCGATAACATCCACCAGCTCTGTGATGTCGTCATGGAGGAGTGGAAGAGGACTCCAGTGGCAACCTGTGAAGCTCTGGTGAACTCCATGCCCAAGAGGGTTAAGGCAGTGCTGGAAAATATTGGTGGCCACACAAAATATTGACACTTTGGGCCCAATTTGGACATTTTCACTAAGGGGTGTACCCACTTTTGTTGCCAGCGGTTTAGACATTAATGGCTGTGTGTTGAGTTATTTTGAGGGCACAGCAAATTGACACTGTTATACAAGCTGTACACTCACTACTTTACATTGTAGCAAAGTGTCATTTCTTCAGTGTTGTCACATGAAAAGATAGAATAAAATATTTACAAAAATGTGAGGGGTGTACTCACTTTTGAGACATACTGTACATCAACTGTGTATTCACTTTGCCTTGAGTGCAGTTCATATGCATTTGTCCTCTGCACCCAACCAAGGAAAATGTATAACATCCTGAATATGCATGGTAAATGTCCCAAATTGGCCTGATCCATAATGAGTATTAACTGAAAATATACAATAGTTTCTTTTTTTTCTTACCATTGATTTAAAATGATAAACTTCCACGAAATAAACTAAAATGCATTTATCAACCTATTTGAAAATTTGAAAAAAAAAATTGTGCCTTACCGAGAATATGGAATTGCCATAGGTGATGGTATATTGAGTCAGTTCTGTCGTGTTCTCATAGTAGCGAGCACTGGTTGTTATTATTATATTGTTATACACTAATTTCTTTTCACCTAAAATGAAACATATAATGCAACTATTGTAAATGTTATAGCAAGGAAATATTTTAAAATGATCTGCATAAAAGGTAGATGTACTTTTTTTTTTAAAGTGGTTTTCAAAATACCCAATAATGAAAAACGGCTGTAAACGAAACGTGGCTAACCGCAAGTTACCCCGTATAGCCGCGCAGTTTAGAAGCGTTTGGCACTTGAAATGCCTCTAAACTCAGCGTCTGAACCCATTTTTTTGCGTTACAAAAAAAGCCTCTAAATTCAACTGCCTAGAAACAACGAGTTCAGGAGCAGTTGAAAAAAATGCCCAACTGCTCCTAAACATCCGTTTACCAGAAGCAGTGTACATGAGGCCTTATCCTAAAAGAAAAAGTGCTTCCAGTGCCGGGACAAAGTCATCTAATGCCCAGGGCAAACATGCCAAATTATGTCCCCCGCCCAAGATGTATGGGCATTATGTCTCAGCAAAAATCCCCCCCCCCCCAAAAAAATCTAGCACTAATCTGCAAGCTTACCCCTAAACATAAATTCCCCCTCTACCCAGTACAAATACGCCCCCCTGCTGAAACCCACCGCCAAGCATTAGTCTCTGCCCCCCAGGCTCAAATCTGTTCTCCCCCCATATGCCCCCAGCCCCAAACCACCCCCCCCCCAAAAAAACAAAAACAAACGCAAATTCCCCCTCCTAGCACAAATCCCCTCCCCCCCTCCAAATCCCTCACTTTTAGTACAAATTCCCCTCCCCAATCCCCCAACATAGAAAAAATTCCCCACAAATTTCCCCTCCTAGCACAAATCCCCCCCCCCCCAATAATCCCCACTAGCCCCCCCCCAAAAAAAACTTTTCTATCACAAACCCCCCAAATCCGCCCTCTTAGCACAAATCCTCTTCCCCCACCACCCCTCCCAACACAAAGATCTACTTTATTGTCATTGTATACATACAACAAAATTTTTTCGGATATTCTTTACAGCAGCAATAAAACATTTCTCAAGAAAACCACACATACATACTCCTAGCACATGCCCACATATCTATTTAAATATATCAAGATATAAAATGTTATTTAAAAATAAATAAAAGAATGTTAAAATTCTACATAAAATTCCTAAAACACTGTACCTGATGGGATTATGGACAATACGGCCCTAGGAAAAAAAACTATGCTTTAAGCGATTAGTGTGTGTTTTAAGTGTTCGATATCTTTTCCCTGATGGCAATGGGACAAACACACTGTAACCTGGGTGGGTTGGATCAATACTAATAGCTTTTGCCCGCTTTTTTAATCGGCTGGCATATGCTGTGTCCAAATTTGGTAGATCTGTTCCTATGATCCGCTGTGCTGTTTTCACCACACGAGACAGGCACTTCTTATCCTCCGCCCTGCAGCTGACATACCACACTACAGCGCAGTGGAGAAGAATACTCTCAATGGTACAATGATAGAAATTGACCAGAAGCCTTAAGGGCAATCCAGCCTGCTTCAGTCTCCGAAGGAAAAACAGTCTCTGCTGCGCATTTTTCACTAGAAAAAAAGTATTTTGAGACCATGACAACTCCCTTGTAATATGCACTCCCAAAAATGTAATAGTGTCCACCCTTTCCACCTCCTCACCACCTATATGAACCGGGCAATGATTGATCTTTCTTGATCTCCTATAATCCACTATTATTTCTTTAGTTTTTGCCGTATTGAGTATTAAATCATTTTCTCTACACCACTCAACCAAATGTTGAATTTCCTGCCTATAAGCCGTCTCATCATTATCTTGTATGAGTCCCACTAAAGTGGTGTCATCAGCAAACTTCACTATAGTGTTAGACGCATGTATGGGAGTACAGTCGTGAGTGAACAATGTAAACAAGGCCGGACTTAACACACATCCCTCTGGTATCCCTGTATTCAAAATAATAGTGTTAGACATCTGATCTCCTATTCTCACCATTTGTGGCCTGTTTGTTAGAAAATCCATAATCCATGAGCGCAGCAATGGACATAGGCCCAAAGCTTTTAACTTTTTCACTAATTTGTCAGGGACTACTGTGTTAAATGCAGAGCTAAAATCAATGAATAACATCCTAACATATGTGTTTGGGTGCTCCAGATGTGTCAAGGCAGCATGCAATGCAATAGCAATTGCATCATCTGTGCATCTATTTGCACGATAGGCAAACTGATACTTATCCAGATCAACAGGAATGCTTGCCTTAAGATGTGATAATACGAGCCTCTCAAAACATTTCATGATGATAGGAGTTAGGGCAACTGGGCGATAATCATTTAAGCATGATACCGCTGATTTTTTAGGTATTGGGACAATAGTAGTAGATTTAAAACAAGAAGGTACTGCAGCCTGCTTTAATGACAAATTAAAAATATCAGTAAAAACACCTGCTAACTGGTCTGCACATCCCCTCAGTATACGGCCTGACACTCCGTCTGGTCCTGCTGCCTTTCTGATGTCAATCTTCCTTAAATTTGACCTGACCTCATGTATTTTTAATACCAATAAATGGTCATCCTCCACTAGTTCTTTACTATGGGTTTCACATCTCATATTTTCAAAGCGAGCAAAAAAAAAAAATCCCCCCAAATCACCACTCCTAGCACACCTCCCCAAATTTGCCCTCCAAGAACATTTCTTATCCCCGTTTGGCTTCCAAAATTCCTTTCTCAACACAAATTCCCTCCCCCCAATCTCCTTGTGGTTTCGACCTTCCGACCCCCCCCCCCCTTCCCAACATGATACCACAGTGCCCAGGACAGCTGCCCTTCCTGCCCACCCCTTGTCCCAGCACTGAGTTCATTTAACACTGCCCTCTTTCCACATGGACAATGCTGCTGTCCAAACCTGTCCCTGTTGTCCCTGTTGCCCCTCTATCCAGAATAGAGACAAACTAAGACAGGAAGTGTGTTAGTGGCCGAAGCACCAGGTGAAAATGAAGGAAAAAGGCCTAAAAAATAAAACAAATGCGGTCACTACATTAAGGAGTGGGGAACTGAAATATACTAACTTTTTTGTTGTTAGGTTTAATGCTGATTTAAATATCTATCTTATTCTGTATGTATGGATGTTGCACTGTAGCACGTCTCTTGTCCTGTATGCCGGGTGTAATTCTCAGTATTAGTTCTTATTCTGTATGTATGGACCAGTGGTGGTGCGTCCATAAGGGCGCACGGGCGCTCCCCCCTCTTTCCTACCACCATAGGCTCTAATAGGCATCAAAAAAGGTGACCTGCGAGCACCATGCTGGGCACTCGCAGTTCACTCAGCCGTGTTAGAAAAGCAAATGAATATTCGCTTTCCTAACACTAAACCGCCTCTCCGCCAATCAGGTGCTCGAGTCTGTCACCTGATTACCTGAAATGACAGGCGCCCAGCAGCAGGAGAGGACGGGTGATAAGGATGGCAGGAGAAGCATGGAGGACCCCACTCGTCGCTGTCACCCGCTGCCCCACCAAGACAGGGTAAGTGCCAGCAGACTGCGAGCGGGCTGGGGTCACACTGGGGGCATTCAAGGGCACACTGGCAGCATTTATTGGGCACACTGGCAGCATTTGGTGGGCACACTGGCGGCCTTTGATGGGCACACTGGCAGCATTTGATGGCACAGTGGCAACGTTTGACGGGCACAGTGGCAGCGTTTAATGGGCACAGTGGCAGCGTTTAATGGGCAAAGTGGCTGCAATTGATGGCACAGTGGCAGCGTTTGATGGGCACAGTGGCAGCGTTTGATGGCACAGTGGCTGCAATTGATGTTTTTTTTTTTTTTTTTTTTGTGCCCCCGCCAAAAATTTTGAGCACCAGCCGCCACTGGTATGGACTCTGCACAGTCCACTTCTCCTGTCCTGAATGCCGGGTTATACAGTAATTACAACATTTCAGTACAATTCCTTCTTACCTTCCATGTCCAAAAAATACTTCGAGACAATGTTAGCTGGAGATTGGGGGTAGTATCCTTGGACGGAACCCAGAGTAATTATTTGAGGTTGAGAAATGCCACGTTTCAAAGCTTGAATGAAATCCAATCCAGACAGGGGCTATAAAGACACAAATGAATAACATCCTATATTTTAAAAACAGTAAAGTTTTTTTGTGGGTTCTTTTTTTTTTTTTAGATTGGGCTGCACTGCCTGTAGGAAGGTGACAACCTATCCTCTTAGTGTAGGCCCTCCTTACAAGAAATTACCTTTTTAACTAGGGATGGGCGAACAGTTCGGCCTGAGCATAAGTTCGGGGTGAACTTTGGTTGTTCGGACGTTTGGCGAACAACGAACATTATGCGGTGTTCGTGGCAAATTCGAAAGCCACGGAACCCCATTAAAGTCTATGGGACACTAACATAAAAAATCAAAAGTGCTCATTTTAAAGGCTTATATGAAAGTTATTGCCATAAAAAGTGTTTGGGGACCCGGGTCCTGCCCCAGGGGACATGGATCAATGCAAAAAAACGGCATGGGTACCCCCTCCCCCCGAGTCCATTACCAGGCCCTTCGGGTCTGGTATGTATATTAAGGGGAACACCGAACCAAAAATTAAAAAAAAAATTGCATGGGGATCCCCCCAAAATCAATACTAGGCCCTTGAGGTCTGGTATGGATATTAAGAGGAACCCTGCGCCAAAATAAAAAAAATGGCATATGGGTCCCATAATCCATACCAGACCCTTATCCCAGCACACAACCTGGCAGGCAGCAGGAAAAGAGGGGGGGATTAGAGTGCCCCCCCGAAACCATACCAGGCCACATGCCCTCAACATGGGGAGGATGCTTTGGGGTCCCCAAAGCACCTTGTCCCCATGTTGATGGGGACAAGGGCCTCATCCCCACAACCCTTGCCCGGTGGTTGTGGGGGTCTGCGGGCGGAGGGGTTATCGGAATCTGGAAGCCCCCTTTAACAATGGGGACCCCCAGATCCCGGCCTGTGAATTGGTAACAGGTACATTGTACCCCTACCATTTCACAAATTAAAGTGTCAAAAATAGTAAAAAAGACAGGAGACACTTTGGGACAAGTCCTTTATTAAAAAATGAAAAAATAAAAATGTCCCACAATGAAGATCCATCTCATGCCGCCCGACGAGCTGAAAAAAGAAAGCTCCGCTTCCATGGGAGGCTCCCGCAGAGTGATGCTTCTTCTCGATGACAGCTGTTATATAGCTGAGGGCGTGGCCACTTAGTGACACAAACAGGCGATGTTGCCTTCCTCTGACTTCACGTGGCATCAAAGGGGGGACGGGATCACCTGTTTAGGTCACCGGGTGGCCCCGCCCTCAGCTATATAACAGCGGTCACCGAGAAGAAGTGTCACTCGGCGTTACATCCTGTTAGATCTTGTCCTGTCTCTTCACTCCTGCCGAATAACAGTTGGGTGGTGTCTCCTGATTACATCATTGACCATTTTTTTGGGGGGGGAGGGTTGTGTGGGGTCCCTCTTAAAATAATACTAGACCTGAAGGGCCTTGTATGAATTGGTGGGAACACCCATGCCTTTTTTTTTTATCTCCAGCTACTTTGCTTGCATGACCAGCCATGTAAATGAATGTTGCCGTTGGCATTACTGGTTGTTTAGGACTCAGTGGTGCCTGCACCCACCAGCGTCCTTAACAACTATTGAAAGAAAGAAGATGTCATGTATAATAACAGCCAAAATACTACTTTTTAGCTGACTGCTGCGTTAATTCCAAAATAATGGGGCCCATTGCTCCCAACTAATCTTTTGCAAACAAACTTTCAGCAAGTTGACATTTGCATAAAATTTTCGTTGGTCTTCAGAGGCAATTTCAGATACCAGAGACATGCAGAGAAGGTCGAAGATATGGGCTTATTCTGCCTACGCTACTCTCTTTGTATTAGAATAAGAAACCCAATGTTTTTATTTTTCTAAACATTTTATCTTTCGTGTGTTTTACAAAAACTGCTTTTTGAAAAATATGTTTTTAACCACTCTATAACAGCAGAAGTATACATTACAAATATATACACCTGACCTGCCAAAAAGTAATTGGAGGTTTGCTACAACTTTCTTTTGCGCCAGTAACTCTACCTTCTCCGCCTCTTAATTATGTTATAATGTTGTAAGCAATAAAACCTCATAAAACATGTTCATCATTGAATAATGTTACTGCAAGAATCTGCGTGCCAGCTCAGTACTGGTAAGTGAGGAGCATTACCAAGATCTAAATTACGCTATATTATCAATGTCTAAGGCTGAATTTTTAAACTGCTGAATTCACAATGATTTGCAGGATACGCTTTGTGTTGCTTGCTGGTATTGTTATACAGCTTGCTTTTTTTCTTTTTTTTTTATACTGCTTTTTTGCTAGTTTTGGTATATTACAGTAATTGCGCTTGCTAATTTTGTGATGCTGATTGTTGCTTGCTGGTTTTATACTATCTGTTTCTTACTTGTTTAGTTATACTGATTGTTGCTTGCTGGCTTTACACCTTCTGCTTGATTCATGCTGGTTTTGTTATACTGCTTATCGCTTACTGGTTTCCTTATGCCGCATACACACGATCGGACTTTACGGGAGACTTTGCCCGGCGGACTTTTCGACGGACTTTATGACGGACTTTCCGAATGAACGGACTTGCCTACACACAATCCACCAAAGTCCGTCGAATTCGTACGTGATGACGTACGACCGGACTAAAACAAGGAAGTTCATAGCCAGTAGCCAATAGCTGCCCTAGCGTGGCTTTTTGTCCGTCGAACTAGAATACAGACGAGCGGACTTTTCGCCTGGACTCGAGTTCGACGGATAGATTTTAAACATGTTTCAAATCTAAGTCCGTCCAACTTTTGAGCAAACAAAGTCTGCTGGAGCCCACACACGATCGAATTGTCCGACGAAATCCCGTCCGCCGGGCAAAGTCTGCCGTAAAAGTCCGCTCGTGTGTACGTGGCATAAGTTATACCGATTGTTGCTTGCGTTTTTTGTGATGCTGATTGTTGCTTTCAGATTTTATATTGCCTGTTTCTTGCTGGTTTTGTGATACTGCTTGTTGCTTGCTGGGTTTGTTTCCTTAAAGTGATTGTAATGCTTTTTTTTTCTAAATAAAATAACAAACATGTCATACTTACCTGCTCTGTGCAATGGTTTTACACAGAGCAGCCCGATCCTCCTCTTCTGGGGTCCCCTGCCACCGCTCCTGGCTCCTTCCCGCCACCAAGTCCTCACATAGAGAGACGCTTTCTAAGGGGACACTCGAGCGGTCTTGCTCCCAAGCTGCCCTGTCTGCGTCTATTGGCACAGACAGGGCACCTTGGCCCACCCTCTCCTTGTTACAGAGTTTAATTGACATCAGATCACCGGACCAAATTGGGCTCAGATAAGCATAAAGATGGGGGGGGGATGGAATCCTGTGACACAGAAGGTTTTTTTTTTAGGGTAAAAAACCTTCAGGCTTTAGAACCACTTTAATTGTACATCACATAATACAGGTGTTTGGAAACTGGCAAATAGCAAAGCTTGACTCCCCCCCCCACTTCCGGAAATGAGTGAGGTGGGGAGTAGACAGATAGATTTGGGTGTCATTGGTGTATTCGCATATAGATGGTATTGGAAGCCGTGGGCAGTAATCAAATGACCAAGGGAAGAGATGTAGATAGAGAAGAGAAGGGGTCCAAGAACAGAGCATTGAGGGATCCCCACCGAAAGGGGCAATGGAGAGGAGGAGACAGATTTGTAGGTAACACAGAAGGAGCGCTGTGATAGGTAGGAGGAGAACCGTGTAGATGTGAGCTCATCCCAGGATCTCCATAACAGCAGAAGTATACATTACAAATATTACATTACAAACCTGACCTGTCAAAAAAGTGATTGCAGGTTTGCCAAAACTTTCTTTGGCACCAGTAACTCTACCTTCTCCGCCTCTTAATTATAATGTTGTAAGAAATAAAACTGAAAAAAACATGTCAATGAATAATGTGACGGCAAGAATCTGCATGCCAACTCAGTACTGGTAAGTGAGGATCATTACCAAGATCTAAATTACGCTATATTATCAATGTCTAAGGTTGGATTTTCAAACTGATGAATTGACGATGTTTTACAGAATAGGCTTCATGTTGCTTCCTGGTATTGTTATACTGTTTGCTGTTTGCTGTTTTTACAGTATACTGCTTGCTGTTTGCTGGTTTTGTTATACTAATTGCTGCATGCTGGTTTGTTATACTGCTTAATGCTTGCTGGTTTTACTATTTTTTTTTATTTTTTATACTGATTATTGCTTGTGGATATTCTAAGGCTGATTGTTGCTTGCAGTGTTTATACTGCCTGTTTCTTGCTGGATTTGTTATACCAATTTCTGCTTGCTGAACTTGGTGATACTGGTGTTGCTTGCCGGTTTTGTTATACTGATTGTTGCTTGCTGGTTTTCCTATACTGATCTTTTCTTGCTGATCTTGTGATACTGATTGTTGCTTGCCGGTTTTATTATACAGCTTGTTGATTGGTTTTCTTAAAGTGATTGTAAAGCTTCATTTTTTATAAATAAAATAACAAACATGTCATACCTACCTACTCTGTGCAATGGTTTTGCAAACAGAAGCCCCGATTCGCCTCTTCTGGGGTCCCCACCAGCAATCCTGGCTCTTCTCCAACCGCCTCCATAGAAAGCAGCTTTCTATGGGGGTACTCTAGCTGGCTCGCTCCCAAGCCACCCTATCTGCATCTATTGACAAAGACAGGGTGGCTGGGCCCCCACTCCTTTGTCACAGAATTTTATTGACAGCATTGGCTATCAATCTCCTCAGTGAGGAGGGAGAGAGCCAAGAGGAATGCTGCTCTCATGCACATTGCTGGATCAAATTTGGGCACAGGTAAGTTTAGGGGGGGTCGACGGGAGGATCATGTGACACAGGCAAACAGCAAAGCTTGTAAACCTCATATAGTTGCGCTGTGTAGATTGAAATAAGTGATTATAACAAGTGATGAATAATGTCCAAGGATAATCACGGTAAATATAAATCCTTTGCAAGTGTTTTAAACAATGAATAGGTCCACACAATCAACAAAGTGATAAGGTGAGTAAAGTTAATCCTCTGTGAATAAATAAAGTGTCCATCAATCCTAGATAAGACCTGATAAATGTGAGAGTGAGCCCACCAGCTACACATACAGCCTCTTACCAAACTGTCAGACCCCAGATTATAGGAGGTCTGACATAGCGTGAAGCTGCATGGGTCTTGAACCTGGATCATCTGACACAGACACATATGGCACTTGAATGGAAGCTCCACTGCAATCTTCCTCTCCTTACTCCAGAAACGTAAAATAAGCTTCCAATAGTAGAGTACCGTAAAATACTTTATTTGAAATAAGCCAAAAAACTACTTGCAAAACAACTTCTAGTAAGCGCGTGTAACAAAAATGAAAACACAGCTGGTGCCCGTCTGATCCCCTTGACAACGTCTGTTTAAACGAAACGTATGTCTGGGTGGGGCGGAGTTTGTGCTGACGTCACCTGCACTTTGTTGGAGCTGGCACCATTGTCGTTTTGATTGTTACACGCGCTTGTTATAATCACTTATTTGGATTTACACAGCGCAACTATATGAGGTTTACATATATTTCATACATTTTGTATTTTATGTTTTTGAGTTTCTCTCTCTGATGAGAAAACTTTTTCTTCCTTAATGTATAAATCTCTACTTGAACTGCCTTCCTCCGCTGAGCCCCAGTGCACTATAGCAGTGACAGTTTTCCAGATGCTTATTGATGCATAAATCCCAGAGGGAGAGTATTCAAACCCCAGATAAAGAAAAGAGACTGCCTGTAAGCTGATTTGGCACTGGATCCCAGCTGTGGTGCCCACTTTGACAGGTGGCTGCATCTGTATATTAGCTTGTGGGTGCTTTACAGTTCCAAAGCTGTGGTCTTCTCCCTGAAGACTCTATTGGATATGCCTCTTCTGGATAAGGTGAAGACTGAGCCAATTTTCTCGCTCTGCTCCCCATATGAGTTAGTGTCTATATTGTGGTGGGTCTCCTGGTGCTATCTCCCTGCTTTTTGGGGCACTAGAGATACTAGAGGAACAATATCCAATGGAAGAGAGTCTTGCAAAAAGTCCCTTCTGTGGACCCTGCAGTGTCTTATTTAAATAAGAGCCCTTACTGTAGTGTTGCATGATGTACTGGTATTTAAGGCCCTTGCAGACAAAAAACTTGAGTTCCTTTGTAAGGTCTCCTTTCCCTGGGCCAGTGTGGTCATGTAACTTACCACTGCATCCATGGGAGTGTTCCACGCTCTTCTGGTATGGGCAAAGTATATGGTAAAAAAACCTGGAGCCTTTCAGTCTGGCTCATGGGGCAGACAGCACTTGGAGCTCTCCCCAGAAGCATTGTGCTTCTGTTTTGATGGATTGGGAGATTCTCTCCAGCAACTTTTGCGCCTAATGCCATTGAACGTGAGGCAAGTACTGTAGCTAGAATGCTGGTTAGCTGAACTCCCCTGCAATAAGCAGTTGGAATCCATGCCAATCGAGGATGTACTGGAGATTTAGTCAACTAAATACGACTAAAACTAAAACAATTGCAGAAGACTAAAATGGGACTAAAACTAAATTGCCATTTTAGTCCTAAGACTAAGACTAAAACTAAATCGAAATTTGCTGCCAAAATGAACACCGTTTGTCAATGCTCTATATTGTTTTTTCCAGAAAATCACAGGCGGCGGAAGTAGCAGAGGCCTATGGAGCAGAAGTCATATTTGTCTGGAACAAAGAAGAACTCAGAGGTCTAACAAAAAGCTTCCTTTCGGAAAAAATCCTGCCTAGATGTGCAACAAACCTTCTTCGCAATAAAGGAGCACCCCCACTTCTGCAAGTGGATAGAGGCTTGGCTATATGGATCCAAGATATCTCCGATGTATGGATTCAAAATGTTGTGTCCAGAGGTTATAAGCTGGATTTTAATATTGTGCCTCCTTCATACTCAATGCTGTCAAACGTGTTTGCTGGTTTGGACCAGTTGCACTCCCAGGGGTCATTGCCCCGGTTTTAGAACCAAAAGGGTTTGACAGTTATTATTCCAACAGCACCCAGGCCACATGGTGATGTGCAAAACATTGTGGACCTGAAGTACATGAACAATTTTACATGTTCAAAAGTTCTGTATGGAATCCGCAAGGTCAGTGGCTGCCTTGGTGGATGTCAAGGATGCCTATCTCCACATCCCTAATTTTCTGCTTCATCAACACTACCAGCACTTTGCAGTGGTAGAACAACATTTTCAGTTTGTGGTTCTGCCTTCTGGCCTAGCCATGGGACCGAAAGTGTTCACAAAGGTGCTAGTCCCCGTCTTAGCTCTTTTGTGAGCCAGAGTTTCCCCAATCAAAAGAAGGCCTCAGAGCTAATGTGCAGCAAACAGTGCAAGTCCTGCAGGACTTTGTCTGGGTCCTCAATCTCAAGAAACGGACAATGAAGCCATCATACCAACTGGAGCATCTACACCTTGTCCTGGACATGACTCTGGCATATGTTTTCCTTCCCCCAGGAACAACTTTAGTCTAGAGTATAGGCGATGAGTTTCCTGAACACCCTTCCATTTGCTTCTGCACGAGGGTGCTGGGTTGGATGGAAGCCTCCTTTAAGGCAGTCCCATATGTGCAGTTTCAATACTTGTTGCTTGCTGGTTTAGTTATATTGATTGTTGCCTTCTAGTTTTGTTGATTGATGTTTGCTAGTTTTATACTGCAAGGAATACTTGCAGATTTGGTTATACTGATTTTTGCATCTTAATTTTGTGATACTGCTGGTTGCTTTGTGTTTTCTTTATACTGAATTTTACTTTATTTGTGGACAAATTCCCCAAAGGGCTCCTGTACACAAGTCCATTTTTGACAACTTCTGGCCAAGTAAAAATACCCATACCTATGATTGACAACTAGACAGACATGGGACATATCTAGCTCCTACTGCACCCATCTGATCCATATATAATAAAAATGGACCCCAGAGTCACAAAGAACCCTTGTGCTGCTGCATTGGATGCACAGCTGGTATGTTTTCCCCATATGGTTTACTGGTTTTATGCTAACACATCAAAAGGTCTAGAAAAAAAAATCAACTCAATATTGAACCCTATGGACTAAGACTGGGATGCCATTAAAGTCCCTGTGCGTGTAAAAGCTGGGTGTCCCAATAATTTTGACAATATAGTGTATTTGTCTCTATTCCTTAGCAGGTGTCCAGAGTCTCAGGAAATAGGTCTCAATATAGCTCTGAACTAAAAATATTGAGTGGTCTTAGATATGGTGATAGTATGAAAACCTGAATACTGTAGGAACAGGTAACCGTAACTTTTTGCTACTGCGAGGTTTAACAGTTGACAAATCTAGAGCAGAATACCCAGTGGCAAAGGATGACTTACCTTGAGTGTCCTCGTCAGTATATCGTTATCAGTTTCAGAAAACAACACGTCTAGCTCGGTGGTAAAAAATTCCTCAGAAGTTGAAAAATAAAGAGCCACAGTGGCCTCTGTGTCCCCAATATTCTTTATCCAGTGTATGCTGAGCCTGGGCACAAAGAACACCTGGCCACATGTAACGGTGAATGTCACAACATTGGCACTTATATTTGATTCCTTTCCTCCTTCTATTATACCGACCCACACTGTTCCCTTGAAAACAAAAGAAAAACAATTGTAAAACCTTTACGTACAATACAGCCTCTAAAATTGGATGAGATCTACCAGTCTTGCTGCTTTTGTAGAACAGAGAAATTAGGGAACGATTGTTCTCATCCTGGTCAGCATTTATTTGAATTAAAGTGGTTGAATTAAAGGCAAGTCATATGTTTAACCTTAATGCAGTCCATATTTTAAAGTACAAAAAGTCTTACTACTTGTACCTTGCCCCCCCCCCAGTACTTATGTCGCGTACACACGACCGGTTTTGCCGTCGGAATAAACTCCGAAGGTTTCTCCGACGGAACTCCGACGGATTTCCATTCAAGCGGTCTTGCCTACACACGGTCAAACCAAAGTCCAACCGTCAAGAACGTGGTGACGTACAACACTTATGACGGGACTAGAATAAGGAAGTTCAGTAGCCAATAGCCAATAGCTTCCATCTCATACTTGCTTCAGAGCATGCGTCGTTTTTGGTCTGTCGGAACAGCATACAGACGAGCGGTTTTCCTGATAGGAATTGGTTCCGTCGGAAATATTTAGAACGTGTTCCATTTCTAGGTCCGTCAGAATTTTCTAAAAAAAAAAAAGTCCAATCAGGCCTACACACGATCGGAATAGACGATGAAAAGCTTCCGTCTGACTTTTTCTGTCGGACATTCCACTCGTGTACGCGGCTTTACCCGACTCTTCTCTTGATTAAGCGCTGGTCCCGGCTGCAGCAGTGCTGCTCTCTTTTTGCAATTACAATAAAGACATTTCTTTTTTTTTCTATTTCTAAAATACTGCAATCCGCAGTAACAACATCAAGAACACTTCTGGTAATGTCAAAGTTCATCAACAGCATTACTTGCACTTAAAACGATTGCAGAAATAAATCGTAACCAGTAAATTTGCTCTACGTAAGACTAAAGTCCTGACTGTGGAACACACATGGTCTCAACCTGGCCATTTCCACAATAAAGAGCTGACAAGAAACACTACTACGCACTTACCCATCACATTACACTTTACTCATCTCCGCTACATGCTAGAAAACCATGTCAACTCATGTATGCCAAGTTCCTAAATAGATGGGCCTATGTTCATGATATCACAATGCATACATGAAGCTAGTTATCAGAGCCCTACTGACCAACCCTGTGCATATGTATAAGGAGAATGTACTCTGGTGACAGCAGAACGCCTCCTATTGCAATGTTAGTATATTGCAATAACAAAGAACAATACCCAGCAGGGCCCTCTGTAAAGATTTTTATACAGTATATCTATTTTGATATAATTATGGGGGTGGGCATGTTATTCCCATTTGGAGATGTAAGACTTCACTTAATGGAAGCAGGGTAGGAGAAATTATAATCAGCGTATCCTTTTCCCAATTTCAGCTGTCACTTGCCTAAACATCTGGAACTTACTATTTTTGTTTTACATCAGCTCAGAAGTAAGAAAAAGAAGTGGAACAAAAGGGTGGTAGTGAGAGTAGGAGCATGTATAGTATACATAAGGCCCAGTTCACTCAACTGTAATGAATATGTATTTGTCATAATGATTGTAACCATGTGTATGCTATTTTCAATGCATATCTGTCTCTCATGTCGCTGAATAAACCAATCAATATAGCAAATAAAAATTACTATAGTTTAGTGCAAGGGTCTCCAAACTCTATAAACAATGGGCCAATTGACTGTACTTCAGACATTATTGGGGCCAGACCATGGCCAATGGGAGTAAAAATGTCCCAGCATCAATGGGAGTAAACAGTTTCCCATTGTAAGTGTCAGTGGGAATAGCAGAGCTCCACCACAAGTGTCAATGGGAGGAATAGCTCCCCACCTCTGGTAATCAGTGGGAGGTATAATGCCCCATCATTGGTAATCAGTAGGAGGAATAGTGCCCCATCATTGGTAATCAGCGGGAGGAATAGTGCCCCATCATTGGTAATCAGTGGGAGGTATAGTGCCCCATCATTGGTAATCAGTGGGAGGTGTAATGCCCCATCAGTGGTAATCAGTGGGAGGTATAATGCCCCATCATTGGTAATCAGTGGGAGGAACAGTGCCCAGTCATTGGTAATCAGTGGGAGGAATAGTGCCCCATCATTTCTAATCAGTGGGAGGTATAGTGCCCCATCATTGGTAATCAGTGGGAGGAATAGTGCCCCATCAGTGGTAATCAGTGGGAGGAACAGTGCCCAGTCATTGGTAATCAGTGGGAGGAATAGTGCCCCATCATTGGTAATCAGTGGGAGGAATGGTGCCACATCATTGGTGATCAGTGGGAGGAATAGTGCCCCATCATTGATGTCAGTGAATTGGTGTCAGTGAGAGGAATAGTGTTCCACTGTTGCAGTCACTGGAAGGAATAGTGCCCCTATTGTTGATATCAGTGCAGAAAATATTGTCCTATTGCTGGTTTCGTTGGGAGGAATAGCGCCCCACCACTGGTAATCAGTGGGATGAATAGTGCCCCATCATTGGTTTCAGTGGGAGGAATAGTGCTCCATTGTTGGTGTCATTGAGAGGAATAGTGCTCCATTGTCGGTGTCATTGAGAGAAATAGTGTCCCATTGTTGATATCAGTGCAGGAATTATTGTCCTATTGTTGGTTTCAGTGGAAGGAATAGGAAGGAAGGAATAGTGCCCCGTAGGCCAGATAAAGGCCACAGTTTAGTTAATTGAGTCTCCTGTATGTTATGACAGATATACTGTATGTGATACAGATAAAACAGTAGATACAGATTCTACAGACAAACAGTGGATTTTGCATTGCATATAGCAAATCTACATTTTTTTTACATTTTCATTAAAATAACATCTATTTACAGTTGTTCAGTCATATATTTCTGTAGTTACCTGGATGACAAAGCCGTGAACATTGGCCTGCAGATTCCAGTGTGGGACACGTAGCCCTCCGGGTTTTAGATATAAAACACATAAGGATATTCCAGCTTGATGGGTATGGATGGATGTTCCAAAAATGAGCGCTTCTAAACTTGTATAATTCGACTGGTTCTCTCTGTATTTCGCACATTGGATCCCACCTCCCTCAAATGTCTCATTCTATGGAAAGTAGAAAAACAATATAAATATACCAAATAATATAATTAAACATGTTTTTTACACTGTTAATCAAGACCTCAAGTCAGGGTAAAAATCACCTGCAATTCTGTAATATTAGGTTGCAGATTGCTCTTTTTCAAATTCCTGTTTATGCATTGACATACCTCCGTAGACCCAGTCTGTCCAGAAAGTATGATCACCTGATGACTTGGCATCATCCACAGGCAGCTTAACTCTTCTATAAGGCACA
Organism: Lithobates clamitans; assembly: GCA_037952925.1. Lineage (NCBI taxonomy): Eukaryota > Metazoa > Chordata > Amphibia > Anura > Ranidae > Lithobates > Lithobates clamitans. The sequence goes on along the minus strand of JBBGZY010000117.1, from coordinate 591,417 downwards.
GAAGTTGAATCCAATTGCAATTTTACTTCAGCTAATTGCAGTACAGAGGATGTTTTTCCAGTCTTTTGAAGTGTAAGAAGACATTGACTTTCCTAAGCCCTATCTCTGCAAAGTACTAACACTGATTGAGGTAACATGGAACAACTGGGGAGGGTCTAGCTTTCACATGGGGCCGCGCTCGCGGTAAAACGCTGCTTGTTTTAGCGTCTCTTTAGTGCTGTTTAAGCAGCACTTTTGCATTGCTTTCAGCTGCTAGCGGGCGCTTTTAACCTCAAAAAAGGGGTTAAAAACTCCTTTTTTGCAGTCCTTTCTAAAGCGCTGCCCCTTCATTCCAATGGGCAGTGCACCCCAATGTTAAAAGTTACACTTGAATGAATGGGAGGCGGTTTTCAGGCGCTTAGCCGAAGCCATTTCCAGCTCTAAAGCGCCTGAAAATCACCCCAGTGTAAAAGGGGTCTAAAAGAAGAGAAAAGCAGGAGGTAGAAACCAGAATCCTATAGTAAACAAGTTATAGTGGCCCAACACCTCCACTACATGTCGGCATACTACAAAACAACAATAACCCATGCAGTTCAATAGCATTTTAGTAAATGGCCACGAGTCTTTTTAATCTCCCTTTCAGCTGAAAAGTTTTATCCCTATTGTGGGGTCACCAGTACAGTATTTGTAAATTGAAATCATATCCCCTCTCAAGCGTCTCTTCTCCAGAGAGAATAAGTTCAATGCTCACAATCTTTCCTTATAACCAATATCCTCCAGACCCTTTATTAGCTTTGTTGTCCTTCTTTGTACTCTCTCCAGTTCCAGCACATTCTTGCTGAGAACTAGTGCCCAGAACTGGACAGCATACTCCAGGTGCGGCCGGACCAGAGTCTTGTAGAGCGGGAGAATTTTTATCTCTGGAGTTGATCCCCTTTTTAATGCATGCCAATATTCTGTTTGCTTTGTTAGCAGCAGCTTGGCATTACATGCCATTGCTGAGGCTATCATCTACTAGGACCGCCAGGTCCTTTTCCATCCTAGATTTCCCCAGAGGTTCTCCCCCTAGTGAGTAAATTGCATTCATATTTTTGCTACCCAAATGCATTATTTTACATACAACTTATGTAGGAGGAGTTGCTTAATCTCTGTGTATCACCTAAGACCAGTCACTTCACTGGATGTATGTATGGGTTTACAACTACTTTAAACTCTGCAAGAAAGATGTGTTTTTTACTTTCATTTTCATAATTTCATTATAGTTATTTCATTTATTTAAATATGTTAATGTGTTCTATGTATACTTTTGTGATGTGTGAATATCAATAATTGGTCCACTTTGGTGTTTTTTATCTGACTTTTTAGCATTCATAGGTGACTTCATAATTAGCTTGAAGCTGTTCAAAAGATGGCTCCACTTGTATACAGTGGGGGAAATGATTACTTGATCCCCTGCAGATTTTGTAAGTTTGCCCACTTACAAAGAAATGAAGGGTCTATCATTTTGATCATAGGTGTATTTTAAATATAAATAAATAAATAAAAAAGCACCCCTGTCCTCCCCTGCTCTCGCGCAAAGGCGAACGCAAGCGTTGGTCTGGCGTCAAACGTAAACAGCAATTGCACCATGCATGTGAGGTATCACCGCAAAGGTCAGATCGAGGACAGTAATTTTAGCAGTAGACCTCCTCTGTAAATCTAAAGTGGTAACCTGTAAAGGCTTTTAAAAATGTATTTAGTTTGTCGCCACTGCACGTTTGTGCGCAATTTTTTTTTTGTTTTTCTGAGCGCAATTTTAAAGCATGTCATGTTTGGTATCCATGTACTCGGCCTAAGATCATCTTTTTTATTTCAAACATTTGGGCAATATAGTGTGTTTTAGTGCATTTAGTGCGTGTATTTTAAATGATAGAGACAGAATATCAACCAAAAATCCAGTAAAAAAAAATACATGATACTTATGTAATAAATTGAGTTGCAGTTCAGTGAGTAAAATAAGTATTCGATCCCCTACCAACCAACAATAATTCTGGCTCTCACAGACCGCTATGGTAGGTGCTCATGTGGTACACAGATTTGTAGTGTCAATTTAAGAAGGTGCTCCTAACGACAACTCATTATGTGTATAAAAGACACCTGTCCACAGAATCTTTTCGTTCCATTCAAACATTTTTAGTGATCCACCCGAGGAGACCCAATCGTTGCCAACATCCCATTGTTAAAAAATATTATAAAGAAAGCACCCCCCAAAAGAGTACTGAGGGACTTTTGAGGTAACTGATCAACAATTGATGAAAAAATATAAAAATTTATTAGAAAGAATGTTAGGTGCCTACAACACCAAAAAAGAATTTACATAAACAGCATAGACAAAATCATATAACAAATACGAGTATAAAAAAGCAGATCCTTCAATACTGATCCCAATATGTTTCTGGACCTCTGGAGAGTCCTTTCTTCAGGGGCATGTTGTATGAAGTGGCACTGCTATATTGGTATTCTACAGTGAGACAAAATCACACATAAGGTTCATGTTCATGATAAACACATTTAAGGATAAGGTTCACATTTATCATGAACGTGAACCTTATGTGTGATTTTGTCTCACTGTAGAATACCAATATAGCAGTGCCACTTCATACGACATGCCCCTGAAGAAAGGACTCACCAGAGGTCCAGAAACATATTGGGATCAGTATTGAAGGATCTGCTTTTTTATACTCGTATTTGTTATATGATTTTGTCTATGCTGTTTATGTAAATTCTTTTTTTGGTGTATGCACCTAACATTCTTTATAATACATTTTTATATTTTTTCATCAATCGTTAATCATTTGCCTCAAAAGTCCCTCAGTACTCTTTTGGGGGGTACTTTCTTTATAATATTACTTCCATTCAAACCTCACCATCATGAGCAAGACTAAAGAGCTGTCAAAGGACATCAGGGACAAGATTGTAGACCTGCACAAGGCTGGAATGGACTACAATAACATCAGTGAAAAGCTTGGTGAGAAGGAGACAACTGTTGGAGAGATTCATCGCAAATGGAAGAAATACAAAATAACCATCAATCGCCCTCGGTCTGGAGCTCCATGCAAGGTTTTGCCTCATAATTTTGATCATGAGAAAATGATGAGATAATTTGATCATGAGATGATCATGGGAAAAGTGAGGGATTAGCCCAGAACTACACAGGAGAAGCTTGTGAATGATCTCAAAGCAGTTGGGATCACAGTCACCAAACAAACCACTGACAACACAGCATGTTTATTCTGAGTGTATTTCTCATGTGCAGTACTTAAAAAAAAATGTGTCCTAGCAAAGTCAATAAAAAACATGTTCAGTTTTCATTTGGGTTCCTATAACCAATTTACTCTTAGCATACATGCAGTCATTATCAGGTAAAAATCACAAAAGCACAAAATGGTGTAATGAGGCAGTTCCACCCCAGGAATAAAGTGAATTTGCCCTACCTTTATTTTAGAGAGAGAAAAAACATATTCTGAGCAAGTCCTCGGATCACTGGGCTGTGTTGTTGGGGGGGCTGTAGTCTGGACGCTGGGATCTACAGTATTTGCTGGAAATCGGTCCATTAAAACAAACACAGTGGTCATGACTCCAACGGCAGTGGCGATGGCGCATATCAAACCACAAATGAGAAAGATTTTCCATGGTTCCAGGTATTGACAACACTAGAAGAGCAATAAACAGAATTTGTAAAGGCTAGCCTATAAATTAAATAACTAAATGTTATCATTTTAAGAGGCATATACAGTATGTAGAAATAACACCAACTCGAAATATGGCAGTGTAGCAATACCCCCAAAGGAGCAGCTGTAATTTACCTGGTTCTTTCCCAAAATTAGTGCAGAGGCAGCCAAACACACGGCAATAGTTCAATCACTCTTGGCTTAATAATCAGTCTAGGTGGTGTCTTTTTAGCATTTTTATTGTTGAAGAACTTGGATGGGGTGTAGGGTGATACCTGGGATATTGCAGATTTACTGAATATTCTCAGGAAGACACTCCACTTTGCTAAGCCTCCCTGAACAGTCTCTATGTAGGAACAAAAAAATATGGCGGTCCCTTTTTAGAAGCTATCCAGACAGAACTACCATTGGCTCTTCCACCCAAAGAAATACAGCGCAGTCACTAGGACCCAGAGGTCAGGTCAGTACTCACAATGTCACAGGATCTCCAGATGCCTCCTCCCAGTATCACGGACACTCATCTGTGAGGGAGAAGTTGAGCCTCACAATGCCACAGGACAATCATACCCATTCCAACATTCACTGGGCACTCTACAGTGAGCTCTCCAGACCAGGTCCTTTGGTGAAATTTCCTTAAGTAGCTTCAGAGTAGGATTTTAGAAGTAGACCCCCCTCAACTACTCCAAAGCTGGAACCTCAATGAACATGGAGCATGCTCCAGACCCTTAGGCTGGCAACTTCTCCAGCAGGATAAGCCAGGCTGCTCCAGGCCTCAGACTATTTATGTGCAAGCCAGCTACTGGGTCCGCCTCCTCAGGGAGCGTCACAATAAATATTCAGGTTGTCCATTTGCCTTGCCCAACCTTCCAGAAGCCTCTACAAAGCAAGGGAGAGCATTCAAACCTGCAGCCTGTGAGATCCAGAACAACCAAAAGCAATCACCAGCTGCTCTACTGATTACAGAGGATCCAAAAATAACCGTTGATCTCCGCTGAGCCGGCGGATGACAGGTCCCTCTCTGCTCACCGAGTGGGGAGGGGCTTGTCAGGCACCGCTGCCACCTATGGAGGGATCGGACGAAAACGGACAGCATGTCCGTTTTCATCAGATCTCACCCGATCCGATCCGCCAGCGACGGACCTGGACGTAGAGCCATCCGTCTGCTTTTCAGCGGATCGGACCAGGTCGGATGTCAGCGGACATGTCTTCGCTGACATCCGGCGCTCCATAGAGTGCACAGTGCATTCTAAGCACAGTGAATAGCTAGTTGTTAAGGAGAAACAACGGGGAAACCAGCCGCAGCGTCCTTAAAAATGGATGAGTCAGCAGCTGTCAACAGGCATTGCTGGCAATAGAAAAATGGTCCCCCCAATCCATGCCAGGCCCTTTGGGGGGAGCTTTGGGGAGAGCCCCCCTCCCCAAAGCACCCCCCCATCTTGAGGTTATGTGGCCTGATATGGTTTAGGAGGAGGCGCTCGCTCAACCCCCCCCACCTTTCCTGGCCTGCCGAGCTTCATGCTCGGATAAGGGTCTGGTATGGATTGTGGGGAGACCCCATGCCATTTGAAAAATAAATTGGCGTGGGGTTCCCCTTAGAATCGGATTGGGGGGACTACCACGCCATTCTTTTGAACATCTTTCTATTTTTGTATTGCTGGAAATTTATTGGCGTGGGGTTCCCCTTAGAATCGGATTGGGGGGACCACCACGCCATTCTTTTGAACATCTTTCTATTTTTGTGTTGCTGGAAATTTAAATGTAATTTTTTTTTCTTTATAACTGTCAGTTTTGCTGCAGCATGTTCTATACAAGGTACAGATGCGTCACTTTACAGGAAGACTAAGGGGACCCCCAGTCACTAAATTTAAAGGAATTTTTCATTTTTTATTGATTCACTTTAAGCAATCATTAAAATCACTGCTCCTGTATAAATCTTTAAAAAAAAATAAAAATACATGATACATGTCCCCTAGGGCAGTACCTAGACCCCCAAAACCTTTTTATGGCCATTTACTTGCAAATAAGCTTTCAAAATGGGCACTATTTTCAAGTTCAGGTCCCATAGACTTCAATTAGGTTTGGAGTTCGGGTCCAAACTTTTGCAATGTTCAAGAGTTCTGGCACGAACCGGGGGTGTTCGGTCCAACTCCTCAAGCTATGATTAGGGTACACTATGTAATATAGTAATATATTCTGTCAAACAAAAAATCAACTAAGTGTATCTAAACCCAAGAACCAAAATGTAATTTACTGTAACTTATCAGTCCTTAGATGTGGTAGCTGTATTTAGTGTTCTTTGTTTTCAGGCTTTTTTCCTTTACTTTCAGCTGGTGATCCTGCCAGTAATGTACTTCCTGTTCCTGAGTAAACTAACAGAGATATCAGTGGAAGTAGATCTCAGACGTTCACTGTATTTCTGCCAGGTTCAAAGAATATGTTTTATGTGCCTGTAGTGTTTTTTAGAGACAAAACATGAAGAAATATTCATGTATTGGAGGAATGTATTGTATAGTTTTAATTTTTTTGCATACATACACTTAAATCAAGGATAACTACAGTGTATTTTCACTAATTGTGTTTTTATATTCTGGTATAAGTACTGTATATTGTTATATAGTTACATAATTAGTTGGGTTGAAAAAAGACAAATCCATTTAGTTCAACCAATAGGAAAAAAATATAAAAAATAGAAACCCTCCATGTTAATATTCAGTTATATTTTGTGCATTGAGGAATCCATCCTGCTCTTTTTTTAAACTTTCTACTGAGCTGGCCAAGACTAGTGCCTGAGGGAATCTATACCACATTTTCAAAGCTCTTACTGTTAAGAAACTTTTCCATTATTAAAAGTTAAATCTCTTTTCCTGCAGATTTAAAGAGTGTCCCCTTGTCCTCTGTAGCGACCTAAAGTAATTAACTCTACCAAGTTCACTATATGGACCGCTAAAGAAGTTAAACTAACAGGTTTGTAAATACTTGGTAAAGACTTTGATCCCTTTTAAAACATAGGCACCACATTGGCCTCGCGCCAATCTAAGGGTACCAAAGCAAATCATTAAAGAGTCTCTAAAAATATAGAAACAATGGCTTTGAAATAACAGAACTCAATTCTTTGAGGACCCTTGGGTGTAAGTCATCTGGTCCAGGTGATTTATTTACATTTATGTTGTTTAAATCAAGTGTACTGATTTAAAATTCAGATCAGGTGAGGTCCAGTCAGTCAGATTTTCTTCCTGAATTTATTGGATTTTTGTTCTATCACTCAAAATTTTCACATCACAGCCCCCTTTTCATTAGTGTCCTCTGTCCCCGCCTTCAAATCACAACCTCCCTTTATAGCACAGACCCCCCCCCCCTTTCACATCCCAGTCCCCCTTGCAATCACAGACACCCCTTCCTGCTGCAGACCCCCCAACATCACAGCTCCCCCTCACATTACTGCCCCCCCTTACATCACAGCCTCCCTTGCAAATCACCAACCCCTTCCTCACATCACAGCTCCTCCCTCCCTCACATCACAATCCCCGTTTGCTATTACAACCCCCCTCATCATATCACAACCCCCTTTGCAATCCCAGCCCCCCTTGCAATCACAGATCCCCTTCACATCACAACCCCCACCCTCAATTCACAGCCCCCCCCACATTACATCTCCCCCCTTTTCACATCACAGCCCTTCTTGCAATCACAAGCCCCCCTTACATCACAGCCCCCCTTGCAATCACAACCCTCCCACCTCACATCACAGCCTCCACAAATCACAGCCCCCCCTCACATCATTGCCCCCTTTGCAAAAACATACTCCCCCCTCACATCATAGCTCCCCCCAAACACAGCCCCCCCTTGCAATCACAGCCCCCCAATGAACCACAGTCCCCATTTCAGTTACAGCTCTAACCCCTTCACAGTCCTACATTAACACAACAGGGCAGAGGGCTAGAGGCACAGCAGGGTGGACTCTTCTGTGTATACTTGCCTGCCTGCCACCATTGCCCCTGCTGTTAAACTCACAGCAGGTCAAAAGGCAGGACTCTTCTTGTTAACAAGCGAGTGATTGGTTGCTAGGATTGCCTCGTGTCCTAGCAACCCATCCCATCACATGCTTGTTAATTTGAAAATTTGGGCAGCTCCCACCCTTTGTGCAGTCCTGCTGTGCCTTCCACCCTCTGCCCTGCTGTGAGTTTAAGAACAGGAGCAGCAGGCAGGCGAGTACATACAGAAGAACAGTCTACCCACACTTCTAAGTGGTATGGCTGCAGTCCGAACAGGGCTGTCACTTGGTTTGTTTCCAGACTGTGGTCTGCCATTTGGTGAGGCCTGGACTAAATGTTGTTTGATCATACTAGTTTTGAGCCACTGGAGTTCTGTTATCCCCAATATGGACTTGAGCTCCTATTTTCATTTGTATACACAAAGCTATTAAATAAATATGCCTTCTTTTTCCCCAATTCCCAATTATTTTGCAAAGCAACTACACGCTCAGAACTGACCTTTTTACTATCAATGTATGTGAAAAAATGTTTATGGTTTGTCCTAATCGCTTTTGCAACCTGTCATTTGTTTTGAATTTTTGCAGACTTGATTTCTTTTTTACATATTTAGTTATATTCTTTGCAAATTTTAAATGATGATAGTGTTCCTTTAATTATTATTTTATTTTTTTAACCACTTCATCCCCGGAATATTTGGCTGTTGAATGACCGGGCCATTTTTTGCGATTCGGCACTGCGCCACTTTAACTGACAATTGCGTGGTCGTGCGACGCTACACCCAAACAAAATTGACATCGTTTTTTTTCCCACAAATAGAGCTTTCTTTTGGTGGTATTTGATTGCCTCTGCAGTTTTTATTTTTTACGCTATAAACAAAGAAATGCGACAATTTTGAAAAAAAAACACAATATTTTGTACTTTTTGCTGTAATAAATATGCCCATTTTTTTAAAAAAAAGCTAATTTTTTTCTCAGTTTAGGCTGATATGTATTCTTCTACATATTTTTGGTTAAAAAAAATCGCAATAAGTGTATATTGATTGGTTTGCACAAAAGTTATAGCGTCTACAAAATAGGGAATAGATTTATAGCATTTTTATTATTATTATTATTTTTTTTACTATTAATGGCGGCAATCTGCGATTTTTATTGTGACTGTAGACACATCGGACAATTTTGACACATTTTTGGGACCATTGGCATTTATACAGCGATCAGTGCTATAAAAATGCATTGATTACTGTAAAAATGTCACTGGCAGTGAAGGGGTTAACACTAGGGGGTGATCGAGGGATTAATTGTGTTCCCTGGGAGATGATTCTAACTGAAGGGGGAGTGGACTGACTAGAGGAAGTGACAGATCTTGGTTGCTAGCTAATAGGAACACGCGATCTGTCATTCCTCGCAGAGCAGAACACGGATTTGTGTGTTTACACACACACTTCTGTGTTCTGTCCATCGTGCTCACGATTGCTCGTGGCCGGCGGTCATCGCGACCGTCGGCCACGAGCATCGGCACCCCTGCTGTGCAGCAGGCGTGTGCCTGTGGCGGCCCGTGCACCTGCTATCCCGATACCCGCGAGCCGACGTATAGCTACAACGGTTTGCGGGATCGTGCCGACCTGCCGGCTGGTCGGCAAGCGGTTAGAGCCCTTTTCTTATTCATTGTAGCTGTTTTAACAAGAGGCAAATGGCTTTAATTTTAGCCTTTTAAACTACTTGCCCATGGGAAAATGATTTGCAGTGTGTTCGCATACAGTCAATTTGAAAGATTCACATCTCTGTTCTGTGTTCTTTGATGTCAATGGCCTAAATCTTGGAGAGCAGCCACCTAACAAAGGGATGGGGATGCTGGTGACATTATTGACCTAATATTGCTACATGGCCATATTTGGTCAATGACATTGTCCAAATATGGCTATGTAGCCTCATTAATTTAATGATGTCACCAACATCCCCGCCCATTTGTTATGTGTGAGGGGCTTGGGACAGTGGCCTGCTGTCATGTGACAGTTTCCCACGGGTTTGGGCCTGTCTAAGCTTGAGCTGAACCTTAGCTCATCCTTTGTGACAACACTCATTCCACTATACCTAGGGAAGGAGCCATGGTTGCCACCCAGGCTGGACTTCAAGCATGCCTGCCTTTGTTCATCTCCAATACATGGGAGGAGAGGGTGATAAGTGGTTTACAGAAGGAAGAAAACTTTCTTTGTGATTTCAGTTTAGCTCCCAGGAAGTGACAGGAGACATTTCTGAAAAGATAAAAAAGATGTTTTCTGTACTTGCTGAAATTGTTTTTAACATGAAAAATAAAAACAAATGCAGCCACCATATCTAGGGACTTAATCTGTAATCTGTATTATATTTCTTATTTTTTCTTGGGTTTAGATATCCTTTAACACAACACCAAATAAACAGATTACTGAAACAAGCTTAGTATCATTACAGTGGGTGGGCGAGCTTCTTCATTGCAATCTTGGCGGCATCTTTGAGCCTTGAAAAGAAAGAAAAAAAATATTTGTAAATAACTTGAATTGTTTTGTTATGTTTTTTCACCAATTTTCATTAATAATAAGAATGGACCTCCTGATTTACCAGAATACCAGACCTTTTCTGGCACTTTTTGTTTCCACGTTAAATAGGAGTTTTTTGCTAAGAAATTACTTATAGCCCCCACACATTATATATGGTATATTTTTTTTAGCAGAGACCCTAGGGAATAAAATGGTGATCATTGCAATTTTTTTATGTCACATGGTATTGGCACAGCGGTTTTTCAAATGACATTTTAATGAAAAAATACACTTTAATGAATTTTTAAAAAATACCAAAATTCAATATATACCACAATTTGTTTTCAATTTAATAGATACCTAACATGGAAGAAAAATTCCCCTCTGGGTGATCTATGTACATTGCAGGGATTTTTACAAATTTTGTTGCAGATTCCTACCTTTTGTTATTCTGAAGAAATAGCCGTTTGTCCGTGTGCATACATATGCATACTAGCTCATTATGAATTACTTACCTGAGATCAAAGTGCCCTCATTCGCCCCCTCCGATGCCGCTATCTATCCCAGAGTGACTTTCAGGTATCGCGGCTCTGGCACTGTGACTGGCCGGAGCCAGTGGCAGTGCCACTATTCCTGCAAATATCTCCTAAACCTTTTAGGTTTGGGAGATATTTCTTGCACCTACAGGTAAGCCTTAATCTAGGCTTACATGTAGGTTAAAGTGGTTGTAATAGGTTTACAAGCACTTAATTATCAATCAGCTACTGCACTCTAATGGGGAAATTGGAAGGGTCTGCATCCATCCCTTTTATAAGTGATTTGCCTTTGAGAGTATCTCACCAAAAATAAAAAAAATGTTGTTGCTGGGGATGCCAAAATTTTTCAACGCAATTTTTTTGGGGAAGAAATACACTTTAATGAAAAACACAATATATACCACATTTTTTTTATATAATATGAAAGATCATGTTACACTGAGTAAATAGATACCTAACATGTCATGCTTAAAAATTGCGCACGCTCGTGGAATGGCAACAAACCATGGTATCTAGAAATCTCCAAGGTTGATACTTTAAACACCTTTACAGGTTACTTGTTTAGAGTTACAGAAGAAGTCTATCAATAGGATTATTGTTCTCACTTAGGTTCACGATGATATTGTGTGGTGTGAATACCATTTACATATGTGCGTGCGAATTACTTATGCATTCGCTTCTGCGCACGAGCATGGAGGGATGGGGACGCTTTAAATTTTTTTTTATTATTATTTATTTTATTTTTAATTTTTTCACTGTCCCTTTATTTTTAATTTTTTATTACTTTTATTCTGAAGATATATGTACAATGCAAGGATTATAACAAACTGTGTTGCAGATTTCTTCCTTTTGTTATTCTGAAGAAATAGCTGTTTGTTTGTCTGCGTCCATGTGCAAAGTGAAAGTGAATTGGAGGGATTGTATAATTATCAATCAGCTGCTGCACTGTAATGAGGAAAGTGTCAGGGTCTGGCATCCATCCCTTTTAGCAGTGATTTTCCTTTGGGAGTATCTCACCAAAAATGAAAATTTTTGTTGCAGGGGATGCCAAAAATCTGACTTGTATCTTAGCGCAGACTTCTGGGAAAGTCAGTAAGCCAATCACACAAGCAGGAAGTGAAATTTCTTAGCAGGGGGAGGGGGTGTTCTGTACACAATCTATGTACAGAATGGGTCCAGGTTGCCATATTGCATTGCATTTTACAGAAGATTACAGCACTGAAGTTTAAAAAAAGGAAAGGTAATCATTAATAACATTCAATCACAATAGGAAAGATTTACTATTAGTGGAGCACTCAAAATCTGGAAGCTAATCAGCTTTTTCAGTTAAAGTGGATGTAAACCCAGACATATACCCAGTGAAGTGAACACCTTCAGATGATACACAGGGATGAAACAAATCTCCCTACATAAGTTTTGCATGTATATCTGCTGTCTTCAGCTTTATATACTGTTTAGAACATGCACGTCCTGTTAGAATTTTCTCTTCCTGAATCTCCTGAATCTCCTGTGGGTGTGGATTCTTGCCATACACTGTGAGACAGCTGATTGTAGGAAAGGCACACCCCCCCCCCCCTCCACATAGGCAGAGACTTGCAGAGCTGTGCTGTGAATTGACCAGCTGTCTGCTAATCCATTTATAGCACCCGCCCTGACACAAATTTCAGGCTGGTTTTATCACATGTGTCGGAGAACTTGTCAGAAGTTATCATGCTGATAACAGAAGAATGGAGCAGGAGAAAGCCACGGGACATAGTGTTTCGGAGAGAGATAAGAAAACACTACAGATACAGTATATGTGCCCAGCTCAAATTTCATGAATCGGGTTTACATCCACTTTAAGCTTTGACAATAGAACCTGGAAGCAGATTGGTTTCTATGCAGAGCTGAACTAGATTGTGGACGCTGTGATTTAATTAAACCCCGCCCCCCAATATGACTTGTGTAGCAATTGTACATGCTATATTAATTTCTTTTTTAATTATTTATTTTTCCCACAAAAAGTGGTGTAACCCTTTAAATAGCTCTAAAGGGTTGCTGAAGCTCCATTCAGTTATTCTGCAACTGTTCTTGTACCAAAATGACCCCTTGTCAGCCTCAGTTTTTAATGTTTTTTTTTCACAGAAATAGAAAAAAACGGACAGAAAGAAAAAAGTAAGATGAAACATTTTAAGTAATAGCACACAACGACCAAATACATGCTCGCAAACAAAACACTTAAAACAAAAAGCAAAAAATAAATAAATGAAATGAGATTAACTAAATTATTCTAAATACAGCCAAAAAGACACATACCCTGCAAATAAATAATTAAAAAAATGTACATCTTCTTTAAAGCGGAGTTCCACCCAGAAATAGAACGTCCACTGATTCGGTTCTTCCCTCCTCCGGTGTCATATTTGGCACCATTCAGGGGGTCGGGGGGAGCAGATACCTGTCGCAGTATAGGTACGTGGGGAGGTTCTTAAGCGGTCAAAGTTCATGTGCGTCTAAAGGCAGGTGTCCCAATACTTTTGACAATATCGTGTATTTAAGGGGATAAAACATGAAGCCACGTGCATGTATTGCACAGATCTACTAAATATGTGTTTTTTTTTTGCCCTGAAATACACTTTAAACTAAGCAATGTTCCAATTTTACCTTTTATGTGAATGATTGTTAAGCCTCGTACACACAATCGGATTGTTGGCCAACAAAACTGTGGACTTTTGTCCGAAGGGTGATGGCCCAAACCTTTACTGCTAGAGTCAGCTCAAAGCCAGTGTATGCACACATCTATACTTGCCTGGTTGGTTATTAATGTTAATATAAAGAATTAGAGAATTAAAAGTAGGTTTATTTAATTTAATCATGACTTTCACCCAAGTTTGTATGTTATTGATTTTTTTTATCACACAACACTCTAATCATTTTACCCACACCAATATACATCACAAAAATTAAAAAAATATTTCTACATACACAACACTTTTTCACCTCCAGCTCCCTTCTTCTCCACTTATTCACTGTATTAGCATTCCACCCTTTGACATTTCATTACTTTTAATTCTCTAATTCTTTATGTTAACATTAATAACCAACCAGGCAAATATACTGTAGATGTGTGCATGCACTGGCTTTGAGCTGACTAGCAGTAATACCTATATATCGAATTACTATTATGTTTGATTGATTAATACACATTAAACTTCCTTTAACCAATATATAATATTTAATATACAATAAAATGCTCTGGTCCGGCCATATGCGTGTATGCACATATGTTTACACTGGTTTTATGATTACAAGATAATTAACGTTAATCCGATACTGTACCGCTACCACTGTATGCATTATGAGGTCCCAAATGGTCTGTCTCTAGCACCCTCTGAGGGTTCTTATAAGCCAAATTAAACCTTGAATTTTTCAATTTAGGAAATTGAAAGTGCCCATGTGCCCCTCCCCTGACCTGTTCCCTAGTTCCAATAGAGGGGTGACTTCTTGCAAGTTGTGTGGAGGTGGGGCTGCTTCAGTCTGGAGGACTGGAGATCAATGTGAGGACCTTAAGGGATCATCTGGATTTGTTGTGTTTTTAGATGAGCAGCAATTCGCTTGGCTATGGAATGCATTTTTCTCATCAGGAAGTGGTAAACATATACAACTCCATTCCAATAGTATATAGCGACTACGTAAAATAACAATGTATTTATAATTCATAAATTTGTGTTTCTCTCACATAGATAAAATTTTCCTGAGGAAGACCCCTAATCTAATTGGTCGAAACGCATAGGGATACTATGTGTAACTCCACACAAGCCTAATGGTTTTATATAACTTGAGTTCATGTGTATTTTTCCTATTGTTGATGAGTTATGTTTTTATATGTCAAGTGAATAAAGATAAACGCAGAGCAGCAAGGTGGGACTTTGTATGAGGCGCAAGGTGTGTAGACCCAAGTGCCTCCATCCCCGATAATTTGGACAAAAAAAAAAAAGAAAGAAAAAAAAAAAAAAAGAATACCAATTGATGTCATGTAATGCTTTCTTGCAACGTTTTTGGTTCAATTACATTATTTTAGGTTTGTGCCTCATTTAAAGTCCCACCTTTTTTTTTTTTTTCTTTTTTATATGTCAAGGCCAGAATTGCTTTTTACGACTCCAATGTAATTGTATTAATACCATTTTGATACTATGATACAAACAAATAAATTAATAATTTTTATGGAAATCGTTTGCTATTCCTTTCGATCATATTCTCGCTGCTAAAAAAACGCTTGAGGGATTTTCCATTCAATTTTAATGAACCGGGTTGCGCAGCATTATCAACTCACATACGTGTGTTATCTATTCTATATAATTTTGGGTGGTTAAACACCCGCTTCTCCTTTTCCCTCCCTCTAACACCCTGTACACACGGTCGGACATTGATCGGACATTCCGACAACAAAATCCTAGGATTTTTTCCGACGGATGTTGGCTCAAACTTGTCTTGCATACACACGGTCACACAAAGATGTCGGAAAATCTGATTGTTCGGAACGCGGTGACGTAAAACACGTACGTCAGGACTATAAACGGGGCAGTAGCCAATAGCTTTTGTCTCTTAATTTATTCTGAGCATGCGTGGCGCTTTGTGTGTCGTATTTGTGTTCACATGATCGGAATTTCCGACACACGCGGTCGGAATTGACATGATTGGATTTTGTTGTCGGAAAATTTTATAGCCTGCTCTCAAACTCTGTGTGTCGGAAATTCCTATGGAAAATGTGTGATGGAGCCTACACACGGTCGGAATTTCCGACAACAAGGTCCTATCACACATTTTCCATCGGAAAATCCTATCGTGTGTACGGGGCAACACATATGAGTTGTAAAAAAGTAAGCTATTGGTCCAGTTAGTCCTTTTATTGTTCTTGCTTTAACTGGAAAACTACTGGAATTCTTCAGCCTATTACAAAAACTGATAACCAATTACTGTTATATTGGCGAATCTATAACCAAACAAGAGCTATATACCAACAGCAAAAAAATGATTTTTCCAATGTAAAAATAGAATTGATATTTAAGCATAAGGAGCCCTTTTAATGCATGGAATGTAATTGCTGTTTCTTCTTTCTGCCCCCCCCAATCTCAGATAAGCACCTGTTCCTGCATCTCTCCGTCCTTCCCCGGGGGTAAGTATCCTCACTTTCCCCTTCTTCTCGGCACATTGAGGAGACCCTTGAAGTTCCAGTAGCTCTCCCCTTTGAAGCTCCGAGCGGTGCATTCCATAGTTGCACCGCTAGATGGAGCCCCTATGTGCTGGCGGCGTCTCGTGACCATCGCTGGATGCTTTGGGCATCCCGCGTGTCCGCGGTGCCTCGCACATGTGCATGACGCCATCGGCGTCGTGCGCGCCCAGGGTGACCTTGTGCATGCGCGTGACATCCGAGGCGTCACTTTGTTGCCACAGAGATGATGGCAGTTGCCAGGGTTACACCCTCCGGAACGCCGAGGGAGTCACGCCTCAGCTGCTGCTTTTGGTGGCTTGGACACGGGAGACAACATGGGGAGGGGATGGAACAAGTGAAGGGGCAGCTGATCTAAATTAACTGATTTAAAAATCAACATAAACATTCTAGCCTCCAGTTGATCCAAGAGAGATCCCTAGAAGGCTGTTTCAATTACTGATACACTGACAAACTTCTGCCCAAGGTAAGCTATACTGGCAGACCACTATGTAGGCTCATTTGTTTGTTTTCTTCTTTTATTTTATTTAAACTACCGGTAAATCCATATTGGAACTAATTAGAATTATCATTATTTTTAAAGCCTTATAGAAGTAGAAGCCTGTGAAGTTCTTCATCGTCTCACCATTATATAACATTGCCCAATGCTGGGCTGATTCACTCCTTGAATGATTCAAGGTAAAAAAACCTTTTATATTACTACACCCATTATCACTTTTGTTGCACCTTTTTCTACACACCTAATAGCCTTGAGTATGTTCCGTCTACAGGGATCTATGCACTCTATACAAACTTAATGATATAGTGCTAGAAGGGTATTGTGTACCTGTCACGTTTTAATTGAAGTCTGTGTCTCTGCTGTACACAGAAAGCAATTTTTTTGTTCCCTTTTCATATTGATTTCTTTACTTTGTTAATTTATTTTTTTGAAACCTAGTTTTATCCAAAACATGTTTAAACAATTTGGCTCTAGCACTATGGGGTTGTTTATTTGACGATAACTTTGCCATCATCTAAGATAATAAAGTTTTTTTGGGGTTTTTTTAGGACAAACAAGGCTTTTTTTTGGTTTTATTGTTTTGCAAAAATTATTTTATATTTTATGCGAACCGTAAACAGAATTTTAACATAAATAGGAGACACCCTTTTTTTATGTTTTATTTTCAATGTGATCAATGTTAGTTTGAAATAAAAATGTTACTTTATATAAAAATGTTACATTTTTGGCACTAAAATTATACGATTCTGGTACATAGCATTGCAAAGTTATTGACAAATAAAACAAAGGCTTTTTAAATTTTGTGCTTTTTTTAAGGGGACAAAAAAAGTTAATTAAAGGCGGGTGGGGTAAACTAATGCCGCGTACACATGAGCGGATTTTCCGGCATACTTGGTCCGGCGTACCGGAGTCCGTCGGACAATTCGATCGTGTGTGGGCTCCAGTGGACTTTGTTTTCTCAAAAGTTTGACGGACTTAGATTTGAAACATGTTTCAAATCTGTCCGATGGACTTGAGTCCGGTCGAAAAGTCTGCTTGTCTGTATGCTAGTCCGACGGACAAAAACCAACGCTAGGGCAGCTATTGGCTACTGGCTATGAACTTCCTTGTTTTAGTCCGGTCGTACGTCATCACGTACGAATCCGTCGGACTTTGGTTGATTGTGTGTAGGCAAGTCCGTTCATTCGGAAAGTCCATCGAAAAGTATGCCGGACAAAGTCTGCCGTAAAGTCCGCTCGTGTGTACGCGGCATTAGAGTTATAAGGGATTACATTGAAACAGTTAAAAAAAAAGCTCTTTTTTTTTGCTGTCAGGTTGCTTTAACTGACATCATACACTCACCTCTTTGATATGCATATAAATAGAACAGAGTGATTAAAAAAAAAAAAATTACTTCGTATCTCGGAAACGCGTCTGAGCAAGTCCATTTTTTTACAGCAGCTGTAATAAACATTGTATTTCCACAGCAACTCCAGCAAATGCGGAGGGGGGAGCAGCAGCAGGGGAGAAGCACAGAACACGCTAAACGCTCCCTGTGCATTTTGATGGTGTGAAGCACGTCCACAACTGGTTAAATTCACTGGTTGCTTAATAAATATTTTAAAACTGCATTCAAATATGCAAATGCAGACCTTTTTATGAGCATTAAATATAAGGGTTCTTCAAAACGTTTCCGCACAATTTAAACTCATTTTATTAAGAATTTCAAAAACAAATTTCATCACATTTTCAGAGTAGTCACTTTCCTTGGCAAAGCATTTTTTCCATCTTTTTTTAATGCCATCAGCAAAACACTTCCTGCCCTTTACCTATTCCAACAAAAATATAAAAGTGCGGAAACCTTTTGAAGACCCCTCATATATTTAAAATGGTACACAAGTGTACTCAAACACATTGCTCAAATGCAGGATAGTGGCATAGTTCGGGAACATATACATGGCAAGAAGTGCAAGTAGGAGTTTGCAACTTCTATGCTAATTTAGAACTTTTAACCCGGGAAACAAAGTCTTAGTTGTGGTACCTGCTGTAGAGAACACATTACTGGCAAAGTGGTAGATCCCCTATGAGACCAGAAGGAGGATTAGTATTTACTAGTATGCCAGCCTGCAAAGAGAAAGCCCCTTCAAAATACACCATATTAACCTAATAAAACCTTGGAAGGGTCAGTTGGCCCCTCCAGCACAAAGCAGCCCTAAAGCATCAGCATTGAAGGTATACCAGTGGCTAGGATATCAGAGACCATGTCTGCTACTCAGGTTTAGAAGTTAAGAGAGTTATCACTCAGCTCAGATAAAAGCCATTTCAGAAGAGGTACAGAAAATGTAAGGACTTTGCGGTTATACAGGAATCTAACAGCGAGTGGTCAAGTCCCATAGAGCTCATCCATATACCAAATGGCAGCCTGAGTTTTGCAACAACTTCAGGAAACTAAATAAAATATGCAAATTTGATATCTATTATCCCAAGTAGTTGAGTTGATAGAGAGATGGATACCCACAAAGTATATTACCACCCTCACTCTTACTGAACGGTATTGAAAAGTTCCCTAAGCAGACAGGGCAAAGGAAAAGTCAGCTTTGGAGACACTGCATGGGCTGTACCAGTATGGGGTTCATCCTTTCAAAATACAAGGGGCAATGGCCTCATTGCACAAAATGATGGTTAAAATACTCTACCCCAACAAACCATGTGTTATGGCAAAGCTAGATGATTATTATTTAGATTTATCTAGCGCCAGCAGTTTGCGCAGCACTTTACAATATAAAGGTAGACAGTACAGTTACAATACAAAATAAAATAAAAGAGGGTTAAGTGGGCCCTGCTTATAAGAACTTATATTCTAATAGGGTGGGGCAATAGTACAAAAGGAAATAACTGTGAGGGATGAGCTTATAGAAGAGTTAAAAGTTTGGTAGACATTGTATGTCTGCAGGAAACGCATTTTGCTTCCTTCTCCTATCCCAAATATTTTGCGGCGGATTATCCCCATGTTTTTCTGGCCAACGCCTCTACTAAACAGAGAGGTGTCATGATTGCCCTACGCAAGTCGATCACATTTACTTGCAGTAAACAAATAGCAGACCCAAATGCAGGTACCTAATTCTCCAGGGAACCATCCAAGATTCAGAGGTTACGATTTTGACCTATTATGCCCCGAATAAAAACCCGGGACCTTTCCTGACCCATGTCTGCCCCTTGTTGAGCTCTCACCAGAGAGGCACAGTGCTTTTGGCGGGTGACTCTAATGTGGCATTGAACCCCTCCCTAGACAACTACCCCTCAGATCACAAATGCCTTTCCCTAGCAGCTAAAACATTTCAACATTCACTGCAGCAGCATGATTTAGTAGATGTTTGGAGGGAACTCCATCCTAGGGGCAGAGATTACACCCACTATTCCCACCCTCATCATTCTCATTCCAGGATTGATCATATGTTCGTTCTTCGCACACACCTTCCTTTAATAGAATCCAGTTTCATATTGTCGGTTCCATGGTCGGATCACAACCCCATTCTTATGGTGTGTAACTCTCTACTCAGTAAACCACAATTCTCTCCTTGGGTGATGAATGACTCCCTTCTGTCATACAATGAGATTCTTAAAGACATCCACAAGGCCTTGGCAGAATATTTTAAATTGAATTCAGGCTCAGTTTCGTCTCCTGTTATATTATGGGAAGCATATAAGGCAGTTTTGAGGGGTCACATTATTGGCCTGGCGTCCAAACGCAAAAGGGAAAGGGAACGGGTGCGTCATGATCTGGAGGCTAAGCTGGAAACCATAGCAAAAACTTTTAAACAATCCCCCACCCCCACTAACCGCAAACTCTTAGATAAGGCCTGCACAGAGCTTGACTTATGCTTGACGGACGATGCGGAACGCACATTACGATGGACCAGACAAAAATGTTATGCCAGATCCAACAAACCAAATGCAATGTTGGCAAATAAATTGCGAACATTTGTTCCTAAATTTGCTCCCATTACATTACGTACCCGTCACAACACTCTTACTGGTAATCCACAGCGAGTACTGGAGGAATTCCAGTATCGCCTTACTAAACTATACTCTGCACCTGACTATTCTCCCTCCCAAGACCCTGAAGCCTTTTTGACCAATCTATCCTTACCTTCCTTGTCTGAAGCCCATATATCCCTGATGGATCGGGACATACAAGTTTTGGAAGTCCTCCAGTACATTAAAGAATTGAAGGTGGGTAAAAGACCGGCCCTGATGGCTTTATGGCACTTTACTACCGGAAAACAGCAGATGTTATTGCCCCCCACTTAACAAATATGTATAATTCAGTCAAGGAAGGACACCTATTCACACCTAATTTGCTGACCGCCAATGTCGTTATGATCCCTAAACCTGACAGAGATCATTCCTCGTGGGCTAATTTCTGGCCTATATCACTAATCAATATTGACATGAAAATATTAACCAAAATCTTAGCTAATCGCATCAATTCTTTTCTACCGCGCCTGATAAAAAAGGATCAAGTGGGCTTTGTCCCAAGAAGACAGGCTAGTGATGCTATAAGGCGCCTCCTCCAAATACAGCACATCGTCCATAACAGATCCCTAGAAACAATGTTTTTGTCATTAGATATCAACAAAGCTTTTGACACCCTATCGTGGCCCTATTTGTTACAGGTACTTAAACGCTATGGCTTCGGGGCCCCCTTTACGAGGTGGGTCTCTGCTATCTACGATTCCCCTCAAGCTAAAGTGAAATACTGTGGGTTTGAGTCAAGCATCTTTCCTATTAAAAAGGGTACCCGTCAGGGCTGCCCACTCTCCCCACTTTTATTTATTTTGGCACTGGAACCCCTGGCGGAGGCCATACGATCCCATCCGGATATAGCGGGAGTCGAGGTGGCAGGCACCTCGCATAAGTTATCCTTATTTGCGGATGACATTCTATTGACCATTACTAAACCAAGAATTTCCCTCCCGAATTTGCTTTCACTCCTAGATACCTTTGCCACCTTCTCGGGTCTAGCAGTCAATCCCACCAAATCCAGAGCATGTCAATCAACCTCTCCACCTCAGAATTGGAAGTCCTACAATCCACATTCCCTTTCCAATGGTTGGAAGCACTACGCTACCTTGGGATTCGGCTCACTCCAAACTACTCAGGCCTATACCAGGCCAACTACCCCTTATTATTTCGCAAACTATCGGCTATGCTTTCCTCCTGGTTCACCCCTCCACTGTCATGGTTCGGAAGGATTGCAACCATCCGCATGACTTATCTCCCAAAGTTGCTATACTATTTTCGGGTCTTATCGGTCCAGGTCCCTTCCCATGTTCTCCGTATACATCAACGGAAAATTATGCAATTTATTTGGGGTTCAATAAAACCTAGGATTAAAAGACAAGTGTTGTATGCCCGTAGGATCAATGGTGGCCTCTCGGTTCCCAACCTTCAAGCTTACTACACGGCAGCGACCATTGCCCCAATATCCCACCTCCATGAGAAACAGCAAATGCCACTATGGGCTACTATTGATATGGTGGATTCATATCCGATACCATTGGCCTCCCTCCCTTGGCTCCCTCAAGCCCATCACCCTACCACTATAGGCCCATGTTTGGCCCACTCTCTGCGTGTCTGGGACTCAGTCAAATATTCTGCGGGCTTAATTTCTCCTCATCTTCTCCTACTGCACCTTCTCCAATGCCCATTTTTCCCACCTGGACGCGATAATCCGTTACAATTTTCGTGGTGGACTGAAAATGACTTCACTGATGTCCATTCTATGTTCACCCCTACCAAGATCATCCCATTCGCAGCCTTACGTTCCTCCCATGACATTCCCCTCAGGGAGCATTATAGCTACATACAAATTCGACACTTCCTCCAATCCCTAATAAAATATCAACCAACCCCCTACACGTTAACTCCGTTCGAAAGCCTTTGCAGATCACGGCCCCAGTCCCCGGGTTTGATCTCTTTAATATATACGGCCATAATAGGCTCCAAAAGACCACCCCTGAGATCATATCACCTTCAATGGGAAGCGGAACTGGGGAGGAGATTGGACCCGGAGGACTGGCAGGTCATGACCATTACACTGTCCAAATGCTCTAAAAATGTACTCTTTTTGGAAAATGCCTATAAAGTACTTTATAGATGGTATTACACTCCAGCCAGATTGGCGAGTTTTATCCCAACATATTCCCCTATGCGCTTTCGTGGGTGTTCTTATGAGGGCACAATGGCACACATCTGGTGGCAGTGCCCCAAGGTTTGTAGACTATGGGTCAGAGTCTATGCATTGCTTCGTAACCTCTTCAATACTAATATAAAGAGGGATCCCTTTGAAGCCATATTGGGGAAACCGATAATTACTAAAACCAGAACGCCAACTGGCATCTCATATTTTTACTGCAACTAAATTAACCATAGCAAGGGCCTGGAAGACCCCGGCTCTCAGCTTCGAGGCAGTCAAAAACCGGGTAAATGATATTATGGTTAACGAGAAGCTGACGGCTGTGGCATCAGACACGCACGATAGATTTCTTCGAGTATGGCAGCCGTGGGTAGCGTACTCCCCATCTCGGTTTGACTCCACATTACTCTCTCTCTAGTACAGCTCCATCCTCCCCACCCCGTGGACCCCCCCCCCTTTTTTTTCTCTCTTCTTTCCCCTATCGTCGCTACTTTCCCTTTCCCTATAAGCTATACTCCTATTTCATTCTCTTTCTGGTCTTCCCCCCTGTTCCTCCTTTCTTTTCCTTTCTCCTTTCTCAGCCTTTAGAGCCCACAGGGTATGACACATATTGTGAACCAACTTGGGAATATCTTTATTTATTTTCACTACAATTTGCCATATTTCAAATATACTCATTTTTATTCACAGGTCTAACCACAAATATTATATAAAATTCTGTAACTAGTTTCAGGAAAGTGGTGGAATCCAGTGTCTCGCCATAGAAATGTTAATTGTTGTTTCCATAAGAACCCAAATGTAATCTAGGGGTCTGATGTAGATCCTAAGGTCGTTCACTATTATGTTTGTTATACTATAAGTTGTTTCGGTATGTACACATAATGTGTCTTTCATTATCTATCTGTACTGATATGTGGATATTTCTGATCAATAAACCCATTTGTACAAAAAAAGTTAAAAGTTTGGTTGTTAGGTGGAGGTTGGATAGGCTTCCCTGAAGAGATGAATTTTTGGTGATCGCCTAAAGGTGGCTAGAGTAGAAGATCACTAGACCGAATGAAGTAGAGAGTTCCTGAGGATGGGAGAGGCTCTGGAGAAGTCCTGGAGGTGAGCATGGTTGAAGGAGACAAGAGAGAGCCAGAGAGCAGGAGATCTTGGGAGATGATGTTGTAATTTTCAGTTTTGACTGAAATTCCCACCTACGGGAAATTTTTTATTACATTTGTAAGGGTGGGTTAACAGGCAATAAAAAAAAGTGCACTAGGCCTAGATAAAGCCCAGTGTTCAGGCTACAGCTTTGGTCTCAACACCAAACAATATGTCTAACAGAAATCCATCACCTTCCAAATAACACCATTCCTACTGTAAAGAATGGAGGTGGTAATATCCTGTTATGGGGGTTTTTCTCTGCAGCAGGGACTGGAGCAGTTGTCAGGATAGAAGGAAAAATGGATGGGCCAAAACATCGTCAAGTTCTTGAGGAAAATCTGCTGCCCTCTGCCAGAAAGTTGTCAATAGGAAGACGGCTTACCTTCCAACATGACAATGACCCAAAGCTCACAGCAAAAATCACCACAAAGTGGTTGAAGGAGAAAAAGGTGAATGTCCTTACATGGCCTAGTCAGAACTCAGATTTAAACCCCATTGAAAATATGGGGAATACTGCAGCCTACAAAGGGTCACCATCAAATTTAACTCAACTTGAGCAGTTATGCCAAGAATATTGCAAAATTAGTAATGACATATCCCAACATACTAAAGGCTGTAATTAAACAAAATGGGGTCCAACAAAATACTGACATAAGGGGGTGATCCTTTTTCCAACTTTTTCTGACTATAAGTTGCAGTAAATACAGCTGGATAAAACAAAAACTGTCTTCATTTCAGGCTACAAAGCAACAAAATTTGATTATTTTAAAGGGGGGGAGATTCTTTACTATACCCATATATATATATTTACACACACTTTATATTGTCAAAAGTATTGGGACACCTGCCTTTACATGCACATGAACTTGAATAGCATCCCAGTCTTATGCCCCGTACACACGGTCAGAATTTCCGACAGAAAATGTGTGATAGGACCTTGTTGTCGGAAATTCCGACCGTGTGTAGGCTCCATCACACATTTTCCATCGGATTTTCTGACACACAAAGTTTGAGAGCAGGCTATAAAATTTTCCCACAACAAAATCTGTTGTCGGAATTTCCGATCGTGTGTACACAAATCCGACGCACAAAGTGCCACGCATGCTCAGAATAAATAAAGAGATGAAAGCTATTGGCTACTGCCCCGTTTATAGTCCCGACGTACGTGTTTTACGTCACCGCGTTCAGAATGATCAGATTTTCCGACAACTTTGTGTGACCGTGTGTATGCAAGTCAAGTTTGAGCCAACATCTGTCGGAAAAAAATCCTAGGATTTTGTTGTCGGAATGTCCGATCAATGTCCGACCGTGTGTACTAGGCAAAAGTCTGCAGGGTTCAATACTGAGTTGGCCCACCCTTTGCAGCTATCGACTCTTCTGGGAAGGCTGTCCACAAGGTTTAGGAGTGTGTCTATGGGAATGTTTGACCATTCTTCCTGAAGCGCATTTGTGAGGTCAAGTACTGATGTTGGACAAGAAATATATATATATATATATATATATATATATATATATATATATATATATATATTTATTAATATTAGAAACATAATATATACACCTAAAAATCACAACCACAAAAAAAATGTACCCCCAAAATATAAATACCTGTAATAGAGATCGAACGGTTAAATGCAAATGTCCACAAATATCCTACATGGAAATATATTTAACTACTATTTTAAAGGCAGCCAAAAAATGCCCATTGGGCTAATATGATTTTTCCCTATAAAAAAGTGACCTTTGTAACTAGTGCTGAAAAATGTAATACTCACCGGATTGACGCAGTACGTTACAACCCGCATGTGAAAGCTGCTTGTGTTGTCCAGTCTTAAAATGAATGCAGTGATGCTCCAATATTGCTTATTAGGTATATAGAACAGTAATTGCTGCACAACAGGCTCACCCAGATACTTGTAATTGATCTGACATGGCATTTTGAATTGACATGACTAATGTTTAGAGATTTTTTTGACAATTTTATATAACTCAGTAAGGTCCATGTTTTACGTTCTGTAAGCGAAGATTTTGCCCAAAGTGTTGATTTCACTACAAAAAATAGATTTATCATGTGTGAATGTCAACTTTTTATTGAGATGTGTTTTATTTCCCACATGTTTTTCAGATTTAAGCTGGTCATTTATTGTTTGAATTTTGTTCCTGATGAACCTGCCAAAATTCACTTAAGGAGCTAGGTGTAACATTTTTGGCCAAATAACCAAACTAAATAAGCAATCTATCATGTTTAATAGCGTGGAAGGTGTTTTTTTGTTTGTTCTAATGGTGTATGGCCAGTCTTACTTTGGTCAAGAGAAACATTTTCACCAATTTTCCATTGTATTTCTTGGTTGTAGATAAAGTATAGTACAATTTTCTCCAACAGAAAAAATACTTTCTAACACCCAAAGGCAATTTACATAATTCCTGGATCAACGCTGTACAATGTTAATCCTTCAGAGTAAAATCAGCTGTATATTTATTTACCTGGAAACACATTCAGTCCTTTTTTCAAAGAAGTTCTCCACATTTTCACAGCTCTTACAGTAAAGAATCCTTTTAATATGTAGAGGTTCAACCTTCTTTCCACCAAAAAATGCCCCTGTGTCTATTGCAGCGATCCTTAGGTGTAACCTGAACTTAAAAGGTGTTAAATCTTAAAATGTATGTTACAGGGCACATCTAGAAATTTTCCTTGTGCTTATGCAGTACCTTGAAAAATGTACCTTGAATTCTTCTTGAAATATAGCAGTGTAAGTCCTAGTACATTAGTGAAGGTGCCTATGCACTCTTGTGCCTGCAGTCTGATAGCTGTATATTTGCAGTGTGAATCTAAGACACCATTGCTCTGACTGGTAGTCCCACAAGATCTGAAGTGAGATTTGATGGCACTCTGCCTGCTCCCTGTTCTCTTTGTTTAAGAGGAGAAATAGCAAAGCCCTGTCCCTACCAACAGAAGCACAAAGCTGCCTTTTTTGGTACATCTTCCAGTTCATGTCTTCTTCAATTTCCTTTTTCTCTTATGTTTTTAGAAGGAAACAGCAAAAATGTTGACTGTAGGGTTAAGCGCTGCCTTCAGGAGTAGGACACTAGGCAAGTAACAACAGGTAGCTGAGTTTCTTTGCTCCTTTCTGGGGTATTGTTTGTGGTTTGAGTGTTTTGGTTCTGGTTACCCGCCCCTTGATGGTCACTGCTTTGGGACATTACTATGGTCAAGATTGTTCCCAGGCTGTGTCCTTCCATGAATGTAAGAGAAAATCTGATTTTTTTCTTTATACTCACCACAACATCCCTTTGTCTGAGGTCATTGAAGAAACAAACACAGCTCCCACCCCCTTGAGGCTGTTTTCTGTTCTGCTTTGTTACTAAATGAGCTGCCTGTAGCAGATGGGGGTTTGACCATTAGTAAGGGTTGCCCATAGGTGGTGCTCTTTGGTTTTTATTTACCTAGTGTCCTACTCCTGAATGTGGTTATATAACACTATGGTCAAGATTCTTTCCAGGCTGTGTCCTTCAATGAAAAGAGTTTTTAAGAGGAAAAATATCATGTTTTTTTAAAGGCAAATACCTTCAGCTAAGTTAATATTTCCCCATATACACTATTGTCAGGGTCTGGACCTGAACCTGGGACCTCTGCTGTGTCTGGCAGTGACTCTTCTCTCTGAGCCACTTGAGATGCTGGATGGCTGTCTGCCTAATTGCTTAGACAAACTTGGCTTATGTCTTGTTTTTCATGAACCTTTAACTGCTTGCACCTCCCATGAACTTCCTGATTTAAGCCATGTCTCTGCACTTCCTGTTTGTCAGATTATTGTTCTCTCTCCAGCCAGCCTGCTCTTCTCACTCCTGCTGCCATCTCTATCTTTACTACCACTTGTTTCCAGTGTTGCCAACCACCCGTAGATTTATGGGCAGCCCGTAAAAATAACCCGTTTTTCGGGGCGCCCGTAAATGCCCGTTATGGGCACCAGTGCCCGTAAAAATGATGGCCGCGAGCCGGCCACGCAATTGCGCATACGCCGTTCCGAAGCCTTGGGAAAGCTCGTACGCGCTCGGCCGGGCGGTGCATGCGCAGTAATGTAATAATGCCGCCCGGCGCCATTTTCGAATCGATCGAGCGCGGCGGCAAGCTGACAGCTGAGCCAGGTGACGAGGCGACTCTGTCCTGTCATGCAGTGCATGACTTGGCTGGCTGCACACACTGGCGGAGGTATGGAGAGTGAAGCTGTGGGGGGATGGGATTGGGATCTTCATAGTAAAAGAAGGACATTACTGGGACTGGAGCCGGGAGAAGTAATATGATGGTGAATAGAGCACATCAGTCTCTGTCCCTGGGCCCTGGCTGCATGGCATATGCAGGGGACAGAGACTGATGTGCTCTATTCACCATCATATTACTTCTCCAGTCCACATCAGATTCATCAGTGTGCTGTGTCCTCCTCCTGTACCCCTTTCACCTCTCCACAGGTCAGGGCAGAGGTGAAAGGGGTACAGGAGGACACAGCACACTGATGAATCTGATGTGGACTAGAGAAGTAATATGATGGTGGACAGGGGAGGAGGCTGCTGTGAGGATGTATCATGTCCGCAGTCTTTGTCCACCTCCTGTATCATGTCCGCAACCTCTGTCCACCTCTTGTAGTATGTCCGCAACCTCTGTCCACCTCTTGTAGTATGTCCGCAACCTCTGTCCACCTCTTGTAGTATGTCCGCAGCCTCTGTCCACCTCTTGTAGTATGTCCGCAACCTCTGTCCACCTCTTGTAGTATGTCCGCAGCCTCTGTCCACCTCTTGTAGTATGTCCGCAGCCTCTGTCCACCTCTTGTAGTATGTCTGCAGCCTCTGTCCACCTCTTGTAGTATGTCCGCAGCCTCTGTCCACCTCTTGTAGTATGTCCGCAGCCTCTGTCCACCTCTTGTAGTATGTCCGCAACCTCTGTCCACCTCTTGTAGTATGTCCGCAGCCTCTGTCCACCTCTTGTAGTATGTCCGCAACCTCTGTCCACCTCTTGTAGTATGTCCGCAGCCTCTGTCCACCTCTTGTAGTATGTCCGCAGCCTCTGTCCACCTCTTGTAGTATGTCCACAGCCTCTGTCCACCTCTTGTAGTATGTCCGCAGCCTCTGTCCACCTCTTGTAGTATGTCCGCAGCCTCTGTCCACCTCTTGTAGTATGTCCGCAACCTCTGTCCACCTCCTGTAGTATGTCCGCAGCCTCTGTCCACCTCTTGTAGTTTGTCCGCAACCTCTGTCCACCTCCTGTAGTATGTCCGCAGCCTCTGTCCACCTCTTGTAGTATGTCTGCAGCCTCTGTCCACCTCTTGTAGTATGTCCGCAACCTCTGTCCACCTCCTGTAGTATGTCCGCAGCCTCTGTCCACCTCCTGTAGTATGTCCGCAGCCTCTGTCCACCTCCTGTAGTATGTCCACAGCCTCTGTCCACCACTTGTAGTATGTCCGCAGCCTCTGTCCACCTCCTGTAGTATGCCTGCAGCCTCTGTCCACCTCCTGTAGTATGTCCGCAGCCTCTGTCCACCTCTTGTAGTATGTCCGCAGCCTCTGTCCACCTCCTGTAGTATGCCTGCAGCCTCTGTCCTTCTCCTGTAGTATGTCTGCAGTCTCTGTCCTTCTCCTGTAGTATGTCCGCAGTCTCTGACCATCTCTTGTCTCTTATCATGTCTGCAGTCTTTGAGGGGATCCTAGAAAGGATTCAAGAGTGGGAGCGCTGCCGGGATGGGGGTTACGGGAAGAGACAGACACGTGTGGACTATGGAGAGGAGACTATAGAATAGCCACCAAGCTGGAGCCATCTGACTGAGCCCTGCTGGGTGCACCTGAGAGGAGGTCAGTGACAGTGCCGCCAGGCCAGTCTGGGGGGGGGTGTCAAGGATGTAAGGCGGGAGTGAATACAATAATGTAAGGGGGCACTGATATAAAGGTTCCCCCCTATATTAGTAATCCCCCCTTACCTTAGTGTATTCACACTGCGGAAGGTGGTCTCTGGTCACCATCCTGCAGACTCTGATGTAAGGAAGAACTCTCTGCTGGCTGGGTTATAGTAACCTGACCTTCATGTAAATTGAGAAATATGTTTTTTGACTTTTGTTTAACTTAAACACATTGCTAATAGCACTAGCTATGTGTTTATAGTTCAAATATTAATATTTGCAATGTTTAGCAGTAAAAACAGTAATTTTAGGTTCTTTTTTGCAGTGTCAGTAAAAAATGTGGATCTGCCAGTAAATTTCATGGGCTTTTTTTGCCAGTAAAAAATTGGCACCGTTTGTAAATTTTGACGTTCTTCCAGTAAATTTCACTTCGGGGGGTTGGCAACACTGCTTGTTTCAGACCTTTGGCTTGTTCTTTGACTACAGTTCTGCTTGAGGTTTTGGCCAGGCTTTGAGAGACAGGTAAATGGCCTTCACCTATAGCAAGGCCTTATTTAAAGGAGAACTAAAGTTCCAATATTGTTGGCTGCAAGAAAGCAGTTTTTCTTGTTTTGTTTTTATTGCAGAAGAGACATGAAATGTCTCATTTGTAGTAAAATACACTTACCTGCCTGTTTGCAGCCTCCCCTGGCTTTTAAACTGAGCTGGGCATGCACAGATCAGCTTACAACTTCCATCCCAGACCCTGTGCATCAGAATGATGACCTTGTACACATGCCCAGGTGTGATGTCACCCTGCGCCGGCCAGTGAAGGTGGCTGAAAACCAGCATACAGGCAAGAGGCCAATGTCAGTGAGGGACAGCACTATTGAAGGAAAGGTGAATATAAGCTGCCTTTAGTTCCAATTTAAATTTGCTCAAATCTCTACAGTATACTTTTATCTACAGATGACCCTTACTTGCATGGGTAAATGGGAACTAACCCTTTAGAGGTGTCAGTAATAATGTCTAGAGATTCAGAGGGAATGCAGGAGGCAGCTTTGTATTGCAGTAGAGGTTGGTCAATGACAGACATATGTGTGTATCTTGACAAACGTGTGAGAACTTTCACAGCCTTCCCCAACCCAACCATGTAATGTTATCATCCAATTTGGATATCCAATATTAGAATATTAAGGACCCATTCACCATATTAATCCTCTGTGTCAGATGGGGCCACATGTTTACCTTATGAAAAACTACCCTTTAATTACAAGTGTAAGTAGACGTCTCGCTTCTAATTGCTTAATAAAATGCAGTAAATCTTCGGCACACACCCTCCGCTCTGGATGACACTCAAATCTACACATCTTCCTCCACTCAGTCAGCAAGGATAAACACATTATTGCTGCTGTCAGGCTGGTGTAAATATAATAACAAGGATTGTAAATCATTTTATTAACCAGTTTTCATCAATGTTACAATTTATATGATGCTAAAATAATTTCATGCCCCTGGCCAATACCCTTCTCTATTTAAAACTGATATTTCTCCGACTGAGTTGTCAAGTTGAGTCACCTGCCATCTTGTTATATCCTTTGGAGGCTGAGCAACAGTGCTTCTTTATGGGATTTTATACCTCCCTATAACTGCAAGTCAGAAGGAACAATCCAATGATGTAGCAGCCATTGGGTAGAACCATAGTCCATTGTCCTTTTGCTTTTTTTTTTTTAAATCAGAAAATTCTTTATTGAGCCACAAAAGACAAATTACATAGTAGACAATTGAGCATTAAATATGACATAATATATGTTATGAACACAGAACATTCAATGCTGTCTTGACCATATATATTCAATGAAAGTAAAGATTGTTACAGCAGTGGCATCAAATAGGTTTTACATTTATTTAACAACACACCGTATTGCGTAAGAGAACAAAAATTCTCCCACCCAACACAGCTACCAGATGACAAACTGGTCATCTAACCATAAACCTTGCTCCTGGTCTGCCCCAATTGGTTTTAGCCTCCCGGATAAGCATCATAAATACACCAATTACCGCCTCTGTCAGGCAAGCTGTATACACTTAAACTTGAAATATTCTGTGCATAATTAATTGTGGGGGTGCCAATCCCGGGGAATCCAACCAAGGTTGCCATATAGAGTTAAATTTTCGAGATGCATTTCTATGCTGATATGTTAGATGTTCTCTGATAAGGATATAATTTACTTGTTCTATCCATTGTTTTTTGGTAGGAACATTTACAGATAGCCAGAATCTGGCCACCAACTTATGGGCCAGATATAATAATCTGATTATTGCTATATTGTTAGGAGGGGGGTATATTTCTTCATCAATTGCTCCCAGAATACTTATCAGAGGATCCAAGGGGACCCTTATTTGAAATACTGATGAGATTGTATCTGTAATATCGCCCCAATAACGGTGTAGTTTGGGGCAGCGCCACATCAAATGGATCAGTGACCCCTCTTCTCCACACCGTTTAGGGCACAAGGGAGAATCCCTTCTGCCCCATCTATGTAGTTGTATTGGCGTACGATAAGCTCTGTGTAGCAAGAATAAATGCGACAGTCTGTGTGTTTGTGATACAGAAGTTAATGGCCCTGTCTGAAGGCATGTATCCCAGATATCTTCACTCACCTCTCCCAGGTCCTCTATCCATCTACGTCTGCATGGTAAATTTGCAGTGTCTTGTGTAGCAAAAAGCAAATGTGAGTAAATGTGAGATATAAGACCCTTTTTTTCCTGACCATAGAAAATGTCATTAATTAGGGGATGGGTAACAAGTACAAGAGCAGCTGACCGGCCTTGAATCTGAAGGGCATGACGTAACCGAAGATATCGGTAAAATTGATGTCTGGGAAGCCCAAATTCCGATTGCAACTCCATAAAAGATTTTAAAATATTTTGGTGAAATAATTGAGAAATATTATGAATTCCAGCATTTCTCCACAACTGGAAACCCTCCAGTTTATGTACTTCTGCTAGGTTTGGATTGTTCCATAGGGGAGTCTCTGCTAGGAAGCCCAGAACTTGTAATTTAGATTTGACCGTAGACCATAATTTTTTAAGAAGAACTATGGTGGGGGCAATTTGTGGCAGGCGTGATAATCCCGCCTCCAAAACCGCCAGCACCGATGTATTTAATGTTCCAGTTCGCAGCATGCTTTCAACCGAGTCAGAGTCATTTAGCAATCCAAGACCACTTAAGTGTTGCAATTGAGAGGCATAAAAATATAATTTAGGGTTGGGAACCGCCGCTCCACCCCGATCTTTACCATACTGCAAGGTGGAAAGACTTATTCTAGCAACTTTTTTCCTCCAAATTAGGGATCTAAATAATGTCTCAATACGATTAAACCACTTTCGGGGTATCCACTGTGGAGAGTTGTGCATGATGTATAGTAGCTGAGGTCCCCAGACCATTTTGATTAGATTTATTCTACCAATTACTGATAAGGGTAGCTTACACCAAGTATTGCATGTCATTTGAAGTTTTTTGAAAAGAGGTAGTAGATTATCTTCTAAGTATTTTTTTGGGTTGACTGTCACATGTATTCCTAGATATTTAAATGAGGAAACCACTTTAAGCGGTCTTGCACTAGCCGGCAGATCAACCATTGGCTCATCTACCGGGAGAATTACGGATTTACTCCAATTAATGGAGAATCCCGATAATGAACCAAAATGTTGTATTATCTTCATCACATTCGTAAGTGAAGCCTCCACATCCCCCAGGTAAAGCAGAGTGTCGTCCGCATAAAGAGAGATCTTATCAGAAATTGGGCCTCTAACAAAGCCCACAATAGATTGTGAAGATCTTACCACCTCTGCCAGTGGTTCAAGGGCCAGTGAGAATAGCAGGGGTGAGAGTGGGCACCCCTGCCTCGTACCTCTAAAAAGAGGGAATGAATCTGAAAGATCACCATTTACGCGGATCCTAGCTGTGGGGGCCGAATACAGTAGCTTAACCCACTGAATAAAATTAGCTCCTAAGCCAAAGCGCTTCAAGGTTTCCCATAGGTACGGCCATTCGACACTATCGAAAGCCTTGGCAGCATCCAATGAAAGTATTGCTCTTTTACCAGGGTTGTCGACAGGGATCTGGAGGTTAAGAAAAAGTCTTCTTATGTTGAGGGCTGTGGATCTCGACGGGATAAACCCGGATTGGTCCCTATGTACCACTTTGTGTATGACTTTAGCAAGTCTTGTGGCCAGCACCCTTGCCAGCAATTTAACATCTGTTGTCAATAAGGATATGGGCCTATACGAGTCAGGTAGATGTGCCTCTTTACCCGGTTTAAGGAGAAGAACAATAATTGCTTCATTCATGGATTGGGGCAAACTTCCTATTTTTTTGGCATCCTCAAACACTTCCCTTAGGTGTGCAATTAGAGTTTCAGAATAGCGCTTATAAACCTCCGCCGGCAAGCCATCCGATCCCGGAGACTTACCAGGAGAGGAGAGCGCCAACGCCTCCAGTAGCTCCTCAGCCTCAAGAGGAGCGTTCAACTGCGCTACGTCCTGGGGCGGGAGCTGCGGTAATTGGCATTGATCTAGAAAATAATTAATTTCCAACAGGGTAGGATTGACTTTCGTGGAGTATACATCAGCATAGAAATCTCTTAACGTGGATAGTATCTCAGTATGGGAGGAAACCAGAGTGCCCGATGGGCTCATGATTGATTCTATGTGGGATGAACCCCTTTGGGAGCGTATCATCATAGCAAGCATATGTCCCGTGGTTTCTCCTTCCTCAAAATATTTTTGTTGAAGAAAGAACCTCTTTTTTTCTGCAGTGGTTAATATTAGGTGGTTGGCCGTGTGCTGCGCCTCAAGAAAAGACCTCTCGGTACTCT
Organism: Lithobates clamitans; assembly: GCA_037952925.1. Classification (NCBI taxonomy): domain Eukaryota; kingdom Metazoa; phylum Chordata; class Amphibia; order Anura; family Ranidae; genus Lithobates; species Lithobates clamitans. The sequence continues at coordinate 556,913 of JBBGZY010000117.1, read as the reverse complement.
CCGAGTAGGATTCGATAAAGGCAGATTCAGTTCTCTTAACCTCTTTCAATACAGTTTGTTCCCAGTTCTTGGTCTCGGTCTTAATGGTGTTAATAGATCTAATAAATTGGCCTCTCAGAAAAGCTTTTAATGTGTCCCAAAAAATTCCCGGGCTAGATGAAGGTTTGTTAAACTTAATGAAAGATTCTAGATTATCAAAAATGGGGTCAGGTGTAGGAAACAATGACAACCAAAAAGGGTTGAGTTTCCAGTAGTTCCTCTTTAGAACACCCGATGTGGAAATCTCTATACATAGGGGAGAGTGATCAGAAACAGTTCGTACTTCATATTTTGTGGATGTTACTAATGGGAGCATCAAATCATTACCCAGACCGAGATCAATCCTGGATAGACCTTTATGTGTAGCAGAAAAACATGAATAACTTTTTGTCTGCGCATGACTCATCCTCCATACATCTCTCAATCCTAGTTCCGCAATAAGGCGGGCAAAGGACGTCTGTCCTCCTCTCACCCCACCCGAAGGGATCTTTGTGGTCATTTTGTCCAGCTCTGCATCTAAATAATTGTTAAAATCTCCAACAATAATTGCCGGTATCCCCGGATGTTGTGAGAGGAAGGAGGCCAACGTCTTAACGACCTCTATCGAAAAGGGAGGTGGTATATATATATTTCCAATAATGCATTGTAACCCATCTAATGAGCATACCAGAAAAATATAGTGACCATGAGGGTCAACAATCGATAATGTATGAGTAAAACTTATATTTTTGCCTACTAGAATGCTGACACCCCTAGCATAGGAAGAGAAGACAGAGTGAAACTGAACGGTAAATAATTTTGTAGAGAATGGGGATTCCTGAGCAGGTAACATGTGTGTCTCTTGAAGACATACTACTGAAGATCCCATGCGTTGAAGCATATGCAATACAGCTAGGCGTTTCACTCTGTCTCCCAGGCCCCTGACATTCCAGCTAGCAAGCATTATCTGTTTAGCCATAACGCATTAAAACATAAATAAATGAAGGTAAGTTATATAGGACACGTAGAGAATGCTCCAGCGAGCCGCCATTATTATGTTGAACAAAACCATATAGATAAGGCAGTCCTTGGTGTAACTTCCTCAGGCCAGATAGAAATCGTTGAAGCAGTACCAAGAGCAATGAAGTAACTGTGTCCCTGGGGACAAAAATCAAAAAGAAAACAGCAAAATAAAACAGAAACTGTAGCGTCCACGTAGGACCCGCAACTGGGGGGGAGTTCTCTGGACTTACAATATATATATATATATATATATATATATATATATATATTGTAAGTCCAGAGAACGGAGTCTCTTTTTAATATCGTTGAACTGGGCCCTCTGCTTTTGTACATCAGCTGAGAAGTCTGGAAACAGTGATATTTTGGAGTTTTCAATCACCAGGGCATCTCCCAGAGTGCGGGCTTTTGATAGAATTATGTCTCTGTCTCTGTAATGAAGCATTTTGAAAAGAAATGCTCTAGGAGGATTGCCTGGGGGCAAGGGCCTAGATGGAACCCTATGCGCCCGCTCCACTGCAAACATGGGGGAGAACGAGTCTTTCCCAAATTTGTCCAGCAGCCATTTTTCAATAAAATCGACCGGATTCCTGCCTTCCATTTTTTCAGGGATGCCAATAGCTCTGACATTGTTTCTGCGTAGTCTGTTTTCTAAATCATCGAGTTTTGCAGCATGTTTAGCTACCATTATTTGTTGAGCATGTGAGTCCCTTTGCATGGGGGCCCAGTCATCTTCTATGGTGCTAATACGTCCCTCAATGGCAGAGGTCCGATCCCTTAATTTTTGCATATCCTGACGCAGGAAAGACATCTCTGTCTTCATCCCCTTAACCTCTGATGCAAGTGCTGTGATAGAGAGATTACATGAGGTGACAGCTGAGAAGATATCTCTCAATGTGGGTTCCTGTTCAGGCGAGCTCGCGGTTTGGGCCTTGTGTGATCTATGGGGCATAGGTAGATTACTCACAGTGTCCCAGGGCAGCAGAGCAGCGTGCGGATCTTCCAGGGGAACAGTGTCATCTGCCTCCGATTGCGAACCGCTTCGGCTCTCCGCTCCATTGCCGTTCGTTTCTGGTAAGTCCCATACTTCAGACTGAGGGAAAAGCTTCTGCACGGCCTCCCTGTGTATCGCTGTGGCTGACTTGAATGCCGCGCCGCCATCTTGGGCCTCGTGGTCTGGAGCGGAGCGGGCCGTAGAGCCGCGTCTGGGGTGTTTAGCAGCCATGCTGGTATGTCTCCGTGAGCGGGCGATCGTAGCTGGTGTACCGGGGGGTAGTCTGGTGCAAGGTTCGGTCTGTCAGCAGAGATTTGCAGGATAACTGAGCAGATTTTCGGCGGAGCTCACAAGATGTGCGACTGACTACATCTGCTGCCAAGCCACGCCCCCGTCCTTTTGCTTTTTGATTGTTTTTTCCTCCCACTGTTTGGGTCTTCGTTTACCTTCTCTGCTAAAAAGAAGAATAGATTCAGCTCTTTTAGTATTTCCTCATATGTCATTTATTATACTATGATTATTATTTTTGGGTAAAGCTGAACTCCAGGCAAACAACTGGATAACCAAATCAAAATACATATAAGGGAGCATTTTTACCAGACAAAGAATTTGTGTTTCTGTCCATTCTCAACAGCCTCGTCTTGAAAGGCTGGAGACCTGATTATTCTCTGCTGAAGTTCAATAAAAGCTTTGGGCAATTATAAAAAAAATACTGTATCTGATGGCTTTTAATAAACAAACCCTTACCAGCCCAGGAATCCAGTGCTGTCCTCACCCGAGCTAGTTCTTCGCCGATCTTCAGGTCCCCGAAATAACGAATGCCGTTCCATCTAAACGTATGGAACGTAACAAATTGATATTAATAAAAACTATCATTATAGTTATAAACTTAATATTTTAATTATAACAGAAATTATCCGAATATTTTTTGTTCTTTCGGATTTTCAAATTTTCAGATTTTTGTTCTTTTGAATTTTCGGGTTTTTGTTCTTATTTTTGGATTTTCGGATTTTCAAGGTATCAATATAAATACCACAACACAGTATATAAAGGTTGGAGATACTATTGGTTTTATTTAATATGATTTAAATCAGTTTCTCAACTTAGTAAATGGGAAGGGTGAAAAAAAATCATGGAGAAAAGGGATGAAATAAAAAAGGAAGGGGTAGGGGGGAACAAAAAAAAATATAAAAAAAAACATGCATAATTTGTAAACATATGCAGCTTATACAAAATTAAAAAAATAATATAAGGCAAAAAACAAAAATAATTAACAATTTATTTATTTTTGGTATCGAGTCCAGAGATTTTTTTTTTTACAATAAATCCAGTGACTTGAAGCAATCTTATGTCAAAATCACTTCTTTGGATCATGGACCCTACCTAAGGCACAAAAAGTGAGTTAAGGTTGTTTTACATGCTAAAAAATCATGTATCATGCAATACTGGATCTTACATTTCTTGGAGCTTAATCCAAGATTAGGACATGAATTGAATTGAATTGGCATTTCGTTGTTCAACATAAAAACATTCACAATTTACAAGGTATAACGCCTTCTATGTTGTAGTATACAATGTGTGCCAAGGCAATAAACTGCCCATTCGGTAGAGCCCTACTTTGATGTCTGGTACATAGGACATGTGCCCCATCTGTATGTTTCCTTCGTCTTACAATAATTGACAGATGTACATAGTCACTTTGTGTAGTTTTATCTCTCAAAGTAATGCCCCGTACACACGGTCGGACTTTGTTCGGACATTCCGACAACAAAATCCTAGGATTTTTTCCGACAGATGTTGGCTCAAACTTGTCTTGCATACACACGGTCACACAAAGTTGTCGGAAAATCCGATCGTTCTGAACGTGGTGACGTAAAACACGTACGGCGGGACTATAAACAGGGCAGTGGCCAATAGCTTTCATCTCTTTATTTATTCTGAGCATGCGTGGCATGTCCGTCGGATTTGTGTACACACAATTGGAATTTCCGACAATGGATTTTGTTGTCGGAAAATTTTATATCCTGCTCTCAAACTTTGTGTGTCGGAAAATCTGATGGAAAATGTCAGATGGAGCCCACACACGGTCGGAATTTCCGACAACACGCTCCGAATGGACATTTTCCATCGGAAAATCCAACCATGTGTACGGGGCATTAGAGTGCAATGAAATGTAAGCACTGGGCTAAATGACACCATTTTAGAAATAAGATTTTACTTTTGCCACCCAAAGCCAAAGTTTATGCGTGACCTCTTTTAATTGTGTATGTTGGCAGGAAAACTAGTATTAATCCTAATTGTTTTAGCTAGTAATCTGTCCTTGACTTTATTTGTTTGTCTATCTGTATCAGATAATACTACACATTTACATGCTTTCATGAGATGTTAATGTTTAAAGCCTTGTTAACTGAGGCAGGGCCAGTACAAGGGGGTGGATGCCCTGGGTGGTACAATTTGCTGGAGGGAGGGGGGCGCAGGTGAAGTACCAGCAGTGTGCTTTACAACTGTGTGTGTGACTGTACACACTAGCCGCTAATAACTGTAATCAGGGCCGATCCCAGGTTGGTGCCACGAGCTAAGGAAGAGGTGCCGAAGCCCAGTTGCCGCGGATCCCCCTCCCACGCGCTCTCCCCGTCGGCAAATGATAGGGGGAACTGTGCTGCCCCCCTCCTCCCCCATCCCCTGCTCGGCCTCCGCTGTCAGTAGAGGGCTTTGTTTCCTGCCCATTCCCCCTCCCTCCTTCGGTCAGCAGCAGGGTGAGTGGCTGTATCTCTGTGTGGATAGAGCAGCTGCAGGATCTTCTTTCCCCCCTTCTCATGCTGCTGTGCTTAGGAGCGCCCTCTCCTTCCTATTGGGCAGGGGAAAAAAATCAAAAAAAAGGAGCACAAAGGAGGATCATGGGACATGTAGTCCCGAGGGTTGGCCCATTGCAATCCTAAGAGGGAAACCGCAGCCCCCAGCATGCCCAACTGAAAGGGAGGGAGAGAGAGACAGGCTATGGATGGCAAGTGACATGTTGCATTTGGCAGCAGTTGGCGGTGGCAAGTGACATCTGGCAGCAGCTGACAGTGATAAGTGACAATTTGCATCTGGCAGCAGGTGACCATGGTAAGTGACATGTTGCATCTAACAGCAGGTGACGGTGGCAAATGACATGTGGCATCTGTAGCATGTCTTTGGAGTGTGGGAGGAAACCGGAGTACCCGGAGGAAACCCACGCAGGCACAGGGAGAACATGCAAACTCCAGGCAGGTAGTGTCGTGGTTGGGATTTGAACCAGTGACCCTTCTTACTGCTAGCCGAGAGTGCTACCCACTACACCACTGTACAATAAGCATAGTACTCCACTGGCTTTGGAACTTCAACTTCCTGTGTCTGTTGCAGCTAAGGTGACCAAATTTTTTACATGAAATTCGGAGACATATTTTTTTTTTTTTATTGGCAAATGGTAAACTATTTTATAAGCATATTTTCCTCAAATGATATATGGTATGTGTTTATGGAATGATTGCATGATATATGCGTTATTTCTCACATTTCGTTCATGAGATTAAAAAAAAGATACTTCTTAGAATTTTTTTCTCTGTAATTCAAGTCTATAATGTGTATTGATGTGATTCTTAGAATTATTTGGGATATGGATGCCAAATGTTAAGAAGATAAGATAGAGAAAAAACTTTTCAATGTATATTTTGTATTTTCTTCTTACCAAACAACAATAGGTTCAACTGGTTCAATAGCAATATAAATTAATAATTCAGAACAGTAAAAGATTGCATAGTAACACGCACCCATATGACATTTTTATCATTTATTTCTCACAAATAGAGCTTTCTTTTTTTGCTAAACAATCGTAAAAATAAACGATAATTTTTGAAAAAAAAAAAAAAAATTTCGTTTCTGTTAGAAAATTTTGTAAATAAGTAATTTTTCTCCTTCACTGATATGCGGTGATGAGACTGCATTGATGGGCACTGATATGCAGCAATGATGGGCACTGATAAGTGGCAAGGATGGGCACTGATATGCGGTAATGATGGGCACTGATAGGTGGGCACTGATATGTGGCAATGATGGGCACTGATAAGCGGCAATGATGGGCACTGATAGGCGGCAATGATGGGCGCTAATAGGCGGCAATGATGGGCACTGATATGTGGCAATGATGGGCACTGATATGCAGCAATGATGGGCACTGATAGGCGGCAATGATGGGCACTGATAGGCAGCACTGATATGCGGCAATGATGGGCACTGATAGGCGACAATGATGGACACTGATAGGCAGCACTGATACGTGGCAATGATAGGCACTGATATGCGGCAATGATGGACACTGATAGGTGGCACTGATATGTGGCAACGATGGGCACTAATAGGTGGCGCTGATATGTGGCAATGATGGGCACTGATAGGTGGCAAGTATGGGCACTGACAGGCAGCACTGATATGCGGTAATGATGGGCACTCATAGGCAGCACTGATATGTGGCAATGATGAGCACTGATAAGCGGCAATGATGGGCACTAATAGGCAGCAATGATGGGCACTAATAGGCAGCACTGATGGGCACTGGTAGGCAGCAATGATGGGCACTGGTAGATGGCAATGATGGGCGCTGATGAGGCTGCACTAATGGGCACTGATAGGCGGCAATGATGAGCACTAATACAGGGCAATGATGGGCAGCAACGACAGGCATTATTGATAAGGAAGGGGGGAGGCACTGATACAAGGGGACTGCGAGCTAATAGGGGTCTCTAAGGGGGGTGCTGCTGATCTAATGGTTGATCACCAACCATTAGATCAGCAGTCTGTAACCCCTCTTAGTGACTCCCATTAACTTGCCGTCCCCTTATATCAGTGCACCCCCACCCCCTTCCGTAGAGATCTCCAGAGATCAGAGTGACCCCCGCTCTATATATCAGAGCCCCTTGCCCTCTTAACACATCCATTCAGATTGCCTTACCAGCAGGACCCGGGAGCTACTGCAACCAAGAAGGGAAGTGTGAGAGCCGAGCTGGGAGGTGGAGCTGCTCTAGGGCTATTTACCCCCCACTATGCAGTGTGAATGGCAGAAAAAGCATGTCATTGGTTGCTAGCAGAGGCGGCTCTAGGCTTGGTGAGGCCTTAGGCAAAACTTAGACATGAGGTCCCACTTACGCCCGTCATGAGAAAAATAATTAAAGCAATTAAAATTAACAATATAAATTACATACAGTGGGTATAGAAAAGAATCCCACCCCTTTAAAATAATCCCATTTTGTTGCTTTGCAGCCTGAAATTAAGACAGACACTGTTTTTGTTTTATCTAGCTGTATTTACTAGTGCAACTTATAACATCAAATTGAAAGATATAACAGCAACATGTCAGAAAAAAATTGCCGCCTGTCTGAAAGAGATTGCTCTGTCACTGCAGAGGACACTGGGTAGTGGCATACATAAAACAACTGAAACAGGCTGCATACTATGCTGGCTCCGACCACAAGCCCTCCCTTCCTCCCACCCTTGAACCTCCCTGCCACTTTATTACCCTTTCTTAAGTCCCTGCACACAAACCCTCATGACAAAGCTGCCGACTTATCTCCCCTCCTGTAGCCTGCATCCCTTCCAACTGGATCTCTAAAGCTTGGTAATTCTCTCCCTTTCTGCCAGCGCCTGTAAGCAGCAGCCGCCCCGGATTTATAGATGCTCCGCCTCCACCTCGGTTTCTTTTTCTTTTTTATTTAGCCAGCACTGCAGAACCATAGAGGAGAGGGAAGGAATGTTGGAAAGTGCTCGGGGAGATGGCAGCACTGCTGGAGTGCCAGAGCTTACAAGAAGAGAGCACCAAGGGAGCAATGGAGAGTGCTGAGGAGACACAGAGGAAGCGGCGGGGTTTGGGATTTTACCACCTCCACTATCCTGGCACCCCAAGTGGCTGCCTTATGCTGATGCCAGCCCTGGGCATGTTTGCAGAGGAAGTGATGTGGCCTTTTACAGGGAACGGGGCCGTCTTTAATATTGATTGGACCCTGGGAAAACATTTTCTTGATCTGACTCTATACATTATAGCTTGTTTTGGAGACTGCATTCCAGTATGTCCAGCTGCTGAGATTTTGGGGGCCTCAACTGCAGCCCCTGACACACCAAAGGGTTGTGCATATTATTTAGTGCTAAAGGTACTACGGGAGATAATCAGAGACTACAGACATAGTACAGGAGACGGTCAGAGTCTGCACATAGTGTACAGGAGATGATCAGAGATTGCACATAGTATACAGGAGATGATCAGAGATTGCACATAGTATACAGGAGATGATCAGAGATTGCACATAGTATACAGGAGATGATCAGAGATTGCACATAGTATACAGGAGATGATCAGAGATTGCACATAGTGTACAGGAGATGATCAGAGTCTGCACATAGTATACAGGAGATGATCAGAGTCTGCACATAGTGTACAGGAGATGATCAGAGTCTGCACATAGTATACAGGAGATGATCAGAGTCTGCACATAGTATACAGGAGATGATCAGAGTCTGCACATAGTATACAGGAGATGATCAGAGATTGCACATAGTGTACAGGAGATGATCAGAGTCTGCACATAGTGTACAGGAGATGATCAGAGTCTGCAGATAGTGTACAGGAGATGATCAGAGTCTGCACATAGTGTACAGAAGATGATCAGAGTCTGCACATAGTATACAGGAGATGATCAGAGTCTGCACATAGTGTACAGGAGATGATCAGAGTCTGCACATAGTGTACAGGAGATGATCAGAGTCTGCACATAGTGTACAGGAGATGATCAGAGTCTGCACATAGTATACAGGAGATGATCAGAGTCTGCACATAGTATACAGGAGATGATCAGAGATTGCACATAGTATACAGGAGATGATCAGAGATTGCACATAGTATACAGGAGATGATCAGAGATTGCACATAGTGTACAGGAGATGATCAGAGTCTGCACATAGTGTACAGGAGATGATCAGAGTCTGCACATAGTATACAGGAGATGATCAGAGTCTGCACATAGTGTACAGGAGATGATCAGAGTCTGCACATAGTATACAGGAGATGATCAGAGTCTGCACATAGTATACAGGAGATGATCAGAGTCTGCACATAGTATACAGGAGATGATCAGAGATTGCACATAGTATACAGGAGATGATCAGAGTCTGCACATAGTATACAGGAGATGATCAGAGTCTGCACATAGTATACAGGAGATGATCAGAGTCTGCACATAGTGTACAGGAGATGATCAGAGTCTGCACATAGTATACAGGAGATGATCAGAGTCTGCACATAGTGTACAGGAGATGATCAGAGACTGCAGACATAGTACAGGAGACCGTCAGAGTCTGCACATAGTATACAGGAGATGATCAGAGACTGCTCATAGTATACAGGAGACGGTCAGAGACTGCACATAATATACAGGAGATGATCGGAGACTGCACATAGTATACAGGAGATGATCAGAGATTGCACATAGTATACAGGAGATGATCAGAGATTGCACATAGTATACAGGAGATGATCAGAGATTGCACATAGTATACAGGAGATGATCGGAGACTGCACATAGTATACAGGAGATGTCATGATCAGAGACTGCACATAGTATACAGGAGAGGATTGGAGACTGCACATAATATACAGGAGAGGATTGGAGACTGCACATAGTATACAGGAGAGGATTGGAGACTGCACATAATATACAGGAGAGGATTGGAGACTGCACATAATATACAGGAGAGGATTGGAGACTGCACATAATATACAGGAGAGGATTGGAGACTGCACATAATATACAGGAGAGGATTGGAGACTGCACATAATATACAGGAGAGGATTGGAGACTGCACATAATATACAGGAGACAGTCAGAGTCTGCACATAATATACAGGAGATGATCAAATATATTCTATATCAATAATGTCAGCAATCTGGAGGCACTTTCATCCCCATATAGTTAAACTGTCCCTTATATGAAAACCATTTTGGTAAATACAATCAGCTCTGCAATAACTCGCAGGAACAACTAAGTAGCCATTTAAAAAATTCTACCTTACTGCAATGTACAGCTTCTAAAAAGCAAACTCAAATGTTCTTCAGGTGCAGTACTTACTTCAGGTAAACAAGAAAGCACAGGGAACAGTCTTGTTCCCCGCCCGTTCCGATCCAACCCACTCCAGTCGCCTCTTCTGAGTCACAAGTGGAGGTCTGGGGAAGGGGGAGGGTTACAGTATAGTGCAGAATGCTGAGTGGCTGAGCGGTGGCGGGGGCGGAGCAATCGTCACTGTTGCAGCCCTGCAGTGTCAAACAATCCCCTCCGCTCCACTTCTTATTCAGCTGGACACTGTATGCAGCAGTGAATACCTGCCGCTGACCCTCCCGCTATCGGTCTCCCTCCACACTAAGCGCCGGCAGCTGCTTTTTAAAGACGGCCTTGCCGCCGACCGGGGGACATTCCATACCACACGTTAGGCAAATTAGGTGGGCGTGAGGCCCCCATGAGGGCGAGGCCTAAGGCGGCCGCCTAATTTGCCTAATTAAAGAGCCGCCTCTGGTTGCTAGGACAGCAACCAATGACTGCAAAGGAGATAATGGAGGTGGCGGAGGGGGGTGAGAGCGGCAGAAAGGCGCAGCCTGGACTGCCTGGGGCAATACCAGACAGGTGGCAACCCTATCCAGGGACAGAACTGGGCACAGACTTGGTCCGGGGACAATGTCCTCAGTCCGGGGATGTCTGGTCACCCGAGTTGCAGCACTCTTTTTTCTAGATACAATTGCACCACGCTGGGGTCAATAGAACAAAAAAAGATTTCACTTTGTGACTTCTTAATAAAGTTCTAACAAGAAAAGTTACAGTGCAATCCGCTGTTTACAACCCATCAGCACTGTTGCTTTCACATCACACACATGACTGCTGAGGTTCAATAAGCCCAGGTCCCATCCGACTTACATGACCACTTAACATACCTTACCCCTTCTTCCCATCCAATAAAAAACCACATACAACCATTAACGTTGGAAAGGGCAAGGCCACAGCTTTATTTTAACTCAAACATACAGCAGATATTTAAACCGTGCCAGTCACAGTTGCACTGTGAGCACTCAAAAATACAAAAATAAAAGGGAGATGAAGGAGGGGCCTGTCCTTACCATAAGTGCCGGACCGGCCGTTAATCTCCCAATTACCAACAGTGCATAAAAAAGGTTGCATATTTGCTGGCAAGGTCACCAAAACCGCAACACGCTGTGACATACCATACATTAGGGCGGGAGGGTGGGCAGCTCTTCCATGCTTCCGTCCGAAAAGGACCATAATCCCCTGGGGTGACGAACTCCTCAGGCCCAACCCTTTGTCCCCCCTGTGCCAATCCTGGGATAGCCAAAAATTACTTTAACTCCTCCCTGGCCATGCCCCCATCAGTCAGGGCTCTCTTTCCCTAGAAGGCTCAAGAGGCCTTCAGGTGCACACTGCTGGTGTAAACCAGTCATTTAACAGCGGTATAGCCACCTGTAAGGTCAATTTAAATTGACAGCAAAGAGACGGTTCTATCAGTTCTCTTTTCTGACCTTCCACTGTTCATTAACACCACTTCACTTCTGGAAGATTTTACCCCTTTATGACCAGGGCATTTTTTGCTATTTGGCACTGCACTACTGTTCTAACTTAACTACAAGCCCATAAACTTTATCTCCAGGGACATATAGGGCTTATACGACCTGATCTTCTATTTATCCCTTGCATTGATTCAGACAGTTTAACTTAATGAATAAACTCACATGTTGAGGAAGCCAGACAAGGAAAATCTTTCGAATGTTCAGTTTAACCACTTCAGCCCTGGAAGGATTTACCCCCTTGATGACCAGGCTATGTTTTGCAATATGGCACTGCGTTACCTTTTTGCGCGGTTGTGCGATACCGTACCCAAATAAAACTGATGTCCTTTTCCCCCCACAAATAGAGCTTTCTTTTGGTGGTATTTAATCACCTCTGCAGTTTTTATTTTTTGCGCTATAAACAAAAGAAGACAGACAAAAAAAATATATTTTTTTACTTTCTGCTATAATACATATACCCTGAAAAATGTAAAAAAATTAATTTCTTCATAAATTTAGGCCAATGTGTATTCTGCTACATATTTTTGGTAAAAAAAAACCCAATAAGCATTTATTGATTGGTTTGCGCAAAAGTTATAGCGTTTACAAACTATAGGATACATTTATGGACTTTTAATGTTTTTACCGGTAATAGCGGCGATCAGCGGTTTATAGCGGGACTGCGACATTGCGGCGGACAAATCTGACCCTAAGTGACACTTTTTGTGGACCAGTGACTCCAATACAGTGATCTGTGCTAAAAAAAATGCATGTCCATGTTCTCCCCTATCAGAACGGGGATCTGCCTTGTTTACATAAGCAGATCCCAGTTCTGATTCTCTGTGAAGCGATCTGCCGGACACGCACAACGGCCCCTCCTCCGTGCAGTGCGTGCGCGCCCACACTATCTATTGCATGAAACAATGTACAGGTACATTGTTTTGCGCAGTAGAGCCGCCGTGCAGCAGTATATATGTGCTGGGCGGTCCTTAAGTGGTTAATGGAGGATACTCATAGGTCAAAAACATTAATGTTGTAAGCCACATGGAAAGATGTCTACACCATAACAATATACTGGAGAATGGTTAGACAGCTTAGACAGGAGAAAGCACCTAAAGACACAGAGCAAGGATAAACCAAGCTATGGACACAGAGAAATAATAATTCACATATTGTAACACAACAGCTACTCTAGTAATTGAGCGGTCATGCAACACTGTACCCAAACTAAATTTATATAATTTTCCCCCATAAATAGAGCTTTCTTTTGGTGGTAATTGATCACCACTGTTTGTTTTTTTTATTATTATTATATAAACGCAAAAAGACCAAAAATTTTGAAAAAAAAACATATTTCCTGGTGCCTCCATGGCAGCATACCTGTGATAAGCTCTGCCCCGGAGTCTTCCCCTCAGGATAGTGAATACATTATAAAAGAAAGAACCACCCCCCCCCCCCCAACATTCTCCTTTTTTTCCTCATACCTGATGGATAGTGGTGTTGTGTGTCCTTACCACTGCCATGTGCAGCTTCTGTCTGGGTTCAGGCCTCTCCCAGATGCGGTCCCCTTCCTTGGGCTGCTAAAAGCGCTGATAAGAGGGGAGCCCATTCTGAGGGTCTTTTGGAGCAGCAGCAGTCTCCCATCTTGTAGCATTGAGTCCTGCATATCAGGTTTGGCTGGTACCTTTCTCTGTGTGGGCAGGTAAGGCAGCTTCGCTTTCCTATTTTTTTGGTCTTGCCATATTTCATATTGCCTTTATTGTCTAGTTTACTTTAATTCCTATTCTCTGCTTTCGGTCCTGTGGCAACCCTCGTGTGCGGCGAGCGCATTCGCGCCATCGGTATAGGCTTTTCTCTATTCACTGTAGGTTCCGAAGGTGGGGGTGGGCTCTGTCGACGCTGTTTGTCGTATGGCGCATGCGCGAGAGGCTGACGCCTTCAGCGCCATCTTACTTGAGGGAAAATCCCTGTGGTTTTTCCCTTACTGTAGTGTTCTTAAGGGGGCGGGTTCCTAGCAGACTGCTCGCACCTTCCCTCCTTCCTTTGCTCTATTTAGGGCAGGAGGAAGGGTTAGGGTATTAATCTGCACTTGACAAGCAGGTCCATAACTTGAGTACTTTGGCCTTTAAGCGTGTGCTGAATTTCAGGTGGGTATCGGTTGTTGCTAATTAAAATTTGTTTTGGACAAATTTTTACTTGTAGTAGAGGGGGAAGGAGAGAAGTAGGACAGGGTAGGTGCGGCATGAAAATCTTTCTTATGCCCCGTACACACGGTCGAATTTTCCGATGGAAAATGTCCGATCGGAGCGTGTTGTCAGAAATTCCGACCGTGTGTGGGCTCCATGGGACATTTTCCATCGGATTTTCCGACACACAAAGTTGGAGAGCAGGAGATAAAATTTTCCGACAACAAAATCCATTGTCAGAAATTCCGATCGTGTGTACATAAATCCGACGGACAAAGTGCCCCTAATGCTCAGAATAAATAAAGAGATGAAAGCTATTGGCCACTGCCCCGTTATAGTCCCGACGTACATGTTTTACGTCACCGCGTTTAAAACGATCGGATTTTCCGACAACTTTGTGTGACCGTGTGTATGCAAGACAAGTTTGAGCCAACACCCGTCGGAAAAAATCCTAGGATTTTGTTGTCGGAATGTCCGAACAAAGTCCGACCGTGTGTACGGGGCATTAGAGTTTTCTGTCCTTAGGAATGTGTTTTAAAAAAATATATATATATGGGGGGGGGGTTGAAGGGTGAGGTTCTTTTTCACCCTTCCTTATTTGGTATATTTAATTTCTCCTTTTATTTCTGACTTTCTCCATTGCCTTTCTGCTACTGCCTGCCCCACGGTAATGAGTCAGCTGCCATTAGTTCAAGACCCTCGCTTCCGTAGGTAAGGGCATGCACTCAGTTCTCACGGTTTAAAAAAAAAAAAAAAGAAAAGAAAATAATGAGTGAAGAACTGTTGTTGTTTTTATTTTTTCTTGGAGTTCAAAGAGTGCCTTGGGCTGTTACTTTCATTTCAGCCCTATACGCCAAAAAGAGTCTAAATCTGGCCGCCACAGGGTCATCCCCAGCCAAGTTCCAGTCACAGATGTTCAGCTAGCTCGCGACGCCTTGTAGGTGAAAAGTCGGCTTCGTAGAGACACTGTTCGTCTAGTTCTCCCAGACCAGAAAGCTCTAAGAGGTGTCGGGCTTGCGGAGTCACCACTATGGCAGTTAAGCTGATCTGCAGAAACTGTTTCGGAGCAATGCTGAACAGGGAGAGGCTGAGGCCTGGCAAATGACCGACTTATTCAAATAGTCGTCAAAATCTAGCTAACAGAGCTAATGGATTTGACGCCTTATCATCACAGCAAGTGGATAGGACCCAACTTCAGATTCTGTCCTCCGATACCCTTACCACCTCTGGGCCTGTAATGGTCACTTCAGTGCCTCCCCTTCCAGCATCAGGGGACAGAGATGACTCTGAAGAGTCAGCAGATGAATCCGACCCATCAGGACTCAGCTTTTCTTTAGTGCAGTCATTTGTTTTCTGCAGTGAAGCAAGCGATAGGCTGGGAGGAGATGGAGGAGCCTTCTTAGAGATCTTAGTCCACTTTCCATTTCTGAAGGAATAGCTTTCCTTTCTTACCGTTTATGGGAGTCGGACTCAACCCGTTTGGATAATTGTCCGGTAGTGGATGCTGCAGTGGTTCGCTTAGCCAAGAACATCACCTTGCCAATGGAGGACTCAGCTTTCTTTAAGGATCCTCTAGATAGGCGCATCGATTTGGCCCTTATAGAGGCCTACCAATTGGCGGGAGGCGCCAGCAGACCGGCAGTGGCATTAACATCAGTCTCAAAAAGCCATCAGGGTCTAGATTGAATACAGTGAGGTGGCTATTCGACAAGATGTACCGAAAGAGCATAACATAAAAATGCTGGAAGAGCTTAAGTTATCTGCAGACTGTGTAGGCAGCAATTCAGTAAGATATTCAGCCAGAGCTAGGTTGCATACGATTATAGCCAAAAGGGCCCTGTGGCTGAAGCCATGGGCTGCAGTTGTAGCTTTTATGTAGAACTGGTGGAAGGTTTCTTTTGGCGGGAAAACTTTATTCGGAGTCAGGCTTGTGGAAAATCTAATTACTCCCTCAGAACAAAAGGCATGCCCGAGTTTTTTCTTCCAAGTTTCAATCCTCCAGAAACAGGAACGTCTCGCAGTTCCGTCAGAACAGCGGCCCTAAGAAAAATTGGAGAATCACTCAAGCCACTTTCTTGAAAGCTAATAAGCAAAGTAGTCTCCCCAACCTCCGGTATGGGGTGAAATCCTTTGGACACAAGGCCACTCCAAGTGTTTCTGGTCAGGGCCAGATTAAAACGGTTTTTGGGGTCTGGTCCAGTTAATGCAAGGACCCCTGAGTAGTTTTCATGGTTCGTTTCGGGCATGTCTGGACGTTCTCAGATCATCCCCCGCAAGACTCATTTGCTCTAACACGATTGCCAGCGTCCCTGCAAAAGGCTGAGGAATTTTCTTCGCCTACTCCAAATTCAGCAAGCAGTAGTGCCTGTCCTTTCCTCCGAGAAGTTCACAGGTTTCTATTCTCCCCTCTTTCTGATGCCCAGAAGGAGCAGAGAGTGGAGACTGGTAGTGGATTCAAAAACGGCTAAACCGTTTCATTCGGATAGATAACTTCAAGATGGAATCCTTACAGACAATCATTCAAATGGTCCAGCCAGAAGACTGGATGATCTCAGTGGATCATCAGGATGTCTATTGCCACGTGCCCATCCTTCCTGCTTTCCAGAAATATCTAAGGATTACGGTTGGCCACACGCATCTCCGGTTCCAGTGTCTCCCCTTAGATGTCTGCACATCCGAGGGTATTTTCTAAAAGTCCTGATCGCAGTCCTGGCACCTCTCAGGGAGAGAGGCCTGAGAGTTTTCCACTACTTGGGCGACATTCTGTTGCTAGCTCCCAACCCAGAGCAGCTTCTGAAGCACAGAAGTACCCTACTGTCCACCCTTACAGATTTAGGTGACTGGTGGATTGGGAGAAAAGTCTTCTAGCCTCAACCCAGTCGAAGATCTACCTAGGCGCTCTTTTTAACACCTCAGCCAGAACAGTGTGCCTCCTCCCCCCCAGAAGATAGTGACTATTGCCCAGAAGATGTGTCACGTCGGGTCACTCTTGCACCTCAGGTTGCCTGAGCTCAATTGGGACCATGTCATTTGGTACCCCGAAACCACCTTGGGCTCATTGGCACCTGAGGGTTTCTCAAGTGGGTTTCCTGTCACAGAGACAGTCACTGTGTCAGCGTATTTTTATCTCTAGTCCCAGGAAGTGAGGCCTCCCCTGGTGATCAAAGACGGAGTGGATCTCGAAGCCTCGTCTCCTGCGATGCCTCTCTTTGACCATTCTTACTACCAATGCGACTTCAAGGGGCTGGGGAGCGCACGGCGATCATCTCACAGTACAAGGCAGATGGGACTTCCCCACAAGGGGATTGTTCTCCAGCTTCCCGGAGATACAGGGGGCCTATCTAGTCCTAGTAAGCCTGGGAGCCTCTCTCGCCTGCCCCATCCCCAGGCAGAGGCGGTGGATGCCCTATCGAGCCCATGGCAATGCAGGATGGCTTTTGCATTTCCCTCCCCCCAAACCGCTATTCTGGGGGCTTCTTCTCAGATTTTGAGGGAACCAGTCAGAGTGGTGGCAATACTCCATTACTGGCCGAGGAGGCCATGGTTTCCCTGGGCAATGAATCTCAGTAGTTCTCGCACTATCAAGATTCCGGTCCTACCTCAGCTTCTCTCCCGAGGGAGGTTTGTGCACCCAGCACCGCACAATTGAACCTGTAGGTTGGGATGTTGAAAGGGAGAAATCCAATCCCAATCCTTAGGTTACTCATCAAGAGTAATTTCATCACTTTTAAAGGCCAAGAAACCTTCCACAAAATTTTGTGTATTCTAAGATATGGAATAAGTTCAAATCTTTTGCAGCTGACAGGTGCATGGATCCCACGATTCCTGCTTCTGCATTTCTCTTAGTTTTTTTCTACAAGCAGGCTTAGACCTCGGTCTTGGGCTATGTTAACTGAAGGTCAGGTGGCAGCTACTCAAAAGAGAAGGGTGGAAGACTTGCTCATCATTCATTTCTTCAGAGCAGGTAAAAAGATTAGGCCACCAGTAAAACTCTCTCTTCCAGCTTGGGATCTGTCCTTTGTCCTGGACGGTCTGATGTCTCAGCCTTTCGCCCTGCGGAATCCCTTTCTCTATGGAATCTAACGCTCAAGACTGTCTTTCTAATTGCAGTTACTTCAGGGAAGAAGACCTCAAAATTACAAACCTTAGGAGTAGAAGATTAGCGCATATCTTTTTTCTGGATAGGGTGGAACCATGGGCATCGCAAGGTTTTGTCCCCAAAAGTTTCTTGTCGATCCACTCTCGCGGAAGCTTGGGCGCTGCCTACTTTTCTGGATCAGCACGTGGGTTCACTACATGAGTTGGACATTTCCAGAATTTCAAAGATACTACCTACAGGCTACGGCACCCTTTAGAGTGTCAAATAGATTGTTTAGACTCCCTTGGTAAGAACAGAGGGAAGGAAGTGGCCTCAGGAACTATTACCTCCTGGATTTGTAAGCTGATCCAAACAACATATAGGGCTAGAGGGATGGATCCTCTGGTGGTGAAAGCCCACTCAACTAGGGAAGATTCTTCATCTTGGGCGGCAACAGCTAATGTCTCTCTAGAGACAATATGTAAGGCGGCTACCTGGTCATCTTCAAACACATTCAGACGACATTATAGAATCGACCCAGGGGCACTCACTTCAGTGAAGTTCGGAAGAAGGAAAATTGAGTCAGCTCTCTCGGTTCCTTAATACATTTTTCTTTATGAGCATTACCCACCCAGTTTGTAGCTATTTATTTTATCACATGTATGCTGCCATGGAGGCACCAGGAAAACGGAAAATTGTATCATACTTACTGTAATTTTTTCTTTCCTGGTGCCTATCCATGGCAGCATACATGCCCTCCCTTTGGTATTCGATGTAACAGGATGCTGGGGGGGTGTGGTTATTTCTTTTATAATGTATTCACTATCCTGAGGGTAGGACTCCAGGGCAGAGCTTATCACAGGTATGCTGCCATGGATAGGCACCAGGAAAGGAAAATTACGGTAAGTATGATACAATTTTCCGTTTTTCTACTTTCTGTTATAAAACATTTCCAATAAAATCAAATTACTTCATACATTTAGGCTAAAATGTATTCTGCTATATTCCTTTGGTAAAAATCAAACTGCGTTTTTGGGAACTTTAGTATAGTTCTGATTGTGATCATCATCAAGATACTGATCCGTACAGATACTATACTGGTAATGGCGTTGATCAGCGACTTATAGTGTGACTGTGATGGTGTGGCGGAGATTCTGACCCTAACTGACACTGGCTGGAGGGACACTAACTGACATTGATGTCATTAGTGACACTAATATAGTGAGCAGTGATAATACTATACATAGTACTAATGACACTGGTTGGGAAGGGGTTAACATCATGGTGTAATCACGGGGGTTAACTGTGTGCCTAACAAGTGTAATGTGTGTAACGTGTGTTGCTTTAACTAACAGATTTGGCTGCTTTTTCTCCCTGAACTAAGCGTTGATTTCAGGGAGAAGAATCAGCCAGATCGCTGTCTATGTACAGATCTCTGTGTGTTTGTGGCCACATCCAATCAGCAGGTATAGAGCTAAAATCATTGACTGAAACTTGCTGACAAACTCGTGCCCTGTTCAATCACAGCACAGGTTATCTGAGGGCACACGGATGTATGCCCAAAAACTTGGAAACAGATGGGGGCATACAGGTACATTGCCTAGCCTGTAGCTGCCGCCCACCTGCAGTAAATGTACTATGGGCAGGTGGCAAACAATTAAAGTGATATTAAAACCAAAACATTTAAGATATTTCAGATTACCAGTTCTTCGTTGTGATTGCCACATTTGTTTTCTTTCCTAGGCTTTCTTCTATTTTCACGTGGTGATCTGGCCAGTAAGTCTGTTGTTTTTCAATAAAACAAGCACATTTTACCATGTGTTACTGTAACATATAAATGTGAAGGCTCTGAGGGATTTTCTCTTGCTATGAAGAGATTAATATTCACTTTCTGTGAATATTAACCTCCTTTTAAGTTCCTTACAGTGTCCAGTTACCAGTTACCATGGGCCTCTTGGCTGCTTCTCTGATTAATCCTCTCCTTGCCCGGCCTGTCAGTTTAGGTGGACGGCCATGTCTTGGTTGGTTTTCAGTTGTGCCATACTCTTTCCATTTTCAGATGATGGATTGAACAGTGCTCCGTGAGATGTTCAAAGCTTTGTATATTTTTTTATAACCTAACCCTGCTTTAAACTTCTCCACAACTTTATCCCTGACCTGTCTGGTGTGTTCCTTGGCCTT
Organism: Lithobates clamitans; assembly: GCA_037952925.1. Taxonomy (NCBI): domain Eukaryota; kingdom Metazoa; phylum Chordata; class Amphibia; order Anura; family Ranidae; genus Lithobates; species Lithobates clamitans. The sequence continues at coordinate 536,822 of JBBGZY010000117.1, read as the reverse complement.
CATGATGCTAGTTGTTCATTAAGGTTCTCTAACAAACCTCTGAGGGCTTCACAAAACAGCTGTATTTATATGGAGATTAAACTACACACGGGTGGACGCAATTGGTTCCACTAGATTTTAGTTAGGGGTATCAGAGTAAAGGGGGCTTAATACAAATGCCCGCCACACTTTGCAGATATTTATTTGAAAAAAAAAATTGAAAACCATTTATCACTTTTCTTCCACTTCACAATTATGTGCCACTTTGTGATGGTCTATCACATAAAATCCCAATAAAATACATTTACGTTTTTGGTTGTAACATGACAAAATGTGGAAAATTTCAAGGGGTATGAATACTTTTTCAAGGCACTGTAGTTCAGGAAGCGTAAGCATGTCTCCTCCATGGGACAGCAAAAAAAAAAAAAATTACAGAGGTTTTAAAGCCCAACATCAATTTGCATAGGGTTACATAGGGATTTCCACTCAGTAAAAGACTGCTTAGTCTGATTTAAAAAAATACACTTTCTTTGTGGCTTGTTAATTTTATCTTAGTTGTTCCACAAAGGTAGTGAATGCAAAGTCTATAATACAGATAGTCACTAGAGGGCAGACCTACACATCTGCATATAAAATACAGGAATACAATACAGAACATCAATAACATACAAAATGTGAAAAAGACACAAAAAAGTGTAAACAATGAAATAATAAATACCATTGCGTACTACCCAAACTTTTAATATAGTTTGCATCTAATGTCTAATGTCCATTAATTCCAACTTTCTTCATATACCCAGAACTAGACTCAGGACAATGGGAGACAGGGCCTTCTCTGCAGCTGCTCTGCGCCTGTGGAATGCCCTACCTGACACCTTGAGGGCTCCTCATTCCACTGACAGTTTTAAAAAGGACTTAAGCCATTTCTTTTTAGTCATTTTTAGATGTTTCGTTTAATTGTATAAACTGCTCATTTTTCTGTTTCTTTTAACTTGTAGCACTTTCAGATCTTTATGATGAAAAGGGCACTATAAATGAAATTTATTATTATTATTATTTGTTTTCTAAGTTTTGAACTTAGTGCCGGTTCACACTAGACGCGGCACGACTTGCAGGTCGCCTCACTGAGGCGACCTGCACACGACTGCCGGGGCGACTTGCAAGACGACTTCTGTATAGAAGTCTATGCAAGTCGCCCCCAAAGTAGTACAGGAACCTTTCTTCTAAGTCGGAGCGACTTGCGTCGCTCCGATTAGAACGGTTCCATTGTACAGAACGGGAGGCGACTTGTCAGGCGGCTAGGTCGCCTGACAAGCCGCCCCCGTGTGAACCAGCTCTCAGTGGGGAAGGTTTAGGACCTCTGTTATATTTGTGTTGATGTCTGTAACTAGGGAGATTGCTCCTTATTTCCTGTCCTGGTGACCATGCATGTCAGACACTCCCCATTGGGAAACATGCAGCAATAAGGAAAACATTCTAATCCTTCCCCGCTCTGCTTAAAAAATGTGATTATATTGCTAAAAATCTCTTTTCAGCACAAGGGGTTACTGAATTCACCAGGTACCATTGTAGGTGTAGTGAGTGTTGCAAACGCCCGGCTACTGCGAAATATATACTGTAAGAAGGAAAGTCTTTTGTTTCAGTTTTAGAATTCAGGGCTAGAAGTTATGAGGTTATTAAGGTTAATAATAATAATGAGGATAATAAGGCTCAGAAATAATGACAATTGGAATTGCTATTGTAACTTCAGAAGTTGTAGGTGCAACTGTTTCAGAGGATGTTGTGGTAGGAGCTGCTGTATTAGTTAAAATAGTCAACTGTGTTGTTGATGGGATTGTTGTGGTGGTAACAGGTGTTGTTGTAGCTGTGGTGGTGACTGTTGTGGTAGTTGGTGGTACCGTGGTCACCTCTGTTATTGTGGGAATTGTTGTGGTTATGATGGGTGTTGTTGTAGGGGCAGTTGTACTAGTTGGTGTTACTGTAGTAGTCTGTGTTGTTGATGGGATTGTTGCGGTGGTAACAGGTAATGTTAAAGCTATGGTGGGGACTGTTGTGGTAGTTGGTGGTACTGTAGTCACCTTTGTTATTGTGGGAATTGTTGTGGTTATGACGGGTGTTGTTGTAGGGACAGTTGTAGTAGCCTGTGTTATTGTAGTAGTCTGTGTTGTTGAGGGGATTGTTGTGGTGGTGACAGGTGTTGTTGTAGCTGTGGTGGGGACTGTTGTGGTAGTTGGTGGTACTGTAGTCACCTCTGTTGTTGCGGGAATTGTTGTGGTTATGACGGGTGTTGTTGTAGGTGTAGGTGTACTAACCTGTGTTACTGTAGTAGTCTGTGTTGTTGATGGGATTGTTGCGGTGGTAACAGGTGTCGTAGCTGTGGTGGGGACAGTTGTGGTAGTTGGTGGTACTGTAGTCACCTCTGTTGTTGTGGGAATTGTTGTGGTTATGACAGGTGTTGTTGTAGGGGCAGTTGTACTAGTTGGTGTTACTGTAGTAGTCTGTGTTGTTGATGGGATTGTTGCGGTGGTAACAGGTAATGTTAAAGCTATGGTGGGGACTGTTGTGGTAGTTGGTGGTACTGTAGTCACCTTTGTTATTGTGGGAATTGTTGTGGTTATGACGGGTGTTGTTGTAGGGACAGTTGTAGTAGCCTGTGTTATTGTAGTAGTCTGTGTTGTTGAGGGGATTGTTGTGGTGGTGACAGGTGTTGTTGTAGCTGTGGTGGGGACTGTTGTGGTAGTTGGTGGTACTGTAGTCACCTCTGTTGTTGCGGGAATTGTTGTGGTTATGACGGGTGTTGTTGTAGGTGTAGGTGTACTAACCTGTGTTACTGTAGTAGTCTGTGTTGTTGATGGGATTGTTGCGGTGGTAACAGGTGTCGTAGCTGTGGTGGGGACAGTTGTGGTAGTTGGTGGTACTGTAGTCACCTCTGTTGTTGTGGGAATTGTTGTGGTTATGACAGGCGTTGTTGTAGGGGGAGTTGTACTAGTTGGTGTTACTGTAGTAGTCTGTGTTGTTGATGGGAATGTTGTGGTGGTAACAGGTGTTGTTGAAGCTGTGGTGGGAACTGTTGTGGTAGTTGGTGGTACTGTAGTCACCTCTGTTGTTGTGGGACTTGTGCTTATGACAGGTGTTGTTGTAGGGGCAGTTGTACTAGTCTGTGTTACTGTAGTAGTCTGTGTTGTTGAGGGGATTGTTGTGGAGGTGACAGGTGTTGTTGTAGCTGTGGTGGGGACTGTTGTGGTAGTTGGTGGCACTGTAGTCACCTCTGTTGTTGTGGGAATTGTTGTGGTTATGACAGGTGTTGTAGGGGCAGTTGTACTAGTTGGTGTTACTGTAGTAGTCTGTGTTGTTGATGGGATTGTTGTGGTGGTAACAGGTGTTGTTGTAGCTGTGGTGGTGACTGTTGTGGTAGTTGGTGGTACTGTGGTCACCTCTGTTGTTGTGGGAATTGTTGTGGTTATGATGGGTGTTGTTGTAGGGGCAGTTGTACTAGTCTGTGTTTCTGTAGTAGTCTGTGTTGTTGAGGTGATTGTTGTGGTGGTAACAGGTGTTGTTGAAACTGTGGTGGGGACTGTTGTGATAGTTGGTGGTACTGTAGTCAACTCTGTTGTGGGAATTGTTGTGTAGTAGTCTGTGTTGTTGATGGGATTGATGTGGTTGTATCAGGTTTTGTTGTAGCTGATGACTGTTGTGGTAGTTGGTGGTACTGTAGTCACGTGTGTTGTTGTGGAAATTGTTGTGGTTATGATGGGTGTTGTTGTAGGGGTGGTTGTACTAGCTTGTGTTACTGTAGCAGTCTGTGTTGTTGGGGGGATTGTTGTGGTGGTAACTGGTGTTGTTGTAGCTGTGGTGGGGACTGTTGTGGTAGTTGGTGCTGTAGTCACCTCTGCTGTTGTGGGAATTGTTGTGGTTATGGCAGGTGTTGTTGTAGAGGCAGTTGTACTAGTTGGTGTTTCTGTAGTATTCTGTGTTGTTGATGGAATTGATGTGGTGGTATCAGGTGTTGTTGTAGCTGTGGTGATGACTGTTGTGGTAGTTGGTGGTACTGTAGTCACCTGTGTTGTTGTGGGATTTGTTGTGGTTATGACGGGTGTTGTTGTAAGGGTGGCTGTACTAGCTTGTGTTACTGTAGTAGTCTGTGCTGTTGAGGGGATTGTTGTGGTGGTAACAGGTGTTGTTGAAGCTGAGGTGGGGACTGTTGTGGTAGTTGGTGGTAGTGTTGTGGTTATGACGGGTGTTGTTGTAGGTGTAGGTGTATTAGCCTGTGTTACTGTAGTAGTCTGTGTTGTTGATGGGATTGTTGCGGTGGTAACAGGTGTCATAGTTGTGGTGTGGACTGTTGTGGTAGTTGGTGGTACTGTAGTCACCTCTGTTGTTGTGGGAATTGTTGTGGTTATGACAGGTGTTGTTGTAGTGGCCGTTGTACTAGTTGGTGTTACTGTAGTGGTCTGTGTTGTTTAGGGGATTGTTGTGGTGGTAACAGGTGTTCTTGAAGCTGTGGTAGGGACTGTTGTGGTAGTTGGTGGTACTGTAGTCACCTCTGTTGTTTTGGGAATTGTTGTGGTTATGGCAGGTGTTGTTGTAGGGGCAATTGTACTAGTTGGTGTTTCTGTAGTAGTCTGTGTTGCTGATGGGATTGATGTGGTGGTATCAGGTGTTGTTGTAGCTGTGGTGATGACTGTTGTGGTAGTTGGTGGTACTGTAGTCACCTCTGCTGTTGTGGGAATTGTTGTGGTTATGGCAGGTGTTGTTATAGGGGCAGTTGTACTAGTTGGTGTTACTGTAGTAGTCTGTGTTGTTGAGGGGATTGTTGTGGTTGTGACAGGTGTTGTTGTAGCTGTGGTGGGGACTGTTGTGGTAGATGGTGACACTGTAGTCCCCTCTGTTTTTGTGGGAATTGTTGTGGTTATGACAGGTGTTGTAGGGGCAGTTGTACTAGTTGGTGTTACTGTAGTAGTCTGTGTTGTTGAGGGGATTGTTGTGGTGGTAACAAGTGTTCTTGAAGCTGTGGTGGGGTCTGTTGTGGTAGTTGGTGGTACTGTAGTCACCTCTGTTGTGGGAATTGTTGTGGTTATGACAGGTGTTGTTGTAGGGGCAGTAGTACTGGTTGGTGTTACTGTAGTAGTCTGTGTTGTTGATGGGATTGTTGTGGTGTTAACAGGTGTTGTTGTAGCTGTGGTGGGGACTGTTGTGGTAGTTGGTGGTACTGTAGTCAACTCTGTTGTTTTGGGAATTGTTGTGCTTATGACAGGTGTTGTTGTAGGGACAGTTGTACTAGTTGGTGTTTCTGTAGTAGTCTGTGTTGTTGATGGGATTGATGTGGTGGTATCAGGTGTAGTTGTAGCTGTGGTGATGATTGTTGTGGTAGTTGGTGGTACTGTAGTCACCTGTGTTGTTGTGGAAATTGTTGTGGTTATGACGGGTGTTGTTGTAGGGGTGGTTGTACTAGTTGGTGTTACTGTAGTAGTCTGTGTTGTTGAAGGGATTGTTGTGGTGGTAACAGGTGTTGTAGCTGTGGTGGGGACTGCTGTGGTAGTTGGTGGTACTGTAGTCACCTCTGTTGTTGTGGGAATTGTTGTTATGACAGGTGTTGTTGTAAGGGCAGTTGTACTAGTTGGTGTTACTGTAGTAGTCTGTGTTGTTGAGGAGATTGTTGTGGTGGTAACAGGTGTTGTTGTAGCTGTGGTGGTGACTGTTGTGGTAGTTGGTGGTACTGTAGTCATCTCTGTTGTTGTGGGAATTGTTGTGGTTATGACAGGTGTTGTTGTAGGGGCAGTTGTACTCGTCTGTGTTACTGTAGTAGTCTGTGTTGTTGAGGGGATTGTTGTGGTTGTGACAGGTGTTGTTGTAGCTGTGGTGGGGACTGTTGTGGTAGTTGGTGGCACTGTAGTCACATCTGTTGTGGGAATTGTTGTGGTTATGACAGGTGTTGTAGGGGCAGTTGTACTAGTCTGTGTTACTGTAGTAGTCTGTGTTGTTGAGGGGATTGTTGTGGTGGTAATAGGTGTTGGAGCTGTGGTGGTGGCTGTCGTAGTTAGTGGTACTGTAGTCACCTCTGTTGTTGTGGGCATTGTTGTGGTTATGACGGGTGTTGCTGTAGGGGCAGTTATACTAATCAGTGTTTCTGTAGTAATCTGTGTTGTTGATGGGATTATGGTTGTAACAGGTGTTGTTGTAGCTGTGGTGATGACTGTTTTGGTAGTTGGTGGTACTGTAGTCACCTCTGTTGTTGTGGGAATTGTTGTGGTTATGACAGGTGTTGTTGTAGGGGCAGTTGTACTAGTCTGTGTTACTGTAGCAGTCTGTGTTGTTAAGGGGATTGTTGCAGTGGTAACAGGTGTTGTAGCTGTGGTGGGGACTGTTGTGGTTGTTGGTGGTACTGTAGTCACCTCTATTGTGGGAATTGTTGTGGTTATGACAGGTGTTGTAGGGGTAGGTGTACTAGCCTGTGTTACTGTAGTAGTCTGTGTTGTTGAGTGGATTGTTGTGGTGGTAATAGGTGTTGTAGCTGTGGTGGGGACTGTTGTGGTTGTTGGTGGTACTGTAGTCATCTCTGTTGTTGTAGGAATTGTTGTGGTTATGACAGGGGTTGTTGTGGGGGCAGTTGTACTAGTTGGTGTTACTGTAGTAGTCTTTGTTGTTGAGGGGATTGTTGTGGTGGTAATAGGTGTTGTAGCTGTGGTGGTGGCTGTTGTAGTTAGTGGTACTGTAGTCACCTCTGTTGTTGTGATTTTGACGGGTGTTGTTGTAGGGGCAGTTATACTAATCAGTGTTTCTGTAGTAGTCTATGTTGATGGGATTGTGGTTGTAACAGGTGTTGTTGTAGCTGTGGTGGTGACTGTTGTGGTAGTTGATGGTACTGTAGTCACCTGTGTTGTTGAGGGCATTGTTGTGGTTATGACGGGTGTTGTTGAAGGGTTAGTTGTACTAGTCGGTGTTATTGTAGTAGTCTGTGTTGTTGAGGGGATTGTTGCAGTGGTAACAGGTGTTGTAGCTTTGGTGGTGACTGTTGTGGTAGTTGATGGTACTGTAGTCACCTGTGTTGTTGAGGGAATTGTTGTGGTTATGACGGGTGTTGTTGTAGGGGCAGTTGTAATAGTTGGTGTTACTGTGGTAGTCTGTGTTGTCGATGGGATTGTTGTGGTTGTAACAGGTGTTGTTGTAGCTGTGGTGGTGACTGTTGTGGTAGTTGATGGTACTGTAGTCAACTGTGTTGTTGAGGGCATTGTTGTGGTTATGACTGGTGTTGTTGTAGGGGCAGTTGTACTAGTTGGTGATATTGTAGTATTTTGTGTTGTTGAGGGGATTGTTGCAGTGGTAACAGGTGTTATAGCTTTGGTGGTGACTGTTGTGGTAGTTGATGGTATTGTAGTCACCTGTGTTGTTGAGGGCATTCTTGTGGTTATGATGGGTATTGTGGGAGGGGCAGTTGTACTAGTTGGTGTTACTGTAGTAGTCTGTGTTGTTAATGGGATTGTTGTGGTTGTAATAGGTGTTGTTTTAGCTGTGGTGTTGACTGTTGTGGTAGTTGGTGGTACTGTAGTCACCTGTGTTTGTTGTGGAAAATTTTATATGTATTGTCATAAGTCTCCCAGTGTGTGTTCAATCGCAGCCCGCTCTAAAGAGCTGACTGGGGCAGACCGACGCTGGCTAAGACCTGTTAGGTAGTGGAAAACTTCCTGGTGTTTGGAGAGAGGTGTTTGCGGAGAGAGGACATGTCCACCAGCAAAGGGCCTCTGTGCAATGCACAGAACAATCGTCTGGTGGGGATGCGTTCACTCTGCAAAGACATTATCAGTTTAGCGGTGATTTGCTCTTGTCACCCCTGGTATGCCTGATCAACATGTTTGGGGTGCCATGACATACACCTGCAGATAATATCCCATGCACGAGGAACTTTAGTCATCGTCATTAAGTATATTGTATCATGTCCTGTAGTAATTGGTGGTTTTGTGTTCTGTTGTTAAATCCTTATATGGTCACTTGCATCCTGTGAGGTCATATCCTGTGAGGTCACAAGCTTTGTAAGAGGTGTTATTAGTTACATAGTAGGTGAGGTTGAAAAAAGACACAAGTCCATCAAGTCCAACCTATGTGTGTGATTATGTGTCAGTATTACATTACATATCCCTGTATATTGCGGTCATTCAGGTGATTATCTAATAGTTTCTTGAAGCTAACAATGCTCCCCGCTGAGACCACCGCCTGTGGAAGGGAATTCCACATCCTTGCCACTCTTACAGTAAAGAACCCTCTACGTAGTTTAAGGTTAAACCTCTTTTCTTCTAATTGTAATGAGTGGCCATGAGTCTTATTAAACTCTCTTCTGCGAAAAAGTTTTATACCTATTGTGGGGTCACCAGTACAGTATTTGTAAATTGAAATCATATCCCCTCTCAAGTGTCTCTTCTCCAGAGAGAATAAGTTCAGTGCTCGCAACCTTTCCTCATAACTAAGATCCTCCAGACCCTTTGTTAGCTTTGTTGCCCTTCTTTGTACTCGCTCCATTTCCAGTACGTCCCTCCTGAGGACTGGTGCCCAGAACTGGACAGCATACTCCAGGTGCGGGCGGACCAGAGTCTTGTAGAGCGGGAGAATTATCGTTTTATCTCTGCAGTTGATCCCCCTTTTAATGCATGCCAATATTCTGTTTGCTTTATTAGCAGCAGCTTGGCATTGCATGCCATTGCTGAGCCTATCATCCACTAGGACCCCCAGGTCCTTTTCCATCCTAGATTCCCCCAGAGGTTCTCCCCCCAGTGTATAGATTGCATTCATATTTTTGCCACCCAAATGCATTATTTTACATTTTTCTACATTGAACCTCATTTGCCATGTAGTCGCCCACCCCATTAATTTGTTCAGGTCTTTTTGCAAGATTTCCACATCCTGCGGAGAAGTTATTGCCCTGCTTAGCTTAGTATCGTCTGCAAATACAGAGATTGAACTATTTATCCCATCCTCCAGGTCGTTTATGAACAAATTAAATAGGATTGGTCCCAGCACAGAACCTTGGGGAACCCCACTACCCACCCCTGACCATTCTGAGTACTCCCCATTTATCACCACCCTCTGAACACGCCCTTGTAGCCAGTTTTCAATCCATGTACTCACCTTATGGTCCATGCCAACGCACCTTATTTTGTACAGTAAACGTTGATGGGGAACTGCGTCAAATGCTTTTGCAAAATCCAGATACACCACGTCTACGGGCCTTCCTTTATCTAGATGGCAACTCACCTCCTCATAGAAGGTTAATAGATTGGTTTGGCAAGAACGATTCTTCATGAATCCATGCTGATTACTGCTAATAATATCATTCTTATTACTAAAATCTTGTATATAGTCCCTTATCATCCCCTCCAAGAGTTTACATACTATTGATGTTAGGCTAACTGGTCTGTAATTCCCAGGGATGTTTTTTGGGCCCTTTTTAAATATTGGTGCTACATTGGCTTTTCTCCAATCAGCTGGTACCATTCCAGTCAATAGACTGTCTGTAAAAATTAGGAACAACGGTCTGGCAATCACCTGACTGAGTTCCCTAAGTACCCTCAGATGCAAGCCATCTGGTCCCGGTGATTTATTAATGTTAAGTTTCTCAAGTCTAATTTTAATTCCGTCCGCTGTTAACCATGTAGGTGCTTCCTGTGTTGTGTCATGAGGATAAACACTACAGTTTTGGTTACTGAAGCCCCCCGATTCACTCGTGAAGACTGAGGAGAAGAATAAATTCAATACCTTTGCCATCTCCCCATCCTTTGTAACCAGATGTCCTTCCTCATTCTTTATGGGGCCAATATGGTCTGTCCTCCCTTTTTTACTGTTTACATACTTAAAGAATTTCTTGAGATTTTTTTTGCTCTCCTCCGCTATGTGTCTTTCATGTTCTATCTTAGCCATCCTAATTGCACCCTTACATTTCTTATTGCATTCTTTATAAATTCTGAATGCTGTGGATGATCCCTCAACCTTGTATTTTTTGAAGGCCTTCTCCTTTGCTTTTATATGCATTTTTACATTGGAGTTAAGCCATCCAGGATGTTTGTTCGCTCTTTTAAATTTATTACCCAATGGGATACATTGGCTAATTCCCTTTTTTAATATGCTCTTAAAGCAAACCCATCTCTCCTCCGTATTCTTTGTTCCTAATATTTTACCCCAATTATCCCAAGGTTTGTAGTTTAGGGAAGTTGGCTCTTTTGAAATTCAGTGTCTTTGTGTTCCCTTCATGTTTCCTATTTGTGTGATTTATACTGAAACAAATTGACCTGTGATCGCTGTTACCTAAATTGCCCCGTATTTCCACATCTGTTATCAGGTCTGTATTGTTGGTAATCAGTAGATCTAGTAAGGTTTTATTTCTAGTTGGTGCGTCTACCATCTGACCCATAAAATTGTCCTGCAAGACACTAAGGAACTGGTGAGCCTTAAATGAATGCGCGGTTCCCTCCGCCCAGTCTATGTCTGGATAATTAAAATCCCCCATTATGATAACATCTTCCATCCTTGCTGCTAATCCAATTTGTGATAGGAGATCCGTCTCCTCTTCCTCCCTCAGGTTAGGGGGCCTATAGCATACTCCCAGTATTATTTTCCCCTTAGCTTCATCCCTTTGGAGCTCTACCCATAAAGATTCCACCTCCTCCCTAGCCCCCTCAGTGATGTCATCTCTCACATTCACTTGTACATTATTCTTGATATATAGGCATACCCCTCCCCCTTTTTTACCCTCTCTATCCTTGCGGTATAGGGTATACCCTTGAATGTTTGCCAGCCAATCATGAGAGCTGTTGAACCAGGTCTCTGAAATTCCCACAAAATCCAAATCCTCCTTGTACAACAGTATCTCTAGTTCACCCATCTTGTCCGCCAGGCTCCTGGCATTGGTGAACATGCCACATAGTTTAGACCGGTCGCATATTGTCCTCGTATTGGGTGTTTCAAGATTGCAACTAGGACTTGCTACTCTACTCACCTTGTGTTTTTGTGCTTTGGTTAACCTACCACTAATGCCCCCAATACTACCCTCTGGAATATCTTCCGCGCTGGCTATCACTGTCTCTGGACCCTCCCCCCCATCGCCTAGTTTAAAAACCCCTCCAACTTTTTGGCCATCTTCATTCCCAGCAGATCTGCACCCTCCTCATTTAGGTGCAGTCCGTCCCTTCTATAGTACCGGTTACCGACTGAGAAGTCGGCCCAGTCCTCCAGGAACCCAAACCCCTCCTTACTACACCAGCTCTTCAGCCACTTGTTTACTTCCCTAATCTCCCTCTGCCTCTCTGGTGTGGCTCGATGTACCGGTAGTATTCCTGAGAACACTACCTTGGAGGTCCTTTTCCTCAATTTAGCTCCTAAGTCCCTAAAATCGTTCTTTAGGACACTCCATCTGCCTCTGACTTTGTCATTGGTGCCAACGTGCACCATGACAGCCGGGTCTTCCCCACAAGATCCGTGATGTGCCGAACCCGAGCGCCCGGTAGACAACATACTGTTCGGCGCTTCAGGTCTTGGTTACAGATTGCCCTCTCTGTCCTTCTAAGAATTCAGTCCCCTACCACCAGAATCTGTCTTTCCTTTCCCTTTGCTGCCCCCCCACTCTCACTGGAGGAGTTCTTCCCCTGGCAGCTAGGAGAGTCCCTCATCTCCAGCAGTGCTGGTCCCTGACTGGTTTCACCAATGTCACTCAATGGAGCGTACTTATTGGGATGCTCCAGTCCTGGATCGGCCTCCCTGGCACTTCCCCCTCTACCCCTCCTGACTGTCACCCATCTACTCTTTGCTAGTGCCTGCACCTCTTTGTCTCCACCCGCCTCTGTGCTGGCCCCTGCCGGCACCTGCCGTGTACGTTCCTGGCTCACCTTTAGTATGGAGGGACTTCTCAGTGCTGACAGTTGCTTCCCCAGATTCAGAACCTGGGCTTCCAGGGAAACAATGTGCTTACATTTTGCACAGCAGTATTCGCCCTCGATCGGATGATCAAGGAACGCATACATGCGGCAAGATGTACAAAGAGTCGCCTCTCCACACCCGCCGGGCATCGTACCTATTAAATTTAGTGAGGATTTGGGGATTTTACCCTGTCCAAATTACCTAACAGCTAGCTTCCTGGCACTAATACTCAAGACAATACACAGGTACACGACAATACACAGGTACACAATACACAAGTACTAACGATCCACACACACTACTCAGACAACACTCAGATACTCACACTACACTAAATAGGCACCTGTGAGCAATTAATCACACCCCTTAATTGATAGACTGATGAAACCAAGAAAAAAAAAAAAGTGACAGCAAAAGGCAAATTAAAAACTAAAAGGAAAAGTCCCCAAAATGCAACACAGCAAACACCAACAGACAGCAAACACCAACAGACAGCAAACACCAAACAAACACCAAGACTTGTATACTCTAACTCTTGTTAGGTGTTATTGGCTGTTGGAGGCCGAACCCTCAAGTTTTGGGACTTCCTATTGATATGCTAATAAAGTGGCTCACTCAGACAGCTGAGGGAGGCTGGCTGGAGTGTGTTTTTTGGATCTGGAAGCATGAGGATGTGATTATTTGTGAGCATGAGGCACACACCAGAGGATGAGCTACACCAGAGGAAAGACATATGATCAAAAGGTGAGATGCATTTATATCATTAGACAAAATTGTTATTATGATTAGAAACAGGAGATTTGGCTGTGTGCTTTGCGTACAACCAAATGTCACTGACAGAATGGCGAGCCAGGTAGGAGTGAACAGAACCTCTTTCAGAATCGGATCATTAAGATGTGCTGGGGAGGGTCTGCTTCGCGAAAAGAACAAATTTTTTGTCTTTTGAAATAATGCTGGAAGTTTGATCGTATGTCTGGTGTGTGCCTGCGTGTGTGTGTGCCTGCGTGTGTGCCTGCGTGTGTGTGTGTGCCTGCGTGTGTGTGTGCCTGCGTGTGTGTGTGTGTCTGATGCTGTGTAACAAGTTTGTAATGCATATGAGAAATAGAAATGTAGTATTATTTGCAGCCTGCAATGCGTGTGTGTGGCTGAGTAGTTTTGTAAGTAGCTGATCCTGTTTGTAAAGATGCCATGAGTTTGGTGAAGGGGCAGGCATTGTTGTGTTTGTGTTGAAAGGAGCTACGCCCTGGGGGAAGGGAACTATAATGTTCTGAACAGACATACAAGCATTCACTGTCTGTATCTCTGTGTCTTGTTCCTGTGAAAACTGATGTGAACTGAGTTTGAGGGTAAGTTACAGCCCTGTAATTGTGGGTTATGTGGCTTGGTTGTTTCATTGGATAGCATGTGTTCCTAAGTTGTGTTTTTTTTGTAACTTTAAAACTTGTAAATGTTTGTCTAAGCGTTCATTTAGTATCTCAGATGTGTAATTTTTGGGGGAGAAATTTTTGGTTTTGGCAGGAAAATGGTTTTTGTCTGCTACTTCCTTTTGTTCTCTTGTCTGCCATGTGAATACGGTCGGCCATTTTCTTTTCCTTTGTGTGTGTACTTTGAAATGTTTATCCATCTTGGTCAGTTTTGGCGGGAAAATGCGCCATTTTTGTTTGGGTCTGGCCTTTGTTGTGGTCACCATGTGCATCGGCGGCCATTTTGAAGACCTGTGAGCATTCCTATACAGGAAGCTGCTCCATTGTGTATTCCTTTGTGTGTGCAAAGCCAAGTGCTTTAAGCTACAATCTGGCTTCTAGGCACCATTTTGTGAATTCTATTTTTGTACTGTTTACATACTTTTCAAGGAAACTATTGCGTTTTCTGTATTGAATATTGGTTTTAAGTTGAAATGCCTGTCGCATATCCAAGTGCCCATGCATTGTTGGGACATCACAATAGGAGCTGTTTACACCCTGTGGGGGTCTCAGGTTTCTAGGTAATAACATGGGGGGAGTTCTAACTCTGAGTCAAATATTGTGTTGTATTTGCGACAAGAGTGTATTGTTTAACCACTTCAGCCCCGGAAGGATTTACCCCCTTCCTGACCAGAGAACTTTTTACAATTTGGCACTGCGTCGCTTTAACTGCTAATTGCGCGGTCATGCAATGCAGTACCCAAACGAAATTTGCATCCTTTTCTTCCCACAAATAGAGCTTTCTTTTGATGGTATTTGATCACCTCTGCCGTTTTTATTTTTTGCGCTATACACGGAAAAAGACCGAAAATTTTGAAAAAAAATGATATTTTCTACTTTTTGTTCTAAAAAAAATCCAATAAACTCAATTTTAGTCATACATTTAGGCCAAAATGTATTCGGCCACATGTCTTTGGTAAAAAAAATGTCAATAAGTGTATATTTATTGGTTTGCGCAAAAGTTATAGCGCCTACAAACTAGGGTACATTTTCTGGAATTTACACAGCCTTTAATTTATGACTGCCTATGTCGTTTCTTGAGGTGCTAAAATGGCAGGGCAGTACAAAACCCCTACAAGTGACCCCATTTTGGAAAGTAGAGACCCCAAGGAAATTGCTGAGAGGCATGTTGAGCCCATTGAATATTCATTTTTTTGTTCCAAGTGATTGAATAATGACAAAAAAAAAATTACAAAAAGTTGTCACTAAATGATATATTGCTCACACAGGCCATGGGCATATGTGGAATTGTACCCCAAAATACATTTAGCTGCTTCTCCTGAGTATGGGGATACCACATGTATGGGACTTTTTGGGAGCCTAGCCGCGTACGGGGCCCCGAAAACCAATCACTGCCTTCAGGATTTCTAAGGGTGTAAATTTTTGATTTCACTCCTTACTACCTATCACAGTTTTGAAGGCCATAAAATGCCCAGATGGCATAAAACTCCCCCAAATGACCCCATTTTGGAAAGTAGACACCCCAAGCTATTTGCTTTGAGGCATGTTGAGTCCATGGAATATTTTATATTTTGACACAAGTTGCGGGAAAGTGACAAATTTTTTTTTTTTTTGCACAAAGTTGTCACTAAATGATATATTGCTCACACAGGCCATGGGCATATGTGGAATTGCACCCCAAAATACATTTAGCTGCTTCTCCTGAGTATGGGGATACCACATGTGTGGGGCTTTTTAGGAGCCTAGGCGCGTACGGGGCCCCGAAAACCAATCACCGCATTCAGGATTTCTAAGGGTGTAAATTTTTGATTTCACTCTTCACTGGCTATCGCAGTTTCAGAGGCCATGGAATGCCCAGGTGGCACAAACCCCCCCCCCAAATGACTCCATTTTGGAAAGTAGACACCCCAAGCTATTTGCTGAGAGGCATGGTGAGTATTTTGCAGCTCTCATTAGTTTTTGAAAATGAAGAAAGACAAGAAAATATTTTTTTTTCTTTTTTCAATTTTCAAAACTTTGTGACAAAAAGTGAGGTCTGCAAAATACTCACTATACCACTCAGCAAATAGCTTGGGGTGTCTACTTTCCAAAATGAGGTCATTTGGGGTTTTTTTTCCACCTGGGCATTCCATGGCCTCCGAAACTGTGATAGGCAGTGAAGAGTGAAATCAAAAATGTACGCCCTTAGAAAGCCTGAAGGCGGTGCTTGGTTTTCGGGGTCCCGTACGTGATTGGCTCCCAAAAAGTCCCACACATCCCCATACTCAGGAGAAGCAACAGAATGTATTTTGGGGTGTAATTTCACATATTCCCATGGCATGTTTGAGCAATATGTCATTTAGTGACAACTTTGTGCAAAAAAAAAAAAAAATTGTCTCTTTCCCGCAACTTGTGTCACAATATAAAATATTCCATGGACTCGACATGCATCTCAGCAAATAGCTTGGGGTGTCTACTTTCCAAAATGGGGTCATTTGGGGGGGTTTTGAACTGTCCTGGGATTTTATGCACAACATTTAGAAGCTTATGTCACACATCACCCACTTTTCTAACCACTTGAAGACAAAGCCCTTTCTGACACTTTTTGATTACATGAAAAAATTATTTTTTTTGCAAGAAAATTACTTTAAACCCCCAAACATTATATTTTTTTAAAGCAAATGCCCTACAGATTTAAATGGTGGGTGTTTCATTTTTTTTTTTCACACAGTATTTGCGCAGTGATTTTTCAAACGTATTTTTTGGGGAAAAAACACACTTTTTTAAATTTTAATGCACTAAAACACACTATATTGCCCAAATGTTTGAAAATAATAAAATAATAAAAAAGATGATCTTAGGCCGAGTACATGGATATCAAACATGACATGCTTTAAAATTGCGCACAAACGTGCAGTAGCGACAAACTAAATACATTTTTCAAAGCCTTTAAAAGCCTTTACAGGTTACCAATTTAGATTTACAGAGGAGGTCTACTGCTAAAATTACTGCCCTCGATCTGACCTTCGCGGTGATACCTCACATGCATGGTGCAATTGCTGTTTACATTTGACGCCAGACCGACGCTTGCGTTCGCCTTAGCGCGAGAGCAGGGGGGACAGGGGTGCTTTTTTTTTTTTTTTTTTATTATTTTTTTGCTTTTTTATCTTATTTTTAAACTGTTCCTTTCTTTTTTTTTTTATCATTTTTATTGTTATCTCAGGGAATGTAAATATCCCCTATGATAGCAATAGGTGACAGGTACTTTTTTTTGAAAAAATTGGGCCTAGACCCTAGATTTCTCCTCTGCCCTCAAAGCATCTGACCACACCAAGATCGGTGTGATAAAATGCTTTCCCAATTTCCCAATGGCGCTGTTTACATCTGGCGAAATTTAAGTCATAAAATGCTCGTAGCTTCCGGTTTCTTAGGCCATAGGCTAACTGGTCTGTAATTCCCAGGGATGTATTTTGGGCCCTTTTTAAATATTGGTGCTACATTGGCTTTTCTCCAATCAGCTGGTACCATTCCAGTCAGTAGACTATCTGTAAAAATTAGGAACAACGGTCTGGCAATCACTTGACTGAGTTCCCTAAGTGCCCTCGGATGCAAGCCATCTGGTCCCGGTGATTTATTAATGTTAAGTTTCTCAAGTCTAATTTTAATTCAGTCCTATGTTAACCATCGAGGTGCTTCCTGTGTTGTGTCATGACGATAAACCTTGCAGTTATATATATATATATATAGATAGATTATATATATATATTATAGATTATATATATATATATATATATATATATATATATATATATATAATCATTTTTCACATTTCGTATAGAATGATTTTGAATTTAAATAGAAAAGATTAGAATAGAATAGAAAATAATAAAAAGAATAGCATAGAAAAACAATAGAACAGAATAGAATAAAATACAATATATGTTTTTCTAGTTTATTCTTTTCTATTATTTTCTTTTCTATTCTAATCTTTTCGATTCAAGTTCAAATTCATTCTATACGAAATTCGATCTTCAGAAGCCATGTTCCGAAATTCGAATTTCGTATAGAATGAATTTGAATTTGAATAGAAAAGACTATTAAAGAATAGAAAATAATAGAAAAGAAAAAAAAAGCATAGAAAAACAATAAAACAGAATAAAAAAAAAAAATACATATACCGTATATACTCGAGTATAAGTCGTTCCGAGTATAAGTCGAGGCCCTAATTTACCACAAAAAAAGGGAAAAACGTATTGACCCGAGTATAAGACGAGGGTGAGAAATGCACAGCTACTGTAAGTGGAAAAGAGGGTCAACAATGCCCATTTGCAGCATCACTGTGCCCATTTGCATGCCTCACTGTGCCCATTTGCAGCCATAGGTCCCCTGAACTTCAAACTTGGTAGTTAAGGGTTCCTAGATGCCCCCTAGCTGCAGCCAAAATTTGGGGTCTCTGAACCCAAAGGGTCCCGAAATGACATTGCTGCAGATGGACACAGTTGACCGAATTTGGGGCCCTGTATCTTGGGGCCACTTAGTGCTAAGAACCCCAAATTTGGTGTGCAAACCCAGTGGAACTAGCACCATAAAATTTTCAAAGCTGGGGTTACTAGCACCAAGTGGCACTGAGATACGGGGCCCCAAAAATCAGTTCAGAAAATGTCAAGCACTTTTCTGCAGCAGAAAATGACATTTTCTGAACCAGTTTTGGGGCCCCGTATCTCAGGGCCGCTTGGTGCTAGGAACCCCAGCTTTGGATATGTTATGATACCAGTTCCACTGGGTTTGCACCCCAAATTTGAGGTTCCTAGCACCAAGTGTCCCTGAGATATGGGGCCCCAAAGTCGGTTCAGAAAATGTCAAGCACTTTTCTGCAGCAGAGAATGACATTTTCCAAACCGATTTTGGGGCCCCGTATCTCGGGGTCACTTAGTGCTAGGAACTTCAGCTTTGGATATGTTGTGGTACCTGTTCTGCTAGGTTTGCACACCAAATTTGGGGTTCCTAGCACCAAGTGGCCCTGAGATACGGGGCCCCAAAGTCGGTTCGGAAAATGAAATTTTTTGCTGCAGAAAAGTGCTTGACTCGAGTATAAGTCGAGGGGGGCAATTTCAGCACAAAAAAATGTGCTGAAAAATTCGACTTATACTCGAGTATATACGGTATATGTATTCTATTGCTTTATGATTTTATATTCTATTTTATTGTATTTTTTATAAAATCAATTTCTATTGTTTTCAAATTCGATTCAAATTTATTTTTGAATTCGATTATGTTTTCGAATTCGATTTGAATATGTTTTCGAATTTGATTCGAATTTGTTTTCGAATTCAATTCGAATTCGTTCACTTTTTTTCGGATTCGTTTAAATTCATCACTTTTGTAATTCGGAAATTCAGGTGCATCCGAATTTCCGAATAATGAAAAATTCGTCCGAATTTCGATTCGGAACGAAACGAAATGCACATGTCTAGTATTTGCCCTCGATCGGATGATCAAGGAATGCATACATGCAGCAAGATGTACAAAGAGTCGCCTCTCCACACCCGCCGGGCATCGTACCTATTAAATTTGGTGAGGTTTGGGGATTTTACCCTGTCCAAATTACCTAACAGCTAGCTTCCTGGCACTAATACTCAAGACAATACACAGGTACACAACAAGACAATACACAGGTACTCACAGACCTATGTGCAATCGCAGAACAGTTGCAGACCTAAGTGCATTCGCAATATTCAAGTATACAGTATATAAAACACAAGTACTAACGATCCACACACACTACTCAAACACTCAGGTACTCACACTACACAGGTACTATGACCCGTTATAACCCCCTGTTTTAAACTCTGGTTTTAACTCACCACTTAGACCAGTTCCACTTGGACTGAGTTCCAACAGCCTCACAATGAGCAGGCTCAGGATGAGTCCTACACAAAGTTATACAGGCCTCAAGCACCTGTGAGCAATTAACCACTCCCCTTAATTGGAAGCCACTTAGACCAGTTCCAACAGCCTCACAATAAGGTCCTCTTAAATATGAGATCTGGGGTCAAAAAGTCCTCAGATCTCATATTTGGACTAAAATGCAAAAAAATAAAAATAAAAAGTCGTTTGAAAAAATGACATAAAAAAAATATGCCTTTAAGACATATGGGCGGAGCTGACGTCATAATGTCTTTTCCGCCCTCCTATGGTATGAAGACGGGTGGCGGCCATCTTAGCCTCACTCGTCTCCATACCTAAGCAGTGAAAGGTCCCGATCTCCTCCGTCGCTACCGACTGCTCCTTTAAGAGGCGGGAGAGCGACGGGAGGGGGGTGGCGCTCCTGATTGGATAGATTGATAGCAACGCAGCCATTGGGTCCCACTACTGTCAATCAAATCCAATGACGCGGCGCTGGGGGGGGGCCGAGTCCTGAATTCTGTGTGAATGGACACAGATGCGGGACTCGGAAGCACGCCCGCACGTGTGTCCACCAAGGAGAGCACTTCTCCAATGTGGACACTCGATGCGCAGAGGAGCCACCAGCACCGCTGAAGGATCCCAGAGGAGGAGTACCAGGGGCCACTCTGCAAAACGAACTGCACAGTGGAGGTAAGTATGACATGTTTGTTATTTTTTTTAAATGATTGTTTACAATCCCTTTAAGTCAAAGCTTTTAAAATTACATGTTAAAATTATTATGAGATTTTAGTGATCCCCTTTAACCACTTGATTACCAGCCTGTAATGAGTCCTGGATTATCGAAATGGCAGAGTAGGTACCGGCCTATGGGCCAAATAATACTGTATTGATCTTGAAAGAAAATTACAATGAAGCTTTCTTAAATTGCTTACAAAAGATAGAAAAAATGAATCAACTCAAATAAAAACTTTACATCAATCACTTCAGCCTCGGAAGGATTTACCCCCTTCCTGACCAGAGCACTTTTTGCGATTCGACACTGCGTCATTTTAACTAACAATTGCGCAGTCGTGTGAAGTTGCACCCAAACAAAATTGACGTCTTTTTTTCCCCACAAATAGAGCTTTCTTTTGGTGGTGTTTGATCACCTCTGCGTTTTTTATTGGTTGCGCTATAAACAAAAAAAGAGTGTCAATTTTGAAAAAAACGCAATATTTTTAACTTTTTGCTATAATAAATATCCCCCAAAAATATATATAAAATTTTTTTTTTCCTCAGTTTAGGCCAATTTGTATTCTTCTACATATTTTTGGTAGAAAAAAAATTCGCAATAAGCGTATATTGATCGGTTTGCGCAAAAGTTATAGCGTCTACAAAATAGGGGATAGTTTTATGGCATCTTTATTATTATTTTTTTTTATTAGTAATGGCGGCGATCTGCGATTTATATCATGACTGCGACATTATGGTGGACACATCAGACACTTTTGACACTATTTTGGAACCATTGTCATTTATACAGCGATCAGTGCTATAAAAATGCACTGATTACTGTGTAAATGACACTGGCAGGGAAGGGGTTAACCACCTAGGGGGCAATCAAGGGGTTAAGTGTGTCCTAGGGAGTGATTCCAACTGAGGGGGTGGGCTACCACTGACATGACAGCAATCACTGCTTCACATTACAGTTTGTTTCAGAAAAGCTCATCTTCTTTCAGCTGTCACTTTCTAAAACAATTTGGTGTAACCTAAGTACGTGTAATGTACAGTAATGTTGGTCATCTCCAACTGACTGCACACTACTTAGTTCAATGTTCTCCCACTAGAGGGCACCTATGAGAAACCTCCAGAAATCTGCAAGGGGGATCTCAAGGGTTTTGACAGTGTAGGGGCCTCTGCAGAGTTTAATCCAGCAATGCCTGTAATGCCCCTTCATTACCAGGCCATTTTTCAGTTTCAGTGCCATGATAGTTTGACTGACAATTACTGCAACATTCAACACTGTACCCAAATTAATTTTATATCATTGTTTGAGCCAGATACAGATTTCTTTTGGTGTTTTTTTTTTTTGTTTTTTTTTTACTGTAAAAATTATTTTGAGAAAAAACTCTTTCCCTTACATTCTGCTAAAATAAAAAATGCCAGCTTAGTACACCCCCTCCCCCCAAATAACACCTATTTTTGAAACTAAACACCCCAAGATGATATCATTGTTTCACACAATTTTATGGAAATTAAGAACAATGCTGGTAGTGAGGGGGTTAAACCTGGAGTTTGGTAATGGTGCACTTACATTAAAGTGGTGGTAAACCTCAGACACAAAATATGAACAAAGCATATCCCTCTATAGTGTGTACTTATCTTAATTCAGATCACTATGGGGTTGATTTACTAAAGGTAAATACTCTGTACACTGCAAGTGCAGTTGCTCTTGCTCTGATGGGAACATTCAAGGAAAATTTTAAAAAAGAAGCATTTTCGCTTGCACGTGATTGGTTAATAGAAATTAGCAGAACTTCTCCTCATATTAGAGCTTCCCTTCAGATCTAGAGCAATTGCACTTGCACTGCACTTCTAGTACACACTATATTTGCCATGTCGTTTATACCTGCTGACCCGTTCCTCTGCTATCTGCATGAATCACTTCTGACAAGTTTTCCTGACACCAAGAGAAAAATGGTGACAGGGTAGGGAGCTCCAACACACAACCTGTGATTGATGGCCTCAGCTCTGTTCCTGTGTGCTGTGTGAAGAGGGCTTTGTCCCTTCCCTCTAATCAGCTCTCAGAGCTCCCCTCACTGAGCTCTGCAGTGTGTAATTTCAGCTCCCTGTTTTCTGACAGCTCGGACAAGCTTTATACATTCCGGATTTTGAATGGCTGTAGAGGAGAGAGGACTGCAGATCAGTGGCGTCACTAGGGTTTGGTGTCACCCGGTTTGGAAAAAATTGGTGTCTCCCCCCTCCACCAACTATAGTCCCCCCTCAGTACAGACCACCCTCTCTCAGTATAGACCCCCCCACTAAGTACAGATCCCCCTCACTAAGTACAGACTCACCTTCCTCAGTATAGACCCCCCTCCCTCAGTACAGACCCCAACTTCAGTACAGACCCTCCCATCAGTACAGACACCTCCCTCAGTATAGACCCCCCCTCAGTACAGACCCCCCCATCAGTATAGACACACCCTTAGTAAAGACCCCCCCATCAGTATAGACACCCTCCCCTTCAGTATAGAACCCCTTATTGCAGACCCCCCTTTCCCCTCCCATAGCACCCCCCCCTGAAAATGTCTATCTACATATAGTAAAGTGTACAGACCTCAGAACAGTGTGGATGGATATACACAGCGCCAGCGGTGTGTGTCCCTCGGGCTCCTCCACCTCCTGTGTGGATGTAAACAGAGGAGGGGGTGGCGACCTCGGTCTACTCCACTGAGGGACACAGCCCCGAGACCCCAGAGCAGTGCAGATCAGTGTAGGGCAGCGGGCGGTGTTAGCAGTGCCACTACCCATGGATGTCACCTCTCTGCCGGGTGTCACCCGGGTGCAGCCCTCACCCCCCTGCGTGATGCCACTGCTGCAGATAAACAGGTACAACTTATGTAGAAGCTTTTGTTTCATGTGTATATCACCTAAAGCCAGTCCAATCACTTCCCTGGGTATATGTAAGGGTTTACAACCACTTTAATGTAGAGCTCACACACACAAACAGAGGAAGGAGGAATAGAAGAGGCTAATGTACTGATCACAGACAGTGGAAGACTAGAGATGAAGGGATTAATGTTCAGATGGACACAAAGAAGGAGGTGAAAGGGTTAATATGCAGGTCACATAGAGACACCATGGAGATAGTATGTGTTGTACAGGAGGGGGGCATGAAAGGTTTTTTTAAAAAAAGGTGTCACTGAAAAATGATCTGCAGCTGAGGCTGCCCATCCATTCAATCTTTCCCTATTCACAAGTACTCAAACTCCCTCTGTCCCCTATTGTAGGGGAAAGCAGAGGGATCAACACTATAAACAATACCATGTGATTGCTGTGATGACCAATCACAGTGATCACATGGTACCCAACCTCTTGGATTGGCTTAGAGTCTCTGTGTATAAATGGCACTGGATAAATATAGAGTCATGATCCAATGTTTAACCACTTGACATCCGCGCTATAGCCGAATGACGGCTACAGCGTGGACCTGAATTTCCTGGAGTCCGTCATATGACGGACTCCCCTGCGCACGCGCCCTATAGGGCGCGCGCGGAGCGCGCTGTGATCACTGAGTCACTGAGACTTGGGTGATCACCGATCCGAGTAAGGGGCCATGTGATCAGCTGTCAGCCAATGACAGCTGATCACATGGTGTACACAAAAGATCGGTAATTGCTCTTTTTTCTCCTCACGCTGACAGCGTGAGGAGAAAAAAAAGCCGATCACCGGCTCAGCTGAAACGGACATCAGTCCGAAGTGGAAGAGGCACATCTAACTTATCTGTGCCACCTGCCATTGCCACCTAACACTGCCACCTATCAATGCCCAAATGTGCCACCTATCAATGCCCACAAGTGCCAGCTATCAATGTGTTGTGGAAAATTTTATATTAATGTATTGTCATAAGTCTCCCAGTGTGTGTTCAATCACAGCCCGCTCTAATAGCTGACTGGGGCAGACCAACGCTGGTTGAGATCCGTTTGGTAGTGAAAAGCTCTTTGGGGATGTAGAGAAATGTTTGCGGAGTGGGGACATGTCCGCCAGCTAAGGGCCCCTGTGCGATGCACAGAACGATTGTCTGATGGGGATGTGTTCGCTCTGCAAAGACATTATCGGTTTAACGAGTGTGCTCTCATGTTGCCCCTGTGTGCCTGATCAACACATTTGTGGCCCAATGAGTGTACACCTGCCGATAATCTCTCGTCCACAAAGACAGTAGAATAATCCAGGTATACATTGTTCTCTGGGACAATGTATAATAGGGATTTCTATCAACGGAAATACGGGAGTCTTTAGGGTTCTGGTTGGAGACAGGGTTAATGTTTGAAAGCCATGTGGCTTCTAAAAACATACAGGCACCCTGTCTCTGCTCAGACACACCCATAAGACTCCTGTAGTCATTGTTCATTGGTTGTTGCATTTTCCTGTGTTGTTAAATCCTTATATGGTCATTGATATCCTGTGAGGTCACAAGCTTTGTAAGAGGTGTTGTTGGCTGTTGGAGGCTGAACCCTCGAGCTTCGGGACCTCCTATTGATATGCTAATAAAGTGGCTCACTCAGACAGCTGAGGGAGGCTGGCTGCAGTGTGATCTTGGAAGTTGAACCGGAAGCATGAGGTTGTGATTCTATTTGTAAGCATGAGGCACACACCAGAGGATGAGATACACCAGAGGAGAGACATATGATCAAAAGGTGAGATGGTATTATATCATTAGACGAAATTGTTATTATGATTAGAAACAGGAGATTTGGCTGTGTGCTCTGTGTGCAGCCAAATTTTGCTAACAGAATGGCGAGCCAGAACGTAGGAGTGAACAGAACCTCTTTCAGAATTGGATCATTAAGATGTGCTGGGGAGGTTCTGCTTCGCGAAAAGAACACATTTTTCATCTTTTGAAATAATGCTGGAAGTCTGATCGTATGTCTGGTGTGTGCCTACGTGTGTGTGTGTGACTGATGCTGTGTAACAAGTTTGTAATGCATATGAGAAATATAAATGTATGAATTGATATTATTTGCAGCCTGCAATGTGTGTGTGGCTGAGTAGTTTTGTAAGTAGCTGAACATGTTTGTAAAGATGCCATGAGTTTAGTGAAGGGGCAGGCATTGTTGTTTTTGTATTGAAAGGGGCTACGCCCTGGGGAAGGGAGTTCTAATTTTCTGAACAGACATACAAGCATTCACTGTCTGTATCTCTCGTTCCTGTGAAAGCCGATGTGAACTGAGATTGAGTGTATGTTTGAGCTGTGTAATTGTGGGGTATGTGGCTTGGTTGTTTCATTGGATAGCATGTGTTCCTAAGATTGTGTTTTGTGGGCGTGGCCAAGATGGCGTGGTGAGAGGCGGCTTTTGAAGGGAGCTCCGCAGATCCGCAACTTTAATCCGGATCCATCGGCACTAATCACTCTATTTTATCACCCCTGCTGACCGAAGGGGAACTGGGGGAGACCTGTCTGCTGTGGGCAGAGGAGAATTGGCTGTCCCAGGGCCGCGATCGGCATCCCGCTGACGCTCGGAGGACTAGGCCGAAGCCGCGGCCTTTCCTGGCGGGCCGCGCTGCGGACCGGGAGCTCCTTTCGGCGCTCGGAACTGCTGGGGAGGACCATCGGCTGTTGGGGACCTCGGATGGAGCCGGTAGAGATGTCCTCGGACCTGTATTAAGCTGCGCTTGGGGCCTGAAGACTCTGATCACCCCCACGTTTTACTAGGCCGAGACCGCGGCCTTTCCTGGACATCCGGAGCCGCCGGACCGGCGCAGGGGGGGCCCGAACCCTGTGGCCTGGAGGAAGTGTCCCTGAAACGGCTGGGGACAGCTGCCTGGACAGTGGGGGAACCCCTGGGCACTTCCACCCCTGACATTTTCCTTGTGCAGGAGAGCGGCTGAACCAGAGACCCCCTGTCAGCCTGTGGTGAGTGGATCCTGCTCTATACAGTTCCAGGTGAGGGGGGGGGTTGTTGCTGGGCCACACACTGCACCATACCCTTTACCTGACTACCCCGGACCCAGCAGGGGGGCTCCCACGGCCAGTTACTGACCAATACCCAGATATAGGCCCCAGGCACCTGAATGAGGCGCAGGAACTCCAGCGTAAAGTACAGCAAAGGGGGTAAGAGGTTGACCTTTCCGCCACAGTCGGACTCACCTCAGACACCCACCTGCCCTCCCCCAGAGACTCTTAATACGTGCAGTCCCCACAGAGCCTCGCGGAAGAACATTATGGAGTCGGATGACTCTCGGCCCCCCTGGCTGGCTGACGTCATGGCGGCTATTGCTACTTGTCAATCCACGTTAACAACAAAGATTGAAGCCGTCCAGCTGGACATGGGTCTTATCCGCCAAGATATTGACAAAATCAGGTCGCGAGTCACTGAAACAGAGCAAAGGCTGAGTACCACCGAAGACTCCATTGCGGAACATGAAGCATCACTCCGTACGCTTCAGACCAAGGTAAAGGCCCTTGAATATAGAGCTGAAGATGCGGAGAACAGGAATCGGCGCAATAATCTCCGCATTGTTGGTCTACCGGAGGGGGCGGAGGGGAATAATCCTACCTCTTTCATAGAGGGTCTGCTGCGTGACCTCCTGCCCGATGCCCGATGGTCACCTTACTACGCGGTTGAGAGGGCGCATCGCATCCCGCCGAGGCCGGGACCTCCTGGATCCCCTCCCCGCACCTTCATTCTCCGTCTCCTTAACTTCAGAGACAGGGATGAAGTTCTCTGTGCCTCTAGATCTGTGGGGGACCTCAGATTTCAGAATACCAGGATGATGATCTTCCCCGACTACTCGGTCGAGACCCAGAAGCTTAGGAAATCTTTTGACCAGGTTAAAGCGGTGTTGCGATCACGCAACATCCGTTACAGTGTGCTCTTCCCTGCCCGCTTGAGAGTTCAGGACGGCGAGACAACTCGCTTTTTCACTACACCGAGAGAGGCCTCTGCCTGGCTGGACACGTTGCCACAGAATCGCTAATGGTTTTTCTGGTATGTGCTCTATGACTTTTTTCATTGGTCCCTCTCCACAGCTTAGATCTGGGCCTGAGTTATCACACGAACTACTACATGGATGATTTTGTTATGTTGCACAGGTTATGCCCGGTTCATTCCATGGAGTGTGCGGATCTGTGGGGGGAGCACTGGTTATCCTTATCAGGGAAATGCTAAGTTAATGCCCCTGCCAAAGAACTTGGCCAGGAGACTGTTGGAAAAGAAGTTCCACTGCATCTGTTTGCCTCCACGAGGAGCGTTGGAGTCTTTGTTCTGTATCTTTTACTATAAGATGGATCGAAACTACTGTGAGGTCGCATTACCGGATACTTCCTTATGTCTGACTTTCCACGTCCTCACAGCCTGCTGCATTACAAGCGGAGATCTCACTTGTGTAGGGCCGCCTGAACTGCTGCTTTCCCCCCCCCCGCGTGAAGTCTCGGGGGGTGGGCTTGCCTCTTCCACGGACCCCCCGTTGCAGCCGGCGAGCTGAATAAGTTTGGGATTGATACCCGCCTCAGTTTTGGGGGGTTGGGTGGGGTGGGGGGTGGGGAGAAGAAAGTTCCCCTAACGGGGCTTGTTTCATTTACTTTGGATATTGGTATCCTTTATCTGTTTTTAGTTGGGTGTATTTGTTTTTGTTTGATGTTCATACCAAAAAAACTTAACTCATCAGCATTGCATTGTTTCCAGATGTGTTCGTTTTGGGTCCCGGGGTCCAGTCCAAGAGCCGTGATCTCCATTGATCCTAATATTATTAATATTCTTGACAGATATGTCCTCCCTTAATATTATCTCCTGGAACACCAGGGGACTAAACTCCCCGGTCAAGCGCTCCCTGGTGTTCCAATTTATTAAATCTTATAACCCGCATATATGTATACTCCAAGAAACACACTTAACAGGACGTAGGGTTATGGCTCTTAAAAAACCTTGGGTGGGCCACCACTATCATTCCACGCACTCCTCTTTCTCTAGGGGTGTTACTATTTTGGTGTTGAAGTCACTCCCCTTTCGGCTCTTGGATTTGGCCCTCGACCCTGATGGTCGGTATGTCATTATGCATGCCAAAATATATTCTTTAACGTGGACCATTGTGGGCTTGTATTTGCCTCCCCCGGCTTCCTTGGTGGTGCTCAACCAGATCACTAGCAAGATAGCCGATTTTGCATCTGACAATACTGTTATACTCGGTGATTTTAACCTGGTCCCTGACCCGGATTTTGATAGGCTAACTCCTGCGGGACATCATTGCTCTGGGTTGGCTGAGTGGGCAGATACCTATGGCTTGACGGATGTTTGGAGGTGGCGTCACCCCCAGACCAGGGCATACACATGCCACTCGGCCTCTCACAGAACTTTCTCCCGAATAGACTTGGTCTTTGCAGGGAGCCAGGTACTCCCACGAGTCACAGACATACAAATTCTCCCTAGGGGTATTTCCGATCACGCACCCTTGCTGTTGTCTTTGGATCTCTCCCTAGGCCCAGTGGCAAGGGTGTGGAGGCTCTCCAGATTTTGGATCTCAGACATTGCAGTAGATTCCCAATTTAGGACGGAACTCCTAGACTTTTGGGCAGTAAATGTGGGCTCGGCAGACCCCACAGTAGTGTGGGACGCCTTTAAGGCCACAACACGGGGGCGGTACCAGACCATCATTGCCAGAGTCCGACGAGAGCGTAGGGCAGATTTGACTAAGGCTGAGCGAGATGCGGGCAGTGCGGAGGCTCTTTTTGTTCGTACTCGAGACCCTGTGCACTATTCGCATCTACAACTCATGACGAGAGAGGTGGTGCGTCTTCGTACCTCTCTCACCCAGAAGAAAATGTTGGCTCAGTCTCAGCGGATTTTTGAGCAGGGAGAGAGGTCAGGCCGTCTGCTGGCCTGGCTCTCCAGGGAACAGGCTGGTGGGGTGAGTATCTCATGTATTAAAGACCTATCGGGACAGCTGATCCATACACCGGAAGGGATAAATGGCTGTTTTGCGGAATTCTGTGAATCCCTTTACAGCTCCAGGGCAGACTAAAGAAGGGAAGATCTAGGAGCATACTTAGATGATATTGACATCCCAACCCTTACAGCTACGTACCGCGACAAGCTCGACGCCCCATTTACTTCTCTGGAAATACTCCGGGCACTTAAATCAATGCAGTCAGGGAAAACACCGGGTCCTGATGGCATCCCAGTGGAGTTTTACAAACAGTACGCAACAGAACTAGTTGATAAATTACAGGACCTCTTCTCTGCGTCGGGGCGTCTTGAAAAACTCCCGGACACAATGAGCGAAGCAATTATAGTGGCAATCCCTAAGCCGGGGAAGGACCCCACGTTATGCTCCTCGTATCGCCCCATATCCCTTCTAAACGTCGATGCAAAGGTGCTGGCGAAAGTGCTGGCCAACAGGCTTAATTTGGTCATTACGGCCCTCATCCATAGCGACCAAACGGGCTTCATGCCCGGAAGGGGAACTGACATTAATATCAGACGCCTTTATACCCACATAGATAGAGCGGATGAGGCGACTAAAGGAGTGGTGGCCTCACTCGACGCGGAGAAGGCTTTTGACTCCGTCGAGTGGGGTTACCTATGGGAGGTGCTCTCGCGATTCGGGTTCGGCACGGGTTTTACGAACTGGCTCCGCATGTTATATCATGGCCCTTCAGCTAGAATACGTACCAACGGATGTTTATCGGGGAAGTTTAGACTCTTTCGTGGCACGCGACAGGGGTGTCCTCTCTCCCCGGGTCTATTTGCTCTGGCAATGGAGCCCCTGGCTGTATTGCTGAGGAAAGATCCGGGGGTGAAGGGTCTCCAGGTAGGTCCAATTGAGGAGAAATTATCATTATACGCGGACGATGCTCTGCTCTATTTAGCGGATGCGTCGTCCTCTTTACAGACCGCACTGGACCTGATTAACCGATTCGGTGGGTACTCGGGGATACGCATTAACTGGGACAAGTCGGTTCTTTTCCCGCTCCACCCCTCGACCCCTAGGGTGCCACAACCACAACTCAAATGGGTAGATGACTTTAAATATTTGGGCATCCAGGTTAGCGGCAGAGTCCAAGACTACATGGATAACAATTTGCGACCACTCATGACACAGCTTACGGATAGATGTGCTGCTTGGCGTTCCCTTCCCCTGACACCTGTTGGCAGAGTTAATCTGCTAAAAATGATCTTTCTTCCCAAGTATCTCTACTTCTTCCGTAATACACCTATACACATACCTGGGACTTTCTTTCGAAGGTTGGAGAGTCTGCTGATACATTTTGTCTGGGCCGGGAGGCCACCTAGGGTGGCCAAGCAGATTTTATATCTCCCGCTCTCGGGGGGGGGGGATTGGCCCTACCGAACTTTCAAATCTACTATTGGGCAGCTGTTCTGGTCACGATTCGGTGGTGGTTCTCCCAGCCCATACAGAATCCGGCGGTCACTCTGGAGGCAGCTATTTTGGGTTCCTATGCGGCCCTGAGCAATCTCCCGTTCCGGGGACTTAGAGCCAGCCTGACCATGACAACACTGATGCGAACTACCGTGAAGGTATGGCAGGAGGCTAGGAAAATATATAGGAAGCCCAATTTCATCTCACCCCATATGCCCCTATGGGGTAACCCTATGCTCCCCCACTTTTACAGCATACCGGATCCCTCGCTTTGGGCAAAAAAGGGAATTCTCACATTAAAACATATAGTCAAAGAGGGTACACTTATGTCTTTCCAAGCCCTTAGGCAATCTTTCGCTATTCCGCTCTCCTTCCAATTTAGGTACTGGCAGCTGAAACACGCCTTTGAAGCTCAGTTCCCTGCCCCCCTCATTCTGGAACCGGACTCCATTGAACGGCTCCTGACTTCCAGCGTGATGGGGAAGCCCCTCTCAACACTATATCTGTACCTTACAGTGGAGTATGATGCCAAATTAACCAAAACCTGGGAAAAGTGGAGGGTCGATATTCCCTCTTTGAACGAGGAGGAGTGGAAGGAGTGTTTAATCTCCTACATTCCCTCCATGATAGCTGCAAAAGATAGGTTCATACAATTTAAGTTCCTACACAGAGCGTATTTCACCCCACAGAGACTGGCGCGCATTTACCATCAAAGAGATCCCAACTGTCAGAGATGTAGGCAGGAGGAGGGTACTTTCTGGCACATGGTCTGGTCCTGTCCCAAACTTCACCCCTTCTGGTCAGCAGTGGCCTCCACAATGAGCAGGGTCATAGGCTCACATTTGCCGGTTGACCCTCAGGTACTACTGCTTAGTCATTTGGAGGAAGTGGAGGGAGATAGATATAGTAAATTGTGTCTAACCTTTGCACTATACTATGCCAGGCGTGAAATCTTATTGCGATGGAAACTAGTGGAGCCTCCTACTCTGGCCTCGTGGAGAAGGTCGGTGAATATGGCACTTCCTCTTTATAGACTGACATATGAAAGTAGACAATGCCCACGAAAGTTTGATAAAATCTGGTCCTCTTGGGTTGATGCCTCTGGGGATTCTGAACCCCCATCCCCATAACCAAGAAGTGAAACATTTTAGAGGACATCCTACATCTCATGGTCATTTTTCTGATGCTCGCCCCCCCCCCCTCATCCCCTTCCTTCCGCCTCCCTCGGTCCCCTTCCCCCCCCCTCTCTTTCCCCGTTCCCCCCCCCCCCGCCATCCCTACTAGGTTTGACTGCATATTGGTTGCCTACTTTATTCCACCTGAAGAGGTTATTACGCTTTAATGCCATAAGAAGTATTGCTAGGTGTAATTTCTGACGTTTGCATAACTGACATATCTGCTAAATAGTGGCTTTTGATTGAAGGCAGATCCTGTTGTCACTTTTCTCATTGTATTGACTGTACTAATTTATTGTATTGTAATGCTGATTTGTTCAATAAAATCTTCTGTTAAAAAAAAGATTGTGTTTTGTTTTTTTTGTAACTTTAACACTTTTAAATGTTTGTCTAAGCGTTCATTTAGTATCTCAAATGTGTAATTTTGTGGGGAGAAATTTTTGGTTTTGGCAGGAAAATGTTTTTTGTCTGCTACTTCCTTTTGTTGTCTACCATGTGACTACGGTCGGCCATTTTCTTTTCCTTTGTGTGTGAACTTTGAAATGTTTATCCATCTTGGTCAGTTTTGGCGGGAAAATGCGCCATTTTGTTGGGGTCTGGCCTTTGTTGTGGTCACCATGTGCATCGGCGGCCATTTTGAAGACCTGTGAGCCTCCTATAGGGGAAGCTCCATTGTGTATTCCTTTGTGTGTGCAAAGCCATGTGCTTTAAGCTACAATCTGGCTTCTAGGCACCATTTTGTGAATTCTATTTTTGTACTGTTTACATACTTTTCAAGGAAACTATTGCGTTTTCTGTATTGAATATTGGTTTTAAGTTGAAATGCCTGTCGCATATCCAAGTGCCCATGCATTGTTGGGACATCACAATAGGAGCTGTTTACACCCTGTGGGGGTCTCTGGTTTCTAGATAATAACATGGGGGGAGTTCTAACTCTGAGTCAACTATTGTGTTGTATTTGCGACAAGAATGTATTGTTTAAGACAATTTATTTATTTATTATTTATTATTTTTTATTTATACTTATGACTGCTATTTCTTTAACATATAGATGATACAACGGTTACGCTCCTGATGAGGGGCTATAAGGCCCCGAAACGACGTAGAGCTCAGATCCACCGTTTTGTATACATAATGATTCATCACAAACGTATGAACGTTCCTACCTACTGTATGTCATTTTTTGCATTAATAATTCTTGTCGAATCTTATACAATGTTTAAATGTTTTTAATCATTATTATTGAGCTATGTGCCAGCATATATAGAGCCTTGTGCCTTAATATGTATGTAATGATATGTAATTTTGCAATTTTTGAATTATCTCAAGAATAAATCGCATTTTTTTTCCAATTTACATTCTTGCCCCCTTGTGCCTCATTCAAAGTCCCGCATCTGTTCTCTTTTACTTATGCATAGAGCCGGGATGGAGGAGGGGTATTGGGCGGCCCCACTGTCCTCACGCAAAGTCCCAATTAGTATCTGTTACATTTACCAATTTAATAGGGATGGAGGCACAAGGTGGCATGCATGGATACCCATTTTTTCATACAATTTTCCCATTTTCTTGCATTTAACTTCTTTCATCTCAATTGCCTATTTTACCTTGAACCCATTAAGCCTATATGTCATCCACTGCCATTTTTCTATCAAGTTAAATGTGGGTGTTTCCAGTGCTGGTTCCATCCCCTGTCGCATGGGTGCTCCTCCTGTATGCGCTGTGGCGGCTCAGGCTTCTGCCTGTCCTGTTGGCCGCCACTGCCTCGGTCCGAAGCTGCGATGCGGACTGAGGCTGGTCCCCCCCGCCCCCCTTTCCCTGGGTGGGCGGGGCCTTTCTCACTGCGCATCGACGTCACGCATCCCGCGCCGGGTGTATGGCGTCCTGAGACGCCATATAACGGCAGCTTGAGGTTCACACTCTCCAGCGCTCGGCAAACCTGGAGGCACCACCACCGCCGACCTGCTTGGGGTCCTTGCTGGCGGGATCGGGGCACCTCCTGGCCACCTTTTTGGGCAGCTGGTGCTGGACGTTGGGGGTTCTCCCCTCGGTGGTGCCCCCCGCAGTGTTCCCTCCCAGCACAGGTCCTCACCCATCCACCTCCTGCACCATCAACACCTCCCTGGCTGATCCGCCCTTCTCTTTACACCAGGTATGTCCACTTCTCACTTCTTACTTACTCACCTCTCCACTTTCTGGTCTTCCCCCTGACCTCTTTCAGCTTCTCCTCAGTGGTTAGCCACACTCTCTTTTTCCCTATCCTTTCACCCTCTTATTCTCCTTTTTCATCTCTCCCTCCATACATCTCCCACTCTTCCCTTCCCCTTCCCAGATCCATTCCTCTTTGTCCACATACCTCTACCCATGGCCCTTCCCACTCCTCCCTTCCTTCCCCCTACCCCACTATTCTTTTCTCTTATCCCCTCACTCTCTCTCCCCCTTCCTCCTTGTATTCCCCTCTTTTCTGTTTCTTCTAATTCACCCACATATTCACCTTTTGCTGTTCCTTTCGAGTTTTCACGTTTATATGTTTGTTTTCTTGTCACACTTTTAATTGTTACACACTACCCCCCTTACTTGTCTCTTACAGGTTGGGCAGCGCATCACCCTTCCCCCCCCCCCCTCATGGGGTCACACACTTCACCCATCCATCCCCATCCCCCACACCGACCTAACCTGGAGGGTCACCTGTGTGGTTGGCGCCACTGAGATACACCCCCTCAGCTTCGGACCCTGGCACACGGGCTGGCGTGGCATGTGGGGCCGTGACGCCTCCGTGCATACGTGTTGCGAGTCCATGTTTCCGGTGAGAAAATAACATCTTGCCCTGTTCCACCACTACCCATTCATTTTTTATTTTTCATTTATTATTTATTATTTATTATTTATTATTTTTTATTTATACTTATGACTGCTATTTCTTTAACATATAGATTATACAACGGTTACGCTCCTGGTGAGGGGCTATAAGGCCCCGAAACGGCGTAGAGCTCAGATCCACCGTTTTGTATACATAATGATTCATCACAAACGTATGAACGTTCCTACCTACTGTATGTCATTTTTTGCATTAATAATTCTTGTCGAATCTTATACAATGTTTAAATGTTTTTAATCATTATTATTGAGCTATGTGCCAGCATATATAGAGCCTTGTGCCTTAATATGTATGTAATGATATGTAATTTTGCAATTTTTTAATTATCTCAAGAATAAATCGCATTTTTTTTCCAATTTACATTCTTGCCCCCTTGTGCCTCATTCAAAGTCCCGCATCTGTTCTCTTTTACTTATGCGTATTGTTTAAGACGTTTTATGTAACTTTGTGTCTTGTTATTTGTTAATGTCAGCCATTTTTCTGTAGTCCTGGTTTCATTCACCATTTTGCCGTGGACCGATTTTCGATTGCTGCAACTGCCTTTTTGTTTATGCTGATTTTAGTCTCCAAGCGAAATATCTCTGGTTTTGTACTGAATTCCGTTTACAGTAGAATCATTTAGGTTTTTGTACCAGTTGTTTTAAAGAAGTTTATGTTTCTAGTAAAGAAATTTCGATTTTGGCGGGATCGACAACTAAATTTCATGTGTTAATGGCGCCATTTTGTTTGTGGCTGCAGTGGAAGGGAAAAGAACTCCTTCAGACATCTTTTTGCAGGGGTTTCAGTTTTTGGCTTTTGTTACACTGTTGTGTGGTATTTCTGTCTCAAAACTTGTGGTTTGACTTCCCAGGGTATATGTGACTCAAGGGGGATTTCCTCCCATTTGCAATATGGGGCTTATTCCACCCACTCCTGGACAAAAGTTTTTAGTTGTTGATGTTTAGCCATAGATTTTTCTAATGTCTTGATAGACAAAATATGAAGCTATTCAAGGCTTCCCCTCCCCCTCCCTCTTCCTACACAGGTGTGCAACAGGAAGTTGGTGGGAGGGGCTTGGGGTCTTTTGACTTGTGTTTGGAAGGACTAAAATCATTTTTATTTTTAAATTATATTAAGGTATATACTGTAATACAGTTTTGGGTAGAGAGCAAACAGGAGGCATCCAAGTTATTGTTGTAATATCTAGGTACAGAGAGAAGCCATAAGATTGTTTTGAATAGCGGAGGATTTCATGGGGCTTTGTAGTTTGTCTGACAACACATTTATAGGGCTGCCGATAACCGGTTGTAGAGCATGTAAATGTGAGGATTAGTACGCTAGCACACTGGGGGGCCGTATAAAATAATCGGAGAACGCCGGGTGCCAGCACTGTAAAAATAGTCACTAAGCAGTACTGATCCGAAAACTAGTGCAAGGGTGCCCTGGACGCAGGGACCGTCAAAAGCGATTCGAGTCATCATGGGTAATGTTGGTCCATGCGTTGGAGGAAAAAAATGAGGCTCCACACCAGTCAGACAGCTGCACTTCACATGAGATCTGGGTTTGGGGCTCCGGACATGAGACCCCTTAAAGTTTGGCAGATATGGTCAGAGGGTACAGTAAGGTGTATTCCTTTTGGAAGGTACTTTTGATGTCTGGAGGTACAAGACCCCAGAATAAAAATACCTTGGAAGTAGTTCAGCTGTGGCTTCAGAAATCTGTAATGTTGAGTGAGTTGATGGATGCGTAGTACACGTTTGTGTGGCTGGTCTGTGCAAAGATTTTGAAATGCTCTCGTGCTTTTCAAATTGTATTCTTTTTCTGTCGCTAAAAGAGTGAAGGCAGCATTCCATCTGGTCGTTTTTATATTTTTTTATTTTTTTTTGTTTTTGGGAACTATGAAATATCTCCCCCACATTTGTATTTAAATGTTTGTCTTTGTCTCATTGTTTGTATGTGGTAACAAGATGTTTGAACCTCCCATGACAGCCCTCTTGCGTGTCGCGGCTGTTGTATTTTAGGAAAAAAAAAAAAAAAAAGTGAAAGTAAGATTTACAGAGGGTTTAGTTATTATCAGTTTTGTGGAATGTCAGTGACAATTTACCAATGTACACGAATGTTGTATTGTTTACCATTCTTTGAAGGATAGAGTAATAACTTTTGTTTATAAGTATCTTTTCAGGTCCAAAGAGTTTCTGGAAGTGTGTGTATAGGTGTATAAGAAGGTAAAAGTATCATAGGCTATTTCACTGTTTTATTCTGCACCATTCTAAACCCTGCATGTCTTCCTCCAGTTTGTAATGAGGGAAGAAAAGGGGGGATGAGAGTGGTGAGAATGACACATTTTCAAACCAACAATACTAACCGCTCTAATTCTAACCAAGTTTGTGCCAAGACTGTCTTCCTTTGATGGAATTTGAATCAGCAAGCAGCAGTCTGGTGAAAGAGGCTCCTATCCCAGATGCTAAGAACCTTTTTGTCACTGGTTCCAGGTATTACACCCCAGATGGTAAGCCATGCACAGGTTATGCAGTGACCACAGTCCCGATGTCTGGGTTATTGTCATATGAGGTTTGTTTGAAGGTCAACCAAAACCAGAGTTGTACTTTCCTCATTAGCTGTCACCTACATTCTCAGCTGATGGGGTGGGCGCAATCACTGTAACATGAACTTCAAAAGATCCACCACAGGGTTCACAAGTCCATCCTGGACCCTGACACAATAACCAGTTTACATTCTTTCCAACCAGGTGACTGGGCCATTGTAAAAAAAATTGAGGGATGAGACCACGCCAGCCACTGCAAGAAGCAGATCAACCACAAAGAGTAGAGGAGTATCTTCGTTAATTTATATTTTTTTGTTTAATAAATTTTGTCAAGGGTAACAATGAAAAGCATCCCAACTAGCTAAGAAAGAGAACAGGACACATGGTCGGGCCTACTAGTGCCCCAGCGATGACGGCTGTTCATGCTATATGTGACGTTCATATTGGTGTGAGGAGTTTTGACAGGCTAGTAAAATCCAAACAGACACCTGTCGAAAGAACTTAACAAAACATTTCTAGAGGGTAAAATTAATTATAATTTTAACAATAGCTCTGGTTCTTGCCAGCTTTGGTATCGGGATAACTAGGTAGCCCACAAGTGTGCTTCAACTGTAGTTTGGTATTAATGCGGATCTACATCTTATAAGGTAATTTCCCGTAAGGCAAGAGGTTCATGTGTGCTGGTGAAACTTGTCCCAGCATCTTATGTCGCGGCCGATCGCGAGGATCTGATGGTGCAAGAGAAGGTAAGAATGGCAGGGACAGCTGGAAGGGAATTGCTTGTACACGGTGGGGGCTTGAGCTTATGAAACGCTTGAACAATTTCTCATCCATTGAGGATGAGATGTTTTCATGTAACTGTTGAAGCTACAAGGAAGTTCCCACAGCCCAAGGGGGGTTCTTGGGAATTCATAAGTAAAGATTGTTATATCTGGATCGGGGATAGTAGTGACAAAGTTCAGGCCCATATGGATAAGGTTTAGATTCCTACAAGGCAAAGCCAGAGCTATAGATAGTGAAGGTTAGAATCCTTTTTAAGGGTTTGGGAATCATTGGAGATTAAATTTTTATCTTGCAGCGGATCATAGTGAAGGAAGTAGGGGTATATATACTCATGTTGTTTTTGTTTCTATTCCTTCTATATGCCATGATGAGGTGCTCCTGTTGCCTGATTGGATGCGTGACCAGAGCCTGAGCAGATGACCACATCTTCCCTGATGAGATGCCCCGAAGCCCGACCCACGGGATGTAGAGAAATGTTTGCGGAGTGGGGACATGTCCGCCAGCTAAGGGCCCCTGTGCGATGCACAGAACGATCGTCTGGTGGGGATGTGTTCTCTCTGCAAAGACATTATCGGTTTAACGAGTGTGCTCTCGTGTTGCCCCTGTGTGCCTGATCAACACATTTGTGACCCAATGAGTGTACGCCTGCCGATAATCTCTCGTCCACAAAGACAGTAGAATAATCCAGGTATACATTGTTCTCTGGAATATATATGTTTAGTTAAAGAAATCAGTTAACATTTGTATATGACCCATAATTACAGAGAGGTAATTAGGGGACTTCCTAATAGTAAAATGTAACCATGAATCTCAGTAGACAAAAAGTTATCCCATGCCCCAAGGATCATACAATCTTATACATGTTTTATTGTCATAAACACTCTCTAGTTACAATTTTTGGGTAAAAGACAACTGAACTTTATAATTGTAACCCTTAGGCTCCATTCGCTCGGAAATGCCGCAAATTCGAGGATGCCCTTGCAATCCCCGCTATTTTGAATGGCACCAAACCGTGGTGCGATTTTTCCACGATTGTTGCCCGACGAATCGTGGTAAAAACACGCAAACAGAATAGCAGGACGCCCGAGGCCCAAAAGAAGTTCTTGTACTTCTTTTGGGCGTCAGGCGTCCAGCGATTCTGTTTGTGTGTTTTTAACGTGATTTGTCAGGTAACAATTACGGCAAAATTGTGCGTTTCTGAATCGCGGCCAGAATCATGGCCATTCTGCCAGAAAAACGGCACGTCATGGTGTGAATGGAGCCTAAAGTTATACCGGGATAGACAAGCAAAAAGTAGTACATCAGCTACAAGTCTTAAACATTCTATGTCACAAGGCATTGGGTTCCTTCTAGTTTTGTCAAATGGGTTTGGACACCCCTCCAAATTACTGGGTACAGGTGAAGGGTACTGCTAGTCCATCATGTATTTCCAATGACCACAGTTTTGGTGTTCTGGTGCTGTTTTCTGTTCCGGTATGACCACTGTGCTCAAAGCCAGGTCTATAAAGAAATATTTGGATGAGTTTGGTGTGGAGGAACTTAAGTGGCCTGCACACAGCCTTCCTCAGTGGCCTCAGCTTTATTGAACACCTTTGAGATGATTTGGAACACCTTTGAGATGATTTGGAACATCAAATACAAGCCAGGATTCCTTGTTTTACACCAGTACCTGACCTCACAAATGCTCTTTTGGTTGAATGGGCTCATATGGGCTCATACGGACACACTCCAAAATCTTTTGGAAAGCTTCCCAAGAGAGTGAAGGCTGTAATACAGTGGCGGCTTTTTTTTTTTTTTTTTTTGGGGGGGGGACAATACACCCGCCACCCCCCAAATCCCAGCATGGCTACTGACATAGCTTAAAGTTCATATTTGCATATTGCTCAACTGCAAGCTTCCAGTATATTTTTTCTCTGTATGAAACTAGAGATGAAAACCCATACGAGCAAAAGGGAAAACATATAAAATGTTGGTATTATTCACCAGAAATCATAAACAAATTGATCTTTTAATTTATCCAGTACTGTGTTTAGGCAGGTGCAGTCTGCTCAACCACAGTGACAGTGCAGAGAGAAAGAAAGTCGGGAGGAACAGTTTCTCTATGGTTTCCAGGGTCACTGGGGCAGTGATCCGGTTGGATGCTGACAGCCCGTGTGACCCTGGTGACCATCTTG
This sequence comes from Lithobates clamitans, assembly GCA_037952925.1. Lineage (NCBI taxonomy): Eukaryota > Metazoa > Chordata > Amphibia > Anura > Ranidae > Lithobates > Lithobates clamitans. The sequence goes on along the minus strand of JBBGZY010000117.1, from coordinate 497,025 downwards.
GGTCAGGCAGAGTCTATTTAAGACCCTGGCTCCTGGGTTTGGCAAGCATTCAGCATGTGTGTAGGGACAGGTCAGCCATCTGTCAGGGACAGTATTAGTGGTAGGGAAAGGTTCCAGATGAGTAGGGAATGCTTAGGGATCCAACTATACAAACAAATGGCAACCAACCCTCCCGGCATACCTGCCCTGAATCTATCCATTATTATATATTTGCTCCAACTTTGGAGACTTTCACATTATAAAGTAAGTACTGCAGTGCATGGGGGTGCCATGACATGGCGGCTGCTGCTTACGCATGTATTTGCAAATGTGTGCAAATTAAACCCCTGTCTTTAACGTGAACTGTAGAACTGTAGACTACTCAAGCTTTTTTTATCCACTGTATTTACGTACCTTTCCACAACCTTTGAGTACATAGGCCATTTCATGTGCATTTAGATTATAATATGGTCCCAAGAGGCCAAATGGCTTTAGGGTCACCACTCCCAAGCTAAGTGTATCTATACGCCCCCTGTACAAAGCAACCCAAGACTGTTAAAGTGATCACTGCTCATCATAATCATTTACGTACCTTACTATCGGACCACTGGCATCTATTAACAGATCACCATGTCCTAAGGAAGTATGTCAGACCCACACCAGGACTGGTAATTCGTAGGGCAACCTCACTTGGAGATAGGCTTATCAGCAGGCACTATCGGGCGGAGTCGCAGGGGGCCGTTGGGCCCCCGCAGCACCTTCCGTTGTGGCCATTTTGCATGATGCCCTTGCGTCCAAGAGGGTACAACATTTATACTTCCAAATGGAGAACTTTTCTCCTCTCCCACACATGCCAATAGTGTTAGTGTGCACATGTAAGGCATTTTACGTGGGCAAGACCATCAGAGAGCTGCGGCAGAGAATAGGGGACCACCTATATTACTTCTCCAATGGAAAACCCACTATGGTGGGTCGCCATATAGGCCTGCATCATAGGTTAAACCCCAGGTGGTTAAATTTATAGTTCTAGAGGTGATTCCAGAAGACATGCGGGGGGTGATTGGGATTGCTCAGTCCTCCAACGGGAAACCGGAGACCGTATGGATTGATCGACTCAACGCCAATGTCCTCCCAGGTTTAAATGAAGTGCTTATATATAAGCCATTTTTTAAATCTTTTCCTTCTTGTGCCTCTCCCCTTTTCCCTCCCTCCTTCCCCACCTCCCCCCCCCCTTTTCCCCCAGTTTCCCCCTTTTCCCTTTCCTCTTCATGCTGTACCAAACTGGCAGAGCCAGCGGGCTGTGTTGTATTTGTCTATTAATAAACTCTTTATTTATATAAAAAGACATATTGTTTATTGTTTATTGTGTATGTTGTTTGACCGCTTGCCAACCGCCGCACACAGATGTACGTCGGCAGAATGGCACAGGCAGGCAAATGGGCGTACCTGTACGTCCCTTTAAATTTGCTGCCTATTGGCCGTGGCCCGTGATTGCGGTGTGGAGAGGTAGAACGGGGAGATGTCTATATAAACAAGACATTTCCACGTTCTGCCTTGTGACATGACAGAGATCTACTGTTCCCTGTCATTGGGAGCAGTGATCGCTGTCATGTCAGTGGAAGCCCATCCCCCCCACAGTTAGAATTACTCCCTAGGACACACTTAACCCCCTGATCGTCCCCTAGTGTTTAACCCCTTCCCTGCCAGTGTCATTTACAAAGTAATCAGTGCATTTTTATAGCACTGATCGCTGTATAAATGACAATGGTCCCAAAATGGTGTCAAAAGCGTCCGATGTGTCTGCCATAATGTCGCAGTCATGATAAACATCTCAGATCACCGCCATTACTAATGAAAAAATTATTAATAAAAATGCTATAAATCTATCAAAAGAAAGCTCTATTTGTGGGAAAAAAAGGCAAGGTCAGTTTTGTTTGGGTGCAACGTCATACGATCGCGCAATTGTTAGTTAAGGCGACGCAGTGCCGAACATCAAGTGCTTTGGTCAGGAAGGGGGTAAAATCTTTCCTGCTCAGTTTTTTGTTTATACTTACCTGCTGTGAGGACGGTCTATATAGCATTTACCATAACTATCATTTGATGCTTAGTCGGTTCAATACACCCCTTGAGACTCATGCATCTGTACACATCCTTTTTTAGATTTACTTATGGACACATCCAGACCACAGACCAGATGTTTTCCTGTCAGTCCGTGCAGTGCATCCTGATTCTTTTCCGCGGCGTTTCCGGTAGCCATGCCCCCTCAGCTCCCGAACCGGCATTGCTTGTTGCCGCCATCTTGACATCCAGTGTTTTGGTGACCCAGCCCAGTTGAGTGGTGAGTATGAGGCCTTTATGTCACTGACCTCACTTGCCAACCACCCCTCCTGCCCCGATCCATTTAGTTATTTATACATATTCACTATATGAACATTTCTGTTATAGATAAACCCAGTATGCATCTGCCCCTAAAGAGCGAGGAGACTTGCGAAACGCGTAGGGCACCACACATGTTAGATGATGTATATGTATTTATTGGATCTTGCTACTTTTTATGGATTTACAAATTAATTGCAGTGTAGTTGTATTTGTTTTTTACCTATGCTGTTAACTAGGCCACTATGCCGGGTAACGCACATTCATTGCTGTTCCCATTTGTTTATACAGCCTCTGTAATAATAAATCTATTTTCATTGCATTTTTTTGTACGTTTGCCAAATCTCTCTCACCTCATTTAAAGTCCCAGGGCTATACTTCCCTCTTTTTTCGAAGTGGTTAATGCGGAGTGAATTTATTTATCCTTATGTTTTGTTATATAATTTACATAATGTCTTTATCTGGATGATGGCTGTAGTGCCTATGTATTGTTGCCACATCCATTGCACAATAAACGTTTTCATAGCTCTTTATCCTTCTTGTCCTATATTGCACCGTGAGTTCCTGTGGATATATGTTCAGCCAGAGGTGTTTTTTCTTCCACCAGTGGTGGGCATGCACCTCTCCAGGGAGGGGAGTATCTCCATCTCGATGGAGAGCCTTGTTCACTCCCACCTGGATGACTGCCAATATTCTGGGCGCATCGGCATATGGTCACACGTGTGCGCATACTCCACGCATGCGCAGTGCGGAGAAATGGGACCGGTGACGTCACACGCCGGCGCCAGCCGGCTGGAGGGCGTGTGAGCCAGGTTGCAGACACATAAAAGGACGCATTGAGCAGCTTCTGTTCAAGTGGCTGCTTCCCAGGGGTACACGACGCTGACTTTTTTTTAAATTTCTGCCTTGCAGTCACTATTTGATTAAAAATAATTGCGGTACAATTGGTACTTGAATCTGTCCTCTGATATCAGGCTCTTATAATTCCCTGCACAGCTGCATTCTGGGAGGATGGAGAGGCAGGATTACAAGCCACTAAGGCTGCATTCACACTTCAGCGCTTTGAATCGCAGGCTGGTTTGCCGCGATTTGAAAGAACAGATGTGTGAATGACAAATCGCATGTGGGATGCCATTCATTTGAATGACACCTTAAATCGCAGTGTGGGTCTGCCACGATTGCCTCACGATAAATCGCGCTGCAAGTTCAGGAGCTACTTTTGGGTGATGTGCTTGCCGCAATTGCAGCAAGGCAATCGCGGCAGACCCGCACCGAGGTTTAAGATGTCATTCAAATGAATGGAATCCCAAATGCAAGTGACATATGATTACGATTGTCATTCACACATCCGCGCTTTCAAATCGCAGGCTGAATCGTGGCAAATCTGCAAGCGATTCAAAACGCTGAAGTGTGAATGCAGCCTTAGGCTGTACTGCATTACAGACCGCTGTCCGTCTAACAATGTGAGCTTCCCAAGAGGAGGAGAGAGCAAAGTGATGACCTTATCAATGTGCAGCTGCTCATTCATTGTCCAATCACAGACTGAGGCGGGTTTTAGACCAGGCTGTATTGCTAAACTGCAGAGTAGTAGCTGTTCTGTCTAGCAGAGGTGCATGCAGCTCAAGATTGGTTGAGAAGAATTACAAATCTTCTGGCAGGCAAACGGTTACCATCTATATACATCAACTGTGTATTCACTTTGCCTTGAGTTCAGTTCATATGCATTTGTCATCTGCACCCAACCAAGGAAAATGTATACCATCCTGAATATGCATGGCATATACAACAGTTTTTTTTTTTTTCAACATCGATTACAAATGTGAAACTTCCACTAAATAAACTAAAATGCATTTATTAACCTATTTGGAAATTCGGAAAAAAAAAATTGTGCCTTACCGAGAATATGGAATTGCCATAGATGATGGTATTTCTGGTCAGTTCTGTAGTGTTCTCATAGTAGCGAGCACTGGTTGTTGTTATTATATTGTTTTACACTAATTTCCTTCCACCTAAAATGAAACACATAATTCAACTACTGTATAGCAGGGAAATATTTTAAAGTGATCTGTATAAGACCTCTTTCACACTTGTGCGACTTGTCCTTGGGACTGCAAAGTTGCATGACGAGTCGTACTCCATGATTTCCAATTAGTATAATTCATATCTGTGCGTCATCAAGTTGCACCGACTTCAAAGTAGTCCCTGTACTACTTTGGTCCGACTTTGATGTGAGTTGAGGTTCATAGACCACAAGTTTACACAGGCATTCCCTCAAATCGTGTCAAAATCGTGTCAAAATCGCGGCGGCGAAGAAGCGGTAAAATCGCGGCAAAATCGCACAACTTTGTAGTTGCCGTAGTGTGAAAGGGGCCTAAAAGGTAGATGTACTTTTTTTTTTGTTAAAGCGGTGTGGTAGAAGGAAGTATTGTATAGGGTAAGAATAGAGACTAATGCCCCGTACACACAGTCGGATTTTCCAACGGAAAATGTTCGATGGGAGCTTGTTGTCAGAAATTTCCGACCGTGTGTAGGCTCCATCGGACATTTTCCATCGGAATTTCCGTCACACAAAATTTGAGATCTGGACACAAAGTTCCATGCATGCTCGGAATCAAGCAGAAGAGCCACACTGGCTATTGAACTTCCTTTTTCTTGGCTCATCGTACATGTTGTACGTCACCGCGTTCTAGAAGTTTGGAATTTCCGTCAAGATTTGTGTGACCGTGTGTATGCAAGACAAGTTTGAGCCAACATCTGTCGGAAAAAAATCCATGGATTTTGTTGTCGGAATGTCCGATCGTGTGTACGCAGCATAAGACAAAGACAGAGCTGTACGATTCCAGGTGGGAATGATTGCTCCCTTCAACCTTGTGGTGCAGGTCCAGCCCGCAGCCTGAATAAGAGCCAATGGTTCAAGAAAGGTTGACCGCACGCCCAGGTATGAAGCAGTGATGATTACTTTACTGAAGATAAAAATCCATCAAGATACATCATAAGACATCATGAGACCTCTATGCAGGCATAGCAAGATTAATGTGTTTCACCCCAGCCCTATAATCCTATGTGCAGTCTCAGTCAATAAATGCAGAATCCCCATTTATCCAGCTCAGCACAGAGATATCAAGTCATCATACCCTTTAAAGCAGCCTTTCTCAACCTTTTCAACACAGAGGAACCCGTGAAATAGTTCTCCGGTCTCAGGGAACCCCTGCTAAAAATTAGAAATCTACAACTCGTGATACATTAGTGTGATGGTCACTGGGAAGAATGGTCCTTACACTTGTGGTCATTGGGAAGAATTACCTCCTTACAGATAGTTAAAAAGATCAATGGTGTCAGTGGGAACTTATCTGAGAGGCAGAAATTGCCCAATGCTGAGGGAACCCCTAGTAACCTCTGGAGGAACCCTAGTTGAGAATCACTGCTTTAAAGCCCCGTACACACGATCGGATTGTTGGCAGACAAAGCGTCAGACTTTTGTCCGAAGGGCGTGTGCCGTGAACTTGTCTTGCATACAAACAGCACACAATTGTGGGCCAACAAACACAAAGGTAGTGACGCACTACGTGGAATTTCAGCTCTTGAGCGCCACCCTTTGGGCACCTTCTGCTAATGTCGTGTTTGGTGAGCATTGATTCCGAGCATTTGTGTTTGTACTTTGGACTTTTGTGTGACGGACTTGTGTACACACACGATAGGAAAATCTGACAACAGACCGTTGTCTGCCGAAAATTTACTAGCCTGCCATCCAACATTTGTTGGCGGAAAGTTGGCCAACAATTGTCTGATGGAGCGTACTAACGGTTGGATTTTAGGCAAACAGTCTGTCAACACACAATTCCCTGCCGAAAATCAGATTGTGTGTACGAGGCGTAAGGCTGGGTTCACACTTATGAAAATTGGATTCTGCTTTCCCCATATCCAATGCACATGACAGGAGAGCATGACCGGCTCTCTATGGATGTTCACACTTCGGCTGCAGTCTGCATTAGGAAAGGGTCCTGTGTGTCTTTGGCTTCCGAATCAGGTGTGAATTCAACAGAAATTCTGACCTGATTTGCACCTGAATTGGTGAAAAGGGACGCACCAGACCCCTGCTGTGAGCGACGGCCGCTGCATGTGTGAACCCTGCCTAATATAGAGAAATGTGGTCATCCAATGCTTTCTGTTAAGTAAAGTTACTGTAGAAGTGTGCTTAAGTATCTAATCTAAAAGCATCTATTCTACAGGTATAAGTATCTTATATATAAGAAGTAAGTACCTATTGTATAAAGTATTCACTCTATAAGTATCCTATTTATAAAAATTGTTAAGTACCTATTCTATAAGTATCTACTCTATAACTACACTATATTGTCAAAAGTATTGGGACACCTGTCTTTACACGCACATGAACTTTAATGGCATCCCAGTCTAAAGTCTTGCACACACACTAAGCTTTTTGGACAACCGAACGTCCATTTTTCACGGCATGCTAGTCCCATGTCGAAAGTGAAGAGGTTACTGACAATACGAAAATTTTCCTACGACAGAATACAACGTCAGAAGTGACGTAATGTGTTGAATAGTTTTGTATGTATATTTTCGTTTCTGAGCATGCGCAGTCTTGCTCTTACGATTTTTTTCGTACGAAAACCATGCTAATGAAACGAAAATTGGACGTTGAGTTCACCTCCGACAAATATTTTATAGTCTGCACATCCAGCTTTTGTCTGAGGCAAAAGCAAAATCAGCTGTCGAAAGCACCGTATTAACGATCCGAAAATCGACAGACAGCTCGTCGTACAAATTTTTCCATCCGAATTTCTTATCGTGTGTATGGGCCTTAAACGCAAAATTCCACCCCCCTAAAAAAAAATTTCACCTCCTAGCAAAAATCCTCTTCCCCCCTCCTAACACAAATCCCCACAAATCCCCACTCCTAGCACACCTCCCCAAATTGGCCCTCCTAGAACAATTCTTACCCCCTTCTGCGTCCCAAATTCCCCTTCTCAACACAAATCCCCCCCCCTTAATCTCCTTGTGGTCCCCCCCAAACATGATACCACAGTGCCCAGGACAACCGCCTTTCCTGCCCAGCCCTTGTCCCAGTCCATCTAACACTGCCCTCTTGCCACATGGACAATGCTGCTGTACAAACCTGTCCCTGTTGCCCCTCTATCCAGAATAGAGACACCCTAAGACAGGAAGTGTGTTAGCGGCCGAAACACCAGATGAAAATAAAGGAAAAGGGCCTTAAAGAAAACGAATGCAGCCACTACATTAAGGATTGGGGAGCTGCAATATACTACCTTTTGTTGTTGGGTTTAATACTGCATTAAATATCTATCTTATTCTGTATGTATGGATGTTGCACAGTAGCACTTCCTGTATGCTGGATGTAATTCTCAGTATCATTTCTTATTCTGTATGTATTGACTCTTATTTTGTCCTGTATGCTGGGTTATACAGTAATTACAACATTTCAGTACTTCTTACCTTCCATGTCCAAAAAATACTTCCAGACAATGTTAGGTGGAGACTGGGGGTAGTATCCTTGGACAGAACCCAGAGTAATTATTTGAGGTTGAGAAATGCGACGTTTCAAAGCTTGAACTAAATCCAATCCAGACAGGGGCTTTAAAGACATAAATGAACAAAATGCTATATTACAAAAACAGCAAAATTTTCTCTGGGTTTTTTTTTGCCTGTAGGAAGGGGATAACGTATCCTAGTGTAGGCTCTCCTTACAAGAATTTATCTTTTAACACCCCCCTATATTGGGTGGGTGGAGTCCTGTGGATGATACGGGTTTACATGTGCTTTGGGGAGATTGCGGCACCAAGAAGGTGGTCCCTGGATAGCCCTATATTACTGTAGGTCCTAGCAAAGCAATGGCTAGCAATGACTATGTGGGACAACCTACAGTATCTCACAAAAGTGAGTACACCCCTCATATTTTTGTTAATTTTTGTTAATATTTTATTCTATCTTTTCATGTGACAACATTGAAGAAATGACACTGTAAAGTAAAGAAGTGAGTGTATAACAGTGTAAATTTGCCGTCCCCTCAAAATAACTCAACACACAGCCATTAAAGTCTAAACCGCTGGCAACAAAAGTGAGTACAACTCTCACTCAAGTGAAAATGTCCAAATTGGGCCCAATTAATTTCCCTCCCCGGTGTCATGTGACTTGTTAGTGTTACAAGGTCTCAGGTGTGAATGGGGAGCAGTTGTGTTAAATTTGGTGTTATAGCTCAAACTCTCTCATACTGGTCACTGGAAGTTCAACATGGCACCTCATGGCAAAGAACTCTCTGAGGATGTGAAAAAAATAATTGTTGCTCTACATAAAGATGGCCTAGGCTACAAGAAGATTGCCAAGACCCTGAAACTGAGCTGCAGCACGGTGGCCAAGACCATACAGCGGTTTAACAGGACAGGTTCCACTCAGAACAGGCCTCGCCATGGTCGACCAAAGAAATTGAGTGCACGTGTTCAGCGTCATATCCAGAGGTTGTCTTTGGGAAATAGACGTATGAGTGCTGCCAACATTGCTGCAGAAGTTGAAGCAGTGGGCGGTCAGCCTGTCAGTGCTCAGACCATACGCCACAAACTGCATCAAATTGGTCTGCATGGCTGCCGTCCCAGAAGCCCGCAAACAGTTTGCTGAAGACAAGCAGACTAAGGATATGGATTACTGGAACTATGTCCTGTGGTCTAATGAGACCAAGATAAACTTATTTGGTTCAGATGCTGTCAAGCGTGTGTGGTGGCAACCAGGTGATGAGTACAAAGACAAGTGTGTCTTGCCTACGGTCGAGCATGGTGGTGGGAGTGTCATGGTTTGGGGCTGCATGAGTGCTGTCGGCACTTGGTAGCTACAGTTCATTGAGGGAACCATGAATGCCAACATGTGCTGTGACATACTGAAGCAGAGCATGATCCCCTCCCTTCGGAGACTGGGCCACAGGGCAGTATTCCAACATGATAACGACCCCAAATACACCTTCAAGACAAACACTGCCTTGCTAAAGAAGCTGAGGATAAAGGTGATGAATTGGCCAAGCATGTCTCCAGACCTAAGCCCTATTGAGCATCTGTGGGGCATCTTCAAATGGAAGGTGGAGGAGTGCAAGGTCTTTAACATCCAGTTCTGTGATGTCATCATGGAGGAGTAGAAGAGGACTCCAGTGGCAACCTGTGAAGCTCTAGTGAATTCCATGCCTAAGAGAGTTAAGGCAGTGCTGGAAGATAATGGTGGCCAGACAAAATATTGACACTTCAGGCTTAATTTGGACATTTTCACTTGGGGTGTACTCACTTTTGTTGCCAGCGGTTTAGACATTAATGGCTGTGTGTTGAGTTATTTTGAGGGGACAGCAAATTTACACTGTTATACAAGCTGTACACTCACTACTTTACATTGTAGCAAAGTGTAATTTCTTCAGTGCTGTCACATGAAAAGATATAATAAAATATTTAAAAAAATGTGAGGGGTGTACTCCTTTTGTGAGATACTGTACAATCCAATCCAATCTGTACTGTCCAATAATTTTAGGATTCTTGCAATATAGTTAAAAACTTCATAGTGATCCTGACGGGTGTGTCTCTTGTGGACAAACCCCTTTTTTCATGACAAGCCTCTATCTATAAAGAATTACACAAATTCCCACCTCAAACGTCTTCTAGCTCCAGCTAAGGCATGTATAGCTGCAACACGGAAAGAAGAAAACAAAAATTTCCGCTCCAATTCAGTGCTATACCAGAATTAGTGAGTTCTTCCAGCAAATGAAGAATCTTGCCTTAGCCCTGAGAAACCAGGGAGAGAAACTCTGCCATACATGGATCCCTTTGTTTCTACATGAGGATACCATGAACCTAATTTAACAAGAAAACCATAACCACCTGGTGTCATAACTCCTGACAACCAGGGTGCATTGGGGGCTGCCTGGGTGGAGATAGAGACCCCTACCCTTCCCTTCCCTGTCCCCCCTTTTTTTTCTTCTCTCTGTCTCCCTCTAATACCCCCCTTATGTGACCATCCAGTACACAGTTCTTCCTCTAGCTTCTCCCCCTCCTTGTCATAATCTATCCCCCTACTTCACTCATAACAAACAAGGAGAACAGTTGGTTTGTAAGTGATAACATTTTATTACCAACCCAATTAGACTTATAGTTATCATGCATATGTTATGCTTGGACAGGTCACCTGACAGGTTTCTGAACACTTTTGTATCTTGTATCTTGTATAATAGGATTGTAAATCTGATGATTTTTATATGTGTGTTGGTTGCTTTAAGATTGTATGCTTTCCTAACAGTTGTCATTTCTTCTGTTTCCCTCTGTTGTAGAATCTCATATTAGCCAATGTATTTCATATTAGTCATATTGATTTGCATATATTTTATTGATTATTATTATTATTATTATTCATATATATATATATATAGTAGTGGTTTTATCAATATTATTATTCAATAAGTAAAGCAACAATTATTAATCTTTAATAATGTATACTGTGTTTTCCATAGATTTAGAAAGTCTTCATTTATAAGTGTTGAACTTTAAATGACCTCTGCTTTATGACAAGTACTTGTATACAGGTGTTCTCGAAAATGTATTAAGATAGTTTACTGGGTGAAAGTTCATTAGGATAGATTCAAGTAATATAGAATTGTCTCAAGACTGAAATGCATATAAATCAGACAGAAAAAGATATGAAAACAGGTGGTTTAGAAATAATTAAAGTTATGTACAGTACATTAAATTAAGTTTGACAAGGTCAAACAAAGGTCTGCTTGTGCCCTCATTAAAACTGTTAAAATACATACATATAGTGAGACATATAACACATCTGGTGGGGTTATTGAAAGTTCATTGTCTCAGTCGTAAATCTGCAAATTCTTGAAGCTAGTATCAAGATAAGGAGAGTCTGATAACACAGCTGGGTGCCAGACTGTCTCTATACAGGTGTTTTTAATTGGACAAAAACAGTTATAAATCACTTTAATGAACATATAGGAATTTTGGGAATAATTAAGTTTATCTGGTTGTAGAACAAGTGTCAGATTTATGGTTGGTTACTTTGACGTAGATCTTAGTGACCAATCATATGTAAGACAGATAGTTGAGATAAGACTTGTAAAAGAGTATATAAATGCAAGCTCTGCAATTGTTAGACAGAAAAGTCAGATAGGAGCTCATAAGGCTGAACTCTATGTATGCTGCCCTATTGCACGGGTCATAGAGGTCAGAACCAATGGGCAAGTATCTGTCCTAACTTGTCCCCTCGGACAAGTCAGATAGGAGCTCATAAGGCTGAACTCTATGTATGCTGCCCTATTGCACGGGTCATAGAGGTCAGAACCAATGGGCAAGTATCTGTCCTAACTTGTCCCCTCGGACAAGTCAGATAGGATTAGAATTAGAGTCTTAATCTTTAGCTTGTAAGCTCTGGTGAGCAAGGTCCCTTATTGGTATTGGCTAGAACTTATTTTGTCCTACCTGATTACAATATTTAGTAATTATCAGGTAGATTATTAGTGTGCCTAAATAAATTATTTGTTTCTTTATTCCAGGAGCAGCCAGCACGTTTTCATATGTAAAAGTTATACTTTGTAAAATTTCACTCCTTTTGATTTTTTATTATTCAAGTTCCTAGTTATGCTACTACAGGTGGCAAAGTCAGTTTTTTTGATTAGGGTCACTCTGCATTAATATGATCTAATTAACAATACAATTTGTATATAATTATTCTTAAGGAAGGGACAGTAATGCACATTTTCTTAACCTCTTTAGATTTAACAGACTGTGCAAGCGACCATGTAATTTTATTTTGATTTCTTTTTAATTATGAACAATCACAGTGTAGTTTCACAAAATGTAGTTCTTCAAAGTCTATTTTGTGTGCCTGTATAGTATAGTGTGTCTTGAGTATTAGTGCCAGGAAGCTAGGTGTTAGGTAATTTGGACAGGGTAAAATTTGCCCAATCCTCACTAAATTTAATAGGTACGATGCCCGGCGGGTGTGGAGAGGCGGCTCTTTGTACATCTTGCCGCATGTATGCGTTCCTTGATCATCCGATCGAGGGCGAATACTGCTGTGCAAAATGTAAGCACATTGTTTCCCTGGAAGCCCAGGTTCTGAATCTAGGGAAGCAACTGTCAGCACTGAGAAGTCCCTCCATACTAAAGGTGAGCCAGGAACGTACATGGCAGGTGCCGGCAGGGGCCAGCACAGAGGCGGGTGGAGACAAAGAGGTGCAGGCACTAGCAAAGAGTAGATGGGTGACAGTCAGGAGGGGTAGAGGGGGAAGTGCCAGAGAGGCCGTTCCAGGACTGGAGCATCCCAATAAGTACGCTCCATTGAGTGACATTGGTGAAACCAGTCAGGGACCAGCACTGCTGGAGATGAGGGACTCTCCTAGCTGCCAGGGGAAGAACTCCTCCAGTGAGAGTGGGGGGGCAGCAAAGGGAAAGGAAAGACAGATTCTGGTGGTAGGGGACTCAATTCTTAGAAGGACAGAGAGGGCAATCTGTAACCAAGACCTGAAGCGCCGAACAGTATGTTGTCTACCGGGCGCTCAGGTTCGGCACATCACGGATCTTGTGGACAGATTACTGGGAGGGGCTGGGGAAGACCCGGCTGTCATGGTGCACGTTGGCACCAATGACAAAGTCAGAGGCAGATGGAGTGTCCTAAAGAACGATTTTAGGGACTTAGGAGCTAAATTGAGGAAAAGGACCTCCAAGGTAGTGTTCTCAGGAATACTACCGGTACATCGAGCCACACCAGAAAGGCAGAGGGAGATTAGGGAAGTAAACAAGTGGCTGAAGAGCTGGTGTAGTAAGGAGGGGTTTGGGTTCCTGGAGGACTGGGCCGACTTCTCAGTCGGTAACCGGTACTATAGAAGGGACGGACTGCACCTAAATGAGGAGGGTGCAGATCTGCTGGGAATGAAGATGGCCAAAAAGTTAGAGGGGTTTTTAAACTAGGCGATGGGGGGGAGGGTCCAGAGACAGTGATAGCCAGCGCGGAAGATATTCCAGAGGGTAGTATTGGGGGCATTAGTGGTAGGTTAACCAAAGCACAAAAACACAAGGTGAGTATAGTAGCAAGTCCTAGTTGCAATCTTGAAACACCCAATACGAGGACAATATGCGACCAGTCTAAACTATGTGGCATGTTCACCAATGCCAGGAGCATGGCGGACAAGATGGGTGAACTAGAGATACGGTTGTACAAGGAGGATTTGGATTTTGTGGGAATTTCAGAGACCTGGTTCAACAGCTCTCATGATTGGCTGGCAAACATTCAAGGGTATACCCTATACCGCAAGGATAGAGAAGGTAAAAAAGGGGGAGGGGTATGCCTATATATCAAGAATAATGTACAAGTGAGTGTGAGAGATGACATCACTGAGGGGGCTAGGGAGGAGGTGGAATCTTTATGGGTAGAGCTCCAAAGGGATGAAGCTAAGGGGAAAATAATACTGGGAGTATGCTATAGGCCCCCAAACCTGAGGGAGGAAGTGGAGACGGATCTCCTATCACAAATTGGATTAGCAGCAAGGATGGGAAGTGTTATCATAATGGGGGATTTTAATTATCCAGACATAGACTGGGCGGAGGGAACCGCGCATTCATTTAAGGCTCGCCAGTTCCTTAGTGTTTTGCAGGACAATTTTATGGGTCAGATGGTAGACGCACCAACTAGAAATAAAACATTACTAGATCTACTGATTACCAATAATACAGACCTGATAACAGATGTGGTAATACGGGGCAATTTAGGTAACAGCGATCACAGGTCAATTAGTTTCAGTATAAATCACACAAATAGGAAACATGAAGGGAACACAAAGACACTGAATTTCAAAAGAGCCAACTTCCCTAAACTACAAACCTTGCTAAAAGGCATAAATTGGGATAAAATATTAGGAACAAAGAATACGGAGGAGAGATGGGTTTGCTTTAAAAGCATATTAAATAAGGGCATTAGCCAATGTATCCCATTGGGTAATAAATTTAAAAGAGCGAACAAACATCCTGGATGGCTTAACTCCAATGTAAAAATGCATATAAAAGCAAAGGAGAAGGCCTTCAAAAAATACAAGGTTGAGGGATCATCCTCAGCATTCAGAATTTATAAAGAATGCAATAAGAAATGTAAGGGTGCAATTAGGATGGCTAAGATAGAACATGAAAGACACATAGCGGAGGAGAGCAAAAGAAATCCCAAGAAATTCTTTAAGTATGTAAACAGTAAAAAAGGGAGGACAGACCATATTGGCCCCATAAAGAATGAGGAAGGACATCTGGTTACAAAGGATGGGGAGATGGCAAAGGTATTGAATTTATTCTTCTCCTCAGTCTTCACAAGTGAATCGGGGGGCTTCAGTAACCAAAACTGCAGTGTTTATCCTCATGACACATCACAGGAAGCACCTCCATGGTTAACAGAGGACGGAATTAAAATTAGACTTGAGAAACTTAACATTAATAAATCACCGGGACCAGATGGCTTGCATCCGAGGGTACTTAGGGAACTCAGTCAGGTGATTGCCAGACCGTTGTTCCTAATATTTACAGACAGTCTATTGACTGGAATGGTACCAGCTGATTGGAGAAAAGCCAATGTAGCACCAATATTTAAAAAGGGCCCAAAAAATATCCCTGGGAATTACAGACCAGTTAGCCTAACATCAATAGTATGTAAACTCTTGGAGGGGATGATAAGGGACTATATACAAGATTTTAGTAATAAGAATGATTTCATTAGCAGTAATCAGCATGGATTCATGAAGAATCGTTCTTGCCAAACCAATCTACTAACCTTCTATGAGGAGGTGAGTTGCCATCTAGATAAAGGAAGGCCCGTAGACGTGGTGTATCTGGATTTTGCAAAAGCATTTGACACAGTTCCCCATAAACGTTTACTATACAAAATAAGGTGCGTTGGCATGGACCATAGGGTGAGTACATGGATTGAAAACTGGCTACAAGGGCGAGTTCAGAGGGTGGTGATAAATGGGGAGTACTCGGAATGGTCAGGGGTGGGTAGTGGGGTTCCCCAGGGTTCTGTGCTGGGACCAATCCTATTTAATTTGTTCATAAACGACCTGGAGGATGGGATAAAGAGTTCAATCTCTGTATTTGCAGACGATACTAAGCTAAGCAGGGCAATAAGTTCTCTGCAGGATGTGGAAATCTTGCAAAAAGACCTGAACAAATTAATGGGGTGGGCGACTACATGGCAAATGAGGTTCAATGTAGAAAAATGTAAAATAATGCATTTGGGTGGCAAAAATATGAATGCAATCTATACACTGGGGGGAGAACCTCTGGGGGAATCTAGGATGGAAAAGGACCTGGGGGTCCTAGTGGATGATAGGCTCAGCAATGGCATGCAATGCCAAGCTGCCGCTAATAAAGCAAACAGAATATTGGCATGCATTAAAAGGGGGATCAACTGCAGAGATAAAACGATAATTCTCCCGCTCTACAAGTCTCTGGTCCGGCCGCACCTGGAGTATGCTGTCCAGTTCTGGGCACCAGTCCTCAGGAGGGACGTACTGGAAATGGAGAGAGTACAAAGAAGGGCAACAAAGCTAATAAAGGGTCTGGAGGATCTTAGTTATGAGGAAAGGTTACAAGCACTGAACTTATTCTCTCTGGAGAAGAGACGCTTGAGAGGGGATATGATTTCAATTTACAAATACTGTACTGGTGACCCCACAATAGGGATAAAACTTTTTCGCAGAAGAGAGTTTAATAAGACTCGTGGCCACTCATTACAATTAGAAGAAAAGAGGTTTAACCTTAAACTACGTAGAGGGTTCTTTACTGTAAGAACGGTAAGGATGTGGAATTCCCTTCCACAGGCGGTGGTCTCAGCGGGGAGCATTGATAGCTTCAAGAAACTATTAGATAATCACCTGAATGACCGCAATATACAGGGATATGTAATGTAATACTGACACATTATCACACACATAGGTTGGACTTGATGGACTTGTGTCTTTTTTCAACCTCACCTACTATGTAACTATGTAACTATGTAACTATGTATATAGACTTTATTGCAATGAAAGAACAAAGCTGTAGATATAGATATACTTTAATAAATGCCTGCTCCTTTTTAAAGTAAATCACAGTTTTTCATATGGTCATGCAAATGTATGAGACAACAGCTAAGTGTCTGATGTGGGAAATTTTTCCCAGGATTGGAGTGTATACAGCACTGATATCAGATAATTGTACCCATTTTATGAAAAATCAGTTCCATTTAGCTCTATGCTTGACATAGACAATAGAACCTTGTGTCCACACTCATATTTATTGGTGGATAGGTTGTATGGGCTGTTGTAGACAAAATTAAATACAATTTGCTGGGCCATATGAAACTTTGGATAGATTTGTCACTAAGTTTAGGAGTTCTAGAGGCAAATGATAGTTGCTTAGACTTCATGCTGTACAGTGGGAGATAAAATGTTCATGTGTTTAAAATAATTAACCAAATTGGTGTAGTTTTGTTTCTAAACAGATCCTTGTTTTAGATGTGATCTCGTGTTCCAGTCACAGCAACTAAAGGAATGTATGTCAGTAACTCTTGATGACTGCAAGTACATTAAAGATCATAAAAGGAAGTGGAAGAATTCACAATTCCAGTGTCCATTCAAATCCACATTTGTGACAGTGACATTTTCCATTTCTATAGTAGTCAAAGTCTGAGTGAGATTACCAAGAGTGTTATTCACATAAGTGGAAGTGGAATACATACAAGAGACTGTTGCAGACAAAGCCATTGGAAGTATTTCAGTAATCGACAATTCTAATTAATTATATGTGATACTTTGTATGTAGAGACTTACTGTTGTTTTGTTTGTTATATATGTTATAAGTATTAATATTGTGAACACCTTAAGGTGGAACTTTGGTCAGAAAATTAATTCCTGCTGGATCACTTGAGGCTAACCCTTTTTGCAGGTGTAGCTATGAAGCACAGTAAAAAATAAGTGCCTATACTGTTTAAAATCCACTCTTCCACCCTGCTCTACACAGGCTCAGTTGTGCTCTATTTTTTGCACTGATTAAAATCTAGAGGCCAGCCTGCTGACAGCCTGAAATTCTACTGCTGCTCAAAGGTTCTGGGCTTCAGTAGAATGGTAGCATAATAATTAATGTGGAATGTATTTTTCTTGCTAATGAACCTTATTTTATCACATTTTTGTGAGTAGAGTTCCACTTTGAGTAAATGTTCAATCATTATAAACAAATTAGTTTTGTCATTTTTTGAAAAAAAAAAAAAAGTGGGGAGGTGTAATGTAATGAGTATGACATTTTCGCTAAAGACTGTATGATATTGATGCTTTATAAGATAAGTTATGATATTTATCTTGATATTGTTTTATAATTCATGTTTTAACACATAGGAGAGGTAGGCTACTAACTTAGACAGTATAGCAGTGACTGACAGAAGAGACCCATGCTGACTGTTATTGTATAACATTCTGCAGTATAGTATGTGCAGAAATGGACAAAAAGTGAAATGGTTTTGGGTTTAGCAAACTTTGTGGGAAGACTACAAAATTAAAACTAATGAAATTTCTGGACTGACTATATTGACAGTATGACATGACCAGGGTAATAGTGACTGAAAGGTGGAGTCAAGGTTAAGAAATTATAAGAATTTACAATTATTGTATGGGAGATAGTATAGGTTGGGAAATGTAAAAGAATAGTTTATATAAAATACTTTGTACTGAAAACATGTACTTCAAGGGATTTATACTGATAATTATTATTAATATTCTAAGAGTATTGTATTATGATAAAACTATATAGATACATGTATATTATTTTAGCGGATGTTGTAGAAGTAAAAGGAACACACTAAATTAAGTTATTAAATAAAATGAGAGTGTAGGAGCCATTGCTTTGTAGGTTGCCCTGAAATGCTTGCCAGAGACCTATTGTATCCTGACACTGACTTTATTTTTATTTTTATTTTTTATAACTATATTTTTGAAGTGTATTTTATATCCAGACAAATATCGGGTGATCGCAGAAGACATGATGCAACTTGTTACAAATGTTAAATTGCTACAAAGGAAGGATTTTATGCAATAAAGAAGGAACTGAAACATCTGAGACTTGTACCTTTGCAGAACAGGTATGCACTGAACTTGTGTCTTACAGCATCCAAAGCAGATTGTGCTATGATACTGGACCAGCAACTGATGATGAAGAAGGAGATCTCTCCAAAAAACATCAAGCACTTGGCTAAGCTGAAAAGACCTATGCAGGAAAAGGCAGAGCCTTATGGGACTGAGTCTGCTGAATGCTCCTTGGGACCACATACTTGGCTTTCATTCACTAACTAAACGGATTGTTCCTCTTCCCTGTTATCCTTGATGTGATGTTGCTGAGTAACTGTTGCCTGTTGCAAGTAGTTTGTGGCAAGAATGATCACGATGCCACTGAGACTGACAACTATGTTTTCCGTGCCACATATGGAGAAGGACTTTGCAGCTACAGAAGAAGATGCAGTGTGTTTTTGATTGGACTGATTTATTTATTTTTTTATTTTTTGCACTGATTTTTTTTTTTTTTTTGGACAATTTATGTGATCAGTGTTGGGTGCATGGGATCTCTGAGGAGCATGGTGGGTGATCTGTACTGTAATTGCTGTGAGGCTTATGCCTCAACAGGGGGGAAATGTTGTAGAATCTCATATTAGCCAATGTATTTCATATTAGTCATATTGATTTGCATATATTTTATTGATTATTATTATTATTATTATTATTATTATTATTATTATTATATAGTAGTGGTTTTATCAATATTATTATTCAATAAGTAAAGCAACAATTATTATTCTTTATTAATGTATACTGTGTTTTCCATAGATTTAGAAAGTCTTCATTTATAAGTGTTTAACTTTAAATGACCTCTGCTTTATGACAAGTACTTGTATACAGGTGTTCTCGAAAATGTATTAAGATTTTTTACTGGGTGAAAGTTCATTAGGATAGATTCAAGTAATATAGAATTGTCTCAAGTCTGAAATGCATATAAATCAGACAGATAAAGATATGAAAACAGGTGGTTTAGAAATAATTAAAGTTATGTACAGTACATTAAATTAAGTTTGACAAGGTCAAACAAAGGTCTGCTTGTGCCCTCATTAAAACTGTTAAAATACATACATATAGTGAGACATATAACACATCTGGTGGGGTTATTGAAAGATCATTGTCTCAGTCGTAAATCTGCAAATTCTTGAAGCTAGTATCAAGATAAGGAGAGTCTGATAACACAGCTGGGTGCCAGACTGTCTCTATACAGGTGTTTTTAATTGGACAAAAACAGTTATAAATCACTTTAATGAACATATAGGAATTTTGGGAATAATTAAGTTTATCTGGTTGTAGAACAAGTGTCAGATTTATGGTTGGTTACTTTGACGTAGATCTTAGTGACCAATCATATGTAAGACAGATAGTTGAGATAAGACTTGTAAAAGAGTATATAAATGCAAGATCTGCAATTGTTAGACAGACAAGTCAGATAGGAGCTCATAAGGCTGAACTCTATGTATGCTGCCCTATTGCACGGGTCATAGAGGTCAGAACCAATGGGCAAGTATCTGTCCTAACTTGTCCCCTCGGACAAGTCAGATAGGAGCTCATAAGGCTGAACTCTATGTATGCTGCCCTATTGCACGGGTCATAGAGGTCAGAACCAATGGGCAAGTATCTGTCCTAACTTGTCCCCTCGGACAAGTCAGATAGGAGCTCATAAGGCTGAACTCTATGTATGCTGCCCTATTGCACGGGTCATAGAGGTCAGAACCAATGGGCAAGTATCTGTCCTAACTTGTCCCCTCGGACAAGTCAGATAGGAGCTCATAAGGCTGAACTCTATGTATGCTGCCCTATTGCACGGGTCATAGAGGTCAGAACCAATGGGCAAGTATCTGTCCTAACTTGTCCCCTCGGACAAGTCAGATAGGAGCTCATAAGGCTGAACTCTATGTATGCTGCCCTATTGCATGGGTCATAGAGGTCAGAACCAATGGGCAAGTATCTGTCCTAACTTGTCCCCTCGGACAAGTCAGATAGGAGCTCATAAGGCTGAACTCTATGTATGCTGCCCTATTGCACGGGTCATAGAGGTCAGAACCAATGGGCAAGTATCAGTCCTAACTTGTCCCCTCGGACAAGTCAGATAGGAGCTCATAAGGCTGAACTCTATGTATGCTGCCCTATTGCATGGGTCATAGAGGTCAGAACCAATGGGCAAGTATCTGTCCATAACTTGTCTCCTCGTACGAGTCAGAGAAGACTTCTTAACTTGTTCCAGAATGTGGTCTCAGGTGAATTTTCCTCAAGAACTTGGTCGAGCTGGAACCCAGAACTCTGTGAGGGGACCAGACCACCGGCAGATTGACTGGTCCCTATCAGGTGACGGGTTCCCAAGAATTGGCAGTAAAGACTCATTCTGGTTCAAGGTGAGAACAATTCACAATTGTTTAAATTTGGTTAGAGGATAAGAATATTTATATCTAATATGCATGCATTGTAAGAAACTGTAAAAAATTAGACCTGTATATTGTAATATTTTGAACATAAACCTGTATGTTATCAGCTGTTAATAAACCTGCATTGCTGAAGTTCTGCCTGGTTCGATACTTTACT
This sequence comes from Lithobates clamitans, assembly GCA_037952925.1. Classification (NCBI taxonomy): domain Eukaryota; kingdom Metazoa; phylum Chordata; class Amphibia; order Anura; family Ranidae; genus Lithobates; species Lithobates clamitans. The sequence goes on along the minus strand of JBBGZY010000117.1, from coordinate 475,982 downwards.
ATTCTACTTCACCTCTTAAATAAAAAATGAATAAAAAAAAAAAATCTACTGATATCTGTACTAACAAGAATCTGGCTCCCTATGGCAGTTGGGTCATGTGACCGGAACTCAGAAATATTTCCAGTTCGGCCTGACTCTACATAACGAGTGGCTCTGCATTTTTCGATTACTCTCATTTTTCTCTGCACGGTCTTTTAAATGTAATTAAAATCCCTTCTAGGGCCCTCTTAACTCCTGATCTGTATTGTAACTGTCTCCTTTTATTTTGTAAAGTTAAAGTGCTCTACAAAACTTTTAACACTATTATTATTATTATTATTATTATTATAATACAGGATTTATATAGCGCCAACAGTTTGCATAGCACTTTACAACATGAGGGCAGACAGTACAGTTACAATACAATTTAATACAAGAGGAATCAGAGGGCCCTGATCATTAGAGCTTACAATCCAGGAGGGGGGATCAAGTGGTAATAGCTGTGGGGGATGAGCTGATGGAGAAAATCAAAGTACAGTTGTTAGGTGGGGGCAGGATAGGCTTCCCTGAAGAGGTGGGTTTTCAGGGATCGTCTAAAGCAAACAGGAGTAGGAGATAATCAGACAGATTGGGGTAAGGCATTCCATAGGATGGGAGAGGCTCTGAAAAAGTTCTGGAGGCGAGCAGGTGGTGAGGGAGCTAGAGAGAAGGAGGTCATGGAAGGAACAAAGAGAATGGTTTGGTTCTATATAAATCCTCTATAATATTAATTATAAATTAAATAAAAAATAATTATGTCTGGCCAGACCCTTTTTTTAGATATTATACGGAAAGATTAGAAACATCGCTGTATCCTGGCCTAGGCCGACAAGGCCCAGGCCTAGGGCAGCACTTTGCAGGGGGGCAGCACAGAAAGAGTCCCCGCCGTCTTGCGCTACACTGTTAGTGTAGCACCAGTCTTATGGGGCAGACTGGGCTGAGAGGCAAATTAGTATATCGCCCCCATAAAGCTGCCTCACTGCTTCCGCTATGCGGGCAGCCGGCATTCCTCAACTGTGGGGGGGTGCGCCGCTTCTCATTTTGACTGTGCTCTCATCCTGGACCACAAACCTTCCTCACTGTGCTATGTGTTTTCTGCTGAACCATTGGCATGGTTATATCTTCTTAGTCCCCTCCATAAAATTATCAGAAATTTGTGCTTAAAGTAGAACTGTAGAACTATATGCAACACTTTTTTTCCATTTTGGATATAGTAAGGGAGGGTTATAGCCCCTGTCAGTTTATTTTTTACCATCCTTGTCTCATTGCAGAGATTTCCCCTTCACTTCCTGCCCCATAGCCAAACAGGAAGTGAGAGGAAATCTATGCAAATTAAGGGAATCCTTTGCCCCCCCAGGCCCACAGAACTAGTGACCCCACTCAAAAATTTCAAGGCGCGTCTTAAACAGCAAGGGGTGTGGCCTTGACAGGAAGGGGTGGGTCATATTTAAATTAGGGGTGCATGAGTTTAGTCAGGCCTAGGGCAGCACCAAACCTAAATACACTACTGATTAGAACCCTATGGGATTTTACTGCTACAGGAGCTAGAAACATTTCCCCTAGACATGTGGATTTCGTTTCATTCCGAATCGAAATTCGGACTAATTTTTCATTATTCGGAAATTCGGATGCATCCGAATTTCTGAATTACAAAAGTAATGAATATAAACGAATCCGAAAAAAGAGCGAACAAATTCTAATCAAATTTGAAAACAAATTTGAATCGAATTCGAAAACATAATAAAAAAGGACAGTGTAGCGCTGGACTAGTGATAAAGTGAACATATATATTATAAACACGTGTAAATTATTATATTGTGACCTCAAGTTATTAAGTCATAAAGTTAGAATAAAATAGTGAAAATCAATAAGTAATATTAGCTGGTGTGAAACCATACCCTAAAAGGGTGTATGCAAGATAAAACACAAGTGCAAAATAGTAAAAATAAAGTTCATAAATGTCATAAGTGAAAAGACAAGTCCACAATAAAGCCAATGCAGGGTCCAGAATTACATGATCCACCGCTAGTGCAGCCCGCCACCAGATGATAAAGTTGGAGGCTTACCAGGGGGGTCAAAACAGGCTTAGTAGTGGAAGATGGACTCCCGGAGATGTCTCACAATAGATTTCTTAGGTTGTCCTGCCGGTCTCCTCGTTGAACGGCTGGTCCGCAGTAACGGGGGCACCAGTGTTGAGGGAATACTCCCAGGGGTTCCTTCCAGTGCTGTGATTGGTTAAATGCTGTTTTCAATGGTCCTGGCGCGAGCCGGTACCAGAATGTTTTGACAATTAAATGGTCAATGTCGCTTTAAATAAGCTGGATATTCACTGGTATCCACACCGCAACTCCACTCTCCATTAACAGATTTTACGAATCTGTAGGATCTCAAATTATAGAGATCTTAAAGGCTTGTTGCATTTGCCTGCTGGCATCTGTGATCTCCACCTGGGTGATCTCCACTACCCAGGTGGAGATCACAGATGCCGGCAAGCAAATGCAACAAGCCTTTAAGATCTCTATAATTTGAGATCCTTGCATACACCCTCTTAGGGTATTGTTTCACACCAGCTAATATTACTTATTGATTTTCACTATTTTATTCTAACTTTATGACTTAATAATTTTAGGTCATATAATAATTCACACGTGTTTATAATATATATGTTCACTTTATCACTAGTCCAGCGCTACACTGTCCTTTTTGATATATTTTTCATGAGTCCTTGTATTGGGGTTATGGTGTTTTAGCTGCAGGATTTCCTTCACGGTGTTTTATTTTCATTATTATCATCATTTCTGTTTAGCACCTAGCCCAATTTCTTTTTTATTTTTTGTCCTTTTGAAAACATAATCGAATTCGAAAACAAATTCGAATCAAATTTGAAAACAATGGAAATTGATTTTCTAAAAAATACAATCAAATAGAATATAAAATCATAAAGCAATAGAATACATATATAATATTTTTTTTATTCTGCTTTATTGTATGTCTATGCTTTTCTTTTCTATTATTTTCTATTCTATAATAGTCTTTTCTGTTCAAATTCAAATTCATTCTATATGAAATTCGAATTTCGGAACATGGCTTCTGAAGATCGAATTTCATATAGAATGAATTTGAATTAGAATAGAAAAGATTAGAATAGAAAAGAAAATATATATATATATTCTTTTCTAAATAGAAAAGAATAAACTAGAAAAAACATATATTGTATTTTATTCTGTTCTATTGTTTTTCTATGCTATTCTTTTCTATTATTTTATATTCTATTCTAATCTTTTCTATTCAAATTCAAAATCATTCTATACGAAATTTAAATTTCAGAAAATGGTTATAATAAATATATATATATATATATATATATATATATTAGAAAAGAATAGAAAAGAATAGACTAGAAAAACAATAGATAGATAGATAGATAGATAGATAGATAGATAGATAGATAGATAGATAGATAGATAGATAGATAGATAGATAGATAGATAGATATGTTCCATTGTTTTTCTATGCTATTCTTTTTCTATTCTATTCTAAACTTTTCTATTCGAATTTGAATTCATTCTAGACGAAATTCGAATTTCGGAAGATGGCTTCCATATAGAATGAATTTGAATTTGAATAGAAAAGATTATAATAGAAAATAATAGAAAATAGACTAGAAAAACAATAGAACAGAATAGAATAAAATATAATATATATTTTAAAATTTCTATTCAAATTCATTTTATACGAAATTAGAATTCGGAAGATGGTTTTATATATATATATATATATATATATCTATCTATCTATATATATATATATATATATATATATAGATAGATAGATATATATATATATATATATATATATATATATATATATATATATATATCTATCTATCTATATATATATATATCTATCTATATATATATATATATATATATATATATATATATATATATAGATAGATAGATAGATAGATAGATATATATATATAATTTTTTCTATGCTGGTCTATGCTTTTTTTATGCTATTCTTTTCTATTATTTTATATTTTATATTTTGTTCTAATCTTTTCTATTTGAATGCAAATTCATTCAATGCGAAATTCGAATTTCGGAAAATGGTTATATAGAAATAGAATGAAATCAAATACTAATAGAAAAGACTAGATTAGAAAAAACAATAGAACAGAATAGGAAAATATATATATATATATATATATATATATATATATATATATAAATATATATATATATATATATATATATATGTATATATATATATATATATATATATATATATATATACATATTCGAATTTCGAATTTCGCAAAATAGTTGTGTATAGTTTACTTTTTCAAACTTGGTCAAATTTTTTTCCAGTAGAATTTTTTTGAATTTGATAGTTTTCTTCGAATGTGAAATCCCGAGAACGAATGTAACGAATGCTAATTTAGTTACAAATTTAGTTAAATAACGAATTGAAACGAAACAAAACTAAACACATTTTTTCATCTTGCGCATGTCTAATTTCCCCTCACATTGAAGGCACTGTTTGGGTATCCTGACAGCAACAGGTGCTGTCCATCAGAATACAGTAGCCTGTAGGTGGATCTTTCCCTCTTTAGGGTAGATTTAGATGTGTTCAGATTGCTTTTCAGAGGCGATTGACAGGCGATAAGGAGGTGATGTGACCTCCTCACTGCTCATTTTAACATCATTTTTGCCAGCAAACGCATTACAACCGCATGCATTGCATGCAGTTGCGGGGCGTTTGCAACATTTCCCCATTTGCCCAAATGGGGCGCATTTTGACAGGATTGCCACCTGCCGATTGTTACATTTCAGGGAGCTTTTTCCGCTGGAGCCAAAAGCATTGCGACCGCTGCCTGTAAATACCCCCTGTTCGCTGCCTTTTGCAGCTTTAGGGCCCATAAAAAAGTATCTCAACTGTGCATTTTCACCACCCCCTCCAACTCTTAATGTCCTTTTCTATATGAGGCCTTACTGTTTAACATGGAAAGAAATCTGTTATGCCGCGTACACACGGTCGGACTTTTCAGCTACAAAAGTCCAACGGACGCTGACGGACTAAAGCTGGCTGGTAATCCGATCGTGTGTGGGCTTCTCCGGACTTTCAACGTACTTTTTTAGCCTCAAATCCGACGTACTTTAGATTTAAAACATGCTTCAAATCTTTACGTCGTAACTACGACAGACCCCGAAGTCCGCTCGTCTGTATGCTAGTCCTACGGACAAAAAAACGACGCATGCTCATAAGCAAAAACTAAACGGAAGCACTCGGTCTAGTAAAACTAGTGTTCGTATTGTAGGTAGCACATTCATCACGCTGCAAAATCTGTGATCGTTGAATGCAGCGCATTTTATTTTTTCTTTACGAATGCTCTAAAGAACGAAGGTGTTTTGCTGTTCATAATCAGAGTTCTCCCAAACTGATTTCTGGATTCTTTTTCTCTTTGATCTCATGAATGATATAGTATGCTTTTTAAAAACAATGTTTCCATACTAATAATACTTTTTCCCTTTTTTTTTTTTTTTTTTTTTTAGGTTTGTAAAGTTACCACAAAGAACCCATTATTCTATTTTTTTTTTTCTAGTGATTATTTTTTAGTTTTTAGATAAAGTTAACCCAAAGCACCGTTTTTGGTTATTTAGATTTTTTTATTTTCAAGACTTACCACTTGAACATTATTAACATTAGTAATGTATTTTTGGTGTGTTTTTTTAAAACTCAATGAGATTGTTGTCCCTTGTTAATTTAACATTGTGTGTAAAATCAATGATTTAAAAGAAAACACATAAAGTCTTTTGCTAAACTCAAAAAAGATCCATTTATTCATGGTCAAAATAAAATAAAGAGGAAGTCAACGCTGGAAAAAGTCGGTGTACAAGAAAATTGGGATCTTGCGGAGTCCATATAAGAGGGAGCACAATCTGGTCCAAGAATCCCAGAGATCAACAGCACCAGCAGATGATCTAGATGTCCCCAGACTGTGGTCCTACAACAGCCTGCGTCTTCTGTCAGACCAGACTGAACCCAGGTCATCACTTTCTTCTCTTCCCTGCAGCCTTTCCTCCACGCTGCCCTGCAGCCTTCCCTGTAGCCTTCTTTTGAGGCTGTGGCTCTGGTGTTTCAGTTGTGGCAGGAGGAGGAGGAGGAGGAGGAGGAGGAGGGGGGGCTGCCTCCCCTTATGGATTGTTTCCCCAAATAGGCGCTCACAAATGAGGCGCTGCTCCCAATCCATCTGAAGAAGCCTGCTGGCTAAGTAGCAGCCATAGGATTCTTCCGCTTTGGGGGGCTCGTTAAAAAACGGGTGACCTCTTGCATGAGGCGCAGGGATGCGTCCTGTGTGACCATCCCCTTCCTGGCCCTTTTTTTGGGAAGGTGGAGGGGAGGCACTTGGGATTGGGTCAGGCTCCTACTGGGCCCAGCCACCTCACTTGGCCCAGCCACCTCACTTGGCCCAGCCACCTCACTGGGAGCAGCCACCTCCTGCCTGACACTGGGCCCAGCCTCCTCCAGGATGATGGTGAATCCGGCCTCCTCCAGGCTGTCCATGGGCCCGGTCTCCTCCTGCCTGCCACTTTCCCCACATTCCTCCTGGATGGACTCATCCTGTGTATAAAAAAAGGACAATAGTTTTAGTATATTTTTTTGGGTTCATCAATGACACACAGTTTGCTTCTCATGAATAGCAAATTCAATGTGAATACATCTCTTTAATAAAAGAGTCTAATCAGACACCCTAATTATTTCAAGCAGGTGCCAAACATATTTAGCCACTACTGTCATTTGATATGTATACACAATTTTGAGTGCAAAATTATTTTAGACAGTTATAACATCCAGTTAACATCATTAATATTAGTACAGTAAATATTTGTTAAAATAATTTACCTGACTCCAGATGGTCATATCCGGTTCATCCAGGATGGAAGAGCCAGCTTGCTCCTCATCAGCCTCTGCTGGGGTGGAGGGAAGGGTGGAGGGAAGGGTGGAGGGAAGGGTTGAAAGTGATGCCCTGGCTTCATTCTGGTCATCAAGAAAACGGAGTTGATTGTAGTACCACAGCCTGGGTACATAAACATCATCTGCTGATGCTCCTGATCTCCTTGATTCCTGGATCTTCCTATGCTCCCTCTTATACATGTTCCTCAAGACCCCAATTTTCTTGAGCAATGTCTCCATTGTTGCTCCCGGGATGGTCGCCTGGACAAAGGACAGAAGTCTCTCCAGCGTTGACTTCCTCACATGCTTTGCATAATACTGAGGGTGTTTCACCTCCCACAAATTCCTCATCTCTCGATATTTCGAAATAAAAGCTGTAAGGAACTCTGGATCCTTAAATAGGGGATTCATTATATCTGGAAAAGATAAAGTCACAAGACAAAAAACACTTATTATAGGTTTCTGCTAACCCCTCATCATCTTCTCCCTATGTAGGCCTCATCAATCTATCAAGCCATATAGGCCGCTTGCTACAAAGTCATGACCATAAAACCCCCCAAAAATATTTAAAATTACCTTCGTTTTGTAACGTCCTGGTCCACTATCACCTACGCACAGAACGTACGTACGCCACGCGCAAGGCCCCTCTTTATACACTACGCATGTGTGAAACTCCGCCTGCGTCGCCCGCCCCTGACGTTCGAAATTAACTCATGTTCTCCGCCCCCTAATTCGACGCACAGAACGTACGTACGACACGTGCGCAAGGCCCCTCTTTATACACTACGCATGTGTGAAACTCCGCCTGCGTCGCTCGCCCCTGACGTTCGATTTTAACTCATGTTCTCCGCCCATTTTTAGTTACGGCGCGTAGTGGGGTAAATAATGGCGGAGACACCTGACATGTCCTCAGGTAGTGGAAAAAGCCCGGAGGCTGGAACGTCAACCAAATCTGTGAGGCCTAGATTTAAGGCCTCCAATATGAGTTTTAAAGAGATGGTGGAGATGGTGGCCATTCTTCACAAAGACGACTATGATGGGAAGTATGGGCCGTACGCACGGCCAAATTTGCGCAAGGCCAAAATAATGGCGAAGGTCGTGGACACTTTGCAGGCTTCTTTTGGGGTACAGCGCTCCCGAGATCAACTTCGAAAAAGATGGTCTGACCTGAAACTCAGGGAGCCGGATCAATACAGACGGATCCGGAAAGTGCTTAAAAAAAGTAAGTACTTGTCGTGTTTTTCTCTTGTGTTTATTACCTTGTATACTGCTCCATGTGCTTTTCCTTCCTATACGATTTTGTTTGTTCATCGTTTCAAACGATCTTTTACTAAACCTCGTTACATATCTATAGATAGATCTATCTATATATATATATAAAAAGATATATATATATATATATATATATATATATATATATATATATATATATATATATAAATATATATATATATATAAAAAAATATATATATATAAAGATATCTATATATAAATATATATATATATAAATATATAAAGATATAGATATATAAAGATATAGATATAGATAGATATAGATATATAGATATATAGATAGATATATAGATATATAGATATATAGATATATAGATATATATATATAGATATATATAGAGATAGAGAGAGAGAGAGAGAGAGAGAGAGAGAGAGAGAGAGAGAGAGAGAGAGAGAGAATATATAGAGAGAGAGAGAAATATAGAGATAGGTAGATAGATAGATATAGAAATGTAAAACATTCTTTTGGAATATTTTAAGTTATCTTTTTTTATTTACATTTAGTTAGATATTTATAGATTTTGTTCCAGATATAGAGAGAGAGAGAGAGAGAGAGAGAGAGATCAAAAGATTATTAACTATATTTTGAGATATTGATATCTAGATATCTATCTATCCGATATGTCTTTATAATTTTAAATATTGAGGTAAAATAGGAACTCTACACAAACCACTTCACTACAAATGTTGGAAAATTACTATGTACTAAAATATCTGTGTGCTAAGTAGATTAATAATTTTTTGTTTCACATAGGGGAAAAATCACTCAGCCAACAAGAAGACAGTCCACCCCCAAGCCAAACATGATTGGGAAATCAGCCCAAGCCCCACTGAGGATGTGGAGGAAGGAGAGGTGGGCGACATGGGCACCCCACCAGGTGAGTGTCTGACACACCAGCTTACGGTAATCTATGCATGGCTGCCTTTTGTTTAATGTAATTTTTCTACTCTATTTTAGGGGATCTGGTTGTGCTTGATTCAAGCAACAGTGCCACCCCCGAGGATGTGGAGGAATTAGGCTACATGGGCACCCCACCAGGTCAGTGTCTGAGACAACAGCTTTATTATGGTAAGGTAAACCATGTATGTGTGCATATTTCTAAATACATTTTTTGGTTTCATTCCACTTTAGGTACACGAAGTGACTATTTCACTTCAGAAAGTGCCCAACGGCTAATTGGTCAAATAATGGCCTGGAATAAGGACATCGATGAAATGCGTAATCGGCTGGATCGTATGCAGCAGGAAATGAAGGACATGATTGATGTTTTGGGTCGAATCTAAATGCCCTTTTTGAAACCCCAAAACATCGATCATGTCCTTCATTTCCTGTTTTGCTGACCCCATTCTGGGCCTTCTCTTTATTTTTTTGGCTAAACATAAATGGCTGTTTAACCTAATTTAAAAAAGGAGGGCTGTTTCTCGAAAATACATAAAAAATCCACAAAAAAATAAAACTTGATTTTCAAAAAAAACAAAAAAATAAAAAAATAAAACTTGATTTAAAAAAAACAAAAAAAATAAAAAACTTGATTTTAAAAAAAACAAAAAAATTAAAAACTTGATTTAAAAAAAAAAATTAAAAAAATTGATTTTAAAACAAAAAACCAAAAAAAATTGATTTTCTCAAAAAAAAAAACAAAAAAAAACTTGATTTAAAAACCAAAAAAAAAATAAAACTTGATTTTCAAAAAAAACAAAAATAAAAAATAAAACTTGATTTAAAAAAACCAAAAAAAATAAAAAACTTGATTTTAAAAAAACCAAAAAAATAAAAAACTTGATTTTAACAAAAAAAAAAAATTGATTTTAAAACAAAAAAAAAATAAAAATTGATTTTCTCAAAAACCAAAAAAAAAAAAAACTTGATTTAAAAACCAAAAAAAAAAATAAAACTTGATTTTCAAAAAAAAAAAAAAATAAAATAAAACTTGATTTAAAAAAAAACAAAAAAAATTAAAAACTTGATTTTAAAAAAACCAAAAAAATAAAAAACTTGATTTTAAAAAAAAAAAATAAAAAATTGATTTTAAAACAAAAAAAAACAAAAAAAATTGATTTTCTCAAAAACCAAAAAAAAAAAAAAACTTGATTTAAAAAAAAACAAAAAAAAGTAAAAAACTTGATTTTAAAAAACAAAAAAAAAATATAAAAAAAAAAGCCTGTTTGCGAAAATCAAAAAGCCAAAAATATTTTTTTGTGGATTATGTAGAAATATTTAAATATAATTATATTTTTCAAAATTATTAAGATATCATTATATTTTTGTCTATGAACATTTTATACTAAATGCAGAACTGAATGCAAAACAACCATTAATAAAAACATCTCCTTATAGGAATTAAATAAATGTGTGGTTTGTTATTTCAATGCTCAGTATCAGTTTGGTTATAATTGTCAAAAAGTTGTTTACAGTGGCAATGGAGCTTATTTAGACATTTAAAATGAAAATACAGTTGGCACTACAACTGCTCGACCATAACCTAGGAGAAAGCCCAAAAGAAAGGCAAGCAATAAATATAATTCAAGATTTCATCAATATTTTTTTTATTGTAAAAAATTAAATATCCTGGCCCATTGCAATGGCCCCCCTACCCATAAAATAATTAACATATTGCTGTCTAACTTGACGGGCACTTTGGGGGGCCAAGCCAGTACGGACAGTATCCAGGCCCGTAAGGTTGTCATCTATAAGTCCGGCCTCAGGCCCAACTGTGCCTATATAATTCTGAGAATGTTTGTTTAAAAAGTTGTGCAGAATGCAGCACGATAAAATGATAAAATTAAGTTTGTAAATTAATGGCTGTTTGAAACAGGCGGAACCGGCTGGCCAGAATTCCAAACGCATTCTCAACCACTCTTCTAGCTCTGGCCAGCCGGAAATTAAAAACCCTCCTCTCCGGGGTGAGGGTTCTTTGGGGGAATGGCCTCATGAGGTGCTTGCTCAGAGCGAAGGCTTCATCGGCAATGAAGACAAAGGGGAGTCTTTCCTCATTATCCGCATCAGGTGGCAATCCCAGGCCACCACTCTGGAGACGCTGGCAGAACTCCGTCTGGGCAAATACTCCTCCATCCGACATCCGGCCATTCTTCCCCACGTCCACATATAAAAATTCATAGTGTGCCGACACCACCGCCATTAAAACAATACTGTGGAACCCTTTATAATTGAAATAGTATGACCCCGAATGGGGTGGTGGCACAATGTGGACATGTTTCCCATCTATAGCCCCTCCACAATTGGGAAAGTCCCAACGGCTGGCAAAATGGGATGCCACAGTCTGCCATTCCTGTGGCGTTGAAGGAAACTGGGGAATCAAACAAGAAAACCAAAATCAATTAATTTGGAAGCTAACATTGCAATAAAATTTGACAATTAAAAACATTATTCCCCAGCATCAGTATAACATTAAATAATTTAATTCTTCTGGAATAACTAATATGGAAAGGCACACTTATCAGATTGCTCACCCCCTCTGATGGAACATTGATTACATTTTAGGGGGTTGTGAAATCCCTAAAAAAGATTACTTTTAGGACATGCAGGAATTTAGGGACTAAAAAGGCTACAAGACTGCAGTTGTCGCACTCTGCAGGTGCAGTTGCTAACCAGCTTACAGTAAATGAGGTAATGTAAAAAGGCATTCATGTTGCAAGGAGTACACAATCACATGCAAGGGCAATTAATGAAAACACTTTGAGGCTTGCATATGATTTGATGATGGAAATCAGCAGAGCTTCTGCTCATTTACTAAAGCACTGGAACAAATGCACTTGTAGAGTGCACATGCATTTTGCAAAGTGCAACATATATTTGCTTTAGACAAATCAACACCACAGAACATTCAAGCAAATTTTTACGAGGGGGGGGGGGAAATCTAGCTAATTGCTAATTAGCAGCACACTATTTGGAGTGAGTTTAGGTGGGGGGGGTTGGGAAATCTAGCTAATTGCTAATTAGCAGCACACTATTTGGAGTGAGTTTAGGTGGGGGGGGGTTGGGAAATCTAGCTAATTGCTAATTAGCAGCACACTATTTGGAGTGAGTTTAGGTGGGGGGGGGTTGGGAAATCTAGCTAATTGCTAATTAGCAGCACACTATTTGGAGTGAGTTTAGGTGGGGGGGGTTGGGAAATCTAGCTAATTGCTAATTAGTAGCACACTATTTGGAGTGAGTTTAGGTGGGGGGGTTGGGAAATCTAGCTAATTGCTAATTAGCAGCACACTATTTGGAGTGAGTTTAGGTGGGGGGGTTGGGAAATCTAGCTAATTGCTAATTAGCAGCACACTATTTGGAGTGAGTTTAGGTGGGGGGGGGGGTTGGGAAATCTAGCTAATTACTAATTAGCAGCACACTATTTGGAGTGAGTTTAGGTGGGGGGGGGGGTTGTGAAATCTAGCTAATTGCTAATTATAAGCACACTAAATACACTCAAACAAAATACATTCAAAATGAGTAGACTAGGTGGATATGTTCCCATCACTGCATGCTGGGGAGGTTATTGAAGGAAAATATACATGCATGACAAAAAATAACAGGAAAAAAATCCAGCATGTGTGAGGATAAAAAGGGGACATTCACACTATATTGCAATGATGGTAAGTAGTGTTTGAAGCAAGAAATACATTACATTATCAAAGATTACATAAAAGAACATGTGATGCTAATAAAAGAAAAATATCTTACCTTAATATAGTCCTTCTGCAGGACCTGGATGATGGCAGAACAGGTCTCTGGGATAATGATCCCCAGAGCCTGGGGGGAGATGCCTGTCGAGAACTTAAGGTCCTGCAGGCTTCTCCCTGTGGCCAAATACCGCAAGGTAGTGACCAGCCTCTGCTCCGGAGTGATGGCTTGCCTCATGCAGGTATCCTGCCTGCTGATATAGGGGGTCAGCAAAGCCAACAAACGGTCAAAAACGGGGTCCGTCATCCGGAGAAAGTTCCTGAAATCCTCAGGATTATTCTCACGGATCTCACGGAGCAATGGCATGTGACAGAACTGGTCACGCTGGAGCAACCAATTCTTGGTCCATGAACTCCTCCTCGCCCTGTTCATGGACTGGTCTTGGGCTGAAGAATAAACTACAGCACCAAACACATACAATGCACGAGCTCGACGATGAGTACGTACAGGTAACATGGTTTCAAAACGGTCGGCTGGTCAGAACGCACTAAACAGAACGCACTGAAGAACAGCAAGGCCTGTGAAGAGCGACCTGAAAATCAGGAACGAGCGGCCAATAAAACAAAGATTTCTCAATGCCAACTGACCAAACGCACTGAAAAGCAGATACAAACCTCACAAGCACAGACTGAACAACAGTTAAAACGAACTGAAAAATACGAGTCTCACAATCGCGAATCGTCTCTCACCAAACTTCTACTAACACGAGATAAACACGAGATTAGCAGAAGGAGCCCAAAGGGTGTCGTACGGGCTATTGAACTTCCGTTTTATAGTCTCGTCGGACTTGGTGTACGTCACCGCGTACTAAGCTGTCGTACTTTTGTGTGGTCGTGTGTAGGCAAGTCCGTTCGTAAGAAAGTCTGCCGCAAGTCCGCCGAAGGTACGCCGGAAGTATGTCGGACAGGCTGTCCGACTTTTGTAGCTGAAAAGTCCGACCGTGTGTACGCGGCATTAGATTTCTTTCATTCATCCTGCAGGCTAAATGAATGAAATCTACAGTATCTCACAAAAGTGAGTACACCCCTCACATTTTTGTAAATATTTTATTATATCTTTTTATGTGACAACACTGAAGAAATGACACTTTGCTACAATGTAAAGTAGTGAGTGTACAGCTTGTATAACAGTGTAAATTTGCTGTCCCCTCAAAATAACTCAACACACAGCCATTAATGTCTAAACCGCTGGAAACAAAAGTGAGTACATCCCTAAGTGAAAATGTCCAAATTGGGACCAGAGTGTCAATATTTTGTGTGGCCACCATTATTTTCCAGCACTGCCTTAACCCTCTTGAGCATGGAGTTCACCAGAGCTTCTCAGGTTGCCACTGGAGTCCTCTTCCACTCCTCCATGATGACATCATAGAGTTGGTGGATGTTAGACACCTTGTGCTCCTCCATCCTCCATTTGAGGATGCCCCACAGATGCTCAATAGGGTTTAGGTCTGGAGACATGCTTGGCCAGTCCATCACCTTTGTCCTCAGCTTCTTTAGCAAGGCAGTGGTCATCTTGGAAGCATGTTTGGGGTCGTTATCATGTTGGAATACTGCCCTGCGGCCCAGTCTCCGAAGGGAGGGGATCGTGCTCTCCTTCAGTATGTCACAATACATGTTGGCATTCATGGTTCCTTCAATAAATTGTATCTCAACAGTGCCAGCAGCACTCATGCAGCCCCAGACCATGACACTCCCACCACCATGCTTGACTGTAGGCAAGACACACTTGTCTTTGTACTCCTCACCTGGTTGCCGCCACACACGCTTGACACCATCTGAACCAAATAAGTTTATCTTGGTCTTATCAGACCACAGGACATGGTTCCCGTAATCCATGTCCTTAGTCTGCTTCTCTTCAGCAAACTGTTTGCGGGCTTTCTTGTGCATCATCTTTAGAAGAGGCTTCCTTCTGAGAGGACAGCCATGCAGACCAATTTAATGCAGGGTGTGGCATATGGTCTGAGCACTGACAGGCTGACCCCCCCACCCCTTCAACCTCTGCAGTAATGCTGGGAGCACTCATTTCTCAAAGACAACCTCTGGATATGACGCTGAGCACACGCACTCGACTTCTTTGGTCGACCATGGCGAGGCCTATTCTGAGTGGAATTTGTCCTGTTAAACCATTGTATGGTCTTGGCCACCATGCTGCAGCTCAGTTTCAGGGTCTTGGCAATCTTCTTATAGCCTAGGCCATCTTTATGTAAAGCAACAATTCTTTTTTCAGATCCTCAGAGAGTTCTTTGCCATGAGGTGCCATGTTGAACTTCCAGTGACCAGTATGAGTGAGTGAGAGCGATAACACCAAATTTAACATACCTGCTCCCCATTCACACCTGAGACCTTGTAACACTAACAATTCACATGACACCGGGGAGGGAAAATGGCTAATTGAGTCCAATTTGGACATTTTTACTAAGGGGTGTACTCGCTTTTGTTGCCAGCGATTTAGACATTAATGGCTGTGTGTTGAGTTATTTTGAGGGGACAGCAAATTTACCTTGAAGCAAAGTGTCATTTGTTGTCACATGAAAAGATATAATAAAATATTTACAAAAATGTGAGGGGTGTACTCACTTTTGTGAGATACTGTATATGTTTATGGTCATTTCCATACATAGTTTATGTTAAGATCAGTGACATATATTGCCACAGTTGACGCTGCCAACTGCTACAGGTAAAGTTAGCCAGTAGGGGTGCCCCTTTAAAATTTTGCTATGGGGCCCCACGATTCCTAATTGGTTTCCTGGTCACATTGACAATAGTTTTACCAAACAGAAAGTCAGGGAGAGTATTCAACAGCAACACAGACAGAAATAAAAAGCTGACATTGGTTCTAACCTGCCCTTACTGTACTAAATAAAATCAGTTTTATTTCCTATTTTTAAATACAGGTACTCCTCACTTAAAGACCTGGTTTCGTTCCAATGACCAGGTCATTAAACAAGTTGATCGTTAAACGCGGAGCCACAAGTAATCAATATTTTAAGCATTCTTAACTACTGTACTGTATTGTGAAAAAAAAGCTCTAAACACAAAACTCCAGCTCAATAACGTTGTTTTAATTTGCATAAGTACAGAACACAAACTAAAATTCTGTATTGTACTGTACAATACAATGATGTATAGCGCATTGTTCGGGTGGGGAGAGCTGGTCGTAAGTCCGAGTGGTCGTTAAAGCGAAGTTCCAACCACATTTTTCACTCCTCACCATTCAGCACTAATGTGCATCTTTAAAATGAATTGGCAATTTCTTTATTTTTTTTCTGTGCACTTACCTGATTTATGCCTATATCTAATTTCACTTCATCCTCTAGGGGGCCATGGCTGCATTGGCTCCTGGGAGATCTTGGTCAGCTTGGCATAGCATCTATGGAAATTCTTGTTCAGCTTGATATCGCACGGCTCCAGTAACATTTCACATTGGTGTCTATTGAAAAACTAAACCAAAATTTCACCGCACAGCACATGCGCGAGTTTGGCAGGTGCATGCTGGGTATCCAGCATGCACGGAATCCAGGAAGAAGGATACTGTGGCTTTGGATGCCCACACTAGAGATGATCGTGCTGTGCAGGAACTTCACAAGGAAAGAAAACGATGCTGCACAAATAGAAAATAGAAAACTGGGCATGGTTTACAGCCTAACTTTGTTACATTGCATGAGGCATGAGTATTCTAGGGGTATTTTTATATTAAAAGTCATATTTCAGCAGGAACTCCGCTTTAAACAGGTAAGCCATTAAACGAGGAGTATCTGTAGTATCAATGAAAAGTTTCAAAATGTGTGCCCCAGTATTGGGCTTACAGTGGCAGAGAAAAAAATATCTGAGTCAGCAATGTCACTGAAAGGAAATAATGTCCCTGTGTCGGTGGTGTTGCTGAAATTAAAAAATGTTCCCGAGTTGGTGATTCACTGAAATGGAAACATGAGCCTAAGTTGGTGGCTTCACTGGAAGGAAAATAAAGTCTTTGCATCAGTGGTGTCATTGGAAGGAAAAAAAATGTCCCTGCACGTGTGGCATTACTGCAAGAAACACAATTGAAAAAGCTCCCCCCCTTCAGTACAGAGCTTTTTACCTATACCTGCCCTCCCTTCTACAAAGCTCAACTTTCCCTTTTAGTACAGAGCATTCCCTCCTTCCAACCCCTACCCCCAGTACACAAGCCCCCTCCTCTCCCTCAGCACACAAAGCTCCCCCTCCTTCCTCTTCCCCAGTACATGGAGCTCCCACTCCCCCTTTAACCCAAGTACGAAAATCCCCCCTCCTCCCTCTCCCCCGGTACACAGAGCCCCCCTCCTTCCTCTCCCTCAGTACACAGAGCCCCCCACCCTCCACCCCAGTACATAGAGCCCTCCTCCTCCCTCTCCCCCAGTACACAGAGCTCCTTCTCCCCAGTACACAGAACCCCCACTCCTCCCTCCTCCCACAGTACACATTGCTCCCTTCTCCTCACTTATCTCCCAATACACAGAGCCCCCCTCCTCCCTCTCTCCACAGTACAGAGCTCTTTTCTCCTCCTCTCCCCCAGTATACAAAGCCCCTCTCATCCCTCTCCCCTCAGTACACAGAGACCCTTTTTTCCTCTCTCCTCATTACACAGACCCCCTCCTTCCCCTCCCTCAAGTACATAAAGCCCCCTTTCCTCCATTTCTCCCCAGTACACAGAGCTCCCCTCCTACCATTCCCCCAATACAGAGCCCTCCCCCTCCCCTCAGTACAGACCTCCCCCCTTCTGTCTCTCTCTCTCCAGTACACAGAGCTCCCCTCCTCCCTGTCCCCCAAAAACACAGACCCCACTCTCTCCCCTTTTCTCCCCAGTACACAGAGCCCTTCCTTCTCCAACTCCCCCAGTACACCAAACCCCCCTCCTCCCTTACTCCTAGTACACAGAGCCCCCTACCCCCCCTCCCCACCCCCTTTTTAAAAAAAAAAATGTATTGGTTTTATAATGCAGTGCAAAATGTAGAGTACATAAGTACGTGCACAAACATAAACATTCCAGTCTCAGGCACTTAGCCCACGCAGGGGCACATAAGGAAAAAGGATTAATATATAGTAGTTCAAGGTGGCCTTAAGGACTGTAACAACATACATAACAAACAACTAGTAAGACTCATGTACAACTGAGCAGCTTGGCTGCCCTCTCCCTCTTTGCCCAAGTACACAGAGCCACCCCACCCTTCCCCCAATACATAGAACCCCCTTTCCTCCCTCTCCCCCCCAGCACACAGAGCTAGTGCCAGAGTACTACCTCACCTTGAACAAAATAAAACCCCTGCCGATAGGAGTGACACTGCAGTTACTCCTGTTGACGAGAGACAGGGAGTTGCTGGAGCTCCCAGTGCGCCCCTCCCCGGAACCTCCACATAGAGCCGGTGGCCCTTCCCCTCCTTGTCTCAGTCCTGCATATGATATTATTGCAACAATTTACCAAATGCATATTTTCTGTAAAAAATACACTGAAGTTAGTTTTGGTGCACACAAATACAATACGTTACCCAATGTTCTGGTGGAATATGAAAGATGAGACTGAAAAGAGTAAACAGATACCCAACATGTCAAGTCTTAAAATATGCGCATTTGTCTGTGAAATGGCAAGAAACTTCTGGTCTCAAAATTGTCAAAAGGTGATGCTTTAAAAGCCCTTGCAGATCATCATTGCAGAGATAACCATAAATTATTATTCGGTTTTTGTGCCTGTATAAGTAATTAGGTGACTTTACTGCCATCCAAAATTGCTTTGAGGCACTGAAAAATGACACACAGCCACCAGGAGCGTATGTAAAAGCACTCGCTGCCACTGACATAAGCTTTAATCCTTGAATCCTGCAATAGAATGGATAAATCAAAGCCAATGATCTCCAGAAGACAGATATGTGTAGATTTACTTAAAGCAAAATCCCAACTTAAACAGGGTGTTTTTTCTTGGGAAGTCTTTCTACATCTTTTATTTTTTATGTGCCCATTTCTTGAAGATCATAGTAGAATTTGGAAAAAGAAAAAAACAGAAAGGGGTAATTGTGGTATGCAATAAATACACATAGATTCCAATGTAAAAATAAAACAGATTTTTTCCCTTTTCTTTTTATGGATCTCAAGTGCTTCTCTTAAAATATATTTAAAGATTTGCACGATCCATTATAGTAAACATACATACATCGCAAAAAAAGAGTTGAACATTACGAGTTGTGATGTGCTCCATATACATCACACAAATGTTGCACATGTAGATATTCATCCAACATGTTTCTTGGGTCAACATATTCAAGGATACAGATGCAGTTCAGATGATAAGAAACATGTTGAGAGGAAAAACAACAATAGGCAATTATGTCAATCACAACGATATAGATAATATAGTTTATATTACATGAACTTTACACAATATTGTTTGCAGACCTCATCAGCTTGATCATGATGATGTTCACATTCATAAAGAACCATCAAACATTCACCATAAAAACATGCCTAAACATAAGTTAAGTCCCCAGTTCCTGTAGTGTAGTACCAGAACTGGGAATCAACTACGGAAAAGACATAAGGATGCCAGTTAGAAATATAACCCCCTCCCCCCAAAAAAATAGCTATGGAATACACAAATTCAAGATGTTATATCCACAACCACAAATTAATGTTCTGTATTCCCCTTCAAAACTCACATTTAGCAAAGGGGTATAAGGTTGTCCTTAGACGGGTGTTATCCCAGCCAGCTACCATCGCCCCTACCATTGCTGTATCCAAGGATGAGAGCAGGGCATACTGGCATACTGCTACTCTTATCTCCTGCTAAAGAGTCACACACCCACCCACTGACATCTTTATGCATAGACCAGAAATTCAGCTGAGCACTTCAAGCAGCACAAAAACACTTCCTCCTCATGTTAATGCACTCAAGTTCCTCCTCCCACCAATGGAATCTATATGAATGATGGAAGATACAAAAGTCAAATGACTTTGCAGATGACACCAAGCTATGTGGTAAAATAACATCCTGTAAGGATGTCTCCAATTTTCAAGCCGACCCCAATGCACTGTTTCATGTGGCAAATGAGGTTTAATATTGATAAATGTAAAGTTATGCACTTGGGGGCTAAGAATATGCATGCATCATACATACTAGGGGGAGTACAACTGGGGGAAATAAGGAGAAGGATCTGGGTGTTCTGATGGATCATAATAATAATAATAGCATGCAATGCCAAGCTGCGGTTTCCAAAGCGAGAAAAGTCCTTTCTTGTATTAAGAGATGTATGGACTCCAGAGAGAGAGATATCATGTTACCCCTGTACAAATCATTGGTAAGACCTCATCTGGAATATGCAGTTCAGTTTTGGGCACCAGTTCTCAAAAAGAATATCAGGGAACTGGAGAAAGTGCAGAGAAGGGCAACCAAACTGATAAGAGGCATGGAGGAGCTCAGCTATGAGGATAGATTAGAGGAAATAAACATATTCTCTCTTGAGAAAAGGAGATTAAGGGGGATATGATCAACATGTATAAATACATAAGTGGTCCATATAGTGAACTTGATGTTGAGTTATTGACTTTAAGGTCATCACAGAGGACAAGGGAGCACTCTTTAAATCTGGAGCAAAAGAGATTTCATCTCCAAAATACAGAATAGACTCCCTCCAGAGATGGTTCTGGCCAGCTCAGAAGATTTCATTAAAATGCTTGAATTCCTTCCTAAATGTACATAATATAACTGTATACTAACATTTATAGTTGATCCAGGGAATATCCGATTGCCTCTTTAGGGATCAGGAAGGAATTTTTCCCTTGCTGGTACAAAAGGGATCATGCTTTGCTTGCTTGCTTTGGTTGGCTTCCTTTGGATCAACTGTAGGTATAATATTGGGTATATACAATGCCTTGAGAAAGTATTCATACCCCTTGAAATTTTCCACATTTTGTCATGTTATAACCAAAAACGTAATTCATTTAATTGGGATTTTGTGTGACAGACCAACACAAAGTGGCAATAATTGTGAAGTGGAAGGAAAATGATAAATAGTTTCCAATTTTATTTTTACAAATAAATATCTGAAAAGTGTGGCGTACATTTGTATTCAGCCCCTTTTACTCTTTATACATCTAACTAAAATCTAGTGGAACCAATTGCCTTCAAAAGTCACCTAATTAGTAAATAGAGTCCACCTGTGTGTAATTTAATCTCAGTATAAATACAGAGATTTAGGCCGGGTTCACACTGGTGCTACACGACAGCCGTCCTACTTTGGATCCGACTTTGCCCCGCGACTTAAAGCCGACATACGTCCGACTTTCAATGAATGGGGATCCGACTTGGATCCCCGCCAATACCAGGCACTGTGTTTGGTATGAATCTTGAGGGGGCTGCCTAATAAATTACTTTAAAAACCTGTGTAGTGTGTTTTTTTTATTGACACTTTTTCCCTAGGTGAATGGGTAGGGGTATGATGTACCCCATACTATTGCACATAGGGTGGGGGGCCGGGATCTGGGGGCCCCCTTATTAAAGGGGGCTCCCGGATTTCGATAAGCCCCCCGCCCGCAGACCCTGACAACCAACGGCCAGGGTTGTTGGGAAGAGGCCCTTGTCCTCATCAACATGGGCGCCCCCCTGCCCCAAAGCACCCACCCCCCCATGTTGAAGGCATGCGGCCTGGTACGGTTCAGGAGGGGAGGGGGGCTCGCTCGTCCCCACCCCCATTCCTGACCGGCCGGGCCGCGTGCTCGGATAAGGGTCTGGTATGGATTGGGGGGGAACACCACACCGTTTTTTCGGTGTAGGGGGTTCCCCTTAAGATCCATACCAGACCCAAGGGCCTGGTATGCTCTTAGAGGGGGAACCCATGCCGGTTTTTTATTAAAAATTTGGCGCGGAGTTCCCCCTCAAGATCATCTGAGCACAAGTCGCATGCCAAAGTCGGATCATGCGAGATGGAGATCCGACTTTGATCCGACTTCAATGATAGTCAATGGGCTGAAGTAGGATCAAAGTCGAACCAAAGTAGTACAGGGAGCATTTCTAAAGTCGGAACGACTTGTGTCGGACCAGTTAGGACGGCTCCCATAGGGAAACATTGAATTTCACACGTCATGCGACATGAGCTCCCAATGTCAGAGCGTTTGTCTGACCAGTGTGAACCCAGCCTCACAGAGAATACAGAGCACTGCTCAATCCATCATCTGAAAATGGAAAGAGTATGGCACAACCTACCAAGACATGGCCGTCCACCTAAACTGATAGGCCGGGCAAGGAGAGCATTAAGCTGCGAGATCCACAGCTCAGGTGGCAGAATTTGTCCACAGGACAACTATAAGTCGTGCACTCCACAAATCTGGCCTTTATGGAAGAGTGGCAAGAAGAAAGCCATTGTTGAATGAATGCAATAAGAAGTCCCGCTTGCAGTTTGCGTGAAGCCATGTGGGGGACACAGCAAACATGTGGAAGAAGGTGCTCTGGTCAGAAGAGACCAAAAAGTAACTTTTTGGCCTATGTGTTTCGGAAAACTAACACTGCACATCACCCTAAATACACCATCCCCACCGGGAAACATGGTGGTGGCAGCATCATGTTGTGGGGATGCAGTAACAGGGAAGCTTTTCAGAGTTGATGGGAAGATGGATGGAGCCAAATACAGGACAATCTTAGAAGAAAACTGCAAAAGACTTGAGACTGGGGCAAAGATTCACCTTCCAGCAGACAACGACCCTAAACATACAGCCAGAGCTACAATGGAATGGTTTAGATCAAAGCATGTTAATGTGTTAGAATGACCCAGTCAAAGTCCAGACTTAAATACAATTCCGAATCTGTGGCAAGACTTGAAAATTGATGTTCACAGACGCTCTGCATCCAATCTGACAGAGCTTGAGCTACTTTGCAAAGAAAAATGGGCAAAAATATCACTCTATGGATGTGCAAAGCTGGTAGAGACATCCCCAAAAAGACTTGCAGCTGTAATTGCAGTGAAAGGAGGTTCTACAAAGTATTGACTCAGGGGGGCTGAATACAAATGTACACCACACTTTTCACATATTTATTTGTAAAAACATTTGAAAACCATTTATAATTTTCCTTCCACTTCACAATTAGGCCTCATGTACACTGCTGCTAGTAAACGGATGTTTAGGAGCAGTTGGGAGTTTTTTTTTAACTGCCCCTGAACTCTCCTCTATGTTATCTTATCAGTACATGTACACAGGGTCGTTTATAGTCGTTTCTAGGCAGTTGAGTTTAGAGGCATTTTTTGGAACGTAAAAAAAATGCATTCAGAAGCTGAGTTTACAGGAATTTTAAGCTCTAAACGTGGCTAAACAAGGTAACTCGCATTTAGCCGCATTTTGTTTACAAGCATTTTTCATTTTTGGCTATTTAAAAAAAAAAAAAAACATTTTTAAAAAAAGCTTCTAAACGCAGAACGCAGCTAAACGTGGCAAAACGGACATTTTAAACGTGGGTTACTCTCTGTCAAGTTAAATCGTTCAGGAGAGGTTGTAAAAACTTCCCGTGTACATGAAGCCATATGTGCCACTTTGTGTTGGTTTGTCACATAAAATCCCAATAAAATACATTTATGTTTTTGGTTGTAACATGACAAAATGTGGAAAATTACAAGGGGGATGAATACTTTTTCAATGCACTGTAGGAATGTATAATGTGTCTTTTTTCAACCAGACTAAGTATAATGTAACTATTAAAAGGAGTCCATTGAAGGTAAGATATGGAAAAAGGAGCCAAAATTGAATCAGGTTCAGATATAGGGGCCTATGAGAAATTGGGAAAAGGACATTTACGCCAAGTGCCCATCCCACATAATACCTTGGACAGGGGCACTAGAACTACAACAGGGGGCTTTAACAGAACATAGTACAAACATATGCAGGATTAAATATACAATAACATCTTCTTTATTCAACGCAGCATATAATGGAGTTTATTGTTAACGGCAAATTGAATTGTTGTATGCTGACAAATTGAATTGCAATGATTTTAATCTGATTTTTACTATGAATTATGATGAAGAAAAGAATCTTATTTCTGGATCTTACCCTATATATTGTTCGGGAAACACAATTGGTACATCACTGTTTTGAAAATAAACTGTTAAAAATTGTATACTGCATTCCCCCCCCCCCCCCCCCCCCATGTCCATTTAGAACTATTTCATATGGCCAATATTTAATACTCTGATTAAACTGTTCAGAGGGAAAATGTTTTAAATTGGAAGCAGAAAAACTGTATAAGAGCAGACACAGTATAAAGACGTTCAAAGTGGTTGATCACTAGGTACAGGTGGACAGGTCGATATTCTGATATTATATCCAAACATTAGTATCCTTTAAAAAATGATCAAGTCTTAAGTTAACCATACAAGGCTAGAAAATATATGGATTCCATCATCCATCCTACACAACATGGATAGAAGAATTCCCACTGCCAAGGAACCTGCTGCCTGAATACTCAGACAGTGACTGGTGGCGACAGGGCGAAATTCAAGCCGTCTATAGTTATCTTCACATCAATATCAAGATTGTCCTGAGATTCCATTTAGAAGAGCACAATCTTTAAGAGATTCTTTGATACATACCCGTTATGAAACCAACACACAGGCATACAGTACCCTTTTCTAAAAAAAAATGTTAAATGTGGAACATGCAATCAAAGCAGCTATACCGTATATTATAATCCAAACAGATTAGCCAATAGAGAACAATTCATTCCAAAATATGTTCTTAATTGCTTTACGGTGGGGGTGGTTTATCTGATGATATTTCAATGCATAGCTTTTTATGAAGGGAAGACAAAAAGCAAGATATGTGGGAATATTTATGACTATACACGTGTGCCAAAAGAGATTGAGATCTACCTTTTCCATCAGCACCTCATTCTGAGATGAATTATAGATATGAGTCTTCCAAGGCTTGAATCATATCTTAGGCTGGATTCACATCTATGCATTTTTAGTGCTTTTTGCATTTTGCAGATTTGCACTACAGAACGCGTTCCATAGGAAACCATGCTAGATGGACTGTAGTGCAAATCTGCAAAATGCAAAAAGCAGTAAAGATGCATAGGTGTGAATCCAGCCTTAATGACAAAAAGAGGTGGGGATAAACTGGATAAATTGATAATGTTTTATTGAAATCTCATTGTAAACGAATATACAGAAATAAGGCTACTATATTCCCAGGCTTTAATAAAAAAAATAATTTTGTTCCTCTTTTGTAATGTATTTTCCCATGATCTCTGTTTTTTGTAAATTCGTATTATATCTTTTGCAAAAAAAAAAAATATGTGAGGTGAATAAAGAAGATGTCATTGTATATTTAATTATGTATACTGTATATTCCATTTTACTTTGTTCTGTTGTAGCTCCCTGTTGTAGGTGAGGTGCCTCACTGGGAGGTATTATGTGGGATGGGCACTTGACATGAATGTACTTTCCCCTATTTTGCATAGGCTCATGTATTCCCTTTTTTCCATATTTTTCCCTCAATTGACTACTGTTCCATCAGACATTTGCTCATTTATACCTTGGCCTATGTGGATTTCATTGGTGGGAGGAGGGACTCAATAGGAGGAAGAGCTTTTGCCTTTCAAACCCAAATGGTCCTAGAAGTGCCCAGCTGAATTTCCTGCCCATGCCTCTGATGTCAAGATGTTGGCATGTAGGCAGGTGGGTAGATAAAGTGACTCTTTGATGGGAGAAAAGATGACCAGGGCACCAGTATGCACTTCTCTCTCCCCCTGGACACAGCAGTGGTGGGGTTGGTGGTAGCTAGCTTGGATAACATCCAGGGCCGGATTTCCCACAAGGCCACTGAGGCCAGGCCTCGGGGCGGCAGTGGTACAGGGGCGGCGCCGCTCCTGCAACGAATTCTCGGCCGCCCCCCACACTAACATAGCATGTGATGCAGCGCACCCGGGCGCCAGAGAGGTGGGGGCGCTGAAGCACTAGAGTGCTCCTCTCCCTCCTCCTCCTCCTCTTTGTGTGTGTCCAGACTGAGGCGGCGTCCTCCGCAGGTCACCGCCGCTGCTGGTTTTTCGATGCTCAAGCCTGTCCCCCCCTCCCTCCTCCTGTCAGAGAAGAAGAGCAGCCGAAGGAGATCGGAGCGGCTGGTCTCTGTGCGGGGGACGGGGGGGCGGCGCGTGTTCTCCTGTGTCCTCCTGTGTCTCTCACTCCCGCCCAAGCCTGTCTCCATCTGTACACTTATGGAAGGGGTGTTGTCCTGGGGTGTTGTCCTGGGGGGTCTGTACTAGTGAAGGGGGGGAACCATTGCTGTATCGCTGGGTCAGGTGAGAGGGCCGATCGGCCATTATCTACTAATGTCCATAGGAACTGCAGTCTCTGACCGTCTCCTGTATCATGTCTGCAGTCTCTGACCGTCTCCTGTATCATGTCTGCAGTCTCTGACCATCTCCTGTACTATGATTACAGTCTCTGACCATCTCTTGTATCATGTCTGCAGTCTTTGACCGTATTATGTCTGGGGGCTCTTTCTGGTGGTGTGCGTGTGTGGGGGGGGGCGGCATTAAAGGGCCCGGCCTTGGGGCGGCAAAGGGAGTAAATCTGGGCCTGATAACATCGCCCGATAGACACCTATACAGTACGGCATACAGTACACTGGATTGTGTTCGTGGATATAACATTTTTAGGGGTTCATGTATTCCATGACTGTTTCTTTGAAGATTATTCAGTATATCCAACTAGTCTCCACCATCTCTTTCCTGCAGTCACTTCCTAGTTCTGGCATCACACTCCAGAAACAAGAAACTTAACAAATCTTTGATGGTTCCTTAAGTGTGAACATTGTCATGATCTATCATATGAGGTCTGTATACAATATTGTGTAAAATAAATGTAAGATAAACTATATTAAGCCTTCTTTATACATTTGTGATGTACATTAAAGTAGAACTATAGGCAAAACTTTTTATTTTATTTTAGATAGAGCAAACGAAGGATTATAACCCCTGTCAGATTTTTTTTTTTCGCCATCTATGTCCCATTTCAGAGATTTCCCTTCACTTACTGTCCCATAGCCAAACAGGAAGAGAGAGGAAATACTTGCAAATTAAGGGATTCCCTTGGGAACCCCCAGATCACCAGAACTAGTGTCTCCATTGGAAGATTTACCCTCTATTACATTTTTTGGGGACAACCCACAAATGGGGATTTCTTTACTTTCAGTTTCAATAATAATAGTAATTAGCGCAAATAGAGTGGGTCAATCTCCTTTACAGGGGCACAGACATCAATAAAAACTGACAGGTGTTCTAGTCCCTCTCCACTCCAAAATTTAAAAAAAAGGTTTGCCATTAGTTATACTTTAATACCTATTGTTGTTTTTGCTTACAAGATATGTCTTATCATCTGAACTACACATTTATCCTTGAAAAAGTGGACTTTGATCCAAGAAACGCAGTGGGTGAATGTCTACTTGTGCAACATACTGTATGTGTGATGTATATACACTGAGCAAAATTATAAACGCAACATGTTTGTGTTTTCCCCTATCTATCATGAGCTGAACTCAAAGATCTACGACTTTTTCTATGTACACAAAAGGACTATTTCTCTCAAATATTGCTCACAAATCTGTCTAAATCTGTGTTAGTGAGCACTTCTCCTTTGCCAAGATAATCCATCCACCTCACAGGTGTGGCATATCCAGGTTCTGAATAGACAGTATGATTATTGCACAGGTGTGCTTTAGGCTGGCCAAAATAAAACGCCACTCTAAAATGTGCAGTTTTATCACACAGCACAGTGCCACAGATGTTGCAAGTTTTGAGGGAGCATGCAATTGGCATGCTGACTGCAGGAATGTCCACCAGAGCTGTTGCCCTTGAATTGAATGTTAATTTCTCTACCATAAGCCATCTCCAAAGGCGTTACAGAGAATTTGGCAGTACATTCAACCGGCCTCACAACCGCAGACCACATGTAACCACACCAGCCCAGGACCTCCACATCCAGCATCTTCACCTTCAAGATCATCTGAGACCAGCCACCCGGACACCTGCTGCAACAAGCGCTTTGCATAACCAAAGAAATTCTGAACAAACTGTCAAAAACCGTCTCAGGGAAGCTCATCTGCATGCTGGTCGTCCTCATCGAGGTCTCAACCTGACTGTATTTCGTCGTCAGTCATAACGTTATAATCACTGACAGTTTAAGTGAATGCCATTGATTATTTCAATACAGTGGAACCTTGGTTAACGAGTAACGCCGTTAACGAGCGTTTTGAAAGACGAGCAACTTTTTTTTTTAAATTCTGACTTGGTTTGCGAGCGTTGTCTCGCAAAACGAGCAGAATTCAAGCTAATGGGTTCCCCAGTGTTTCAGAGCCTTTCCGAGTGATTTCAAGTGATTCCGAGTATTTCTGAATGGTTCCGAACTGTTCTGAGTGTCACCAGGTTCCGAGTTCAGCCGAGTTGTCCCTGAGGCTCTCCGGCGCCCCCCCCACCTTTGGCCACATGCGGTATTGCATGCAATAGAAGTCAATGCGGAACAAATTATCTTCAATTCCATTAACTTCTATGGGGAAACTCGCTTTGATATGTGAGTGCTTTGGATTACAAGGATTGTCATGGAGTGGATTATGCTCGTAATCCAAGGTTCCACTGTACAATCATATCTGAAATTCAGTGAGATATATTAGGCAGCAAGTAAACATGATGTCCTTAAAGTTATTGTGTTGAAGGCAGGAAAAATGGGCATAGCAGTTTGTTGTGTATGGAGCTGCGTAGCTGCACAAAAAAATATGTAGAAGAATACATATCGGCCTAAACTGAGGAAAAAAATAGGTTTTTTTAATATATTTTTGGGGGATATTTATTATGGGAAAAAGTAAAAAATATTGCGTTTTTTCAAAATTGTCGCTCTTCTTTTGTTTATAGCGCAAAAAATAAAAAACGCAGAGGCGATCAAATACCACCAAAGGAAAGCTCTATTTGTGGGAAAAAAAGGGCGTCAATTTTGTTTGGGTGCAACGTCGTACCACCGCGCAATTGTCAGTTAAAGCGACGCAGTGCCGAATCGCAAAAAGTGCTCTGGTCAGGAAGGGGGTAAAATCTTCCGGGGCTGAAGTGGTTAATCATGGTGCAATTTTCATGCAAATATTTTAGCATGAATCTGTGGGTCTGTTTTGCAACTAAAGCGACATATTTAGTTCTAATTGATTGTGCAGCCAAATAACAACTGTCTGCTTATTGTCTCTCTTCTGCAGCAACTACAAGCATCTCATGTAAAATTAGGGTCACCTCACTTTTGTTGCAAAACTAAGAAGTGCTAAGGAACACTTTTAAACAGGAACAGATATACCCATTGCGAGTCTTTTTTTCTTTTAACAGGTAGTCATTGTATGTAAATTATTATGCAATATATGTGTAGATAATAGATAGCACTACCTGTTCTGTGATCATGCTTTAATAAAAAATAGTTTGGACGCTATTCATTGATCGTGGTGTGCTGACAAATATCCTCATTGTGACTTTCTGATCCAGTATCCAGCTGCAGCACCCAAATCTTCTAGAGCTTTATCCAGGAACGTGTGTGATGGGAATACGGAGTATTATTAGATAATAAATCTGTCTCTAAAGGGCAGTACAAAATATAAGATGTGGCATATCAGCAACTGCAAATGTTAGGACAGTATTGATAATTATTCCCTGTGTGTCCAAGATGGCACAGGAAGCAGACATGTAGTAGCGAAGCTCTGCTGCCTAGAATCACTTATCTGCCATTACAGAAATGTAAGAGACATGATATTGGCTACTCTACACATCTGGCCTCAGAGGATTTAGCGAGAGCAGGCTGTCTCCAGAGCTGAAGCTTCATTTAATTCTCCTGGTTTCTCCGCCCTCATGCAGGCTATAACTATCTACCAGATGCCTCTGACAGCCAAAACAGATCACATACAATTGAATCTTGGACTGATCCGGAGGGACCTAGATGAGGAGCAGGGGATCTCCTCTCTGGAATACAGGCAATGGGACCATACTGGAGATCTCCATGCTCTAAAAATTAAAGTCAGATACCTGACTGAGGATGCTGATAATGGCAATCCACAAAATAACCCTTCCTGAGGGTTTGCACCTGCTATCTTTTACTGAGAACAAATAAAGAAAAAAATATTTTGCAACAATTTGTGTACAGAGCTGCACCTATAAAACATCAGAATACTGGGTGTGACATTCAGATTTCTGTGATGTGATACTCTTCAGGACAGTTCAGAAACAACAACGATTTCAAAAAATACATTTCAAAGAGTCAGTAAAACAATCAGCCATTCATCGATCCAGTGTAAGTATCTTGAAAGCTGACCAAAACACTTCGTTCCCTCTACTACAGACAATAGCCTCTTACCAAATGAACCAGATCCCCATAACAGACATCAAACATGCATTTTCATCAATGACCATCCAGGCATCCATCCATGGTGAAAGGACTCCACCAGCCTCAAGCTCCACTATTGTCAGAGAGCTCACCTTGCTGGTCCTGGGATTGGCCACCAGAGGGCGTGCCTGTGAGCAAGCCGGCCTATTTAAGTTTGTCAGACACTCTGTTCAGTGCTGCCTGATCATCAGCTTCCTGTGCCGTAGTTCCTGTTTCCTGTCTTGTCTTCCTGTTTACCTGATCTCCTGACGACCCGGATTGCCCTTGGATTCCCCTGTTTGCTGCCTGCACCTGACCTTGGCCTGTTTGACTCCGCTTCTGCCTGCTCCTATTGTACCTTGCTGCCAGTCTGTTGCCGAACCCAGCCTATCTCCTGACCATCCTGCTCAGTCTCATCGCCTGTGTTCCAGCCTGCACCTGCTGTTCATAGACTGCTATTCCACCTGCATCTGGACTCTAGTTCACAGGCTCTCATACCACTCCGCACTCCTGTGCTTCCTGGTACCTTACCAGGGGCCGCGAGTCGGACGCGTAAGGGAGCCTACTCTCTGCCCAAGCGGACTCACCGGTCTGGTAAGTAGGAGTCTGATAACTATTGAACCAGACAGCATCCATACTGTACTCAAAGAGGGGAACAGAGGCCGCACATAATGTAAAACCACCAAATAATTTATTATAAAAAAGAGATATACTTACAGAGGTAAAAGCAGATACAGCATGCAACAACAAATAGCAATTCCTCACCTGTGTGCACCCAGTGGGCGTGGTAACGTCACAGGTTAAGCCCAACATGTTTTACTGTCAAACCTCGTCATCAGGGGAACAGCAATGTTCCCCTGATGATGCTGTTTGACAGCAAAACGTGTTGGGCTTAACCTGTGACATTACTGTGCCCACTGGGTGGACATCGGGGAGGCACTGCTATTTGTCGTTACATGCTGTATCTGCTTTTAGCTCATTAAATATATCTCTTTTTTATAATAATTTTTTTGGCGGCCTCCGTTCCCCTCTATGAGTGTTGGAAAAGTTTAAGTCTTAAAAAGCTCTGGGTGGGATATCATTATCATTCTAGCTACTCTATCTTTTCTAGGGGGTGTAAGTTTATTATTGTGCAGATTCCTGCCTTTTAAACTGCTACACCTCAAATTAGTCCTGGATGGACGATATGTAGTTGTCCATGCCATCATAGATGCTCTGGAGGTGGTTTTGGTGGGCTTATATGTACCCCTTCCCGCCTCCCTTTTAAGTTTCATCATAAGGCGACTTCCTTAATTGTTACCTAGACGTCGGATAATATTATAACGGGTGACTTTAATCTGGTCCCTGCTCCTCGATTGGACAGAATGGCGTTTGATGGAGCAGTGACTACTGATCTCTTGCTTGGGCTGTCACCTATGGTCTGATGAATGTTTGGAGGTGGAAATATCCCTTTACCAGAGTATACACCTGTCATTCAGTATCCCATAAAATGTTTTCTTGTAGTGATATGGCCTATGTGGGGAGTTCTATCCTGTCCAGTTTTAGGGTAGTCTCTAGGGTAGAATATCTGACCATATTGGTAAAATTGGCGATGAAGTGGTTATCTACAGTTTGAATATCTGATACCAGAGTGTAACCACAGTACGCACACCATATGCTTGAGTTTTGGAACCTCAACTCTGCTCCTGCACCAGTGGAGGTGGTGTGGGATACTTTAACGTGTTTACTAGAGGTCAATATCAGTCTATTTTGGGAAGGGTGAGAAGGGAAGGATGGCGGACCTAGAGAGAATGGTAATGGCCACTGGAACTTTAGAATGCACCTCTAACCAGATTTACAACCCTTGTGACTATGACTGACTTTATACTTTGCATAGACATGTTCTATTATTCCGCATGTCCATGACTAAAAAAAGGACTTACACAAGGCACTGCAAAT
Organism: Lithobates clamitans; assembly: GCA_037952925.1. Taxonomy (NCBI): domain Eukaryota; kingdom Metazoa; phylum Chordata; class Amphibia; order Anura; family Ranidae; genus Lithobates; species Lithobates clamitans. The sequence continues at coordinate 443,715 of JBBGZY010000117.1, read as the reverse complement.
CGTTGAACAAGGGTCAAAAAATTGGCAAATTGTTGGTGTGATTGGCTAGGGAATGCTCAGACTCTTCTTGTATTGCCCATATTATGGACCCGACAGGGACCATTTTGAGAGATCCAGTGCGAATTAACCAGTGTTTTGTTTCCTACTACTGGTCTCTCTACAGCTATAAAGTGTGTTATCCAGACCTTCAATTCAAATGATTGAATTTCCTGGGCTTACAGCTCCCTATTGGAACAAATTTGACACTCTCATCACAGTTGAGGAGGTGCAGATTGCGATAGCCTCACTCCAGTCTGGGAAAGCATCTAGGCTGGACAGACTCGCAGCTGAATTTTTCAAGACACACACTGATGACATAGCCTCATGTTTCCATGGGGTGCTTTGCCATTCATTGGAGGCGGGTTCTTTGCCGGTCTCTATGCCTGAAGCAGTAGTGGTAATGGTGCCCAAAACTGTTGAGAACCCAGACATTTATTCTTCCTACCTTTTTATCTTCTTACTGTGGATTCTAAGCACCTTACCAAGATTCTGGCTCATTGCCTGAAACTTATTATTACAGCCTTAGTTCACGCTGACCAATCTGGGTTCATGCAAGGTATCGGTACGGATAATAATTTATGCAGATTATTAACGCATATATATATATCTTGTGTATACAACCGGTATATAATAATACACTTTATTTTATATAGAGCCTTTAAAGGTAGCTTCTCCAGCCCCTGTAGCTTGAGTGACAAATGGTAATGTATCTGACCCATTCTCTCTGCGATGGGGTACAAGGCAGATCTTCTCTGACCTATTCACGTTAGCACTGGAAACCATGGTGATTTTACTCAGAGCCTCCTTTAATGAAAGGTATTAGAGTCAGTCTGCTGGCAGAAAAACTCTCCTTGTACGCAGACGATACCCTTCTATCCCTTAATGATGCCTCCTCTTCCTTACATTCAACTCTTAGCATTGTAGATGACTTAGGTTAATTTTCAGTTATTAGGATAAAGTGGGATAAATCTGTCTTATTTCGACTCCATCCTTTCTGCCCCAAGATTGATACGATACTCCTCTCCAGTGGGTTGATGAGTTCACATACCTGGGGATGACTACTTGGACCATCATTTCTACAGCTTACCTAAACAATTCACCTTGAGATGTAATGCTTGGAGATTTCTCTCCCTCTGCCGGGTGGGTAGAGTTAATCTCATCAAAATGATTTTCCTTTTAAAGTTTCATTATTTTATAGGAACACTCCCTTGCCTATTCCAAAAACTTTCTTATCCTTTCCTTTATTTGGTTTGGGAGAATCGCCCATTTGGCAAAAATGATACTTCAGCTGCTACTCTCCCAGGTGGCCATGCCCTTCCCAATCTCCAGTTTTATTATTGGACTGCAGTTTTAGTGTCAGTGAGATGGTGGTTCTCCCAACCCAAGGATAATCCTGTGGAGATCATTGAGGCGGCTCTTTTGGGTTCCTAAGCTACCCTTAGTAATCTGTTGTTTTGTGAACCTCTGTCCCACACTCAGGTTACATGTCTGATGAGAATTACAATATGTGTTTGAAGCCAGAGCTCATTATCCTACCCCTTCCACTTTTGTGCCTCATACTCCCTTATGGGGTGATCCTTCTCTTCCCTACCTTCAAACCCTGCCTTATTCCCAACTGTGGGCTGCAAATGGGGCTACCACCTCGAAACATATTATGGCAAATGTGATACTGATGCAGTTTAGTCGTGTGAGGTCTACCTTTTCTTTGCCCAACTGATTATTCTTCTGTTTTTTTCAGCTACAGCATGCAGATGCAAGCCAACTCCTGATGCCTATAGCTTTAGAATTTGATCCTTTGGAGAGGCTGCTTACCTCAAGTGTGTTAGGGAAACTGTTATCCTCTATCCACCTATGCCTTTCTCTAGCATACTCCACTAAAATGGCTCGTACCTACTAGAAATGGAAATGTGACTTGCCTGACCTTACTGAGAATGTCTGGGAGGGCTGCATACAAAATTATATTACTAATATGGTTTCAGCTAAGGAAAAACTCATCCAACTTAAACTTTTACGTAAGGCATACCACCCCCCCCCCCCCCAAAGACTGGCTAGCATCTACCTGACCTCTAGTTTATTATTATGTGCACAATGAGATACCTCCACAGGCACTTTTCTCCATATGTTATGGACCTGCCTTTCTTTTCGACCCTTTTGGAAGTCAATAGTTCAGGTTCTACATGAAATGTGTGACCTTGCATTAGGTCTAGATCCCTTGGTGTTACTGCTGGGAAATGTTGATAGTTTGAAGGCAAGAACAATTTTAACTTTATTTTTTTGCTGCTTTCTATTCAAGAAGGAGAATTCACTTCACTGGAAGCTTGCTACCTTCCCTCCACACTTTCCACTTGTCAGGACACCATTAGTAGCATCCTTTCCTTTTATAAATTGACCTATGAAGGGAGAAATTGTCCAAAGAAATTTGACAAAATTTGGTCAGCCTTGATTAATGCACAGGGTAATTGAGAGCGTTCCCCTATCCGTTCTGGCTTTGGCCTCTACTTGCCCCTACTACCTCCCCCCTCCTCTACCTTATCAGCCAGCATTCTTAACCCCATCCCCTCCCTCTCCATGTGGGTATTCACCTATTCAGTGTTGGCTAACATCCAACTATAATTATTATTCTCTTTCCTCTGTGGAATGCGGTATACAATCTTTGTTACTTTCAGCTCACATGACCTACTCTATAATAATGTACACAACCATTCAGTATCTTCTTGATTTATGTTGAACTGGATGGACCGATGTCTTTATTCAACCTTACCAACTATGTAACAATGTCATATTTTATTGTATACTAAATTTTTCTTTGCTTACTTGTTAAGCGATTGCTTTGATTGAATAAGAGCTGTCACCACTTTTCTGTTTTTAAATTCTTCTTTTATTTGTTATGCTGTGAATTCAGTATTGTCTGTATACGCAACCTGGGATGCATTCAATAAACATTTCTCTGTTAAAAAAAAAAAATGATGGGGCACAATTCCTTCCAGTGATATCCACTGACTACAGTCTGGCCATCCAACATTCTGAAAGACAGTAAACTAGCCCTTACAAGTTAAGAATATAATGGTGAGATTTTAATGGCACCAAAAGAATTTAACAACCATAAAAATGCAAATAGTTTATTGTATTTATATATATAGTGCATCCAGAACTCTGTGAATGTTCTTGAGTGGCCCAGCCAGAGCCCCGACTTGAACCCGATTGATCATTTCTGGAGAGATCTGAAAATGGCCGTGCACCGACGCTCCCCATCCAACCTGATGGAGCTTGAGAGGTCCTGCAAAGAAGAATGGGAGAAACTGAACAAAATAGGTGTGCCAAGCTTGTAGCATCATATTCAAAAAGACTTGAGGCTGTAATTGATGCCAAAGGTGCTTCAACAAAGTATTGAGCAAAGGCTGTGAATACTAATGCACATGTGATTTTTAATTTTTTTTTACTTTTAATAAATTTGCAAAGATTTCAAACAAACTTTTTTCACGTTATCATTATGGGGTATTGTTTGTAGAATTTTGAAGAAAATATTTAATCCATTTTTGAATAAAGCTGTAACATAACAAAAAAAGGAAAAAGTGAAGCGCTGGGAATACTTTCCGGATGCACTGTAATAATTAAAAACAGGTGCAAAAGTTAAAAACATGTAGCTCATCAGTATACATTGATGACTTATGTGGATACATATATATCCCCAATAGCCACTTGTTTTTAACTTTTGCATTTGTTTTTAATTATTACGTACAAAGAACTCTTTTGTTAAATTATTTTGGTGCCTTTAAAATCCCACCATTATACATTGCATTTCCTTGAGGGATGTGGCACCATGCATATGGGGCATTAGCCAAATGTCCTGACATAATTTTATTCAGTAAACTAGCCCTTTCCTTTCAAAAATGTCAAATTTCATTTTTCTTTTAACAAAATCCTATTCTGGTAATACAATATGTATTTAACATATATGGGGTGGAGGGAATACTATTTCCAATATGGAGCACTGTGAATTTCATTTGCCAGTTATGGGTTTTGCTAATATTTGGTATTTTTAACTTCTTATTTAATTTGCCTCATATTCAGTCATTAATGTGTCAACACTGTTAGTTAGTGATTAACGCACACTTATTAAAAAGAAAAAAAACCTTTAATTACCCCTTAATAAAACATAAATGACACTTGTGCTGGAGGGAAGGGTTGAGAAATGGTTTGTTCATGTTCGGTTTTACAATCTTCGTACTGGCATAGGTGAGAATAACTTGAAATTCTGTGCCAAAATATGCAGTTTGCCAAAAAATGACAATAATGTTAAAGGTATGTGTGTGTGTGCGTGTGCATTTAACTGTGTAGAGTTAATCTTCATAGCAAAATCTATACAGAGAGTCATTAAAGTCATGAGTGGGGGGAAACGGGGTGGATGAAATATTACAAGCTCAATTTTAGACAGATTGGAGGAAATGCTGTGACATCCATACTGATATGTTGCTTACTAAATTTGTGGTATGCGAGGAGACCGAGGGGGCGAGCAGGGGAATAGAGGGATAGATTTGGGTGTCGTTGGCATAGAGGTGGTATTGGAAGCCATGGGAGGTCATCAACTGACCTAAGGAAGAGATATAGAGAGGAAATAAGAGGGATCCAAGGACAAAGCCTTCGGGTACCCGAACAGAAAGAGGAAGAGGACCTGAGAAAATGGAATATCTGCATGCAGCACATAGTTTTAAGACAATGGGCAACCAAAAAAATAAGTATTTTCCTTCTTTTTCCTCCTTTTACATTGTTGCCTTATGAGTTTATGTGAAATCTCCATTAGTAGCTGTAAAATATTGTAATTATGAATATATTTAATCTAGCTTGTATCTATGTAGGGGGTATAACATATTATCTTCACAGAAGTCTCTGTTAGACAGACAATTTGGTGCCTAGGCTTGTGTATCTAAACCCAAACCTCTTTGTTCTACAAATATTCACTTCAAAGGATCCCATGTTTGGATATGCAATGAAGGGAGGCCAACCTGTAATCAATACTTAACTTCCCAGAAAAAGGTCAAGTTAATCTCCCGCTCAGAATAGTCACAAGGATTTGCATTAAAGGGGGCTGACTTATGCAAAGTATAGAGTCAGTCCTTAACCAGGAATAGGGAAGCCCACCAATCAGAGCCACGCCATTCCAACAAATGAGGCATCAGCTTGTAATGATATACACAGACTAGATGGGAGGGAAACACACACTCTCTGGTAGAGCGGTCACCCGAATGGAACCTTTGTGGGTCATAGCCTGGTAACTATGGGAAATGTCTGCCTTGTACTTGTAACTAAATATGTTTGTCTTATGTCTTTTATGTCCTACTGTTTGTAGAAGAATGTTTTAAGGAATATAATCTGTATTCCTTCATGTAATCCATGATTTTTACCCTTTCCCTATACAAATAGATTGTGTGTATTAGTCTAGGCCTCTTTACTATATACCAATACATTTTTGTTATTATGTTAAAGCTTTCACTCATGGTCAAAGAACTCTCATTTAACCCAAATCATATCTGAGAGATATTAAATCTCAAATATAGTAAACGGGTAACAACATGATGGGCTTAGTTCAATTTTCTAAATGTACTGACAGGGAAGATTTATAAAGAAGGACTCAACAGCATTACACTAACAATAACAGAATTTGCGATTCTAACAGATGGATCCACCTGACCTCAAATACTCTATATCCCTGTGTACACATTCCAGGTTTACAACTAGCTAATCAGTATATGAAAAGTAGTTTCTGTGTTTAGTAGTCATCAAAAAAATCACTGTGTAAATATGTATCATACATGTCGTATGAAAATGGCCTTGATTCAGTAGTCATCATTACTTTGGATTTGGAAAATATTTGCATAAAACCCCTTGGGACATTGACTGTGCTCAGTTTAATTCAGTACTATATAGCCCTGTGTTTACACCTTGGGTTTAACATTACTTAATTAGTATATGAAAAATAGTTGGGTACTTATGTTACATACCTGCCATTTGAAAATGGCATTTAGCCAGAAGTAATTTCTTTGGGGAGAATCATTTGATTAGCATCCCACGGGTCATTACCCAAAGCCTTCCTGTGTGCTCCAGTATATCCAGTATAATCTTCAATTCTCTTTGGATTTTTTATTAGGAATTTTATATATATATATATATATATATATATATATATATATATATATATATATATATATATATTTAAAGTGAGTACACCCTCACATTTTTGTAAATATTTTAATATATCTTTTCATGTGACAACACTGAAGAAATGACACTTTGCTACAATGTAAAGTAGTGAGTGTACAGCTTGTATAACAGTGTAAATTTGCTGTCCCCTCAAAATAACTCAACACACAGCCATTAATGTCTAAGGCCCCTTTCACATTGTCGGACCGTTCAGGTCCGCCTGTCAGTTTTGTCAGTGGACCTGAACGGGCGCTCCACGTTAGTCTATGGAGCGATGGATGTCAGCGGTGAAATGTCCACTGACATCTGACCCGGTCCGATCCGCTAAAATCAGACGGATGGCCCTACGTTCACATCTGTTCCTGGCAGATCAGATCGGGTGAGATCTGATGAAAACAGACATGCTGTCCGTTTTTGTCCGATCTCTCCATAGCAACCAGTGGCGCTCGACAAGCCCCACCCCACTCAGTGAGCAGAGAGGGACCTCTCATCCGCCAGCTCAGCTGAGATCAACGGAGAGATCTCCCGCTGAGCTGGCGGACTCCGTGGCAGCGGGTCCGCCTGGTGTGAATGAAGCCTTAATCGCTGGCAACAAAAGTGAGTACACCCCTAAGTGAAAATGTCCAAATTGGGACCAAAGTGTCAATATTTTGTGTGGTCACCATTATTTTCCAGCAATGCTGGCTTCTTTGTGCAAAAAAAAAAAAAAGTTTGTTATTTTCTCGAAACTTGTAGCAAAATATAAAATATTCCATGAAGTCAACATGCCTATCAGCAAATAGCTTGGGGTGTCTACTTTCCAAAAAGGGGTCATGGGGGGGGGGGGGGGTTGAACTGTCCTGGCATTTTATGCACAACATTTATAAGCTTATGTCACACATCAACCACTCTTCTAACCACTTGAAGACAAAGCCCTTTCTGACACTTTTTGTTTACATGAAAATTGTTTTCTTTTTTTTGCTAGAAAATTACTTTGAACCCCAAACATTATATATTTTTTTTAAAGCAAAGGTCCTACAGATTAAAATGGTGGGCGTTGCAATTTTTTTTCACACAGTATTTGCGCAGCGAATTTTCAAACGCAACTTTTTTTGGAAAAGAAAACACTTTTTAACATTTTAATGCACTAAAACACACTATATTGCCCAAATGTTTGATGAAATAAAAAAGATGCTCTTATGCCGAGTACATGGATACCAAACACGACATGCTTTAAAATTGCGCACAAATGTGCATCGGCGACAAACTAAATACATTTTTAAAAGCCTTTAAAATCCTTTACAGGTTAGCACTTGAGATTTACAGAGGAGGTCTACTGCTAAAATTACTGACCTCGATCTGACCTTCGCGGTGATAACTCACATGCATGGTGCAATTGCTGTTTACATATGACACCAGACCGACACTTACGTTCGCCTTTGGGGGACAGGGTGCATCATTCCTGCCTAATTCCATTCCGGAATGTCCTGTGCCAGCTGTTTTCAAAACGGTAAACTTCTTCAGCACCAACAACAAATTACTACAAGAAACAATGACTAAAGCACAGGAACTCAACAAAGAGACCTTTGACAAGAAAAGACGGGGAGGATTAATCCTGGAACCCGGAGACCAGGTATGGCTGTCCACAGTAAACCTAAGGCTGCCGTTCCCTTCAAAAAATTGGGTCCTCCTCCTCCTTGTGGGTCTTTTTCCAGTAAAAAGAAGGATCAACAAAGTGGCCTACGAGAGAGAGAGTATCACCGCTCCAGGTGGGTCAGATCAAGGTAAAAGGCATCTCCTTCAGTCTAGAAGTCCAGGTGCTGGCAATGCTATGGCAGTTAGACATCTAAGAAATTCTGGACAGCCGCACTCCAAAAATATTTGTCTTTATTCAGTAAGGTGTCATCAAAAATACAGGTCACAGCAAAATGGAACAAAGCTTACGCGTTTCGCACTACAAGGAGTACTTAGACCAGTGTTTCTCAACTCCAGTCCTCAAGGCGCCCCAACAGGTCATGTTTTCAGGATTTCCCTCAGATGAAACGGCTGTGGTAATTACTAAGGCAGTGAAACTGATCAAATCACCTGTGCAAAATAACGGAGAGCCTGAAAACATGACCTGTTGGGGCGCCTTGAGGACTGGAGTTGAGAAACACTGGCTTAGACTAAGCACTCCTTGTAGTGCGAAACGCGTAAGCTTTGTTCCATTTTGCTGTGACCTGTATTTTCGATGACACCTTATTGAATAAAGGCAAATATTTTTGGAGTGCGGCTGTCCAGAATTTCTTTGATGTCGAGTTGGTCTACGAGCTGAAACTGCCGGATTCATTCTCGGTACACCCCGTTTTCCATGTCTCTTTATTAAAACCTGGAAAGCCCAATTTATCCTGAAAAAAATGCGGTATAATCCACCTGGATGCACACACAGTAGTTGTGTGTAGTTGCGATGATATGTACAGTTTTAATAACACATGTCAAAATTGCAAAATTGTGCTTTGGCATTTAAATTTGTTTTACCCTTAGGTGCCAAGGGGTTGACAACATATTGTGATATAATTCATTTAAAAACTAGTTATCTGTAATGCACACAATCTAATCTGACAACATATTAAAGTGGTTGTAAAGGCAGAAGGTTTTTTTTTTTTATCTTAATGCATTCTATGCATTAGGATAAAAATCCTTCTGTTTGCAGCATCCCCCCCTCAGCCCCCCTAATACTTAACTGTGGTCCCTCTAGATCCTGCTATTTTGCAGGAGTGTCTTGGCCACCCGGGACTCCCCCCCTCATTGGCTGAGACAGCAGCGCAATGCCATTGGCTGCCGCTGCTGCCAATCAAACTCAGTCAGCCAATGAGGAGAGCAAGGAAGCGGGGCTGGGCCACGGCTTCATGTCTGAATGGACACAAGGAGCTGTGGCTCGGGTGCCTCCATAGCAAACTGCTTGCTGTGGGGGCACTCAACTGGAGGGAGGGGCTAGGAGCACCGAAGAGGGACCCAAAGGCGGAGAATAAGGACTTGATCGCACCCCTAGTGTTTAAACTTTTCCCTGCCAGTGTCATTTACACAGTAATCAGTGCATTTTTATAGCACTGATCGCTGTATAAATGACAATGGTCCCAAAATAGTGTCAAAAGTGTCCGATGTGTCCGCCATAATGCTGCAGTCACAATAAAAATCGCAGATCACCATCATTACTAATTAAAAAAAAAAATTAATAGTAAAAATGCCATAAAACTATCCCCTATTTTGTAAACGCTATAACTTTTGCGCAAACCAATCAATATAAGCTTATTGCGATTTTTTTTACCAAAAATATGTAGAAGAATACATATCGGCCTAAACTGAGGAAAAAATTTGTTTTTTAATATATTTTTTGGGGGGATATTTATCATAGCAAAAAGTAAAAAATAATGCGTTTTTTTTCAAAATTGTCGCTCTTTTTTGTTTATAACGCAAAAAATTAAAACCGCAGAGGTGATCAAATACCACCAAAAGAAAGATCTATTTGTGGGAGAAAAAGGACATCAATTTGGTTTGAGTACATTATCGCACGACCGCGCAATTGTCAGTTAAAGTGACGCAGTGCCGAATCACAAAATCACAGAATCACAACTGTTTTTTTTCCCACTACTATTCTGTTATATTGGCTTTTGAAATTCACAAATGTAGCAATTTAGAAATTGGATGAAAGATTTAGCACCGGGAAACACTTTTTGAAAGATAAATAGTGCATTTTATATACCGCTATGTGGATCAGACCAAAATAAGGGAGAAATGAGGAGGAAAGAGGGACAGAGGGGCATTGTTCCAAATCAGGGACAGTCCCTCGAAATCCGGGACAGTTGGGAGCTATGCATTAATATGAAATTTGCTATTGATAATAATGTATCTAAATGTTGTTTAAAATGTAAGAGATATTGAGGTCCTTCATTATTTATAAATGTAGTGATGATAGTGTATGATAGTCTTCAGTAGCTATGGCCAAGAAACCCATCCCAGCCAATCAACTTTCTCCAGAGTAGACTTGGCCAGGACAGGAAGCTTTTGTCATGGTCGTAAGGGTGTCATGTCACTGTATCAAAGTAAAATCTGTATTAATATTATACAGGATTTATATAACACCAACAGTTCAAAAAGTACTTTACAAAATATTGGAGACTGTACAGGCTACATAGGATGAATGTCCTATAACATCTGCATACTTAAGGAACCCCTTGGCACCTAAGGGTAAAACAAATTTAAATGCCAAAGCACAATTTTGCAATTTTGACATGTGTTATTAAAACTGTACATATCATCGCAACTACACACAACTACTGTGTGTGCATCCAGGTGGATTATACCGCATTTTTTTCAGGATAAATTGGGCTTTCCAGGTTTTAATAAAGAGACATGGAAAACGGGGTGTCCCGAGAATGAATCCGGCAGTTTCAGCTCGTAGGCCAACTCGACATCAAAGAAATTCTGGACAGCCGCACTCCAAAAATATTTGCCTTTATTCAATAAGGTGTCATCGAAAATACAGGTCACAGCAAAATGGAACAAAGCTTACGCATTTCGCACTACAAGGAGTACTTAGTCATATGACTAAGCACTCCTTGTAGTGCGAAACGCGTAAGCTTTGTTCCATTTTGCTGTGACCTGTAATTTTGATGACACCTTACTGAATAAAGGCAAATATTTTTGGAGTGCGGCTGTCCAGAATTTCTTAGATTTCTAACTGCCATAGCATTGCCAGCACCTGGATTTCTAGACTGAAGGAGATGCCTTTTACCTTGATCTGACCCACCTGGAGCGGTGATACTCTCTCTCTCGTAGGCCACTTTGTTGATTCTTCTTTTTACTGGAAAAAGACCCACAAGGAGGAACAGTAAACTGATAAGGAACAGTAAACTGATCCTTTACTTAGAAAGTTTGGAGACCCTGCTTTAGGCCTTTGAAAGATGTACTAAGAACTAAGAATATACATTTTTATTAGTACAAAGCTATTGCACACAGATAATGTTGTGCCACAGTCTAAAACCCATAAAAATAACCATTAGCAAGAGTCTGCACCCAAATATTCCCTTCCAATCCCCAGAAATGGAGGTGTAACTAGAACCTAAAGGGCCCCAGTGCAAGAAACCATGAAGGGCCCCCCAGACCTTCAACCGGGCCTTCCCACTGATCTTAGGGACCTTTATTCCCATTGCAGGACCCTTTATTTTGGTCCTGCAGTGGGACCCTTTCACATGTTCTGCAGCGGGCCCCCTTCCTGCTGTCTTGGGGGCCCCTGTGGTGGCGGAACTCCAGGGCCCACCTTTGCAACCCTGGTAGTTCTGCCACTGGTGTCAGCATTTTTTTGTTCGTTATTTTATTTGATTTTTTTTACCACTTTATTTATTTTACAATTTTTTTAATATACATTTTTAGGAGCCCCGTTTGGGGGCTTTGGAACAGACTTCTGATGTTTCACCTTTGAGACAGAGAAAAGAGATTGAGGACACAACCCTCCATCTCTGTAGCCTCAGCAGCACTGAATGAATGGACAGGAATACTGTAGCTCTGTACAGAGGCTTCCCGTTCATTCACAAACCGAAGCATAGCAAACACAGTTTACTATGCCTCGGTTATGAATGGACAGAGTCATTGATCGGTACAGATTACTGACTCTTTCCATTAACAAAATGAAGAGGCTGGTAAATTACTTATTTATTGGCCCCTTCCCCCACTCTCCATTCTAGAACATCCCCCACAACAGCCAGCAGGGGGGGGGGGCTGTCAGTGCTTCGGGTGGGGGCGAGGGGGGCCAGTAAAGAGCACAGGGGCTTGGGGGCAGCAGGACCTAGAAAGGAGGAGCAGCAAGGCAGCATATAGAAGAACCGATTCCCTCCATTTTCCTCCTGCAGAATGCCTGTGGGAGGGATAGGAGGAGAAGCAGGCTTTCAGTGACTGTAGGAATAAAATGGTGGCAATTGGTTCTTCTATATGGCGCCCCCCCGCCTATCCAGGTGTAGAGAGGGACTGCACGGGTCCCCTGATGCCGGGTCACAATTGTGACTCCTGTAGGTACGCCCTTGGTGTATTACATTCAATAATGAACATCAGATAATGTGGCTCTGGAATAAAGATGTTTAAAAGTTGCATTTATCATCCAACATACTTTCTATCACTCAGTTACAAAGGGGCTAGACCAATGATGGTGAACCTTGGCACCCCAGATGTTTTGGAACTACATTTCCTATGATGCTCATGCACTCTGAAGTGTAGTTGAGCATCATGGGAAATGTAGTTCCAAAACATCTGGGGTGGCAAGGTTCACCATCACGGGGCTAGACTGTATTACAGTCACTGCTCTCACAGTTTCTCAAAGCATACTGATTTCTTATTATTAGACCTATTAGTCACATGCATGCCTTAGTCCATAATCAGTAAATTTGCAATGACAATAAGTTGTACATCACATTCACTGGCTCTAATAATCCATTGTGAATCACAAGCAATTATACTGGTTCTGCTGTGATCTATAAGTGGTAAGTCATATGAATGTGACACACATTGGAAACCACATACAATGGCTATTGTTTGCTAATCCACTATAAATAAACAGTTTTTGCCGTGATATATATATCCACAAATGAGCTTGGCAGTGGCAAGATAAGCTGAATTGAGAGTTTTTTTTCAAACTGGTATAATAAGTTACATTCTTGCCATGTGAAAATGGTGTTGATAAAGATTTTGATAAGGATTATTATTATTATTATAGGATATATTATATTATAGGATATATAGGATTTATATAGCGCCAACAGTTTGCGCAGAGCTTTACAAGATGGGGGCAGTCAGTACAATTACAATACAATTCAATACAAGAGGAATAGAGGGCCCTGCTCATTAGAGTTTACAGTCTAGAAGGAAGGGTCAAGTGAAACAAAAAGTGTGGGGGGATGAGCTGATGGAGAAAATTAAAATACAGTTGTTAGGTGTGGGTAGGATAGGCTTCTCTGAAGAGGAGGGAATAATCGGACAGATTGGGGTAAGGAGTTCCATAGGATGGGACAGGCTCTAGAAAAGTCCTGGAGGCGAGCATGGGAAGAGGTGACGAGGGAGCTAGAGAGCAGGAGGTCTTGAGAGGAATGAAGAGAACAATTAGGTTGGTATGAGACTAGGCTAGTGATGTAGCTGGGGGTTGAGTTGTGGATGGCTTTGTAAGTAGTTGTTAGTATTTTTATTTGAATTAGTTGGGTGAGCGGAAGCCAGTGGAGGGAATGACAGACAGGAGTAGCAGACACAGAGTGATCGGTAAGGTGGATGAGTCTGGCAGCAGCATTCATGATGGATTGAAGGAGGAATAGACTATGTAGAGGTAAGCCAATGAGGAGGGAGCAATTGTTGAGGTGAGAGATGACCAGGGAGTGAATTAAGAGCTTTATTGTGTCATTGGCTAGAAAGGGGCGTATTTTGGAGATTTTGCAAAGGTTGAGGTGGCAAGATTTGGACAGTGATTGGACGTGGGACTTAAAGGAGAGTTCAAAGTCCAGGACTACACCTAGAACCTTGGCACGCGGGGATGGGCTTACAGAGGGACTCGTAGTTCTCAATGGAGCATAAGTGTGGTAACATCACTGTGCTTGTAGCCTAGTGATACTTTCTTCAGACTCCAGACCCATAACTGAAAATCTGTACTTGGGGCTGTGGAAAGAGTCTGCAAGACCCTGTGCATTGCATGTGTGGTCCATCAATCATGGTTGCAATGCACTTCAGGATGCAAAGCAAAAATGTAATAAGTGCACCTTTTTTTCTGGTACAATATTTTTATTGGAAAAAAAAAAGAAGGGAAAAACCCCAGATAACGAATTCCCACGCAGGGGATATGTACAAAAAGCATAAGAAAGAGGTTTACATAAAAGTACATAATGAAACATATTTTAAGAGTGTATTTTATCAACTGACATTGACCTACCAGTCAGGGCCGGAGGTCAGTGCGCTATGCCCAGGCCATGGGGCCCAGGGGCTGAGGCAGACAAGGGTGAGCGGAGTTGTACGCAGAACAGGGAAGAGGGTGACAAACAAACACGAGGAGAGAGAAGAGAAAAGAGAAAAGGGGGGGGAAAAAAGGGGAAAGGAGAAGAAGGGGAAGAACACATATACCACAACAGGGGGAGGAGGGAGGTAAGTGTAGAGTAGAGCGGCGGGCATGGAAGAGAGGAAATGGGAGGAGGGGGGGAAAGGGGTCCCCCAGGCTGGAGGTTAGTTCAAAATGAATTTACAGACCTAGACTAGTTGGATTTAGGTTGGGGAGTGTGTAGGACCACCACGGGGCTGTCAGAGAGGTTACCTGGTTGGGCGCCGGGGCACGCCGGGGCGTGTTGGCGCTCGCGTTCCTGTCCGTGCTGGGGCGCGTGTCCCTGGGGGCGCTGGTGTGTCTGGGCTGGCCGACCGTGGCGTGCGGGGTGGCGTCCGGGCGTTCGTGCGTACGCGCGTTCGCGCTAGCGCGCGTCTGCCTGTGGGCGTTGCTTGTGACGCGACCCGGTTCGGTGGGCGTGCACGCCGGTGTCGGGGGCGCGCTCGGGCGCGTGCGGGGGCGCGGCGCGCTTTGGCGAATCGGCGCGTGCACGAGCGCGGCGTTTTGGCGCCAATCGGCCTATTTAAGGCTTGCCTCTATGCTGACCCAGTGCTGCCTGATCAAACAGCTCTGTACCTTGTCCGTGATCATCTTGAGTTCCTGTTTCCGTGTTGTGCTTACCCGTTGTGACCCGGCTACCCTTTGGACCATCCTTGATTGCTGCCTGAACCCGACCCCGGCTTGTCTGACCTTGTTTCTGCCTCACCCTCTTGTACCGCTGCTGCCAGCCCGTTGCCGACCTCTGCCTGTGTGTGACCAGCCTGATCAGTTCCTGCCCAGCATCTGCTCTACCAGTCTGAAGATCTACCGGTTGCTTGCCAGACCATTGTGCTCCAGGACCCTACTTCAGGCCCTCATACCACTCCGCATTCGTAGCCTCCTGTCTACTCTACCAGGGGCTCCGAATCGGATACGTAAGGGAGCCTACCCTCTGCCCAAGCGGACTCACCTGTCTGGTAAGTGTGGGACCTGACAGTATCAGGCAGCCATGACTGAGTCCGGGCAGGGGGCCTCCCCCATGGATGAACTGTGCAGGCACCTAGCGGGCCTCACTCAAGCCGTTAAAAGTCTGCAAGAAGGCTACACCAGATTGGAAGGGCAGGTCCAGGCCCTCTCAGCCTCTCCTTCAGGAGCAGCGTCCAATTCGGCTTCGGCACCTTCTGTAGTGATGCTTCCACCAGAGCCCAGAGTACCTCCACCCGAGAAGTTTTCCGGAGATCGCAGTAAGTTCCAAGCGTTCCGCAACGCTTGTGAACTGTATTTTGCCCTGCAACCCCGTACATTCTCCCTGGAAGCTACTAAAGTGGGGTTCGTCATATCCTTGCTGACTGGTGAACCTCAAACCTGGGCCCACAATCTGCTGAAACAAAAGGCTCAATCTCTTGATTCCGTGAGTGACTTCTTCCTAGCCATGTCCCAACTGTATGAGGACCCTCAGCTAACGGCAACGGCTGAAGCCACTTTGCATTCCCTCCAACAAGGTCGCAGAGCGGCTGAAGATTACGCCGTGGAGTTCAGGCGTTGGAGCTCCGACACGGAGTGGAATGACGCTGCCTTGCGTCACCAATATCGGTTGGGATTATCTGACCCTCTAAAGGACGAGCTGGCACGAGTGGGGGTTCCCCAGACACTAGAGGAGCTCATCAATTTATCTATCCAAATTGACCGTCGCCTCAGGGAAAGACGCTCTGAAAGATCAGTTGGTCATCCACGTCTTACCTGGATGTTGCCCAGGGTCCCTAGTACCCCGCACCAAGCTCCATTGGTCTCATCCGCTTCCGCCCAGGAAGGCTCGGAGCCTATGCAGTTGGGACTGCTCCGTCCCTCTCTGACTCCAGAAGAGAAGACACGAAGACGCACACTCAACCTGTGCTTGTACTGTGGAGAGCCCGGTCATTTTGCAAGAGCATGCCCCAATAAAAGACGTAAGTGTCTACCGTCTTCCTCATTGTGTGCACCTGTCCTACCTAGTACCGGTAGCCATTTAACACTCTCCATTGTCTTGCAGTTACCTGGAAGGAGCATCCCAGTACCGGTCATCCTTGATTCAGGGGCATGCAGTGGATTCATTGACCGGACCTTCGTTGAAACTCACCATATCTCCACTCAAGCTAAAGCCCAAGGACTGGCAGTCTTTCTAGCAGACGGTTCCACCCTCCGTTCCGGACCCGTCACCCAAGAAACGGTTCCTCTTTTGGCCACCATTGGCCCGGAACATCAGGAACTATTACGCCTAGATGTCATCTCCTCTCGTCTCTTCCCAATTATCCTAGGGATGCCTTGGCTACAGGCCCACAATCCTAGCATCAACTGGGCTACGGGCAAGGTTCAGTTTTCCTCTGAATATTGCAGCCAAAACTGCCTACGGGGAATCCCACCAACCTCTTCCCAATGTCTGTGCATGGACTCTGAAATTAAACTCTACCAAGATCTTCCTGAACCCTACCGGGATTTCCTAGACGTGTTCAGTAAGAAGGGGGCAGAAACCCTTCCAGCACATAGATCCTATGACTGCCCAATAGAACTTCTTCCGGGTACCGAAGTCCCCTTTGGTAGGATCTTTCCCTTAACTGAGCAGGAGCTGGGCACCTTGAAGACTTACATTGACGAAAACCTGAAGAAAGGGTTCATTCGTCCTTCCACGTCTCCAGCTGGGGCAGGCATCTTCTTCGTGGAAAAAAAAGATCATTCCCTACGTCCCTGCATTGATTACCGGGAGCTTAACAAAATTACCATAAAGAACAGATACCCGCTACCTCTGGTTCCTGAGCTGTTTCAGAGGTTAGGATCTGCTACCGTGTTTACTAAACTAGACCTCCGTGGAGCCTATAACCTGATCCGTATAAGAGAAGGAGACGAGTGGAAGACAGCTTTTCGTACCCGATTTGGTCATTATGAGTACCTTGTCATGCCTTTTGGTCTGTGCAACGCACCGGCAACATTTCAGCATTTTGTTAATGACGTCTTTCATGATTTACTGGATTTATACGTCATCGTTTACCTGGATGATATCTTGGTCTTCTCCGCCTCTCTGATGGAGCACCGCAAACATGTACGAACCGTACTCTCCCGGCTAAGACAGCATGGGCTCTACGCCAAACTTGAGAAGTGCGAATTTGAGCTCCAATCCATCCAGTTCTTGGGTTTAATCATCTCTCCTGATGGCATTAAAATGGATCCTCAGAAAGTATCCGCTATTCTGGAGTGGCCTGCACCAACTGACAAAAAAGGGGTACAACGTTTTATTGGCTTCGCCAATTTCTACAGAAAATTCATCAAGGGATTTTCGTCAATCATAGCTCCCATTACGGAACTTATTAAACAAGGGTGCCGGTTCCACTGGACCCCTAAAGCACAAGAGGCCTTTGGAAAACTCAAAGCGTTGTTTACCTCAGCCACTATTCTTAAACATCCCAATCCTGCCTTGCCTTTCGTCCTGGAGGTGGATGCCTCCGAAGTTGCAGTCGGAGCTGTTCTGTCTCAGAGACAGGGTGCCAAAGCACTCCTGTATCCAGTGGGATTCTTCTCACGTAAGCTCTCTCCGTCCGAGAGAAATTATGATGTGGGTGATCGGGAACTTCTGGCCATTAAGGCAGCTCTGGAAGAATGGCGTTATCTCCTGGAAGGTGCAGCACATCCCATCTTGGTCTACACAGACCATAAAAACTTAGAATACCTAAGAACGGCCAAGAGATTAAAACCCCGGCAGGCCAGATGGGCACTTTTTTTTTCTCGATTTATTTTTCACATCACGTACAGACCTGGATCCAAGAATGTCAAATCCGACGCCCTTTCCCGAATGTTTCTTGACTCTGAAAGAACCCTGTCCCCAGACACCATTCTCCCTTCTGGAAATTTTCTCGTTCTACAGGAAGATATCATTTCTCAAATCAGGCGAGCTTCCTCGAGAATGCCCCCACTTGCTGAAGCCTGTGCCAAGGATGGACTACTCTGGTTCAAGAATAGGATTGTGGTTCCTGAGGAGCTGAAAGCACGGGTACTAAGCTTGTGCCATGACCACAAACTTGCGGGTCACTTCGGCACACGGAAAACAATTGACCTTGTCCAACGCTCCTTCTGGTGGCCTCATCTTACCAGGGATTGTAAGGCATATGTGGAGTCCTGTGATACGTGTGCCAGAAATAAAACTAGCCGGTCAAGAGCATGGGGCCTACTGAAGCCATTACCAGTCCCAGAGAGACCTTGGGCCATGATTTCTATGGATTTCATCGTGGAGCTCCCACCATCAGAGGGTTTTTCATCCATTTTTGTTGTAGTGGACAGGTTGTCTAAAATGGCCCATTTCCTCCCCATGAAGGGCACCCCCTCAGCCATGGAGACCGCCGCTATCTTCATCAAAGAAATCGTCAGACTACATGGAGTCCCGACCAATATAGTCTCGGACAGAGGCGTCCAGTTCACCTCCAGATTCTGGAGATCCCTTTGTGGTGCCCTTGAGATCGAGTTGTCCTCGATCTCGATTCTGGAGATCCCTTTGTGGTGCCCTTGAGATCGAGTTGTCCTTTTCCTCGGCCTACCACCCTCAGTCCAATGGACAAACCGAGAGGACGAACC
Organism: Lithobates clamitans; assembly: GCA_037952925.1. Classification (NCBI taxonomy): domain Eukaryota; kingdom Metazoa; phylum Chordata; class Amphibia; order Anura; family Ranidae; genus Lithobates; species Lithobates clamitans. Next base: position 424,820 of record JBBGZY010000117.1, on the reverse strand, counting down.
AAACCTTGGAGCAATACATCCGCTGTTTTTCAGCTTTTTCCCAAGATGACTGGGCCTCCCTGCTTCCCATCGCAGAGTTCTCTTATAATAACTCTCTACACTCAGCGACTAATCAGTCTCCGTTCTATGCCAACTATGGTTTCCACCCATCCTTCTTACCTGGAGCATTTCCGGAATGCCCTGTTCCTGCAGTTTCCGAGACCTTGAATTTTTTTTCCAATAACAATAAATTGCTACAGGAAACCATGACCAAGGCTCAGGAAGACTATAAAAGGATCTTCGACAGAAAGAGACGAGGAGAACTTATGCTAGAACCTGGCAATTCTGTCTGGCTGTCCACCGCAAACCTCAAGCTAGCTTGTCCATCCAGGAAACTGGGTCCCAAATACCTGGGTCCTTTCTTGATCAAAAGGAAGATCAACAATGTGGCATTTGAATTGGACCTCCCCAACTCCCAGAGAATTCATCCAGTATTCCACGTTTCTCTCCTAAAACCTGTCACGCCTAATTTCTTTCCTGGTCGTTGCATTGGTCCACCCAAACCGATCAAGGTTGATGGCGAAGAGGAGTTTGAAGTGGAAGCAATTCTTGATTGCAGAAGAAGGCGCAATCAGGTACAATATCTGGTGAAGTGGAGGGGCTACGGTCCCGAAGACAATTCGTGGGAACCAGAAAACAATTTACACGCTAACGATCTCCTTCAATCCTTCAAAACCTCTCATCCCGCAAAGATGGCCCAGCTGGGCATCCGGAGTCTGCCCTTGAGGAGGGGGCACTGTCAGAGAGGTTACCTGGTTGGGCGCCGGGGCACGCCGGGGCGTGTTGGCGCTCGCGTTCCTGTCCGTGCTGGGGCGCGTGTCCCTGGGGGCGCTGGTGTGTCTGGGCTGGCCGACCGTGGCGTGCGGGGTGGCGTCCGGGCGTTCGTGCGTACGCGCGTTCGCGCTAGCGCGCGTTCGCGTTAGCGCGCGTCCGCCTGTGGGCGTTGCTTGTGACGCGACCCGGTTCGGTGGGCGTGCACGCCGGTGTCGGGGGCGCGCTCGGGCGCGTGCGGGGGCGCGGCGCGCTTTGGCGAATCGGCGCGTGCACGAGCGCGGCGTTTTGGCGCCAATCGGCCTATTTAAGGCTTGCCTCTATGCTGACCCAGTGCTGCCTGATCAAACAGCTCTGTACCTTGTCCGTGATCATCTTGAGTTCCTGTTTCCGTGTTGTGTTTACCCGTTGTGACCCGGCTACCCTTTGGACCATCCTTGATTGCTGCCTGAACCCGACCCCGGCTTGTCTGACCTTGTTTCTGCCTCACCCTCTTGTACCGCTGCTGCCAGCCCGTTGCCGACCTCTGCCTGTGTGTGACCAGCCTGATCAGTTCCTGCCCAGCATCTGCTCTACCAGTCTGAAGATCTACCGGTTGCTTGCCAGACCATTGTGCTCCAGGACCCTACTTCAGGCCCTCATACCACTCCGCATTCGTAGCCTCCTGTCTACTCTACCAGGGGCTCCGAATCGGATACGTAAGGGAGCCTACCCTCTGCCCAAGCGGACTCACCTGTCTGGTAAGTGTGGGACCTGACAGGGGCCCATACCTTAAGAAATTTTGCATGGGAGTCGTGAAGGACGCTGGACATTTTCTCGTGGATCATGAGGGTCATCAATGAATTCTTCACCTCTGCGAATGAGACAGAGGGTTTTTTCCAAACCCTCGCTATTGTTCGTTTGGCGGCAATAAATAAATATGTAGCTAGTTTCTGTTGATGAGAGAAAAGGCCCGGGAGCGGGCAATGGAGTAATGCAAATTTGGGGTCTTTGCGGAAGTGAGCATGAAATAGGGAGGTGAGTAGACCAAAGACCCTTGACCAGAAGCCTACAAGACGAGGGCAAGACCACCATGTGTGCAGTTCATCTCCTCTTTGACCACAACCTCGAAAGCATCTGTCATTGCATGATGGGTTTGATTTGGCAATGCGGGCTGGGACCCAGTACCAGCGCAGGAGGACCTTATAGGCCGCCTCCAACGTGGCAGTGTTAAAGGAGCATTTTGCTATACTGGACCAGGCTTTACTCCAGTCTGCTAGATCTATGGGGGATAGGTCGCGTTCCCATTTAAGCACATAGGAAAGGGTAGTGGAAGTGTTGCCAGCAGTTAGTAAGAAGTATATCATGGAAATGGTGCCGCGAGCACCTGGGCATTGTTGGCAGGAGTGTTCAAAGGCAGTCATTTGATACGGGAAGGAGCCTAGGTGCCGGAGGGAAGTTATCCAGTGTCGCAGTTGGATGTAGCGGAAGAGTTCGGCAGGTGGAGCATCATGGGTCTCTTGAAACGAGGACCACACGGGGAAGGCGCGAGTACGAAGAAAGTGACGAACCAGGGAGAACCCATGGGCAGGCCACCATGAAAAAATGTGGGGTTGTTCTAGGCCCGGTGGGAACATAGGGTTATTCAAGAGGGGAAGCAGCGGTAAGAATGGGGACATCAGTTTGCCCGAGTATCGAATCGAGTCCCATAATTTCAGACTGTGTGTCATGAGGGGGCTAGCAGAAGGCGGTCGCATTTTAGGGGGTAGCCATAATGTGCACCTTTTTTTCAAGTTGGTGCAATTATTATATTTTTGCAAAGGGTGTAATTTGTCTTTAAGACAAGGTCCACCAGAGGATTTTCCTTCTTTTATAGGGTGGGCTTAGTTTTTATATAATCCTTATTTGGTTTAAGCATATGTATATATCAAAACTTAGTCAGTAGAATATGTACAATCACTGGTCTTCATGTATCCAAACATGCTTCATAGCATACATCAGAAATTATCTTAATGACATACATGAGAGTACACAGTGGAAAAACAAAATATAACACAGGAAAAATGATTAAAGCCAACATACCCAGAAACACTACTGAATCTGGTCTATAATGGGTAGCAAAGAATCAGTAGTATCCTGGGCAGGAGCTGCTGGTCCATATAGGGACGCATGGGCGCTGCCCCCCCTAGTTTGCATGCAGGATGCATTCCGGGCACCGGACTCATAGGTTTCTATGAGGCTTTTTTTTCCAAGCCACATGATTAGAGCCGGAGGCTCTAATTGGCTTAAAAAAGGTTGCACCCCAAACCCAGCCACTTGTGACACTAGCGAAACAATATTCGCTATTGTCTTCCGGCTTCTCCTCCCGACCAATCAGGACAGGAGGCGGACTGGGTTGGCCGGGAGAAGAAGCAGAGAAAGCCATAGAAGGGCTGAGGGGGGACCGTGGAGGGCTTGAGGGAGTTTGTTTGCCGCTCCCCCCAAAAACTTTAGCACCAGCCGCCTCTGATCCTGGGTAAGCATATGGTTTAGAGGCCAACCCGGCAGAAGAAGGAGGCCATATTGACGATAACAAAGGTCTGGACAATAATCGATGGGCTGCATGATGTGAACACCACACAGGGGGTTTGCCCTGGAGCCCACCCTACAGCCCATCAGGCGCCCGGGACCACTAGAGTTATAATATTGGATTGTCTGTCGTGAACTTAGTCTACTTACCCAATCACCTAATATTGAATGACCAAAGAGATGATAAATAGGTAAGAGGAAATGGAGGGGGGGGTAGAATGTGGAGTAGGAGGGTGGGATGGACACATTTTATACCTTTTTAAATCCACAAGACTACTCACACTGGCATGTAGGGTGGACTTAGTTTAAATTTATGGGTTGCGAAAGTCAGGGCTATCTGTCATGGAGCCACTGTCATCTACAGGGTCGTATTCTGAGCCTGAATCTAACAGATGAGTGACTTCCTCTTCACTACCTGTCATTCTCAGATATGTGTAGGATTCTTCACTAGTGTACCTTCGATTTGCCATTTTGGGCTCTAAATTTACACCATACTTCAGAATTTCAGGGAGTGGGCACATGCAGTACTGTAATGCCTGTTGGCTGAAAAGTTTAGGCCTGTTCTCAGGGCCAGACTATCTGCTAATCTGAAACAAGTAAAATGGGGTATAGTAAGTTTAGGGTGGGGGGTAAGAAAGGATTAGAATCCAAGTCCAGATTCTCTAGTCACCCCCATTTCAGCCCCCTTCTGGGCATCATTCAACCAAGAAGAAGGAAATAAAACAAAAAACGCTGAAATTGGGCTTTAGGTTCTTAATGTATTGTTATCCATTTTGACAAACTTAGTGCCGGTTCAGATAGGGGCGGCTTCAAAGTCTTCCGACTCTTGTCCGGCTCTGAAGCCACCCCGTACAGCACAACTTCAGCGCGGCTTGCAAAATGACTTCTTTATAGAAGTCAATAGAAGCCGCTCTGAAGTCCACCCAAAGTAGTACAGGAACCTTTCTCTAAGTCAAAGTGACTTGAGACGCTCCTAGTAGAACGGTTCCATTGCAATGCATGGAGCGCAACTTGTCTGATGGCTAAGTCGCTTGACAAGTCGCCCCTGTATGAACCGGCACTTAAATTGTTGTCAAAGCAACCCTGTCAATGTGCTAAAAAATAAAAAATAAACTAAGCCCACTCTGTAAAATAAAAAAGGTAAATACTTACTGTACCTTTTTCGATTGCCTGTGTCTTAAACCTCCACCGCATTGCTGTTGTTCCTCCAGCCAGCCCCTATGTCACTACAGGCAGGAAGACAGCTGCACATGGCAAATTAGCAGATATTTGACAAATCTGGTGTTGGATACCTGCAGCACCTAACAGCAATGCAGCAAAGTCTTAAGACAGAGGATGCCAGAGAAGTAAGCATTTTCATTCTTCTTTTACAGTTTGGGCTTAAGCTGGCCATACACCATACAATTTTCCTGTTCAATTTTCTTTAGATTTACCTTCAACTATGTAGTACAAGGGCCTGCCTGATTGCATCCAAATTGAAAGTGTTTAGGTTTGACCTCCTATTACATGGTTTTGGTAAATCTAAAGGAAAGTTGAACAGGAAAATTGAATAGTGTATGGCCAGCCTTAGTTTAATTTTCTAAATGTACTGACAGAGCCACTGTAAGTAACAAGGGTTCAACAGGATTACTAACAATAAGGAAGTTTATGCTACAAACAAATTAAGCATTTAAAATAGATTAGCCTGAACGTAATGCTTATCCATGTGTACATACTCCAGGGTTACCATTGGTAAATCAGTTGTATATGAAAAATAGTTTCTGTATTTAGAAGTCATTAAAAACATTCACTGGATATGTATGTTACATACCTGCCATGGGAAAATGGCGTTGAGCCAGAAATCATTCTTTGGAAAAGTAATATGCATAGTATGCCATGGGACATTGCCTAAAGCCTGCCTAGTACTCCAGTATAATCTTTAATTTGTTTTGGATTATGATGTATTTACAGTAGCTCACAAAAGTGAATACACCGCTCACATTTTCATAAATATTTTATTACGGTATATCTTTTCATGTGACAACACTAAAGAAATTACACTTTGTTACAATGCAAAGTAGTGAGTGTGCAGCTTGTATAATAGTGTAAATTTGCTGTCCCCTCAAAATAACTTAACACACAGCCATTAATGTCTAAACCGATGACAACAAAAGTGAGTACACTCCTAAGTGAAAATGTCCAAATTGGGCCTGAAGCGTCAATATTTTGTGTGGCCACCATTATTTTCCAGCACTGCCTTAACCCTCTTGGGTATGGAGTTCACCAGAGCTTCACAGGTTGCGACTGGAGTCCTCTTCCACTCCTCCATGGCGACATCACGGAACTGGTGGATGTTAGAGACCTTGCACTCCTCCACCTTTCATTTGAGGATGCCCCACAGATGTTCAATAGGGTTTAGGTCTGGAGATATGCTTGGCCAGTCTATCACCTTTACCCTCAGATTCTTATTCACCGCCATTACTAATAAAAAAAAAGAATAATAAAAATGCCATAAAACTATCCCCTATTTTGTAGACGCTAAAACGTTTGCGCAAACTAATCAATACACGCTTACTGCAAGTTTTTTTTACCAAAAATATGTAGAAGAATATATATCGGCCAAAACTGAGGAAAAAAATAGTTTTTTTATATATTTTTGGGGGATATTTATTATAGCAAAAAGTAAAAAAAATAGCTTTTTTTTCCAAAACTGTTGCCCTTTTTCTGTTTATAGAGCAAAAAATAAAAACCGCAGAGGTGATCAAATACCACCAAAAGAAAGGTCTATTTGTGGGAAAAAAAGGACGTCAATTTTGTTTGGGTACAACGTCGCACGACCGCGCAATTGTCAGCTAAGGCGACTCAGTGCCGAATCACAAAAAATGCTCTGGTCAGGAAGGGGGTAAAATCTTCCGAGGCTGAAGTGGTTGACGATACCGCTTAGGGAAACTCTACAGAATGTCACTCACCAGCCACAGAACGACACCTTGTTCATCTGAGCTGAGAAGAAGCAACCCTGTGGAGGCAGGTATGTGAGTATTCCTCTACCCTGTAAAAGAATCCCAACACTGGAAAGCTGTACCAGCAAAGGAACTAGTGTGACGTGACCGTATATAAGTATATATAAATTATAAAAATACTATATGTTAAATTTATTATACTGTGACAATAGCAACTTAATCTGCTAAACAACTAACAATTTGCCCAGGAACGTTTCCATTACATTTATGTACAAGTGTGTGCCTGTCGTACTCTCCCTGGCTTTTATTTACCCACCTTAGCTCCTATATCCGTGCACATCCTTTAAACTTGAGCAGTCTTTACATTTCAGCTATAGGCCTTTTAATTCCGCAATAATTTTGTCTTTAATGAAGATAGCAAAATAAGATTTATATTCATTTATTTTTTTTAATTTTATTACAAATAAACAGTTTGTTTGATGTCTTCCAAAGAAGAAGAAAAAACAACAAAATTAACAAAAATTTTAAAAACACTTTTTTCCACATTGATCAGTGTTTAAAAAAGTTTTAAAAAATAGTATTACTCTAAATAAATAGGTATTTAAATGTCCCAATTACAATTACACTGAAATTATGATTCTGTTACAAAACAATGCAAAGTTATTTACAAAGGAAATAAAGGTTTTTACAATGTTGTGATCTTTTTAATGCAAAAAATTAACAAATACAATTAATAAAAATCAGGTTGAAATATTAATGGTTAGAAAAAAAAAAGCAGGAAAAGAATATTAAATAATATAAAATTAAAATTAATATAATATTAATTTATAGGGAAAAGAGAAAGAAGTGAATTAGGGTTGGCTAATGATTAATAAGGGGTTATATAGAAGCAAATTGTATTAAAAACAAAAAGCTCTTTTAACTTGCTGTGATTGCTCTTCCTGACATAATATTCAAAAAGAAACTTTGATTAGCAGAGTAGATAACAAAAGTAAAAATGTTACTTTGTATCTCTCTATCCCCAGTCTGATGAAAGTTTTGTTTTTTGTTTTTATAATAAAATGTGTTCTAATTTAACCCATTTGAACCCTAATCAATCCTAATGAACTCCTTCTTAAAGTGCTTGTAAACTCTGTACAACCATTTTTATCTACAGGTAAGCCTATATTAAGGCTTACCTGTAGGTCCTGCAAATATCTCTTAAACCTGCTTGAGTTACGAGATATTTACAATATACGCTTGCGCCGACGTCATCGGCTCATGTGCATTTTAGAAAGGGCACGACCGTGCCCTTTCTAAAGGGATCATGCCGTGGCTGGCGGCACACGTGCGCATGCGGGAGTGGTGTCACGTGACTCCGGCCTGTCACAGAGACGGAGTCCGTGGCCCCCCGGAAGGAAGAGGGGTGAAGATGGATGCTTCCAGCCAGCAGGGACAGTGGTGACATTGCAGGCTTCGTTTTCATATAAGTGACACATAATGGGCTACCTTTGCGATGCATAGTAGTCCATTATGCTTTAACTTTGCAGGGAAATAAAGAGGAAGTAAAACCCATCAGTGTTGTCACATGAAAAGATATAATAAAATATTTACAAAAATGTGAGGGGTGAACTCACTTTTGTGAGATACTGTATATATAATCGAGCTTTGAGGGTCGTAGTTTGGTGACCTGAGAGACCCAAAATTTGGGGGGTAGGTAGCCTAAGTCCTACCCCACCACTGGTAAAAATGTTGGGCTCCTACAACCTATGGTTCTGGAGATACGAAGCTCTTTGCGCAGCCTGTCAGAAGCTACATACAGAGGGGCCAGTTTAAATACAAGCTGGCACACTCTGTTTGCAGCAGACTGAGAGGTTGAGCTTACAGTGCCTCTCCTCACTTCTGTCAGAGGCACTGAGCTCATTGGACAGCTTGGAGTCTTGGACCAATGGTAAAGTACCATTAGCCCCAGCTGTCCAATAAAAATTCTGCAGAGGAGGCACGCCTCTCACTGCAGTGTCATAGAAGGGGGAATGTGTCTAAAAGACAAATGCTCCCTTCCAGCCCAGCCCTGTTAACTACAAGGAAAAAACATGAGTTTATGTGTATAAGATTTACCCACAATCCCATGTTTTTCTCACACAGTTAAGAGAGAGAATAAGAATCTGTTCCTGTTGAAAAGGTATTGTTGTAATCAAGCTAAATCATATATTATTATGCTATATGTTATAAGATAATAATTTATTATTTATCTATTTACTGTGAAATTACTGGTTGGAAGTTATAACTTCAAACTTCAGTAATTTTTCCGTTAAGCCACCTGCTTGAGTACAGTTTTTGAGTAAATTACTTTAAAAACAATTTATAATAATTCTTTGTATATTACTTATGGTAATTAACCCCGTGCCACCCAGGCCAATTCTGACACTTCTCTCCTACATGTAATAATCATCATTTTTTTGCTAGAAAATTATTCAGAACCCCCGAACATTTTATATATTGTTTTAGCAGACACCCTAGGGAATAAAATGGTGGTTGTTGCAACTTTTTATGTCACACGGTATTTGCGCAGCAAATTTTTCAAATGCGTTTTTTTGGGAAAAAAAACTGTTCCGTGTAAATAAAAAATAAAAACTACCGTAATAAATAAAGATAACCTGATATCTTTTGTATAATGTAGGAAAGGTGATGCGGCTCCCCAAACTCAGTGGACCGTAAAGGAAAACCTCCACCCTCAATGAGAAAGTCTATGGTAGCAAGTAAATCCCAGAATGCTGCACTCTGAGAACGGTCATCTTTATTTCAAAATGAAGCTATGAGCTATGAGTCAGCATCCCTGTATGTGAAACGCGTTAGCTATCGCTATTCTCCTTTCGTATCTGATGACTTTTGTTGGATTTTAATAATTTTGGAATAAAGATGACCTTTCTCAGAGTGCAGCAGTCCGGGATTTACTTGCTACCATAACCTTTTGTATAATGTGAAAGATGATGTTATGCTCCATACACACGATCAGAAATTCCGTCAGAAAAAACTTCTCTGAACTTTCGACCATCAAGATCGCGGTGACGTACAACACTACGACGAGCCGAGAAAATTAAGTTCAATGCTTCCGAGCATGCGTCAAATTGTTTCAGGGCATGCCTGATTTTTTGCGTGTCCGAATTGCATACAGACGAACGCACTTTCGGATAGGAACTTTTTCCGACCGAAAAATAGAGAACCTGCTTTCAATCTTTTGCTGGCTGGAATTCTGCCAGCAAAGGTCCAATGGAACATACACACGGTCGGAATTTCTGACCAAAAGCTCACATCTGACTTTTGCTGGCAGAATTTCTGATCGTGTGTATGGGGCATTACATAAAGTAAATAGATACCTAACATGTCACGCTTTAAAATTGCGCACACTTGTGGAATGGCGCCAAACTTTAGTACTTAAAAATCTCCATAGGAGACGCTTTACATTTTTTTACAGGTTACATGTTTAGAGTTACAGAGGAGGTCTAGTGCTAGAATTATTGCTCTCGCTCTATCGCGGCGTATGTAACCTGTGTGTATCTGGCTCTGATACTAGTCAGTGCCTCACCAGCCACTGGCCTCACCGCACGTCCCTGGTGTCTATGATATGCTGGAACAGATCTTTGGACTAAAGATGGTAATGAGTGCAGCAAACACTGATGTCTATACACAGTGTCTATCAGAATGGGTTATCACCAAGAGCGCCCCCTTCATCAGGGCTTATTGACAGCAATAAGAATAGACTGGAAGTGAAACGGACCTTTAGTGTTATTTTTTTCCAGTGTAGATGAAAGCATACGGTAGGCCTTGTCAGACATGGCACAACATTGTCCTTCATGAAGCCTACTTGTATTAGATCCCCATAGATCATAGACCTATATGTTAGGCCTGGAGGGTGTGGATACCCCTGGAGTAGTCCTCCTTCCCTGGGTGGTTATGTGTGGCCACTGGATCCACCCTAGGGTACCAACTATCTGGGTTGATGTCTGTTCTGCATTTATGATGTCTGGGGCCATTCCTCCTCTTTAGCATATCTCTTTAACATAATTATCAATTGCCAAGTAATTCTGAGCACCCGATCCATTATTATTAATATAATAGAGCCAGCATCTTCAGCAGAACTGTGCAAAGTAAGGGAATACTAAGGCTATGACAAAAACGTGACACGGAACTAGTGGAAAGGCTGCCAGAGCAACCTATAATTAAATCATCTCATTAGCATTCTTTTCATTTTTTCAGAAGCAGAAGCATTTTTGTTATATTTAGAAACAGAAACAATAGTATAAATGCTATTTAATATCTATATTAATTAGTCATGGACATCCTGTCCTTCTTGCAGCTCCCCCCTCCCAGTACTTGCCGGCAATTCCCAACTCAATATCTATATATATATATATCTATATATAGACATATATCTATATCTAGATATAGATATAGATATATATAGTGCAGCGCTATCAAAAAATTACATGAATTCAAGAAAATAAAAAAACAATATATAAGTGACATAATGTGAACTCAAATTTATCAATGAAAGTCCATAGAATTCCAAAAAATAAAAATGGAAAAAAAAGAATTCACTAGGATATAAAAATAGACTCCAGTGATCCAGAAGAGAGATTTCCATGGAAAATAGAGACAGGCAACTGCATGCATAGGAGAGCCAGCTTCCCCAGATCCTCCGTGTGCAACACCAACAATGTAGACGATAGGAGCTTAACAGAATGGGGTTGATTTCCTAAAGGGAAAAAGACTGTGCACTTTGCAAAGTGCAGTTGCCCTCTTCAAGAGCAGTTGCTCCAGAGCTTGGTAAATGAGCAGAAGCTCTGCTGAATTCCATCATCTAATCATGTGCAAGCAAAAATGCAGTTTTTTAAATTTTCCTTGCACGGGATTGGGTACTCTTTGCAAAGTGAAGCCTTACCTCATTTACTAAGCTCTGGAGCAATTGCACTTGCAGAGGGCAACTGCACTCTGCAAAGTGCACAGTTTTTTGGCCTTTAGTAAATCAACCCCAATGTGTTGGCTTCTAAATTAAATTAAATTGGAAAAGCCAAATGAGCTGTAGGGAAAAAGCTTTCCCAAATACATCCATAGAGGTACTGACAGTCCTGGCGTGCTCCGAGTCAGAGTCTCGTTCCCGATATATGCATATTTAGAACATGAAAGATCATAGCGTAATTCTGTATAAAAGGGCTGTTTTATAGTAAAAATGAACATGTAACCATATGAAAAAATTCTGCAGCGATGGCCATAACCAGAGTAACGAGCAGCCAAAGAGCGGGGTGGTGTCACGTTTGGTCCCATCCAATGCGTTTGGTCATATACGTGATGTTGTCAGGGGCGAGGTTACCAGACGTGCACCATGATTTAAATGCCTGCAGGGAATCGACCGGAAGAAGGGCAAGAGTTGGGGAGGTTTCTCTGAATCAACAAGAAAAACACATCTACCGCACATATTAAAAAACGAACATCAGAGTTCATATGTGGAAGTATTATGGGGAACAATTGGACTGCAAAAAAAGTTCATATAAAAGATGTTATAATACATCAAAATAAATAAGAAAAACCCAATCTGTCATGAGGAAGGAAAGGACGTGTCCACATCGTAATACAATTGAACACTAATAAATATAAAAATAAAATAAATAAAATACATTAAAAAAAAAATGATATAAAGAATTCTTGGTGGAACAAGTAATGAAGGGGGTTCATGGTATATTCTCGTCCAGTCTTTTGAGACCCTATTGGATTTTGCTATGCAACATAATTTTTTTTGGTTAAGTGGCTCTTTTTATGTACAGAACCGCGGAGTAGCTATGGGAGGCAAGTTCACCCCTAGCTTGGCAAGCTTATTTAAGGCCAAATGGGAGGAGGATGTCATATTGAGCGATCGCTTTTCTTGGGAGGGTGAATGTGATCAGCACAGGGCCGATCAGCACTATCCAGACAGAGGGTCAGGGGTCCTGCTTCCTGATAGGACAATTGTGGGAGAATGAATACTCCTCCTACAAGCTTTACCAGACACTGACAGAAGTCACAAGACTGCTCTAACTGCTGATGAGAAAAGGTATTTATCAGTTTATATCTGCTAAAATAAATGCATTTCCATGATCTGTGTACTGTGGGAGACCAGATATAGTGAATGCAGGTTCTGGCTTTAGTAACACTTTATTAATATTTTCTTCTATTAAATTCCTTCTTAATCATATTTTTTCTTTATCAGACCTTTTTAGCTCCTTTTTTCTCTTCCACCCCCCCCCCCCCCCTTAGCTATTATTTTGTTTCTGATTTTTTTAAATACTGTTAGTACAATATTTAAACTTTTTCTTTTTGTTTGTTAATTACTTTGCAGAGTTGCATTAAAAATAAATAAACCACTAAAGTTTTTTAGATCAAAGTGATTTGCATGTGATGCCAGTGAAAACAATCAGACAAGTAAAAAAATAATAATATTTGTAAATTTTTAACTGCTTTTTAATCCTTAGTTTATCCTAGCTAACTTATCCTTCTTTTTTTCTCCCCTTGAATTATTTTCTTGCTGATTTTTTTGTTTTGTTTCTAGTAACATTTGTATGTTTTTAGGCACCATCACAACCTGCTCCGGAAAAACTTGATTTGGTAAAATGGGTTTCCAGGCCAATAACCATTGAAAGCTATCTTACAGCATCATCACTACTTTTATAAACAGTGTATTAATATACGTTGTCTATCTTCCACTTCATATCTATGTTATATATCAACTCAGAGATAGCAGCAACAATCAACAGTAGTAAGCCCTTATGCTGACATGTTTTGCATTGCACAATCCATTAGATGTTCCAGCAAATTACAAGCAATGAATGTTCAGAAAATATATATTATACATATATTATATTATGTACATAACATATATCTCTGGTATTAATTCGTTATAGCACAATACATATTGATTACTTATAACTATTTAAATGACATATGGTTGTAAGTTGTCTGTGTATTTTGAAACAATGATTTAACTATTTCGGCTCTCACACCTATGTACCCCATATGGATCAGAGCAATTTTATCTTTTTCTGCTATAGGACTGTTTTTTGTTGCTAACTTTGTAATTGCTTCAAGTGATTGGAAAGCTAACATTTTTTAAAAAAAAATTAAAATCCAAACATGGTATACTTACTTGCTCTGTGCAATACTATTGCACAAATTACCCCCTAAATCTTCTCTTATTCTCTTATGGGGTTCCCCAGCTGGCTGGCACTCTAGGCTCCTCCTCTTCTCTAAGTGCCTCCATAGTAAGCCTCTTGCTATGGGGGCACTCGTGCGGGCTCGATTCCCAAGCCAGGCTGTGCGCGCCTATTGACACACACAGTATGGCTCAGCCCTGGCCCCCGCTCCCTCTTAATTGAATTTGACTGGGAAGAGAGAGGAGAGTGGGGCTGCCAGCGGGGACAGCGCTGGAGCATGAGAGGTGTCAGGTAATGCATAGATTGCATTAAGGTACAAAAACCCTCTGGGGGTTATTTACGAAAGGCAAATCCACTTTGCACTGCAAGTGCACTTGGAAGTGCAGTCGCTGTAGATCCGAAGGGGACATGCAAGGAAAATAAAAAACAGCATTTTAGCTTGCTCATGATTGGATGATAAAATCAGCAGAGCTTCCACTCATTTCAGATCTACCCCTTATATTTAGAGCGACTGCACTTTCAAGTGCACTTGCACTTCCTTTTTTATGCAATCCGATTCATAGGCAAAAGCCCAAAACAAAAGAAAAAAACCCTTTTTCTACAACATTGTACTCGCATTAGTTAGTGTAAAAGATCATGGTATTATAGATAAAAAGTATAAATGCTATTCTGAAATTTGGCTTATTTAAAATGACATTAATGCCCCGTACACACGGTCGGATTTTCCGATGGAAAATGTCCGATCGGAGCGCGCTGTCGGACATTGTGTGGGCTCCATCTGACTTTTTCCATCGGATTTTCTGACATACAAAGTTTGAGAGCAGGCTATAAAATTTTCCGACAACAAGATCTGTTGTCGGAAATTCCGATCGTGTATACACAAATTCGACGCACAAAGTGCCACGCATGCTCAGAATAAATTAAGAGACGAAAGCTATTGGCTACTGCTCCGTTTATAGTCCCGACGTACGTGTTTTACGTCACCAAGTTCAGAACGATCGGATTTTCCGACAACTTTGTGTGACCCTGTGTATGCAAGACAAGTTTGAGCCAACATCAATCAGAAAAAATACATGGATTTTGTTGTTGTAATGTCCGATCAATGTCCGACCATGTGTACGGGGCATAATAGTTAGAAGAAATAGAAATAAACAGAAAATGATAAGGGATAGTTAAAGGAGTTGTAAAGTCTCGTGGTTTTTCACCTTAATGCATAGAAAAACCTTCTGTGCTGCAGCTACCCACCAGAGCCCCCCCCTTTTCTTACCTGAACCCGATCGTTCAAGCGACGAGAACGACCCCAGCAGTTCCAGCCACTGTCTTAGGTCCCCATTAGATAGATTGATAGCAGCAGCAGTCATTGGCTCCCGCTGCTGTCAATCAAATCCAGTGACACGGGAGTGGGGGGTGGGGCCGAGTCCCGCTGTCTGTGTCAATGGACGCAGCAGCAGGACTCGGGAGCGCGCCTGCACGAGTGCCCCCCATGGAAAGTGGCTCTCTGTGAAGGCACTCGATGAAGAGGAGGAGTCAGGAGTGCCGCTGGGGGATCCTAAAAAAGGAGGATCGGGGTCACTCTGTGCAAAACCCTTGCAAAGAGCAGGTAAGTATGACATGCTTGTTATTCTTTTAAAAAAACCTAACCTTTACAATCACTTTAAAGAGAAAGTAAACCCTGAAAGAATGACACAATGCTACAATGTAAAGTAGTGAGTGTACAGCTTGTATAACAGTGTAAATTTGCTGTCCCCTCAAAATAACTCAATACACAGCCATTAATGTCTAAACCGCTGGCAACAAAAGTGAGTACACCCCTACATGAAAATGTCCAAATTGAGCCCAAAGTGTCAATATTTTGTGTGGCTACCATTTTTTTCCAGCACTGCCTTAACCCTCTTGGGCATGGAGTTCTGCAGAGCTTCACAGGTTGCCACTGGAGTCCTACTCCAGTTTCCATTTTGAGGATGCCCCACAGATGCTCAATAGATCCAGCCTTCTATGATCCAATTGAAGTGGTTCCGTGGCGCTGTGGATATATCATGCTTTTTTGACCACCTGTAATTCAGTGGTCCATTTTCTTTGGTAAGAGACCCGGTGTGTTGATGTTCGGTGGAGGATAATCTCATGTTCACCTTATTGTATCTCTGTCTGCACCGTGGGTGGTTGCAGTATTTCCCCTGAACAAAGACTCTGTTTTAACACTATGGACTTTTATTTTATAATTTGATGCTTCTAGTGCTGCATATACTTAACTTTTATGATAAATATACATTGATCAATCACAATTTGAATTTTTAATAAGAGAGAGACAATGAAACACCACATCCATCAACCATATGTCTACCAGAAGTTGTTATTTTGCTTTTGAATGTTTTGTGTCGGCGGCATTTGCATTCCAAGAACTCGTAGAGACAAGCAATGAGCTACAAAGCTAAAAGCTTCATAGTATTACATAGTATTACATAGTAGGTGAGGTTGAAAAAAGACACAAGTCCATCAAGTCCAACCTATGTGTGTTATATTATATGTCAGTATTACATTACATATCCCTGTATGTTGCGGTCATTCAGGTGCTTATCTAATAGTTTTTTGAAACTATGGAGTTCACCAGAGCTTCACAGGTTGCCACTGGAGTCCTCTTCCAGTCCTCCATGACGACATCACGGAGCTGGTGGATGTTAGAGACCTTGCGCTCCTCCACCTTCCATTTGAGGATGCCCCACAGATGCTCAATAGGGTTTAGGTCTGGAGACATGCTTGGCCAGTCCATCACCTTCACCCTCAGCTTCCCTAGCAAGGCAGAGGTTGTCTTGGAGGTGTGTTTGGGGTTGTTATCATGTTGGAATACTGCCCCTTGCAGCCCAGTCTCCGAAAGGAGGGATCATGCTCTGCTTCAGTATGTCACAGTACATGTTGGCATTCATGGTTCCCTCAATGAACTGTAGCTCCCCAGTGCCGGCACCCCTGACAACATTCCTATTGGACGAAATGCCACGTAGGGTGGAGCTCTGACATCACAACACTGTAACGTGCCAACTGCGGCCATCTTTGTAGTTGGTAACATCTGCTAACCATGACGAATTGCAACTTTTGGTATGCCTGTTTCTATTTCTCAAAATGTGAGTACCCTGGCTTTTTATAAGAAATAAATTTACCTTGGTTTTAAATACTACACCATGAGGAGTTGCTTTCTTGTATCCTATGCATGTACCTATGAATTACCATTGAGTGGGACTACAAGATCCAGCCTTCTATTATCCAATTGAAGTGGTTCCGTGGCGCTGTGGATATATCATGCTTGTTTGACCACCTGGAATTCAGCGGTCCATTTTCTTTGGTAAGAGGCCCGGTGTGTTGATGTTCGGTGGTGTATTTCCCCTGAACAAAGACTCTGTTTAAACACTATGGACTTTTATTTTATAATTTGATGCTTCTAGTGCTGCATATACCTAACTTTTATGATAAATATACATTGATCAATCACAATTTGAATTTTTAATAAGAGAGAGACAATGAAACACCACATCCATCAACCATATGTCTACCAGAAGTTGCTAATTTGCTTTTGAATGATTTGTGTCGGCGGCATTTGCATTCCAAGAACTCGTAGACACAAGCAATTAGCTACAAAGCTAAAAGCTTCAAAGTATTACATAGTATTAAATAGTAGGTGAGGTTGAAAATAGATACTGTCAGGTCACCTGAGGCCAGGTGACAGACGCACACCGTTGGGGGCAGGGGTGCACCGCTAAGGTAGTGGACCCTATGGCTGACTGCTGCAGATGGAAGTCTGGGTGGAAGGCAGGTCCACTGGAGCACCAACACAGATCCCACAGGGAGCTAGAGCATAAGATTACCCAGGGCACTGAGTCTATGAGCCAGCAGGTGTTTACCAGAGCCGCTAGTGGTAAGGATGGACTGCGCTGCAACTGGCTCCAGGTCGCGGCCCCCAGGGTCTCCCAGCTAACGCTCACAGTAGGATACAGGAGGATAGAGAGGAAGCAGCAGTCCAGGATAACAAGAGATAGTAAGGAGATAAGCCAAAGGTCTGGGTGACTAGCAGACAAAGATAAACATAGAAAACGGCCAAAGGTCAGGGTCATAAGCAGGCAGGCATAGTCGAGAACAAGCCAAGATCGGTAAATGGAATCAGACGTAGAAGACACAGCAAGTAACACATGGAAGCTAAACACACAAAGTTGATCAGCAGGGCTGGCTTGATGTGCACAGGTTAATATAGAGTTCTCTGATAGGGGCTGGGGTGGAGCCATGCTTAGAAGAGAGATTATTTAAGCAGCCAGGTGAAAGTGGCTGGCCTCTAAAGGTGAACACATGGAGGAGAGGTAAGCTGACAGACAACACTACTGCATATTCATGACAGTACCCCCACTCTTACGAGGCCTTCCCCTTCCCCGCCTGGGCCCAAGTTTAGAGGGGAACTTCAGAGGAAACTTCCTCAACAGACGAGGTGCAAAGACCTCAGATGCAGTGATCCAAGACCTCTCCTCAGGACCAAACCCTTTCCAATGCACGAGGTACTGAAGAATGCCTCTACAGAGTCGGGAATCCAGAATTTGACTAACCTCATACTCTTGATTAACCTCAGAGACTGGCGCCGCGGTAGGGAGAGGACGAGAGGACTTATTGAGGACTAAAGGCCTCAGAAGGGCAACATGGAAGGAGTTAGCGATTTTGAGGCTTTTGGGAATCTGGAGTTTGAAACAAACCGGATTCGGTTGAGAAGTTATAGTGTATGGACCAATGAATCTTGGCGCAAACTTCAAAGAAGGAACTCGGAGCTTGATGTTCCTGGTGGAGAGCCAGACTTTGTCCCCTGGCTGAAGAGAAGGCGGTTTAAGCCTGCGGCGGTTGGCAAAGCCTTTGAATTTGTCAGTAGCTGCCGGAGGGAATCATGAACCTCTCCCCAAATAGAATTGAAAGACTCCTGAGCCATACCCAAAGCTGGAATATCTGGAGAATATCTGGAGAACAGGTCATGGGAAGAGGAAGTTGAGGGTGTTTTCCATAAACTGTGAAAAAGGGTGTCCTCTGTGAACTGGTATTTACATGATTGTTATGAGAGAATTCTGCCCACGGTAGTAGAGAGGACCATAGTCATGATGAGCAGAGACTAGGGTGCGAAGAAAGACCTCTAACTCCTGATTAACCCTCTCAGTCTGTCCATTGGATTGAGGGTGGTAAGAAGAGGAAGAATCCAAGACAATATTGAGGGATTTGCAAAAGGCTCTCCAAAAAGGAGACATAAATTGAACACCCCTGTTGGAAACAATATGAGAAGGAACCCCATGAAGGCAGAACATTTCTCGAACAAAGATGGGAACCAAGGCAGGAGCAGAAGGAAGGCCAGGAAGAGGAACTAAATGAGCCATCTTGGAGAACCGATCGATTACCACCCAAATGACCGTATTATTCTCTGACAGTGGGAGATCGGTGATAAAATCCATAGCAATGTGAGACCAGGGCTCCTTAGGAATGGGCAAGGGCATGAGAAGACCAGCAGGGGCTTGTGTGGAGGAGTTAGGCTGAGCACAGACATGACAAGTCTTAACGTAGTCTTTGACATCTGAGTGGAGATTAGGCCACCAGTAGTGACGACTGATGAGCAGGAAGTATCGGAGGAACCCAGCATGACCTGCCACCTTGGAATCATATCCCCAACGAAGGATCTTAGCTCTTAGCTCAGTGGGGACAAAGGTCTTGCCAGGAGGTACAGAAAAAACGGGTCCTAAGAAGTGACCCACAGTCAGACTTTAACAGCACAGTAAACAATAAGGATGTAGAAAAATAATATTCATATTTATTGAAACATAGCCGCTTTTGGCACCAAAGGGAGTTATAAATAGCTAATTTCTTTGTTACAATGGTGTGAAGAGCAGTTTGCTCACTCCCAGGGGGTTATATTCAAGTTTCCACACCATCAGTGAGTACATTTACTATCTCTTACTATACTTATGTTACTAGTTTGGGGTTTTATTACCCATTTATCCTAATTTATTGCTTGTTCTTTAGATATATTTTGAAGTCAATATGGTCTTGAGTATGATATACTTCTGGTGGGATCCCTCTGAATTTATTTGTTTATTGGATATCCTGGATTGGAAGACTCTGTGTATTTGTATGCACCACCCCCTGTTGGGAGCTCTATTTCATTCTGTGATCCAGTAGGTACACTCTATGCTCGACATATGTTTGTTTACCAGATATATATATATATATATATATATATATATATATATATATATATATACACACATACATATACATACATATATATATGCTCACACTCTAAAGTCATGGTTCCATGTTTAACCCTAGCTGGTTTCCAGGACTCCCTGAAAAACTGCTTCTCCTCTGTTAGGCATTTTGTTCTTTATTGGATAACCTTTCTCTACATTGATACATTGAATCAGATCTAACTCTGCAAGGTACCCTCTCTATGATCGCCTTTTTACACGTGTTTTGATTGTCTGATCGGAATGAGTGTTGCCTCATGGAAATTTGGGTATTCTAATTTATGAATATATTTGTTTCATAATTTTTAGATAGTGAGACCCACTTTCTTGCAATCATCGAATCCCAAATGTGTCCTGACAAAGCCTAACGATGAAACGCATTGATGCACTAGGGCTCACATTTTATACTGTATATTTCTCTATATATATATAGTTTTTTAACTTTTTCCTGCCTTTCCACACCATTTTGAAATATGTATGTTTCAATAAATATGAATATTATTTTTCTACATCCTTAA
This sequence comes from Lithobates clamitans, assembly GCA_037952925.1. Lineage (NCBI taxonomy): Eukaryota > Metazoa > Chordata > Amphibia > Anura > Ranidae > Lithobates > Lithobates clamitans. Next base: position 404,592 of record JBBGZY010000117.1, on the reverse strand, counting down.
TGTTTACTGTGCCGTTAAAGTCTGACTGTGAGTCACTTCTTAGGACCCTTTTTTTCTGTATTTCCATAATTATTTACGGATGAGGCAATGTAAGTGCTCTCTCTATTTCTATCATCTTGACAGGAAGAATTTTTTACTCCAGGGTGGTAGAATGAGCAACAATGCATGAGGTCGGAACGATGGGCTCAGGTTCAGGGGTGGACTCCTCATTCAAAGTGTCAAATGACCTAGAGAGTGCATCAGCCCGACCATTGCAGGAACCAGGTTTGTACGTAATCGTGAAATAAAACGGGAAAAGAAGAGACTCCACCTGGCCTGTCTGGGATTCAGACATTTAGCCTTCTGTAGGTACTGTAGATTCTTGTGATCAGTAAAGATCATTATGGAATGAGGAAACCCTCCAAGAGATGATGCCACTCCTCTAACGCCAATTTAATTGCGAGAAGTTCCCAATCACCAATGGCCTACTTTCTCTCTGCCTGAGAACATTTTTTTCACGTCTGGTTGACGTCTCTTCTCAAAGAATTGAAGAAGCACAGCTCCCACCCCTATTGAAGAAGCTCCCACCCCCATTGATAATAAAACTTCAATAAAAAATGGGTCCCCAGGATTTGGTCTCCTCAAGAGAGGTCCAGAAACAAAAGCCTGTTTCAGGTCGTGAAACGCAGAGACAGCTTCGGGATGTCAGTCTTTGGCATTCGCACCCTTCTTGGTCAAAGCGATAATAGGCGCGGCAATGGAAGAGTAATTCCTTATGATCTGCCTATAATAATTTGTGAAGCCAAGAAAGTGCTGTCCAGTTGCAAACAGATGCTGAGCAGGAGCAGAGCAGGCAGGTCAAGGCACAGGCAGAGTTCAGCAACAGGCGGGCAGCAAAGGTACAGCAGGAGTAGGCAGAAGCGGAGTCAAACAGGCCGAAATCAGGTGCAGGCTGCAGTCAGGAGAATCCAAGAGGCAAGCCGGGTCATCAGGAGATCAGGATTTACAGGAACACAGGAATAGGCAAAGGGAACTATGGCACAGGGGGCCGTTGATCAGGCAGCACTGAGCAGAGTGCAAGGCAGACCTAAATAGGCTGGTTGGTGCCAAATGGCGCACACGTGCGCATGCCGATGCTCACAGGCACGGAAGCACACCCACGCACGTGCCCACATGCCAGTGCACGGACCAGCGCCCACAGGGGCACGCACAGGAGCGCACGCTCCGGTGCGCACCAGAGCAGCCAACACCGCGACCAGCAAGGTGACTTCTCTGACAGTGCCCCCTTCTTAAGGGCAGCCTCCGGATGCCCAGTTGGGCCAATCTGGGGGCATGGGCGTTCTTGAATGCCTGTAAAAGTTCCTGGGCATGCAAATTGCTCTCTGGCTCCCAGGAGTTGTCTTCAGGACCATACCCCTTCCATTTGATAAGGTACAGGATTCCGTCTCTCCTTTTTCTACAATCCAGAATTGCTTCCACTTCAAATTCTTCTTCGTTGTCAACTATGATAGGTTTTGGTGGGCTAGCAGTGCGGCCAGTAAAGGGATTAGGAGTAGCAGGCTTCAGTAGGGTCACATGGAAGACCGGGTGCACTTTTAGAGAGTCAGGCAGATCAAGTTCATAGGTGACATCATTTATTTTCCTCTTCATCGGGAAAGGACCCATAAATTTAGGGCCCAATTTCCTAGAGGGACAGGCCATTTTTAAGTTAATTGTGGACAACCACACTTGGTTGCCGGGTTCCAAAATCAGTTCTCCACGCCTCTTCTTATCGAACATCTTCTTGTTGTACTCCTGAGACTTAGCCATAGTTTCTTGTAGAAGCTTGTTGTTGGTGGAGAAAAAAACTCATGGTTTCAGAGACTGCAGGAACGGTACATTCAGGTATTGAACTGGGCAGGAAAGATGGATGGAAGCCGTAGTTGGCAAAAAAATGGTGTTTGATTGACGGCAGAATGCAAGGAGTTATTGTAGGAAAACTCTGCTACAGGTAATAAAGAGACCCAGTCATCCTGAGAGAAAGCAGAGAAGCAGCGGAGGTATTGCTCCAGAGTCTGATTGGTTCTTTCAGTTTGCCCGTTCGTCTGGGAATGATAGGCCGACAAGAATGCCAACTCTATTTCGAGGGAACCACAGAGGGCCTTCCAGAACCTCTAGGTAAATTGGACACCTCGATCGGACACAATGCTTGCTGGGACCCCATGCAGTCTTACAACTTCTTTAACAAATATCTTTGCTGTATCCATGGCCGAGGGTGTGCCCTTCATAGGAAGAAAGTGTGCCATCTTGGACAGCCTGTCCACCACAACAAAGATGGTAGAAAATCCCTCAGAGGGAGTTCCACGATGAAGTCCATCGATATCATTTTCCACGGTCTCTCAGGAACAGGTAAAGGTTTTAATAGTCCCCAAGCTTTTGTCCGGCTATTTTTACTTCGAGCACAAGTGTTGCATGAGTCCACATAATTTTTACAGTCATTGGGCAGTTGGGGCCATGAGAAGGTGCGCTGTACCAGCTCGGTAGTCTTCAGAATACCGAAATGTCCGGCCAACTTATGGTCGTGGCAGAGTTCCATTACAGCTACCCTTAAGGCCTCAGGAACCACGTTCTTGTCTTTATGACAAAACAGACCCTCTCATAAATTGGTTTCAGGGTACAGGAGCATTCCCACAGAGGCCTGTCTTATCCGGGAGACAAGATCCCCTTGGAGGAGCAAGAAGTTCCCAGAGGGAAAAATCGTATCAGGAGGCAAGATCTTCTCAGAGTCGTGAAACATGCGGGAGAGCGCATCTGGTTTATTGTTCTTAGAACCGGTCTGTATGTGATGTGAAATTGCAATCGGGAAAAAAAAGTGCCCATCTGGCCTGCAGTGGTCTTAGTCTTTTGGCTGTTTTGAAATATTCCAAATTCTTGTGGTCGCTGTAGACCAAGATGGGATGTGCAGCACCCTCCAGCAGGTAATGCCATTCCTCCAGAGCCGCCTTGATGGCAAGAATTTCCCGATCCCCCACGTCGTAGTTTCTTTCTGACATTGAGAGTTTGCGTGAAAAGAACGCTACTGGGTAGAGAAGAGCTTTGGCCCCCTGCCGTTGAGAGAGCACTGCTCCAACTGCAGTCTCCGAAGCGTCGACCTCCAAGACGATTGCTAGAGCAGGATTTGGGATGTTTCAGAATGGTAGCTGACGTGAACAGTTCCTTAAGTTTTTTAAAGGCCGACTGGGCCTTAGGGGTCCAAGAGAATCGGGTATCCTGCCTGGTCAGCTCTGTAATCGGAGCAATTATTGCAGAAAAGCCTCTGATGAACTTCCGGTAAAAGTTAGAGAAGCCAATAAAGAGCTGCACGCCTTTCTTATCCACGGGAGCAGGCCAGTCCAGGATGGCGGATACTATTTGGGAATCCATCTTGATGCCCTCCACCGAGATGACTAAGCCCAAGAATTGGATGCACTGGAGTTCAAACTCACATTTTTGGGGTTTTGCATAAAGCTTGTGTTGCCTGAGCCGGGTTAGAACATTCCGGACGTGTCTGCGGTGGTCGGTTAATGAAGAAGAGAAGATCAAAATATCGTCAAGGTACACTATTACATACAAGTCCAAGTTGTCACGGAAAATGCCATTGACAAAATGTTAAAAGGTTTCGGGGACGTTACATGAACCAAAGGGCATGACAAGGTACTCAAAGTGCCCAAATCGAGTACGGAAGGCTGTCTTCCATTCGTACCCTTCTCTAATATGGATTAAGTTGTAAGCTCTGCGAAGATCTAGTTTTGTGAAAATGACTGCAGTTCCTAGCCTTTGGAAAAGTTCAGGTACTAGAGGCAAGGGATAATGATTCTTAATAGTTATCTTGTTCAACTCCCAATAATTGATGCAGGGACGTAGGGAATGGTCCTTCTTTTCAACAAAGAAGATGCCAGCACCGGCTGGAAAGGTAGAAGGCAAATGAACCCCTTTTCCAGATTTTCATCTATGTATGCCTTTAGTGTGTCTAGCTCCTGCTCAGTTAGTGGGAAGATTCTCCCAAAAGGAACCTCAGTATCGGGTAACAGTTCTATTGGGCAGTCATAAGGCCGGTGAGGGGGCAGGGTTTCTGCTCCTTTTTTACTGAATACGTCCAGAAAGTCCTGATAGGGTTCAGGAATGGACTGACGTAGCTCCGGATCTGAATCCAAGCAAAGGAGTTGGGAGGTTTGTTCAGAAGATCTGCATAGACAGTGCTGCTAGCAATACTCTGAAAGGAATTTAACTTCTCCTGTAGCCCAGTTAATGCTGGGATTATGGGCTTGCAGCCAGGGCATTCCCAGGATGATAGGGAAGAGAGGAGAAGAGATGGCAACCACACGAAGAAGTTCCTGATGATAGGTGCCCATGGTGGCCAGTAAAGGGACGGTCTCCTGTGTGACCAGACCGCAACTAAGGGTGGAGCCATCCGCAAGGTGAACAGCAAGCCCCTGGGCCTTGAGTTGCAGCGGGATACAGTGGTTGGCAGCAAAGGTCAAGTCGACAAAGCAGCTGCATGCACCGGAATCAGTGATGACTGACACTGGGATATTCCCTCCTGGAAGCTACAGAATGATGGAAAGAGCAAGATGAGAACCGGATTTAGGCAAAACAGATGCACACATTGAGGAGGCAGGAAGGCACTTACGCGTCTTGTTGGGGCAGGCCCTCACATAATGCTGGGATTCACCGCAGTATAGACATAGGTTGTGGGCTCGTCTGCACAGCTTTTCCTCAGGGGTGAGCGTGGGTTGGAGCAAACCAAAATGCATGGGTTCGGGAGAATCTTGAACTGGAGCAGTAGAGGTGGGAGGAAACTGACTGGCAGAAGTGGGAACCTTAGGTAACATCCAGGTGGGGCGGAAATAGCTGGTAGACCTCTCAAACCGACGCTCCCTTAGGCGATGGTCAATCTGGATGGTGAAGTAATGAGCTCTTCCAAGGACTGAGGTATTCCAACTTGTGCCAACTCATCCTTGAGTGGGTCAGACAGCCCCATTCTGAACTGGTGACACAGGGCGGCATCATTCCAGTCCGTGTCAGAGCTCCAGTGCCTGAATTCTACCGCATAGTCTTCAGCCACTCTGTGACCTTGTTGAAGAGAGTGCAGTGTGGCTTCAGCAGTCACTGTCAGTTGGGGGTCCTCGTATAGTTGGGACATGGCCAAGAAGAAGGCGTCAAGGCTATCCAGGAACCCAGATCCTCCAGTCTTGAATAATCTTCCTGAAGGCTCTTTATAACTTGAGCGAGACCCGCCAGATGTCTGCACAGTTCATCCATGGGGGAGGCCCCCTGCCCGGACTCGGTCATGGCTGCCTGATACTGTCAAGCTTCCACTTACCAGACCGGTGAGTCCACTTGGGCAGAGGGAGGTCTCCCATACGTGTCCGACTCGCAGCCCCTGGTAGAGTAGACAGGAGGCACAGGAGTGCGGAGTGGTATGAGAGCCTGGTGATGAGATCCAGGTGCTGGAAGGAAGATGATCTTCAAGCAGCAGGTCGGAAGTCTGGAACACAGGCAAACAGATGCTGAGCAGGAGCAGGCAGGTCAAGGCACAGGCAGAGTTCGGCAACAGGCGGGCAGCAAAGGTACAGCAGGAGCAGGCAGAAGCGGAGTCAAACAGGCCGGGGTCAGGTACAGGCAGCAGTCAGGAGAATCCAAGAGGCATGCCGGGTCGTCAGGAGATCAGGATTTACAGGAACACAGGAATAGGCAACGGGAACTATGGCACAGGGAGCTGTTGATTGGGCAGCACTGAGCAGAGTGCAAGGCAGACCTAAATAGGCCGGTTGGCGCCAAATGGCGCACATATGCGCACGCCGATGCTCACAGGCACGCGTGCGCACACACATGTGCCTGCACGCCAGTGCATTGACCAGAGCCTCACAGCAGTGCGCACAGGAACGCGCGCACCGGTGCGCACCAGAGCAGCCAGCACCGCGACCAGCAAAGTGACTTTTCTGACAAGAACCCTGGGGGACCCCACTACCCACCTCTGACCACTCCCCATTTATCACCACCCTCTGAACTCACCCTTGTAGCCAGTTTTCAATCCATGTACTCACCCTATGGTCCAATCCAATGGACCTTATTTTGTACAGTAAACGTTTATGGGGAAGTGTTTTAAATGCTTTTGCAAAATCCAGATACACCACGTCTATGGGCCTTCCTTTATCTAGATGGCAACTCACCTCCTCATAGAAGGTTAATAGATTGGTTTGGCAAGAACGATTCTTCATGAATCCATGCTGATTACTGCTAATGATACCGTTCTCGTTACTAAAATCTTGAATATAGTCCCGTATCATCCCCTCCAAGAGCTTGCATACTATTGATGTTAGGCTAACTGGTCTGTAATTCCCAGGGATGTTTTTTGGGCCCTTTTTAAATATTGGTGCTACATTGGCTTTTTTTCCAATCACCTGGTACCATTCCAGTCAGTAGACTGTCAGAAAAAAATTAGGAACAATGGTCTGGTAAATACTTGACTGATTTCCCTAAGCTCCCTCTGATGCAAGCCACCTGGTCCCAGTGATTTATTAATGTTAAGTTTCCCAAGTCTAATTTTAATTCTGTCCTCTGTTAACCATGGAGGTGCTTCCTGTGATGTGTCATAAGGACAAACACTGCAGTTTTGGTTACCTAAGCCCCCCATTCCCTCGAGAAGACTGAGGAGAAAAATAAATTCAATACCTTCGCCATCTCCCCATCCTTTGTAACCAGATGTCCTTCCTTATTTTATGGGGCCAATGTGATCTATCCTCCCTTTTTTACTGTTTACATACTTAAAGAATTTCTTGGGTTTTTGTTTTGCTCTCCTCCGCTATGTGTCTTTCGTGTTCTATCTTAGCTGCCCTAATCGCACCCTTACATTTCTTGTTGCATTCTTTATAAAGTCTGAATGCTGATGATGATCCCTGAACCTTGTATTTTTTGAAGGCCTTCTCCTTTGCTTTATAGGCATTTCTACATTGGAGTAGGGATGAGCTTCGAGTTCCAGTCAAACTCATGTTCGACTCGAACATCAGCTGTTTGCCAGTTCGCTGAACAGCGAACAATTTGGGGTGTTCGCGGCAAATTCAAAAGCTGCGGAACACCCCTTAAAAGTCTATGGAAGAAAATCAAAAGTGCTAATTTTAAAGGCTTATTCAAAGAAAAGAGGTTCCCCTAAGTGGATTTTTCCGGCACTTGCACAAAAATTGTATAGAGTGGGAGAGTACACATTCATGTATAGCGTAAAACAATGTTTATATTTATTCAAAAAATTCTCATATTAAAAACAATGCAAACATTTGCAAACAACGAAAACATATTATATAATGGACATGGTTCAAAAGAATTTTGTGTCTGTTTTTGTTAAAAGATAACACTTATATGATGGAGTTCTTTTCAAGCCCAACGCGTATCGGGGTACATTCTATTTCAGTCCTTCTTCAGGGGCATGGTTGAAAAGAAAGGTTCATCTAAATTGATTAAAGAAATATTATTATTATTATTATTATTATTATTATTATTATTATACGAGATTTATATAGCGCCAACAGTTTACTCAGCGCTTTACAATGTATAAGGGGGACAACACAATTACAGTACAATACAAAAGGTACAGGAGGGCCCTGCTCGTAGAGCTTACATTCTAAAGGGAGGGGGTGGTGGTACAAAAGGTAATAGCTGCAAAGAATGATTTGATGGGGGTGGCTCAGGGACAGTTATGTGGGTGTGGGATAAGCTTCCCTGAATAAATGAGTTTTTAAGGATCTCCTAAAGGTGGACAGGGTAGGGGCTGATCGGACATACTGGGGCAGGGAATTCCAGAGGATGGGAGAGGCTCTGGAGAAGTCCTGAAGGCGAGCATGGGAGGAGGTAACAAGGGAGCTAGAGAGCAGGACGTCCTGGGAGGAGCGGAGGGGGCGATTTGGGTGATATCTGCAGATGAGGTTGGTGATGTAGATGGGGGCGATGTTGTGAATGGCCTTGTATGTTATGGTTAGCATTTTGAATTTTACACGGTGGGGTGGGGGAAGCCAGTGAAGGGATTGGCAGAGAGGAGCAGCAGTCACGGATCGATTAGTGAGGTGTATTAGTCTAGCAGCAGCATTCATAATAGACTGAAGGGGGGATAGCCTGCTTAAGGGTAGGCCATTAAGGAGAGAGTTGCAATAGTCAAGGCGGGAAATAATCAAGGAGTGAATAAGTTGTTTTGTAGTGTCATTAGTCAGGAAGGGTCGAATTTTGGAGATGTTGCGGAGGTTAAGGCGGCAGGATTTAGCCAGTGATTGGATATGGGGGCTGAAGGAGAGGTCAGAGTCAAGGATTACACCCAGGACTCTGGCATGTGTGGAGGGACCAATGGTTGTGTTGTTGATATTAATGGTGAAGTCACAGGAGGGGGACCGTGAAGGAGGAAATATAACAAGCTCAGTTTTAGAAAGATTAAGTTTGAGGAAGTGGTGTGACATCCATACCGATATGTCATTCAGCAAGTTTGAGATCCGTGAGGAGATAGTGGGGGTGAGTTGGGGAGTGGAGAGATAGATCTGTGTGTCATCAGCATAGAGATGGTATTGGAAGCCATGGGATGTGATCAACTGGCCCAGGGAAGAGGTATAGAGTGAGAAAAGGAGAGGCCCAAGGACAGAGCCTTGGGGTACCCCAACAGAAAGAAGAAGGGTAGCGGAGGAGATGGAGTTGTAAGTGACGCTGAAAGTGTGCTGAGATAGGTAGGAGGAGAACCAGAATAATGCAGAATCACGGAGGCCAAGGGAGTGTAATTTGCTGAGGAGCAGCAGGTGGTCAACTGTGTCAAAGGCAGCAGAGAGGTCTAAAAGTATGAGTATGGAGTAGTGGCCATTGGTTTTGGCAGTTATTAGGTCATTGGTTATTTTTAGTAGGGCAGTTTCAGTCGAATGTTGTAGGCGGAAGCCAGACTGTAGGGGGTCGAGAAGGTTGTTGTCCGTGAGGTAGCGACTCATTTGGTCATGAACAAGGCGTTCGATGAGCTTGGAGGCAAACGGGAGAAGGGAGATAGGTCTTAAGTTATTCAAACAGGTGGGGTCTAGTGAGGGTTTTTTGAGTATGGGGGTAACCAGTGCATGTTTGAGCGGGGAAGGAAAGGTGCCGGAGGAGAGGGAGAGGTTGAAGATGTGGGTTAGGGAGTTGAGGATAGAGTGGGAAGGCGGTCGCAGTAATTGAGAGGGGACAGGGTCCAGGGGACATGTAGTGAGGTGGGCCATGGAGAGGAGTTTATCAATTTCTTCTGTGGTAACTGGGCAAAAGGAGGAGAGTATTGAGTGTGGTGTTGGACCAGATATGTTGGGTAGGGGAGGAATTTTAATGCTGGATATCTCCTTGCGAATTGTGTTGATTTTGCTATTGAAGTGGTTGGCAATATGTTGAGCGGTAAGCAAGTTGGTGGGAGGGGGCAGTGGGGGGTGAAGTAAGGAATTAAGGGTAGAAAAGAGTTGACGAGGTTTGGATGAGAGGGTTTGATGAGAGTGTTGTAATAGGTTTGTTTAGCAGTGTGGAGGCAGGAGTTGTATTTGAGAAGGACAGATTTGTAGAGGGTAAAGTCTTGCAGGGATTTAGATTTACGCCATGCTCGCTCAAGAGCACGGCTGCGTCTCTTGAGACTTCTGGTGTTGTCTGTTTGCCAGGGTTGTGGCAGATGGGGCCTGGTTCTGCGTGTAGAAAGAGGAGCAAGTACGTCTAGGGAGGATGACAACGTGGTGTTGTAGATGGAAGTGGTTAGGTCTGGGCAGGACAGGGGTGCGATTTTGTCATAAAGGCCATCAGTAGCAGAGTGAAGAAGGGAAGGTTTGAGGTTGCGAAGGTTTCTGCGGGTAGTGCTTTGTGGGTTGGCAGCATGGGATATAGGAGACAAGGAGAGTGTGAAACGGATAAGGTTGTGATCAGAAAGAGGAAAGGGTGCGTTGGAGAGATTGCAGGGAGTGCAGCGATGGGAGAATACAAGGTCAAGAGTGTTGCCGTTGGAGTGAGTGGTGGTTTGTGTCCATTGTGTTAGGTTAAAAGAGGAGGTTAAGTTGAGTAGTTTAGAAGTGGTAGCATTATTAACATTGATTGGAATGTTAAAGTCACCTAGGATGATGGCAGGCACTTCAGATGAGAGAAAATAGGGTAGCCATGCAGAGAAGTCATCCAGAAAGCGTGACACTGGTCCAGGAGACCGATAAATGACTGCGACCCTCAGACAAGCTGGAGAGAAAAGACGAATGCAGTGCATTTCGAAAGAGCAGGTGGAAAGAGAGGGAGGTGTGGGCAGTACCTGGAAGGTGCATTGTGGGGAGAGGAGAAGTCCGACACCACCTCCTTTTCGTCCACTGGGTCTGGTGGAGTGAGTCCAGAGAAGGCCACTGTGGGACAGTGCAGCTGGAGAGGTAGTATCAAATTCCTGGAGCCAGGTTTCAGTTATAGCAAATAGATCAAGGGATTTGGAGAGGAAAAGGTCATTGACAGAAACTAGTTTGTTGAAGACTGAGCGGGCATTCCAGAGGGCACATGAAAAAGGGGGGCTGAATTGTGGAATCAGGGGAATTGGGATGAGAAGGTTGAAGTTACGACTACTGTTGGAGGAGGTAGATGGCCGATCTTGGCGTTGGAAATTGGGTGTGGGAGGGCCGGGGTTTGGTGCGATGTCCCCAGACATTAGGAGTAGTAGGAGGGTGAGGGTGGTAAGGCGGGAGTGAGATTTTATTTGTGGGAAATATAATTGATCAATTGCCATATATATCTATATGCCAATAACCATTTGTAGGTTAAATGATCCATTGATCACTTACCTGTTGTGTTACCGTTGGATTCTATGCAAAAAGATGGTGACAATTACAACAAGGAGCAAAGAGTGCTTGCAAAGAGGTGGCACTTGATTTAGTGTTTGTGGATGAGGGATGCTGTTCTCTGGGTACTCTTATCAAATATACAGTACTTGCCCAAAGAGAGGGGGGGGTTGTTATGTACATAAAGCTTTAAAATTTACAACAATTAGATTTTAAAGTGGACCATGCCTAGGAATTACTAATATAATTAATAATATATACCAACTAAAAATTACTATTGCTCTCTTTGTCAAGTGAGAATTCATCACTCATTTAAATTATGTGGATTTTTATCTATAGGATTGTACCTCTTCGCTCCAGTATACCGCTGTGGCCTGCACGCATCCGTGAGGGGCAGGGGTAGGTGAAGCTTTATGTACATAACAAACCCCCCCTCTCTTTGGGGAAGTACTGTATATTTGATAAGAGTACCCAGAGAACAGCATCCCTTATCCACAAACACTAAATCAAGCGCCACCTCTTTGCAAGCACTCTTTGCTCCTTGTTGTAATTGTCACCATCTTTTTGCATAGAAACCAACGGTAACACAACAGGTAAGTGATTAACGGATCATTTAACCTACAAATGGTTATTGGCATATAGATATATATGGCAATTGATCAATTATATTTCTTTAATTAATTTAGATGAACCTTTCTTTTCAACCATGCCCCTGAAGAAGGACTGAAATAGAATGTACCCCGAAACGCGTTGGGCTTGAAAAGAACTCCATCATATAAGTGTTATCTTTTAACAAAAACAGACACAAAATTCTTTTGAACCATGTCCATTATATAATATGTTTTCGTTGTTTGCAAATGTTTGCATTGTTTTTAATATGAGAATTTTTTGAATAAATATAAACATTGTTTTACTCTATACATGAATGTGTACTCTCCCACTCTATACAATTTTTGTGCAAGTGCCGGAAAAATCCACTTAGGGGAACCTCTTTTCTTTGAATAAGCTTTTTGGATGTGGCACAGGCTTTTTCTTTTCTAACCTAGGAGAACTAGTCACTCCCCTCTATGATTTTAAAGGCTTATATGCATGGTATTGTCATAAAAAGTGTTTGGGGACCTGGGTCCTGCCCCAGGGGACATATATCAATGCAAAAAAAAAGTTTTAAAAACGGCCGTTTTTTCGGGAGCAGTGATTTTAATAATGCTCAAAATGAAACAATAAAAGTGTAATATTCCTTTAAATTTCGTACCTGGGGGGTGTCTATAGTATGCCTGTAAAGGGGCGCATGTTGCCCGTGTTTAGAACAGTCTGACAGCAAAATTACATTTCAAAGGAAAAAAAGTCATTTAAAACTACTTGCGGCTATTAATGAATTGCCGGTCCAACAATACACTTAAAAGTTCATTGATAAAAATGGCATGGGAATTCCCCACAGGGCAACCCCGAACCAAAATTTTAAAAAAAATGGCGTGGGGTTCCCCCAAAAATCCATACCAGACCCTTATCCGAGCACGCAACCTGGCAGGCCGCAGGAAAAGAGGGGGGGACGAGAGAGCGCCCCCCCTCCTGAACCGTACCAGGCCACATGCCCTCAACATTGGGAGGGTGCTTTGGGGTAGCCCCCCAAAACACCTTGTCCCGATGTTGATGGGGACAAGGGCCTAATCCCCACAACCCTTGCCCGGTGGTTGTGGGGGTCTGTGGGCGGGGGGCTTATCGGAATCTGGAAGCCCCCTTTAACAAGGGACCCCCAGATCCCGGCCCTCCCCCCTGTGTGAAATGGTAAGGGGGTACAAAATTACCCCTACCATTTCACAAAAAAACTGTCAAAAATGTTAAAAAAATGTCAAAAGACAGTTTTTGACAATTCCTTTATTTAAATGCTTCTTCTTTCTTCTATCTTCTTTCTTCTATCTCCCTTCGGTTTCTTCCTCTCAACTTCTTCTTCTGGTTATTCTGGTTCTTCCTCCGGTGCTCTCGTCTGGAATCTTCCTCCACGGCGTCTTCCTAACTTCTTCTCCTCGGGCCGCTCTGCATCCATAATGGCATGGAGGGAGGCTCCCGCTGCGTGACGCTTCTCCTCTTCTGACGGTTCTTAAATAATGGGGGGCGGGGCCACCTGGTGACCCTACCCCTCTCTGACGCACAGGGACTTGACGGGGACTTCCCTGTGACATTCCCCGTGACGTCAGAAGGGGGCAGGGTTATGTAGCGGGTGACCCCGCCCCCTCTGACGTCATGGGGAATGCCACAGGGAAGTCCCCGTCAAGTCCCCTTGCGACAGAGGGGGCGGGGTCACCGGGTGGCCCCGCCCCGTTATTTAAGAAACGTCAAAAGAGGAGAAGCATCACACAGCGGGAGCCTCCCTCCATGCCAGCATGGATGTGGTGCGGCCCGAGGAGGAGAAGGGAAGAAGACGCCACGGAGGAAGATGCCGGATGAGAACACCGGAGGAAGAACCAGAAGAAGAAGAAGATGGAGGAAAAAAACGAAGGAAGATAGAAGATAGAAGATAGAAGAAAGAAGATAGAAGAAAAAAGATAGAAGAAAGAAGAAGCATTTAAATAAAGGAATTGTCAAAAACTATCTCTTGTCATTTTTAACATCTTTGACAGTTTTTTTGTGAAATGGTAGGGATACTTTTGTACCCCCTTACCATTTCACACAAGGGGGAGGGCTGGGATCTGGGGGTCCCCTTGTTAAAGGGGGCTTCCAGATTCTGATAAGCCCCCCACCCGCAGACCCCCACAACCACCGGGCAAGGGTTGTGGGATAAGGCCCTTGTCCCCATCAACATGGGGACAAGGTGTCCCAATGTTGAGGGCATGTGGCCTGGTACGGTTCAGGAGGGGGGACGCTCTCTTGTAGCCCCCTCTTTTCCTGCGGCCTGCCAGGTTGCGTACTCGGATAAGGGTCTGGTATGGATTTTTGGGGGGACCCCACGCCATTTTTAAAAAAAAAATTGGCGCGGGGTTCCCCTTAAAATCCATACCAGACCTGAAGGGTCTGGTATAGATTTTGAGGGGGACCCCACGCCATTTCTTTTTTAAAATTTTGGCCGGGGTTCCCCTTAATATCAATACCAGACCTGAAGGGCCTGGTATGGAATTTAGGGGGCCCCCACATCATTTTTAAAAAAATTTTGGTTCAGGGTTTCCCTGTGCGGAATTCCCATGCCGTTTTTATCAATGAACTTTTATGTGTATTGTCGGACCGGCAATTCATTAATAGCCGCGAGTAGTTTTAAATGACTTTTTTTCCTTTGAAATGTCATTTTGCTGTCAGACTGTTCTAAACACGGGAAACATGCGCCCCTTTACAGGCATACTAAAGACACCCCCCAGGTAAGAAATTTAAAGGAATATTACACTTTTATGGTTTCACTTTAAGCATTATTAAAATCACTGCTCCCGAAAAAACGGCAGTTTTTAAAACTTTTTTTTGCATTGATACATAACCCCTGGGGCAGGACCCAGGTCCCCAAACACTTTTTATGACAATAACTTGCATATAAGCCTTTAAAATTAGCACTTTTGATTATTCATGTTCGTGTCCCATAGACTTTAACAGTGTTCGTGTGTTCGAACAAATTTTTTGCCTGTTCGCAAGTTCTGGTGCGAACCGAACAGGGGGGTGTTCGGTTCATCCGTACATTGGAGTTAAGCTATCCAGGACTTTTGGTCGCTCTTTTAAATTTATTACCCAATGGGATGCATTGGCTATTGCCCTTATTTAATATGCTCTTAAAGCAAACCCATCTCTCCTCCGTGTTCTTTGTTCCTAAGATGTTATTCCAATTCATGCCTTCTAACAAGGTTCATAGTTAGTTAAGTTGGGAAGTTGGCTCTTTTGAAATTCAGTGTCTTTGTATTCCCCTTATGTTTCCTATTACTGTGACTTATACTGAAGCAAGTTGACCTGTGATTGCTGTTTCCTAAATAGCCCCGTATTGGTCTGCATTGTTGGTAATCAGTAGATCCAATAACGCTTTATTTCTAGTTGGTGTGTACCATCTGAACCATGAAATTGTCCTGCAAGACATTTAGGAACTGGTGAGCCTTAGACGAATGCGTGGTTCCCTCCGCCCAGTCTATGTCTGGATAATTAAAATCCCCCATTATGATAACACTTCCCATCCTTGCTGCTAATCCAACTTGTGATAGGAAATCCGTCTCCCCCTCCTTCCTCAGGATAGGGGGCCTATAGCATACTCCCAGTAATATTTTCCACTTAGCTTCATCCCTTTGGAGCTCTACCCGTAAGGATTCCACCTCCTCTCTAGCTCCCTTAGTGATGTCATCTCTCACATTCACTTGTACATTATTCTTGATATATAGGCATACCCCTTGCCCTTTTTTACCCTCTCTATCCCCTGCGATAAAGGCTATACCCTTGAATGGTTGCCAGCCAATCATTAGAGCTGTTGAACCAGGTCTCTGAAATTCCCACAAAATCCAAATCCTCCTTGTACAACAGTATCTCTAGCTTCCTCTGCACGGCATCTCCAGGATGAGCGACAGGCTCCATTCGCCTCTATGAGTAATAGCGCCATCTACAGGCAAAGAATGCAGTAGCACATGCTCAATCATTAGCAGTAACACAGGGAAGGGAAATTCATGCAGTGATTACCTGTACTTTGTACCATTCATTCACAGCATTGTAATCATCATGAAGTAAAAATGAATACTCGGTTTACTTTAAAAACTGAACTACTATTAAATGGCACAAAATACACAGAATACATACATTGGTGTGAGCTGTTTTAAATGCCAAATGATTTGCATCTCTGTCCATGCAGTCCTGAGAGTTACACAGCTTTGCCCCAAAGAACAATCCTGCCTAGCAGGAGAAGGGGTCTGATTTCTATAATGCAGTTCCACCCTCATTTATATGACCCCCATTCTGTGACTGAACAGCGAAAGGAGAAGCAGCACACTCTACTCTCTATCATGTCCTCAGCATGGTTCTTTCCATTCTTTCCAATGCAGCCCACCTCAATGCCCTTACACCAGTGCTGGGACAAGGTCACCTAGAGCTGAGGGCGATCATGCCAAACTGTGCCCCCCCCCCAGAAGTATGAGCATTATGTGTCTGCAAAAATCCCCAACCCCCCCAAAAAAATTGAGCACTATTCTGCATGCTTATCCTCTAAACATAAATCCCCCCTCCTCCCAGGACAAATCTGTGCCCCTGCAGAAATCCCTCCAGCTCAAATGCCGCCTCCAAACAAATTACCCCTCCTAGCACAAATCCTCTATCCTTCAAATTCCTCAAATTTCCTCTCTGAGTACACCCCCCCACTCCAAATCCCCCCTCCCAGCAAAAATACCCCCCATTCCCCCTCCTAGCACAAATCTTCCCCCTCTCCAAATTTCCCCCCTAGCACAAATACCCTCCAAACATTCCCACTAGCACAAATCCTCTCCATCCCCCCCAAAAAATTTCCTAACACAATCCCCCTCCACCATATGATTTCTTCTAGCACATACCCCCCCCCCCCCCCTCAGCACAAATTCTCTTCTCCCAACACAAATCCCCCTAAATCACCACTCCTGGCACTCCCACAAAAAATCCCCTCCTAGAATACAAGAATAGTTCTTACCCCCTGCTGACCCCAAATTCCCCCTTCCAACACAAATCCCCAAACCTCACATGATACCCCTCCTGCCCACCTCCTGTCCCAGCCCTGACTAACACTGCTTGCATTTAAAAATATACATTTAAATATGTAATAATGATTCCAGAGATGCATAAGTTTTATGATTCTAGATGAAGAATATGCAACAAAGGATTCTTGACATGTACTTCTCCTTTACAATAACAATTATGCTATATTGTTGATGGGATAATTAGATTTTGTCAGTCAAATTAGCCTACTCTACATTCATAGCATGCTTCTCTACTATGCCATAGTGTGGCCTCACCTTACAAAGTGGCTCAGCAGAGGCAAATGACATTTATTAAAAAAGGCACATTTTTTTTTTAATAAACACATGGAAACAGTACAACTACTAAGATTCTGGTGTTTAATAATAATATAAATAATATTGCATTAATAAATACTTTAAATATTCTATCACTGGTGTCAAAAGATTACGTGAGATGTGACAGGTGACCAAAGGCTGGGCTGCTGTGTTGGAAAGCTGCCTGCCATGAGTGCTCATTGCAATGTCAGGATAAAGACTGGGCTGCTACGTTTGTGCAGAGGGGGTAGCTGTCGGAGAGATCCAGTGAGCTGGAGGAAAGGGACGTCACGGGTTCAGTGAGAGAACATTACTATGTAGGCGGGTGTAGTTCAGCCTCCCTGCACAGGTGATGCTGTGATGGCAGCTGCCATGCAGAAAGGATGGAGTATAAGAGGAATTATTGCTCCTCTTAGGCCTCCATAGGCCATCTTTATTGAGGGCAGTGCTAATAGCAAACTGTAATGTATTGTCGGATCCCGACAATATAGATAAAAATCATTGAAAAAAATGGTGTGGGTTCCCCTTCAATCCATTACCAGGCGCTTTGGGTCTGGTGTGAATATTAAGGGGAACCCCACACTAACAATTTAAAAAAAAATGTCGTGGATGCCCCCCCCCAAATCCATACCAAGCCCTTCAGGTCTGGTGTGAATATTAAGGGGAACCCCGCACCAAAATGAAAAAAAAAATGACATGGGGATCCCCCATTCCCCCAGGCACTATATACTCTAAATAGCATTATATTTACTATACGGCCTGCCCTATATACTGTGCAGAAAAATTGGACCTTTGGTTTTGGTGGCACCAGAACACTGTAACCCCTCACAGTTACTCTTGTTGGGCGCAGGAACGGGCCCTGCTGTGAAATATTATATCAAAAATTGTAATTACATGCCCCTGTTAAATAGGGGCAGAAAAATTGGGCCTTGGGTGGTGGTGGTGCCAGAACACTCTAACCCCTCACAGAAATGCCCTGTACACACGGTCGGACATTGATCGGACATTCTGACAACAAAATCCATGGATTTTTTCCGACGAATGTTGGCTCGAACTTGTCTTGCATACACATGGTCACACAAAGTTGTCGGAAAATCCGATCGTTCTGAACGTGGTGACGTAAAACACGTACATCGGGACTATAAACGGGGCAGTAGCCAATAGCTTTCCTTTCTTAATTTATTCTGAGTATGCGTGGCACTTTGTGTGTCGTATTTGTGTACACACGATCTGAAGTTCCGACAATGGATTTTGTTGTCGGAAAATTTTATAGCAAGCTCTCAAACTTTGTGTGTGGGAAATTCCTATTGAAAATGTGTGATGGAGCCTACACACGGTCGGAATTTCCGACAACAAGGTCCTATCACACATTTTCCATCGGAAAATCCTATCTTGTGTACAGGGAACTACTCTTGTTGGGCGCAGAAACGGGTCCTGCTGTGAAATATTATATTAAACATTATAATTACATACCCCTGTTAAACAGGGGAAGAAAAATTGGGCCTTGGGTGGTGGTGGTGGTGCCACAACACTGTAACCCCTCACAGATACACTTGTTTGGCGCAGGAATGGGCCCTGCTGTGAAATATTATATCAAAAATTGTAATTACATGCCCCTGTTAAACAGGGGCAGAAAAATTGGGACTTGGTTGGTGGTAGTGGTGCCCTAAACCAAAAATATTGTTGGAAGCTAGCATCATCAAGATTGGGGAGGAGTACGATAGTCAGCACAGGCAGCCTTTAAGGGATACCAGATCCATAGCAAATTCAATCAGTTACATCAGCATCAGGTGCTTGATAGCTGCTGATCCAAGACGGATTCATTTTTATGAATGTGAGCCTATCAACTGAGTCTGTGGATAGGCGCACTCTTTTATCCATTACAAACCCTCCAGCAGCACTGAATATGCGTTCAGAAAGCATGCTGGATGCAGGACAGGCCAGTAGCTCGATTGCATATTGAGCAAGTTCTGGTCAGTGGTCCATCCTCAAGACCCAGTAACCCAGTGGATGGTCTGTTGCAAAAGTCTCCAAGTCTGCTCTTGCCCCTAGATATTCCTGCACCATACAATGTAGAAGCTGGCAATGGTTGCTTGAACCGATCAGACCTTGACGCTGAGGACTAAAAAATGGTTTAAAGGCATCGGTTAGCCGGCCACCTTCTCCGACTCTCTTCCTCAGACTAAACGAAGCCTCAGCAACACGTTGTCCAGCACCAGGAAATGGTAACCTCCCAGGGTCTGGAAATGCGTTACACAAACCTTTCTTCAAGGCCTCCTGAAGACGTTTCATTCCCTGTGCTCTCTGCAAAAGCAGGATGAGTTCTACAACTTTACCCTTGTAACGTGGATCAAGAGGGGGTTGCCAGCCAGTAATGATCCCTCTCCTTGATACCACAAATTCTAGGGTCCTTTTGCAGGCTTTGCAGAATCAGGGAGGCCATGCAGCGTAAGTTTGCACAGGCATTAGATTCTGAGTCCTCTGGGTCACTAAGGATCACATTATCCGTAACTACCTCCTCCCAGCCACGTACAACTCCTTTGGTTTCTGGGGCCTAAAAACCATCCCTTGAAGACTGCTGTTGAGTGTTATCCCCTACATCCATGCTGACACAATCCTCCTCCTCCTTCTCTTCTTCCTGTGTGTTTGGCGGGCCCACAGGAATGCTATCTGGATAAAGGGGGCCTTGAAAGGAAAGGAAGTTCTCCTCTTCCTCCCGCTGTTCTGCCTCAAGTGCCCTGTCCATGATTTCACGAAGCGGGGGGCTTCAGCAGGAAGACTAGAGGGACAGTATCACTGATGCATGCATGATGCTGCTTACCATCCTTGTGGCTGCCTCAGATGGTGACAGGACAGTGCATGCATCCTTGATCAGTAGCCACTGGCGTGGCAAAAAAAAGCCAAGCTCCCCTGACCCTGTCCTGGTGCCATACTCACACAGTTACTCATTGAAGGCCCTCTGCTGTGTGTGTAGCCGCTGCAGCATTGCCAATGTTGAGTTCCACCTGGTGGACAGTTGGTGGGCAGGTTGCATTCTCTTTGAATGTCAGAGGGGGTGGGGACCAATGTGTGTGTGGAGCACCTTAAATAAAATAATAATAACAGATGGGCATCTTGATGGGTCACAATGTATAGGGATGGGGACAATTGTGGACGTGCACCAACACTCACTCAGGTTAAACTGGATGGACTGGTGTCTTTATTCAACCTTACTAACTATGTAACAGCACTGATCCATGTCCTACATGCTTCCCAGCTGCCAGCAGAGTTACCCAGTGCACCATGACAGAAAAGTAACGTCCCTGCCCATGCCTGCGGAACCATGAGTCACCGGTAATATGAACCTTACTGCTGACCGCCCTGTCCTAACGAGACCAAAACATTGCCTTCCACATACCGAGAGCTAGAATGGCCTTCCGTGAAAAGAAATGGCGTTTTGAAACCTGCCACTGAGGTACAGCATATTCCACAAATTCACGAAAGGGGACAGAGTCTACCAGCTGAAAAGGCAGCAGTTGCAGTGCTAGTGTCAGGGCTGGGCTCAGCCCTTCTTTCTCTGAGCTGGCCACTCAGCTGTCGGCTAATTGCCAGCTCCCATCTCTCTCCACAGTTACCCAGCTGTTGTTGATTCTGCTCATCAGTCCTGCCTACTTAAAGCTGTCCAGCTCACTTGATCTCTGCCTTCGCCTTTGTCAACATCACAGAGACTTTCTCCTGCGTTCCTGTTGAAGACTTGCTCAGTTGTGCCTCCTCCTCCTCTCTTCTTTCAGGCACCCAAGTACAGTCAGTGACCTCATCATCCTCTCTCTCCTCATCACTGGAGCAAACTTGGCAGTATGCTGCAGCTGGGGGAACATTACTGCCAGTTTCTTGTCCTTCTGTGGCACCCCCTCTCTCTAGGCTCACGTTACTCCCTTCCTCAACCTGTGAACCAACATCAGAGCCTTCAAATCGTTGCCCATCCTCCAGCAGCATATAACCGACACTGTGGTCGAATAATTCTGGGGACTCCTCTGACTCCTCTGTGCATGATGGTGGGGCTACGGAAGGAGTGACTGTGGACAAGGAGCCGTGGAATAGGCTGCTTTGGCAGCTGCGTTGGAAGGCAAACTACTCTGAGCCTGGGTGACAGAGGATGAGGAGGATGAGGACGGCTTCGTTATCCACTTCGTTATCCACTCCACGGCTTCGTTATCCACTCCACCAACTCTTGTTGTGGCTCAATAACACGGCCAGCAGCAGAAAAAAAGGACAAGCGTGCCCCATGGTCACTTGCGGAGGATGCACCATGTCCACGACCACCACTGTTGACTGTAGACACAGAGGCTGCTTGCCCTCTTTTAGTGGGCATCTGCCTCTCCTTGGTTGTCTTCTGGACATGGTGTATTTTTTGTTTTGCAACACCACACTCAGGGCCGATCCTAGGGTCACAGATGCCTGGGTGCAGAAATATTTCTGGCGCCCCCACGTGGGCGTGGTCATCTTACCAACTCCGCCCCTTTACAAATGTTTCTATGGCAATGACACAAACACAGAGATGCTCCCCTAATAAGTCTTCGTTACCCTAGGATTCACCCATGATCTCTTAACAATAAAGCAAATACAGGAAGAGCATACACTAATGAGACCTGGAGGGGAGTCTCTCTGATGCACACAGAGAGGGCTTCTGTTAGAGAGTCTGTTAGAAAGAGCCCCCAGGCATAGTACAGGAGATGAAAAAAAAAAAAATTATTGGTACTACAAAACACCAATAACATTTATTGTTTTTGCAGATAGTGTTTGGGTGGTGTTGCCTTCTTGGGATAATCTTTCTCTCCTAGTTGTTTTTGTATGCTTTATAGGGCAACCCAAACTGCATCCATTAATTGGTCTATTTGGATGAATATCTGATTTTGCTACTACATATTATTTATTGCTGGTGGTTGATCCAGGCAAAACCCATCTTCTTTTATAGTACAGGAGATTATCAGAGACTGGAGACATGATACAAGAGATGGTCAGAGACTGGAGACATGTTACAAGAGATGGTCAGAGACTGCACACATACTACAGGAGACGGTCAGAGACTGGAGATATAATAGAGGAGATGGTCAGAAACTGCAGACATACTACAGAAGATGGTCAGAGACTGCAGACATGATACAAGAGATGGTCAGAGACTGCAGACATAGTACAGGAGATGGTCAGAGACTGCAGTTCTAATGAACGTTAGTAGATAATGGCCGATCTGCCCTCTCACCTGACCCAGCGATACAGCATCAACAGTTCCTCTGATCAGGAGTCTGCTCACGCTGAATTGCCCGTGGCGACTCCATTGGGTAGAGCCCAGATCTGTATTCTGGCAATGACTCTATTCCTTTCTCCACCAGGGATGGCACCAGGCTGTGTGGCTTTCCCTCTGGTGGCGCAGGGCAGTGGGGTTCTCTCTCTGATGGTGTTCTCTCAGCACTGTCCTCTCCCTCTGGAGTCCTGGGTGTACTTCCCTGAAAGCTTTCCCGGGTTCCTGGCTCTCTCTCCTATTCAGCTGAGCATGCTGTGTGGGCTGCAATTTCCGTGTTACAGTGGGGCTGCCAGTTCTCTGGACTACATGTCCCACAATCCTCTTCTTTGCTTCTTTTTTTTTCTTCCCTTGCTGATATGAAGGCGGGGGAAGAAACATAGTGAGCCGCTCACTAGTACAGACCTCCCATCAGTATAGGCCCCCATCAGGACAAACCACCCCCCTCCATTAGTACAGAACCACCCCTCCTCCATTAGTACAGACCCCCCAGAACAAGCCACCCCCTCAATTAGTACAGACCCCCCAGAACAAACCACCCCCCCTCCATTAGTACAGACCCCCCAGAACAAACCACCCCCCCCTCCATTAGTACAGACCCCCAGAACAAACCACCCCTCCTCCATTAGTACAGACCCCAGAACAAACCACCCCTCCTCCATTACTACAGACCCCCCCAGAACAAACCACCCCCTTCCATTAGTACAGACCCCCCCAGAACAAACCACCCCCCTCCATTAATACAGACCCCCCAGAACAAACCACCCCCTCCATTAGTAAAGACCCCTCTCCATTAGTACAGACCCCCCAGAACAAACCACCCCCCCTCTATTAGTACAGACCCCTAGGACAAACCCCCCTCCATTAGTACAGACCCCCCGGACAAACCAGCCCCCTCTATTAGTACAGATCCCCCCAGAACAAACAAACCCCTCTATTAGTACAGAGCCCCTGGCCAAACTACCTCCCCTACATTAGTACAGACCCTCCCAGGACAAACCCCCCCCCCTCCATTAGTACAGATCCCCCAGGATAAACCACCCCCCTACATTAGTACAGACCCCCCAGGACAAACCACCCCCTACATTAGTATAGACCCCCCAGGACAAACCACCCCCCCTACATTAGTATAGACCCCCCAGAACAAACCACCCTTCCTCCATTAGTACAGACCCCCCCAGAACAAACCACCCCCTTCCATTAGTACAGACCCCCCAGAACAATCCACCCCCTCCATTGATACAGACCCCCAGAACAAACCATCCCCCTCCATTAGTAAAGACCCCCCTCCATTAGTACAGACCCCCCAGAACAAACCACCCCCCCTCTATTAGTTCAGACCCCTAGGACAAACCACCCTCCATTAGTACAGACCCCCCGGACAAACCACCCCCCCCTCTATTAGTACAGACCCCCCAGAACAAACCACCCCCCTCTATTAGTACAGACCCCCTGACAAACCACCCCCCTCCATTAGTACAGACCCCCCCAGACAAACTACCTCCCCTACATTAGTACAGACCCCCCCAGGACAAACTACCCCCCCTTCATTAGTACAGACCCCCCCAGGACAAACCACCCCCCTACATTAGTATATACCCCCAGGACGAAACCACCCCCGTACATTAGTATAGACCCCCAGGACGAAACCACCCCCCCACATTAGTACAGACCCCTAGAACAAACCACCCCCCTACATTAGTATAGACCCCCCCAGAACAAACCACCCCCCCACATTACTATAGACCCCCCAGGAGAAACCCCTCCCCCTACATTAGTATAGACCCCCCCAGGACAAACATCCCCCCCATTAGGTTAATTTAAAACACCCGGGGCGGTAGCTGGAGAGGAGAGAACAGTGTGCAGCCGCCCGGGTGGAGCGTGTCAGGCTTGGGCAGCAAGCGGGATTGAGACACAGGAGGTCTGGTCGAAGAAGGAGAACTGGAACACGTTGGGCTTGGGCAGGGGCACGAGCCACCCCCCCCCAGTGACGTCACTGCGCGGCAGAGACAGCCGCTCCGATCTCATTTTGCTCTCCTCCTCTGACAGGAGGAGGGAGGGGGGACGGGCTTCAGCACTCGGCAGGTCGAGGCGGTGACCAGCAGAAGAGAGCCGCCTACATAGAAGGAAGAGGAGGAGGGAGGGGAGCACTCTGGCGCTTCAGCACATCCACCTCTGTGGCACCTGGGCACCCCATCCAGGATCGTCCCTGACCACACTACACTGTATTATATATTGTGTACACTGCCTGAAGTGTATTAGAAAGTATACACCACTGAATGCACTGTATATATAGTACACTGAATGCAGAGTATATATATATATATATATATATATATATATATATATATATATATATATATATATTTTTTTTAATACACCACATGAAGTGTATTAGAAACAGTACACCACCGAATGCACTGTAGATATAGGCTACACTGAATGCAGAGTATATATACATACATAAAACACTTCACCCGGTGTATTAATATATATATACATATATAAATAAATACACTACCTGCACTGACTGAATATAGAGTAAACACTGAGTATAAAGTCTATGCTAAATGCAGAGTATATATATATATATATATATATATATATATATATATATATATATATACACTTGACTGACTGTATATATGTATCAAATACACTGCCACTAACTGAATAACCTGCCTGCCTAATCTAACTCAAGATATCTCTCTGTCTATATATAATACAGTTCAGAGTATATAGTGCAGTCCGTGTAGTATATATAATACAGTACAGAGTATATAGTGCAGTCCGTGTAGTATATATAATACAGTTCAGAGTATATAGTGCAGTCCGTGTATTATATATAATACAGTTCAGAGTCAGAGTATATAGTGCAGTCAGTGTAGTATATATAATACAGTGCAGAGTATATAGTGCAGTCCGTGTAGTATATATAGTACAGTTCAGAGTACATATTGCAGTCCATGTAGTATATGGCTGTGGATGCGGTATACTTGGATTTTTGTAAAAACGTTTGACACAGTTCCCCACACACAACTAATGTGTAAGGTAAAGTCTACAGGCTTGGAAAGATCAATTTGTAAATGGATAGAAAACTGGCTAAAAAAACGCATTCAGAGAGTAGTGGTTATTGATTCTTACTCTGAATGGTCTAAGGTTTACAGTGGTGTACCTCAAGGTTCAGTGTTGGGACCCTTACGTTTTAATATCTATAGGGTCCGGGATTAAAAGTATAATTTCTGTCTTTGCAGATGACACCAAGCTATGCAGTGGAATAACGTCCTTACAGGATCTCTCCAATTTACAAGCTGACCTCAATGCACTGTCTAATTGGGCAACTAAGTGGCAAATGAGGTTTAATGTTGATACATGTAAAGTTATGCACTTGGGGGCTAAGTATATGCATGCATCATACATACTGGGGGGGGGGGTACAACTGGGGGAATCCATAGTGGAGAAGGATCTGAGGGGTTTGGTAGATCATAAGCTCAATAATAGCATGCAATGCCAAGCTTTGGTTTTCAAAGCGAGCAAAGTCCTTTGTTGTATTAAGAGAGGTATGGACTCCAGAGAGAGAGATATCATTTTGTCCCTGTACAAATCATTGGTAAGACCTCATCTGGAATATGCAGTTCAGTTTTGGGCACCAGTTCTCAAAAAGGATATCGGGGAATTGGAGAAAGTGCAGAGAAGGGCAACCAAACTGATAAGAGGCATGGGGGAGCTCAGCTATGAAAGAATAAAGGAACTGAATGTATTCTCTCTTGAGAAGAGGAGATTAAGTGGGGATATGATCAACATGTACAAATACATAAGTGGTCCATATAGTGAACTTGGTGTTGAGTTATTCACTTTAAGGCAGGGATCCTCAAACTACGGCCCTCCAGCTGTTGCAGAACTACACATCCCATGAGGCATTGTAAAACTCTGACATTCACAGACATGACTAGGCATGATGGGAATTGTAGTTTTCTGAACACCTGGAGGGCCACAGTTTGAAGACCCCTGCTTTAAGGTAATCACAGAGGACAAGGGGGTACTCTTTACATCTAGAGGAAACAAGATTTCATCTCAAAATATGGAAAGGTTTCTTCACAGTAAGTGCTGTGAAAATGTGGAATAGACTCCCTCCAGAGGTGGTTCTGGCCAGCTCAGTAGATTGCTTTAAAAAAGGCCTGGATTCTTTCCTAAATGTACATAATATAACTGGGTACTGACATTTATAGGTAAAGTTGATCCAGTGCAAATCTGATTGCCTCTCAGGGGATCAGGAAGGAATTTTTCCCCTGCTGTAGCAAATTGGAGCATGCTTTGCTGGGTTTTCACCTTCCTCTGGATCAACTGTGGGTTAAGGATTGTGTAAATGGGATTGTATTTTTATTTTTTTTGGTTAAACTAGATGGACTTGTGTCTTTTTTTAACCTGACTAACTATGTAACTATGTAACTATAATACAGTTCAGAGTATATAGTGCAGTCCATGTAGTATAAAGGTTCGAAAAAAGTTCATAGCTTGGTGCTCGGAAAAAGGAGGGAAAGGAAAGAATCATTCCAACCATCTTGGACTTTGTATAAGCGGGCGTACATAAGAATATATCACACAACACCTTAAAGGTTCAGGTGCCAGCCCATCCTCCTTCCTTGATGTAAGGCTAGCAGAAACTCGCTCATAAAGCGATTCCTCCTTTCGTTAAAAAAATCAAAGCCAGCAAAGGCTAAGAAGTCCCTTCATGGGACCTATCAACAGTATTGAAGGGGTTCCTCTCCACTCTTTTTGAGCCTATAGACGAATGCTCAGATAAAACATTAACACTAAAAACGGTGGTATTGGTATCCCTGGTATCAGCAAGAAGAGTCAGCGAGGTGCAGGCACTGTCAATCCTGGAACCATATTGTACAATTCTGTTAGACAAGATAGTCCTCTCGCCTGATCTGGCCTTTCTACCGAAAGTCCCCTCAACATTCCACAGGTCTCAGAACATTATCATACCCTCCCTCCCAGCTAATCTTCATAGCCACAAAAGGCAAACATATGACAAAATAGATGTCAGAAGAATCCTGATAGCCTATCTAAAAAGGACCAAGGACTGGCGAAAGACCTCATCTCTATTTGTCCTATACTCAGGTGGGGACCATGAATAAGCTACAACACAGAGGGTTTGGCTCTACTCACTGATCCCGATTGAGAACAAGTCCATGCACTCTGCCCAAGGGAAGGTAGTCCAGCCAGCAGCCAGTCCAGGGAAAGCTTCAGGGCAAACAGCCCCCTGAAGCACACAGCTCCACTTTTCCTCAGGGAAGAACAAGTCTGAACAGGTTCCAGGCTATTTACTTCCTCTCTGACCACCTACTGGGCACCCCCCCAGGGATCGGCCAGAGAGCGGTAGATAATTTGGTGAGAGATTTGAATTTCCCTCCCTGAACTCTAGAAGGTTCTCAACAGAGATAAGGGGAAGTAATCATCACCCAGGAACCCACAAACAGACCCAAACAATCAAATTCAGCTCTGCTGGCTACAGAGCAAGCCGAACACTACATTTTCCTAGCATCCTAGCGTAGGAGGGTGCTACATATATCCCATCCCATGCAACCATGATATAAACATATGATATCATAGAATTGCATATGAGAAAGTAAAACGCTTTAAAAAAGTCCAAAATTTACAAAATGTGATATAAACCTGATACAAAGTTCATGACAATTCCAAAATTAAAATAAACAAAACTTCTTTATTGATTAAGTTAATCCAATGTTTTACACCTTATGCACCTTCACCAAATGGAAACAAACTCACTGGGAGTTGTGACCTCCAAATTATAGGCAGGTCAAAAAAGAGATATTGTTAAATGAGTGAACTGGAAATTGCATCACCTCTCCAGTATCCAGCACCATGAAGTTTATGGAAGCTGTTCTGTGTCTCCACCCATCCACCTGACAGGAAACTAAGGAATGGCCTATGCAACACATACCAACTGTCAGGGTCCGAGGAGGCTCTCTTTTGCACTCACATTAGGCAAGTCAGTGTTCAAATAACCTATGCAGAGAAAGGACCTCACATGTACTGCTACTGTGAAAACTGTGAACTTCAAGGTCCTGGGGGTCATTCAATTGGCACTGCCACCATACACTGAAAATTCTTGTAATTTTTTTCCACATGGTGGAGAGGAGGGGTAGTGACGTCAAGATCTCCACCTTGTCCGTTGATACACTATATTACCAAAATTATTGTGACGCCTGCCTTTACACGCATATGAACTTTAATGGCGTCCCAGTCAGTGTGTAGGGTTCAATATTGAATTGGCCCACCCTTTGCAGCTATAACAGCTTCAACTCTTCTGGGAAGGCCGTCCACAAGGTTTAGGAGTGTGTCTTTGGGAATGTTTGACCATACTTCCAAAAGTGCATTTGTGGGGTCAGGCACTGATTTGGACGAAAAGGCCTGGCTTGCAGTCTCAGCTCTAATTCATCCAAAAGGTGTTCTATTGGTTGAGGTCAGGACAGTGCAGGCCAGTCAAGTTCCTTCACCTCAAACTCACTCATCCATGTCTTTATGGATCTTGCTTTGTGCATTGGTGCACAGTCATGTTGGAACAGGAAGGGGGGAGGGGGCATCCCCAAACTGTTCCCACAAAGTTGGGAGCATGAAATTGTCCAAAATGTCTTGGTATGCCGACACCTTAAGTGTTCCCTTCACTGAAACTCATTCTGGGCTTTTAGACCCCTTTCACACTGAGGTGCTTTACAGGTGCTACATTGCTAAAAATAGTGCCTGCATAGCGCCTGTAAAGCGCCACTCCTGTCTCTCCAGTGTGAAAGCCCAAGTGCTTTCACACTGGAGCTGTGCGCTTGCAGGACGTTAAAAAAACTCCTGCAAGCAGCATCTTTGGAGAGGTGAAGGAGCGGTGTATACACCGCTCCTTCACTGCTCCTGCCCATTGAAATTAATGGGCAGCGTGGCTATACCACTGGCATAGCGCTGCTGCAGCAGTGCTTTGCTGTGGTTTTAACCCTTTCTCGGCCGCTAGCGGGGGGTAAAAGCGCCCCGCTAGCGGCCGAATAGTGCTGATGCACTCACTGCCCCAATGTGAAAGGGGCCTTAAAAACACAAACAGCTCTACTGTCATCGACTGCTTAGAGCCAGCATCCATCGGTTGGTGGAGCAGAAATGGAAGGCTTAGAGCAGAATAGTTGGGACTCTCTGTAGAATGAAATGTACATGCTTACGTTGGACCAAGCTGAACCAATGTTCAGTATACAATTAAGATCACACCAAGAGTTCAGCTTTAAAGAGGAAGTAAACCCTGATGGGTTTTACTTCCTCTTTGTTCCCCTGCAAAGTAAAAGCATAATAGTCTAGTATGCATCACATACTAGCCCATTATGTGGCACTTACCTGCAAACGAAGCCCGCGCTGTCCCGGCACTCATCTTCGCCCCTCTGTCTTCCGGGGGCTTGGACTCCGGCTCTGTGACTGGCCGGAGCCACGTGACGTCACTCCCGTGCATGCGCGCAGGAGCCATCAGTCACGGCACTTGCGAGTGACGAAACGGCACAGAGGGCCGTTTCTTCACAGCAATGACATCATTGGCACAGTGTACAGCAAATAACCCCTAAATGGCGCACGTTTATAAGATATTTCCACTACCTATAGAAAAGCCTTATTCTAGGCTTACCTCTAGGCAAAAGTCACAATCAGCGGTTTATAACCACTTTAACAGCAGAGGTTAAACTGCTTATATATACTGTATATATATATATATATATATATATATATATATATATATATATATATATATATATATATAAGTAGCGCTGGTAGATTTGCGATCTACCATCTGATAGGTAAATTTAGTAACTTGTTCGTTAGGGAAGTTAGATTTGCCTCTGTTCCAGCTTGGCTGGCGTTGCGGGTGTTTCCATACTGAGCCAGTGGGTGTCGCTGTTACCACTGGCTAGTGTTGGAAAGGCAACGTGTCAAAGTGTATGGGTGCTTCTCTGTCCCGGAGACGACTCGGTGTAGGTGGTCCTCTGAGTTGCAGTCTGGGAGAGGGTATTTATGGGACAGACGCCATATTTTGGGGTTTGTTTTACAGCCACCTGCTGGCCCTCCTGGCCGACAAGTATGCGTTAGAGTACTACCTCGTGGTCCTCTGTTCCAGAGGCCCGCATCGCTGCGGCGCATCTGACTGACATTCACCACAAAACCAATACATCCTGTGGCAGAGGATCGTACGGGTTCATCCCAAGCAAGTCTGTGGCAGAGACTTTGTTCATGCTACGTACTGGCTGCTAGGCAAGTGAGAGAGGCCTATCCAGGCGAGCAAAGAGTGTGTCCCATAAGGGGAGTGCATTCTACTGTAATATTCAACTTTAAAGGACATTTGTCAAGAATCCTACAGAAAGATATTTGAGCTTTTCCTGCAGTTTCCCTTCTGCCTCTTTCCTGCTACTACCTTCGTTAATTGTTCAATAAAGCATTGAAAACGTACTCAAGTGTTGGTGCTTGAATCGTCCGGAGGTAAACTCAACGGAATCCTAGACCCGGTGGCGGTGAAACAGAAGGAAGGCGAGTGAAGGTAACAAGCCCGCTTTAAAGAAGCAGCTCCACCGAGAGTTATTGCTACATATATATATATATATATATATATATATATATATATATACACACACATGTATATATCTAGAAAGGTAGTGGCCATAGGGCATGTTTTTTTTCATGTGAATTGTTACATTAATAAAAACTGGTTAATAACGTCTTTTATGGTCCTCATGATTACGTTTACACCAAGCTGACAACAACAATAACATATTAACCTTTGCTAGGTTACTGGAGGAACATACAGTATGCATATTTGAATGTCATCCAGAATGGAGGGTGTGTGCGGTAGATTTACCGCATTTTATTACAGTAATTAGAAGTGAGATGTCTACCTAATTAAAGAGAAGCCTTTGACAAGGTAACACGTGACCTCGACTGACATAGACATTTAATATGATGAACAGGTCTCAAATATGTGATCTCCAAAATGGTCTGTAACATTATAGATATGGGGCTGGGGAAAGGTAGACTCTGTAATGCCCGGGCATGCCTAAATGCTTGTTTTGTCTATGCAGGACGAAAAAAAAAAAATTGTACTTACCTGATTTAAAGCTTCCGCAGGCTTTCGCCTAGCTGCATGACCAGTTCCCCAAAGGCAATCCTCTTCAGTGCTCTAGTGTCGGTAAAAGGCACTACATTGAAAGCGAGAGTACCGAGGGACCACCATGGATCGTCAGAAAAAGGGAGAGGGGCACCGACTGTCAGGGAGTGAGGAACAAGGTAAGTATAGTTGCTTTTCCTGTTCCCCCTATACAAAACAAGGGATTAAACAGTGTGTTAACAAGGGGGACCCCTTCATTCACCAAAAAAGTGTACAAAGTGAATAAAGATAGTACACCAATTTTTGACAAGTCCTTTACTTAAAAGTAAAAAACAATGCCCCCCAATGTAGATCTAGCCTCAATCACGCTGCCCGCCTCACCGTCAGACCTGAAAAAAGAAAAAAACCTCCAGTCTCGTCGAAGGCTCCTGCCGAATGCTTGCTCCTCCATCTGACATTTATTAAAGTGGTTGCAAAGTCAGAAGGTTTTTTATCTTAATGCATTGTATGCATTAAGATAAAAGGCCTTCTCTGTGCAGCAGCCTCCCTCATCCCCCCTAACACTTACCTGGGGTCCATCTAGATCCAGTGCTGTTGCACGTAAGACTCGACTGTCCGTGATTCCCCTCCTTATTGGCTGAGACAACAGCACAGCGCCATTGGCTCCCGCTGCTGTCACAAGGGGGTTGGGTCACCCACTGTCGCTGATGTCATCAGGTGACTTGGCCCCTTAGCTATTTAGGAAATGTCAGATGGAGGAGTAGGCAGTCGTTGGGAGCCTTCAACGAGACCGGAGGTTATTTTTTTTTTTTTTCCGGCACCCCATATTGACAGAAAATATTGACAGAAAAACACAGAATTGTTGACATTTTTGCAGATTTATTAAACAAGAAACTGAAATATCACATGGTCCTAAGTATTCAGACCCTTTGCTGTGTAACTCATATTTAACTCAGGTGCTGTCCATTTCTTCTGATCATCCTTGAGATGGTTCTACACCTTCATTTGAGTCCAGCTGTGTTTGATTATAGTAATTGGATTTGATTAGGAAAGCCACACACCTGTCTATATAAGACCTTACAGCTCACAGTGCATGTCAGAGCAAGGTCAAAGGAACTACCTGAAAACATTTTCTGCTGCACCTAAGTTTCCTAAGAACACAGTGGCCTCCATAATCCTTAAATTGAAGACATTTGGGACGACCAGAACCCTTCCTAGAACTGGCCATCCGGCCAAACTGAGCTAACGGGGGAGAAGGGCCTTGGTGAGAGAGGTGAAGAAGAACCCAAAGATCACTGTAGCTGAGCTCCAGAGATGCAGTCGGGAGATGGGAGAAAGTTGTAGAAAGTCAACCATCACTGCAGCCCTCCACCAGTCGGGGCTTCATGGCAGAGTGGCCTGACGGAAGCCTCTCCTCAGTGCAAGACACATGAAAGTCCACATGGAGGTTGCTAAAAAAACACCTGAAGGATTCCAAGATGGTGAGAAATAAGATTCTTTGGTCTGATGAGACCAAGATAGAACTTTTTGGCCCTAATTCTAAGCGGTATGTGTGGAGAAAACCAGGCACTGATAAATACCTGTCCAATACAGTTCCAACAGTGAAGCGTGGTGGCAGCATTATGCTGTGGGGGTGTTTTTCAGCTGCAGGGACAGGACGACTGGTTGCAATCAAGGGAAAGATGAATGCGGCCAAGTACAGGGATATCCTGGATGAAAACTTTCTCCAGTGTGCTCAGGACCTCAGACTGGGCCAAAGGTTTACCTTCCAACAAGACAATGACCCTAAGCACACAGCTAAAATAACGAAGGAGTGGCTTCACAACAACTCTGTGACTGTTCTTGAATGGCCCAGCCAAAGCCCTGACTTAAACCCAATTGAGCATCTCTGGAGAGACCTAAAAATGGCTGTCCACCAACGTTTACCATCCAACCTGACAGAACTGGAGAGGATCTGTAAGGAGAAATGGCAGAGGATCCCCAAATCCAGGTGTGAAAAACGTGTTGCATCTTTCCCAAAAAGACTCATGGCTGTATTAGATCAAAAGGGTGCTTCTACTAAATACTGAGCAAAGGGTCTGAATACTTAGGACCATGTGATATCTGTAAAATGTCAACAATTCTGTGTTTTTCTGTCAATATGGGGTGCTGTGTATACATTAATGAGGAAAAAAAATGAACCTAAATGGTTTTAGCAAATGGCTGCAATATAACAAAGAGTGAAAAATTTAAGGGGGTCTGAATACTTTCCGTCCCCACTGTGCATATATATATATATATATATATATATATATATATATATATATATATATATATATATATATATATATATAAATATAATAGTGACCAAAGCATGTTCCCCTAATCTAAAAGAAAATGTTGGTTTTATACGCATTGTTTGGCAGAAAAGCTAATGATCGTTATATTTTTAACCTACTATTGCGTACAAAGGCTTGCATACATCATGAAACTTCTAACAACAATGCCCATCTGATGCTAGTGTTCTTTTTAACATACAAAGAAATGTGTCATCTAAGGTTAACCAAACACGCCTACAATTAAAACTGCTGATTAGATATTAGCCAGTGGAATCTAGAAATGGTGCCAGTACAGTGCTTCCTAAATCTCCTAATGTAATGAATGCATACGTTAACGCTGAACTTGGAGCAGGTGAAAAGACGAACATTAGTGCAAAACTAATTGGGGATTGATAAACAGGCATACACCTATATGAATAATAGAGAGAATTATTTCAGATTACAGCTCCCTATAGCTCACATCAATACTAGGTGAAGGAAATAATAATAAAGAAATTTAGTTGAAGTGTGATCGAGGAAAAATAAGATTACCTTTATTATTTTCACATAGATTTATAAAATGTATACATATGGATCCCCCCAACTAAAGGAGAGGTCCAATATATAATATATGTTATAACACTTACAATACACTTACGATACCATTAAGACCCAAATGATAGAAGTTATGTGACTGTTCAGAATCAGCAATGTTATATATTTTTGTTTCTTTTCCCCTTAAAGTGGTTGTAAACTTTAATGATTTTTTGTACCTATAGGTAAGCCTATAACAAGGCTTACCTATAGGTAGTATAAATATCCCCTAAATGCACACCGTTTAGGATATATTTACTGTATATGCAGCCGATGACATCATCAACACATGCGCTCTGAAGGAACAACCACCCCTGCCGTTTCTTCAGAGCCCTGTGCCGTGACCGGAGGCTCCCGTGCGAACACGCGTGGCTTTTTTGCATGTGTGCGCTATAATATTCTGTTCTGTTTTATGGTCTTATGGCTGTACCGATTTTGATGCATCTTTTAGGGTGTGCCCCGCAAATATCTTCTTTACGCGGGAGTGGCGTCGCACGGCTCCTGACAGTCACATAGCTGGTGTCCGCGGACCCGGAAGGAAGATGGGTGAAAATGGATGCGGCCTCCAGCGGTGACAACGCATCGGTGGAGAGCTTTGTTTGCGGGTAAGTTTTACATAGTGTGCTAGTATGCAATGCATACTAGCACATTATGCCTTTATTTTGCAGGTCAGAAACAAAGGCAGTGGTTTACTTCCTCTTTAATTCTCCTGCTTGGAAAAAACAAATATGGTAGTCTCAAAAACCAAGTGGCTCTTCAAACAATAAGTGATAGAAAATGTATCCTGAAAAATGTACAGTATAAACAGCTTCATACTTGAAATGACCACTACTGTAAAAGTAGAACTTGGATATCTAGTAAAGTGCAAATGATTTTTCAGCTATAGCATAGTTTTTTTTTTAACACTTAATTTTTTTTTTTTGGGCACATTACTTTCAGGTACAGGGTACAGTTATGGGAACCACAATAGCCCCACCTTATGTGAACCTGTAGTACAGTAGTGCAGTGCTTCAACCCATCCAACATATCATACTATCAAAAGAGCAGCACCTGTGCCCAGACCATAGTGGCATGAACTGTTGAACAGCATCTAATTAAAAAAGGTTTGCAATCAGGTGTTCCATGATCATAAAATCTTTTTTATTAACCACTTAAGGTCCACCCTAAAATAGTTTTACTACTACAGGGGGCACCTCTGTGGCGGATCACATATATATATACAGTATCTCACAAAAGTGAATACACCCCTCACATTGTTGTAAATATTTAATTATATCTTTTCATGTGACAACACTGAATAATGACACATTGCTACAATCTAAAGTAGTGACTGTACAGCTTGTATAACAGTGTAAATTTGCTGCCCTCTCAAAATAACTCAACACACAGCCATTAAGGTCTAAACCGCTGGCAACAAAAGTGAATACACCCTTAAGTCAAAATGTCCCAATTGGGCCCAATTAGCCATATTCCCTCCCTGGTGTCATGTGACTCATTAGTGTTACAAAGTCTCAGGTATGAATGGGGAACAGGTGTGTTAAATTTGGCATTATCGCTCTCACTCTCTCATACTGGTCACTGGAAGTTCAACATGGCCGCTTATGGCAAAGAACTCTCTGAGGATCTCTCGCAGGACTGCTATACACTCCCATTTGTAAGCACATTGGTCTCCACCATAGCTTCGATCCTAGTTTTATTTCCTTCTTTGCCCTAGAAGTCATACCTGACTTTGAGAGGGGAGGAAATGTTGATAAATTAATACTCCAGCGAGAGGCCAGATGGATCTTTGGCCAGCAGGCCACCCAGCCACCTGGTCTGAACACAGCACTTTCATATAAACTGTTTTTGTGATATATGCTTAGGATATACCAGGACCCTCCCCTTTTTTAGTCCTACTCCCCTCCTTTCTATTTGTCTTATGTTCTCGCTTTCTACAATACACAGGCTCTATTAATAACTATTTCAAATGACTCCATACCCCCCTTTTTGCTCTCTACTTTCTGTGTTTTTAGGGGGGGGTCAAGATATATGGATGAAGAGTTGAGGGACCCTGACTTGTCAGGCTCCTCATCTCTTCTTCCCTATGAACTCCATCTTGTCAATGAGAATGTCTGTTGCAACTTATGCCCCGTACACACGGTCGGATTTTCCGATGGAAAATGTCCGATCGGAGCGTGTTGTCGGAAATTCCGACCGTGTGTGGGCTCCATCGGACATTTTCCATCGGATTTTCCGACACACAAAGTTGGAGAGCAGGAGATAAAATTTTCCGACAACAAAATCCGTTGTCGGAAATTCCGATCGCGTGTACACAAATCCAACGGACAAAGTGCCACGCTTGCTCAGAATAAAGAGATGAAAGCTATTGGCTACTGCCCCGTTTATAGTCCCGACGTACGTGTTTTACGTCACCGCGTTCAGAACGATCGGATTTTCCGACAACTTTGTGTGACCGTGTGTATGCAAGACAAGTTTGAGCCAACATCCGTCGGAAAAAATTCTAGGATTTTGTTGTCGGAATGTCCGAACAAAGTCCGACCGTGTGTACGCCCTATTAGATGTATTCATTTTATTACACCCATGCATGCCTGTTTGGCTTTTAAGGGAAAGATCCCTGTATGGGTTATTATTGTGCATAATCATATAAGGTTTTTTACCTGTTTACCATATTTGATATACAGTTTGTATAGTCTGTTGCGGGACTATTTTATGGAGGCCCCCCCATGCCAGGATTATCATGTACATTGCTGTTGTTTTTGCCATAGACAGGGGGACTCGGACGTCCCTGCGTAGGGGGGCGGAGCGTTCCATATCTGCCCTATATGCCCTTACTCCGTTTGCGAAGTGTGGGCAGTGCACGCGCACCCGCTGTATTGTTTGTAGTGTTTGTGGGATGCGCGCACATCATATGCAGGGACGTCCGGACCGGAAGTGATGCCGGAGGTCATTCCTGACCTTTTCACTTCTGGTAGGACCACACAAAAGATGGAGGCGCCAGTGTGTTGTCTGTCAGACACACTCGGTGCCGATCCGTCTTCACTGGCAGGAGGAGACTCTTTGAAGTGAGGAACCACGACTCTCTGGCTTCTGCAGGTAATTACTTGTTGGACATCTATGGCTATCTGGGAGGGCACTTGGTTTCTTCTGGGATTTTGTGCACTGTATGTTTCCCGTTTGGGGGAGGTAATACCCGTTTTGTTATGGAGTAAGATCTAGTGGCCGTTTATCTGTTCATCTTTTGGTGCCTGACAGCCACGCTACAATATAGGACCTTGGGGTCCTCATCAGCCATATACAGCGCTTCACAAGCGCTGTATGGCCCTATTAGTCCTGTTAGCCCTATGCAGCACTTAATTTAATACTAATATTCCCCACACAGTTGCTTGTAGTCCGTAAGGCACTATGCAACTAGAACTGCCTATATATAGCCAGAAGCCGTCCAATGTAAACCTCTACTATACACCAAATATAATCTTATATACGGATATAGCTATCTGCCTCCCATATTGAGAGGTGTATGTTTGATTTTCTAGTATATATGGCCATGACTACATCCCACTCATTTACTTTGGCTTTGGAATAATTTGAGTGACAAGGTTTGTTAAATGTCATATTGTACAGATTAATTACAATTATATTTTCCCCGGGATTAGGAATTTATTGGCTCTATTTTTCTTTTTCTTTTATACTTTATTAGACTCTTGCCCTGCTATTGTGTGGTCCAGTTCCTCTGTTGGTATTATCCGGTTGGGATCTGGCACCCTTGGATTTTTTGCACCAGTTGGTACAGTGGATGACGCCTGGCAATGGTGGTGTGTGCTTTGATTTTAGACTTATACCAGTAGGTGAGATCACTAGATTGAATGTTTTGATTAAGTATTTTTGCACTTTATGTGGTTATATAAGTATGTATGACCATCATATACTGTAACTGTGGTATATTTATCTGTTGTTTATATAGTTCAAATGAACCAGTGATGTCGATTTATGCCCTGATGAAGCAATTAGTTCTTTGCGAAACATGTTGGCTGACAGACACGAATGAATTTTGAACACAATACTGGATGGTCATACCTTTGTATATTTATATATCTGTTCTGTATATTTTTATTACAATTTAAATAAAAATTATTTTTTACTATTTCACTCATCTATGCCTACTGGAATATAGACGTATCATCTCCCTATAAAAATCCCATTTCCTTGAAAGAATCACAACTTTCGTTCCATTTGGTCTCTGAGGATCTGGAAAAAAGAATTGTTGCTCTACATAAAGATGGCCTATTCTATAAGAAGATTGCCAAGAACCTGAAACTGAGCTGCAGCACGGTGGCCAAGACCATACAGCCGTTTAACAGGACAGGTTCCACTCAGAAAAGGCCTCGCCATGGTCAATTAAAGCTGTTGAGTGCACGTGCTCAGCGTCATATCCAGAAGCTGTCTTTGGGAAATAGACGTATGAGTGCTGCCAGCATTGCTGCAGAGGTTGAAGGGGTGGGGGGGTCAGCCTGTCGGTGCTCAGACCATACACCGCACACTGCATCAAATTGGTTTGCATGGCTGATGTCCCAGAAGAAAGACTCTTCTAAACATGATGCACAAGAAAGCCTGCAAACAGTTTGCTGAAGACAAGCAGACTAAGCACATGAATTACTGGAACCATGTCCTGTGGTCTGATGAGACCAAGATAAACTTATTTGGTTCAGATGGTGTCAAGCGTGTGTGGCAGCAACCAGGTGAGGAGTACAAAGACAAGTGTGTTTTGCCTACAGTCAAGCATGATGGTGGGAGTGTCATGGTCTGGGGCTGTATGAGTGCTGCCGGCACTGGGGAGCTACAGTTCATTGAGGGAACCATGAATGCCAATATGTACTGTGACATACTGAAGCAGAGCATGATCCCCTCCCTTCAGAGACTGGACCACAGGGCAGTATTCCAACATGATAACGACCCCAAACACACCTCCAAGACTACCACTGCCTTGCTAAAGAAGCTGAGGGTAAAAGTGACGGACTGGCCAAGCATGTCTCTAGACCTAAGCACTATTGAGCATCTGTGGGGCATCCTCCAACGCAAGGTGGAGGAGCACAAGGTCTCTAACAACCACCAGCTCCGTGATGTCGTCATAGAGGAGTGGAAGAGGACTCCAGTGGCAACCTATGAAGCTCTGGTAAACTCCATGCCCAAGAGGGTTAAGGCAGTGCTGGAAAATAATGGTGGCCACACAAAATATTGACACTTTGGGTCCGATTTGGACATGTATACTTAGGGGTGTACTCACTTCTGTTGCCAGCAGTTTAGACATTAATGGCTGTGTGTTGAGTTATTTTGAGGGGACAGCAAATTTACACTGTTATACAAGCTGTACACTCACTACTTTACATTGTAGCAAAGTGTCCTTTCTTCAGTGTTGTCACATGGAAAGAAATAATGAAATATTTGCAAAAATGTAAGGGGTGTACTCACTTTTGTGAGATACTGTATATCCCCTACAGCTGATCCCCGTTCCCAGTTGATGCCTTTTATGGGGAAACGCGTCGAGTGGAGCATAACTTGTGACGTCATCACGCTGAACAGCCAGCTGGCTTGAGCCGCGGCTGTTTCAATCTATTCCTTTTTTCGCTGTGTTTTTATGGATGTTTTTATGGATGTAAAGCCTGTGTCATCCGTCCTGAAAAATACATTTTTACACCATGAAGCCCTCTTCTGTTCTCTATTAAATGAGACTTTTTAGGCTCCTACAAATCTGAGAGCGATCTCTGGACTGAGCTTTCCTTCTGATGGTCCGTCTGCAGCAGGTGGATTATTCCTTCTGGTGAGAAGACCACAGGTGGATTGCGGGTTTGCCGGCAGGCTGATGCACAATCGCTTTTGATCTCTATTATATGAGATCCTACAAATCTGGTATGCAGTTTGTGATATTACCCTTCATATCAGAATGTGGGAATATTCTATCAATTGAAGATATGATGATATGATGTTTCTTTGGAATTCAGAGATTAAGTGGGGTTCCACCCAAAAAACAAAAAAACTACATGAAAAATTCTAAAAAAAAAAAAATACAAAAAAAATTTGGATATTTTTTTTTTTACTCGCCTCTAAATGCCTGTTGCTAGAGGATCCCTCGTAGTCTCCCTCTTTCAGTGCCTGGGCTGGTGACATCACTTCCGTCTCGGCACAGGAAGGGCTCGGCTCTGCTCCCTCCCTCCTGTCAATCATCTGGGACACATTACAGGTCCCAGGTGACTGAGCGGCCAATCGCGGCGCTCGGCGCCGCTCGCGCATGTGCAGTGGGTGCCAGGCTGTGAAGCCACAGCCCGGCGCCCACAGTTGCAATGCCGCCGAATGGAGGGGGAGACGAGCGGGGCTTCGATCCCCCGCATCGCTGGACCCTGGGACAGGTAAGTGTCCAATTAAGTCAGCAGCTGCAGTATTTGTAGCTGCTGACTTTTAATTTTTTTTTTTTTAACTGACCCTCCTCTTTATCATATATATATATAACACATATATATTTCTGTTTACACATTGAAGGACTTCTTTTTTTGATATTTTCTGATACATTTATCATATGCACTACGGAGTTTGTATTAATTTGTATGCACAGATTTACTTATACATATTTCCATATATGTGTCTTTTGTATGCACACTATTTTTTGTTTTCCATTCATCTTGAGCTTTTAGTATTTGAGCTATCAGAGCTTCTGCATACAGTCTCGTCACTTTGTTTGTTTTAGCGCAAATATCCTCTCGTTTTTATATATATATCCCATAGTTTGTAAACACTATAACTTTTACGCAAATCAATCAATATACGCTTATTGAGATTTTTTTCCCCAGAAATATGTAGCAGAATACATATTGACCTAAATTGATGAAGAAATTAGATTTTTTCAAATTTTTTTATTGGATATGTTTTATAGCAGAAAGTAAAAAATATTGTTCTTTTTTTCAAAATTGTTCTTTTTTTTTGTTTATAGTGCAAAAAATAAAAACCGCAGAGGACATCAAATACCACCAAAAGTAAGCTCTATTTGTGGGAAAAAAAGACATCAATTTTATTTAGGTACAGTGTCGTATAGCAAAAAATGGCCTGGTCATGAAGGGGGGTAAAACTTCTAGAGGTAGATGAAATCCTCCTTTTCTAAAAAGGTATA
Organism: Lithobates clamitans; assembly: GCA_037952925.1. Taxonomy (NCBI): domain Eukaryota; kingdom Metazoa; phylum Chordata; class Amphibia; order Anura; family Ranidae; genus Lithobates; species Lithobates clamitans. The sequence goes on along the minus strand of JBBGZY010000117.1, from coordinate 363,387 downwards.
CCACAGTTGATGAACTTTGTGGACCAGATGAACTTGAAATTCACATTATCATTTCGAAGCACAGAAACATATTTTTTGGATACTAGAATTTTTTTTTACTTCTTTTACTTCTCTTTTCAGAAAACCGGCGGTGGGCAATACAATTTTATAGGTAGATGGTGCATATTTTAATTCTGTCACTGGCCAGTGCCTCAGGATTTCAAAGCAGCTTTTCTGGGAGAATGCCTCAGTCCAGTGCCAGGACAGGGTCATTCTGTGCCCAGGGCAAAGATGGCAAACTGTGCCCCCCTCCCAGGTGTAAAGAAAGAGTCAGTGTCAGTGGCAATCAACTATGTTTTCTGTGTGTGCTGCTTTTTACTGCAGATCGATTTGTTCTTTTTCCGGAAAAAAGAAAAAAAGTGATTATTCAATCTGTAAAGAGCCCTGTATTGATTATCAGCAGAGGGCTCTGGGCTGTGATTTGACACAGCCGATCAGCAGGTCCCCGCCATGAATCATTGGCTGGGATCTGCTGACAGTCTCCTGCTGTGTCAAATAACAGGGGATTAGGTTGGTGGGAGCATGCGCCCAAAACTCTGAAACAGGCAACGTTGTACGCCTGTAGCTGCCACCCTGTAGCAGTGTCAGGGCTGGGCTCAGCCCTTCCTTCTCTGAGCTGGCCGCTCAGCTGTCGCCTAATTGCCAGCTCCCATCTCTCTCACAGTTACTCAGCTGTTGATGATCCTGCTCGTCAGTCTTGCCTACTTAAGCCGTCCAGTCCAGACGATCTCTGCCTTTGCCTTGGTCATCATCACAGAGACGATCTCCTGCGTTCCTGTTTAAAGACTTCTGGCTCCAGATACTGCTTGCTGTTCCACTATATTGATCCCTGACTTCTGGCTTGGCTGACTATCCGTTCCGGTTACTGAACTTCAGCTATGTTTTGACTACGTTTGTTCTTTTTACTTTTATTATTAAACAAGTGTGTATTAACTGTACTGATTTCATGGTTTCTGAAAGGCAGTATATGTACTGTGACGGATTGTCTTTTCAAATGGTTAACTGCCTATGGTATTTTATTTGTAATATGCAGCATGGGGGGGGGGGTTAATGTACTGCCACTGGTCACTAATGCATTAGTGACTGACCAGTAGTAGTAAATGACCCCCTTTGTACTGCATTAGTGGCACCAGTGTCAGGGTAACCCTGACACTGGTGCCACTAATGCAGCACAAGGGGGTTCAGTCACTAATGCATCAGTGACCAGTGGCAGTACATTAATATCCCCATGCTGCATATTACAGAAATTAAATTGCATTTCTAATTAGCTTACCCTCAGCCCCCTCCCTTCCCCCAATCCAGACAGTTAACTTATTATTCTGCAGATGGCATCATGCCAATGATTATCTACTTACTTGTGCCGTGGGATACACACTGCTTTGTTGGTTCCTCAGGCTCCCCAGCTTCTCTAGGTCGCAGTTCCTCTGAGTCCTCCCAACCCGGCCTCCAGCCGTGAGTGACGTCACGCTGCCGGGCCGGGACTACGAGGTGCCTTCCTAGAGGGAGTGAAGCACTAACAGGGAAGGGAAATGAAGGGCTGGTGGTCTGTTGGCTTGTGCCGGGTGGAGGAATGCACTCGGCACATAGTTACTGGTACATTACAGCCAGGGTCGATCCGAGGGTTACAGATGCCTGGGTGCAGAAATATTTCTGCCACCCCGCGTGGGCGTGGTCATCTTACTAACTCCTCCCCTTTACAAATGTTTCTATGGCAACGCGTCATTGCCACAACACCTAAACATTTGAGTTTACAGTTGTTTTAGTAAGCCTAAAATGCAAGCATGCCAACTACACCCTGAATTTTACCAGCATTATCTAATCACAGCTCTACTACTTAACAATATAGGGATTTGAAAACAAGAAATAAAGAACTTGAATGCAGTAAAAGTCAGCAGCTCCCGTTGGCTCCTTCAACATTTCTAACACTGATCAAGGAAAATGAAATAATCCTTCCAAAAGAATGTTAACACTTAAATCATTCCGATACCATGCTTGATATGGTGTCAGGATGATTAAAGCACATTATTTCTATTACTACATTGTAATATATAATGAAATAGTTCAACTCACCATAATGCAAAATCAGTGCGAACCCTGAGCTTGTCACTTGCCACCAGATGCAGCATGCCAACGTTCCCTGCCACCAGATGCAGCGTGTCACTTGCCACCATCACCTGCCACCAGATCCAGCATGCTACTCGCCACTGTCACCTGCTGCCAGATGCAACATGTCACTTACCACCGTCACCTGCTGCCAGATGCAGCGTGTCACTTGCCACCATCACCTGCTGTCAGATGCAGCATGTCACTTGCCATCGTCACCTGCTGCCAGATGCCACGTGTCATTTGCCACCGTCACCTGCCACCAGGTGCAACATGTCACTTACCACCGTCACCTGCTGCCAGATGCAACGTGTCACTTACCACCATCACCTGCTGCCAGATGCTACATGCCACTTGTCACCGTCACCTGCTGCCAGATGCCACGTGTCATTTGCCACCGTCACCTGCCAGATGCAACATGTCACTTACCACTATCATCTGCTGCCAGATGCCGCGTCACTTGCCACCGTCTCTGCTGCCAGATGACACGTGTCATTCGTCATTTCCCACCTTCACCTGCTGCCAGATGCAACAGTTTATGTGCCACCGTCACCTGCTGCCAGATGCAGCGTGTCACTTGCCACCATCACCTGCTGCCAGATGCAGCATGTCACTTGCCATCGTCATCTGCTGCCAGATGCCACGTGTCATTTGCCACCGTCACCTGCCACCAGGTGCAACATGTCACTTACCACCGTCACCTGCTGCCAGATGCAACGTGTCACTTACCACCGTCACCTGCTGCCAGATGCTACATGCCACTTGTCACCGTCACCTGCTGCCAGATGCCACGTGTCATTTGCCACCGTCACCTGCAAGATGCAACATGTCACTTACCACTATCATCTGCTGCCAGATGCCACGTCACTTGCCACCGTCTCTGCTGCCAGATGACACGTGTCATTCGTCATTTCCCACCTTCACCTGCTGCCGGATGCAACAGTTTATGTGCCACCGTCACCTGCTGCCAGTTGCAGCGTGTCACTTGCCACCATCACCTGCTGCCAGATGCCACATGTCATTTGCCACCGTCACCTGCTGTTAGATGCCACATGTCACTTACCATGGTCACCTACTGCCAGATGCAAAATGTCACTTATCACTGTCAGCTGCTGCCAGAAGGTCACTTGCCACCACCACCTGCTGCCAAATGCAACATGTCACTTGCCATCCATAGCCTGGCTCTCTCTCCCTCCCCTTCAGTTGGGCATGCTGGGGGTTGCGGTTTCCCTCTTAGGATTGCAATGGGCCAGTCCTCGGGACTACATGTCCCATGATCCTCCTTTGTGCTCCTTTTTTTGATTTTTTTTCCCCTGTCCAATAGGAAGGAGAGGGCGCTCCTAAGCACAGCAGCATGAGAAGGGGGGAAAGAAGATCCTGCAGCTGCTCTATCCACACAGAGATACAGCCACTCACCCTGCTGCTGACCGAAGGAGGGAGGGGGAATGGGCAGGAAACAAAGCCCTCTCCTGACAGCGGAGGCCGAGCAGGGGAAGGGGGAGGAGGGGGGCAGCACAGTTGCTATCATTTGCTGACGGGGAGAGCGCGTGGGAGGGGGATCCGCGGCAACTGGGCTTCGGCACCTCTTCCTTAGCTCGTGGCACCAACCTGGGATCAGCCCTGATTACAGTTATTAGCGGTTAGTGTGTACAGTCACACACACAGTTGTGAAGCACACTGCTGGTACTTCACCTGCGCCCCCCTCCCTCCAGCAAATTGTACCACCCAGGGCATCCACCCCCTTGTACTGGCCCTGCCTCAGTTAACAAGGCTTTAAACATTAACATCTCATGAAAGAATGTAAATGTGTAGTATTATCTGATACAGATAGACAAACAAATAAAGTCAAGGACAGATTACTAGCTAAAACAACTAGGATTAATACTAGTTTTCCTGCCAACATACACAATTAAAAGAGGTCATGCATAAACTTTGGCTTTGGGTGGCAAAAGTAAAATCTTATTTCTAAAATGGTGTCATTTAGCCCAGTGCTTACTTTTCATTGCACTCTTATGCCCCGTACACACGGTCGGATTTTCCGACGGAAAATGTGTGATAGGACCTTGTTGTCGGAAATTCCGACCGTGTGGAGGCTCCATCACACATTTTCCATCGGATTTTCCGACACACAAAGTTTGAGAGCAGGATATAAAATTTTCTGACAACAAAATCCGTTGTCGGAAATTCCGATCGTGTGTACACAAATCCGACGGACATAGTGCCACGCATGCTCAGAATAAATAAAGAGATGAAAGCTATTGGCCACTGCCCTGTTTATAGTCCCGCCGTACGTGTTTTACGTCACCACGTTCAGAACGATCGGATTTTCCGACAACTTTGTGTGACCGTGTGTATGCAAGACAAGTTTGAGCCAACATCCGTCGGAAAAAAATCCTAGGATTTTGTTGTCGGAATGTCCGAACAAAGTCCGACCGTGTGTACGGGGCATTACTTTGAGAGATAAAACTACACAAAGTGACTATGTATATCTGTCAATTATTGTAAGACGAAGGAAACATACAGATGGGGCACATGTCCTATGTACCATACATCAAAGTAGGGCTCTACCGAATGGGCAGTTTATTGCCTTGGCACACATTGTATACTACAACATAGAAAGCGTTATACCTTGTAAATTGTGAATGTTTTTATGTTGAACAACGAAATGACAATTCAAAATTCATGTCCTAATCTTGGATTAAGCTCCAAGAAATGTAAGATACAGTATTGCATGATACATGATTTTTTAGCATGTAAAACAACCTTAACTCACTTTTTGTGCCTTAGGTAGGGTCCATGATCCAAAGAAGTGATTTTGACATAAGATTGCTTCAAGTCACTGGATTTATTGTAAAAAAAAAAAAAATCTCTGGACTCGATACCAAAAATAAATAAATTGTTAATTATTTTTGTTTTTTGCCTTATATTATTTTTTTTAAATTTTGTATAAGCTGCATATGTTTACAAATTATGAATGTTTTTTTTTAATATATATTTTTTTTGTTCCCCCCTACCCCTTCCTTTTTTATTTCGTCCTTTTTCTTCATGATTTTTTTTCACCCTTCCCATTTACTAAGTTGAGAAACTGATTTAAATCATATTAAATAAAACCAATAGTATCTCCAACCTTTATATACTGTGTTGTGGTATTTATATTGATACCCTGAAAATCCGAAAATCCAAAAATAAGAACAAAAACCCGAAAATTCAAAAGAACAAAAATCTGAAAATTTGAAAATCCGAAAGAACAAAAAATATTCGGATAATTTCTATTAGAATTAAAATATTAAGTTTATAACTATAATGATAGTTTTTATTAATATCAATTTGTTACATTCCATACGTTTAGATGGAACGGCATTCGTTATTTCGGGGACCTGAAGATCGGCGAAGAACTAGCTCGGGTGAGGACAGCACTGGATTTCTGGGCTGGTAAGGGTTTGTTTATTAAAAGCCATCAGATACAGTATTTTTTTTATAATTGCCCAAAGCTCTTATTGAACTTCAGCAGAGAATAATCAGGTCCCCAGCCTTTCAAGACGAGGCTGTTGATAAAGGACAGAAACACAAATTCTTTGACTGGTAAAACTGCTCCCTTATATGTATTTTGATTTGGTTATCCAGTTGTTTGCCTGGAGTTCAGCTTTACCCAAAAATAATAATCATAATAATCATAGTATAATAAAGGACATATGAGGAAATACTAAAAGAGCTGAATGTATTCTTCTTTTTAGCAGAGAAGGTAAACGAAGACCCAAACAGTGGAAAGAAAAAACAATCAAAAAGCAAAAGGACAATGGACTATGGTTCTATCCACTGGCTGATACATCATTGGATTGTTCCTTCTGACTTGCAGTTATAGGGAGGTATAGAATACCATAAGGAAGCACTGTTGCTCAGCCTCCAAGGGATATAACAAGATGGCAGGTGACTCAACTTGACAACTCAGTCGGAGAAATATCAGTTTTAAATAGAGAAGGGTATTGGCCAGGGGCATGAAATTATTTTAGCATCATATAAATTGTAACATTTATGAAAACTGGTTAATAAAATGATTTACAATCCTCGTTATTATATTTACACCAGCCTGACAGCAGCAATACTGTGTTTATCCTTGCTGACTGAGTGGAGGAAGATGTGTATATTTGAGTGTCATCCAGAGCGGAGGGTGTGTGCCGAAGATTTACTGCATTTTATTAAGCAATTAGAAGCGAGACGTCTACTTACACTTGTAATTAAAGGGTAGTTTTTCATAAGGTAAACATGTGGCCCCATCTGACACAGAGGATTAATATGGTGAATGGGTCCTTAATATTCTAATATTGGATATCCAAATTGGATGATAACATTACATGGTTGGGTTGGGGAAGGCTGTGAAAGTTCTCACACGTTTGTCAAGATACACACATATGTCTGTCATCGACCAACCTCTACTGCAATACAAAGCTGCCTCCTGCATTCCCTCTGAATCTCTAGACATTATTACTGACACCTCTAAAGGGTTAGTTCCCATTTACCCATGCAGGTAAGGGTCATCTGTAGATAAAAGTAAACTGTAGAGATTTGAGCAAACTTAAATTGGAACTAAAAGCAGGTTATATTCACCTTTCCTCCAATAGTGCTGTCCCTCACTGGCACTGGCCTCTTTGCCTGTATGCTGGTTTTCAGCCACCATCACTGGTCGGCGCAGGGTGACATCACACCTGGGCATGCGTACAAGGTCATCATTCTGATGCACAGGGTCTGGGATGGACGTTGTAAGCTGATCTGTGCATGCCCAGCTCAGTTTACAAGCCAGGGGATGCTGCAAACGGGCAGGTAAGTGTATTTTACTGCAAATGAGACATTTCATGTCTCTTCTGCAAAACAAGAAAAACTGCTTTCTTGCAGCCAACAATATTGGAACTTTGCTATAGGTGAAGGCCATTTACCTGTCTCTCAAAGCCTGGCCAAAACCTCAAGCAGAACTGTAGTCAAAGAACAAGCCAAAGGTCTGAAACAAGTGGTAGTAAAGATAGAGATGGCAGCAGGAGTGAGAAGAGCAGGCTGGCTGGAGAGAACACAATAATCTGACAAACAGGAAGTGCAGAGACATGGCTTAAATCAGGAAGTTCATGGGAGGTGCAAGCAGTTAATGGTTCATGAGAAACAAGACATAAGCCAAGTTTGTCTAAGCAATTAGGCAGACAGCCATCCAGCATCTCAAGTGGCTCAGAGAGAAGAGTCACTGCCAGACACAGCAGAGGTCTCAGGTTCAGGTCCAGGCCCTGACAATAGTGTATATGAGGAAATATTAACTTAGCTGAAGGTATTCGCCTTTAAAAAAACACGATATTTTTCCTCTTAAACATTTTTTTTTCTGTGAGTTCATTGAAGGACACAGCCTAGAAATAATCTTGGCCATAGTGTTATTGAACCACATTCAGGAGTAGGACACTAGGTAAATAAAAACCAAAGAGCACCACCTATGGGCAACCCTTACTAATGGTCAAACCCCCATCTGCTACAGGCAGCTCATTTAGTAACAAAGCAGTACAGAAAACAGCCTCAAAGGGGTGGGAGCTGTGTTTGTTTCTTCAATGACCTCAGACAAAGGGATGTTGTGGTGAGTATAAAGAAAAAAATCTAATTTTCTCTTACATTCATGGAAGGACACAGCCTGGGAACAATCTTGACCATAGTAATGTCCCAAAGCAGTGACCATCAAGGGGCGGGTAACCAGAACCAAAACACTCAAACCACAAACAATACCCCAGAAGGGAGCAAAGAAACTCAGCTACCTGTTGTTATCTGCCTAGTGTCCTACTCCTGAAGGCAGCGCTATAACCCTACAGTCAACATTTTTGCTGTTTCCTTCTAAAAACATAAGAGAAAAAGGAAATTGAAGAAGACATGAACTGGAAGATGTACCAAAAAAGGCAGCTTTGTGCCTCTATTGGTAGGGGCAGGGCCTTGCTATTTCTCCTCTTAAACAAAGAGAACAGGGAGCATCCTGTACATCCTGTTAGATGTACAGCGACAATGGGAGGTGGCGCGATGATACCGCTCAGCCCTACGCTGCGTTTCGAAGACGCAATTTTTTTGCGCAACGCAGCGTAGGGCTGAGCGGTATCATTGCGCCACCTCCCATTGTCGCTGTACATCTAACAGGACGAGTTATCTGTGGTCATCCAGCCGGTGCCACAGTTTGTTCTTCCATTGATGATGCTGATTGTCTTGCTTACATGTGAGTGTTCACATTTTTTACTTTAATAAATTGCCATCTGATTTTACACTATGGGAGCCCTCCCTTTTTTTTCTCCTATGATGACAATACTATGCTGAGGGCTGAGCCCCCTTCCTGTGGACCCATCCATCTCCATCCCAGCACCTGACGCCCTTCCAGGTCCCATCTCCATCTCTGTTCCTGGAAACTCCGGACCAGTAGGACCTCAAAAGCCCTCTTAGACCCTCTGTAACGGGGGTCATGGGGTTCTGGTAAGTGGCCAGGCTCTTACTGTTGGTGGTGGTTCCACACATCCAAGGCTCCATGCGGTTGAAAGACCCAGGATTGCTATTTCACCTTTTTTTGGGGTTTTTCTTATGGACTAATTTTTTTTAACCATTCACAATGATTTTCCAATACATTTATTACGCTTGGACTTTATTTGATTGCACTAATGGTGATATATTACTGCACAGATGGTTTATGCATTCACTAATACTGGTTGCATTTAGAGTTTTTGATGTGGCAATTTGGCCACACATTCACTAATTTATATAGCGCGAATTATCCAATTTTTTCTTGTTTATGTTATGTGTTTGTGTCACATTTAAGATATCGCTGCTTTTTTATCACATCTTTAAACACTTTGAAGCGCAATTATTTTCTCTTTTTTCTGACATTTTTCAGGGTACTGCTTAAGCACAAGGAGAATTTCTAGATGTGCCCTGTAACATACATTTTAAGATTTAACACCTTTTAAGTTCAGGTCAATGGGGGGGTTAACTACCACTTTATATCAGATGTCCATGTAGTAAACTAAGTGTAAAGTTTACACCTAAGGATCACTGCAATAGACACAGGGGCATTTTTTTGGTGGAAAGAAGGTTGAACCTCTACATATTAAAAGGATTCTTTACTCTAATGCCCCGTACACACGGTCGGATTTTCCGATGAAAAATGTCCGATCGGAGTGTGTTGTCGGAAATTCCGACCGTGTGTGGGCTCCATCGGACATTTTCCATCGGATTTTCCGACACACAAAGTTGGACAGCAGGAGATAAAATTTTCCGACAACAAAATCCGTTGTCGGAAATTCCGATCATGCGTACACAAATCCGACGGACAAAGTGCCACGCATGCTCAGAATAAATAAAGAGATGAAAGCTATTGGCCACTGCCCCGTTTATAGTCCCACAAAGTCAACACTTTGGGCAAAATCTTCGCTTACAGAACATAAAACATGGACCTTACTGAGTTATATAAAATTGTCAAAAGAATCTCTAAACATTAGTCATGTCAATTCAAATTGCCATGTCAGATCACTTACAAGTATCTGGGTGAGCCTGTTGTGCAGCAATTACTGTTCTATATACCTAATAAGCAACATTGGAGCATCACTGCATTCATTCTAAGACTGGACAACACAAGCAGCTTTCACATGCGGGTTGTAACGTACTGCGTTAATCCGGTGAGTATTACTTTTTTCAGCACTAGTTACAAAGGTCACTTTTTTATAGGGAAAAATCATATTAGCCCATGGGCATTTTCTGGCTGCCTTTAAAATAGTACAGTTAAATATATTTACATGTAGGATATTTGTGGACATCTGCATTTAACCGTTCGATCTCTATTACAGGTATTTATATTTTGGGGGTACATTTTTTTTGTGGTTGTGATTTTTAGGTGTATATATTATGTTTCTAATATTTATATATATATATATATATATATATATATATATATATATATATATTTCTTGTCCAACATCAGTGCCTGACCTCACAAATGCGCTTCAGGAAGAATGTTCAAACATTCCCATAGACACACTCCTAAACCTTGTGGACAGCCTTCCCAGAAGAGTCGATAGCTGCAAAGGGTGGGCCAACTCAGTATTGAACCCTGCAGACTTATGCCCCGTACACACGGTCGGACATTGATCAGACATTCCGACAACAAAATCCTAGGATTTTTTCCGACGGATGTTGGCTCAAACTTGTCTTGCATACACACGGTCACACAAAGTTGTCGGAAAATCCGATCATTCTGAACGCGGTGACGTAAAACACGTACGTCGGGACTATAAACGGGGCAGTGCCAATAGCTTTCATCTCTTTATTTATTGTGAGCATGCGTGGCACTTTGTGCGTCGGATTTGTGTACACACGATCGGAAATTCCGACAACGGATTTTGTTGTGGGAAAATTTTATAGCCTGCTCTCAAACTTTGTGTGTCGGAAAATCCGGTGGAAAATGTGTGATGGAGCCCCCACACGGTCGGAATTTCCGACAACAAGGTCCTATCACACATTTTCTGTCGGAAATTCCGACCGTGTGTACGGGGCATAAGACTGGGATGCCATTCAAGTTCATGTGTATGTAAAGGCAGGTGTCCAAATACTTTTGACAATATTACGTGTGTGTAAATATATATATATACACACACACAGTATATACAGTGGGTATAGTAAAGAATCTCCCCCCCAAATTTTGTTGCTTTGTAGCCTGAAATGAAGACAGTTTTTGTTTTATACAGCTGTATTTACTGCAACTTATAGTCAGAAAAAGTTAGAAAAAGGATCACCCCCTTATGTCAGTATTTTGTTGGACCCCATTTTGTTTAATTACAGCCTTTAGTATGTTGGGATATGTCATTACTAACTTTGCAATATTTGCCCGCTCTTCTTGGCAGAACTGCTCAAGTTGAGTTAAATTTGATAGTGACCCTTTGTAGGCTGCAGTCTTCCACATATTTTCAATGGGGTTTAAATCTGAGTTCTGACTAGGCCATGTAAGGACATTCACCTTTTTCTCCTTCAACCACTGTGTAGTGATTTTTGCTGTGAGCTTTGGGTCATTGTCATGTTGGAAGGTAAGCCGTCTTCCTTTTGACAACTTTCTGGCAGAGGGCAGCAGATTTTCCTCAATTACTTGACGATGTTTTGCCCCATCCATTTTTCCTTCTATCCTGACAACTGCTCCAGTCCCTGCTGCAGAGAAACACCCCCATAACAGGATATTACCACCTCCATTCTTTACAGTAGGAATGGTGTTATTTGGAAGGTGATGGATTTCTGTTAGACATATTGTTTGGTGTTGAGGCCAAAGCTGTAGCCTGAACACTGGGCTTTATCGCCTGTTAACCCACCCTTACAAATGTAATAAAAAATTTCCCGTAGGTGGGAATTTCAGTCAAAACTGAAAATTACAACATCATCTCCCAAGATCTCCTGCTCTCTGGCTCTCTGTTGTCTCCTTCAACCATGCTCACCTCAAGGACTTCTCCAGAGCCTCTCCCATCCTCAGGAACTCTCTACCTCATTCGGTCTAGTGACTCTAGCCACCTTTAGGCGATCACCAAAAACTCATCTCTTCAGGGAAGCCTATCCAACCTCCACCTAACAACCAAACTTTTAACTCTTCTTGTACGATTGGGTTTATTGATCAGAAATATCCACATATCAGTACAGATAGATAATGAAAGACACAGTATGTGTACATACCGAAACAACTTATAGTATAACAAACATAATAGTGAATGACCTTAGGATCTGCATCAGACCCCTAGATTACATTTGGGTTTTTATGGAAACAACAATTAACATTTCTATGGTGAGACGCTGGATTCCACCACTTTCCTGAAACTAGTTACAGAATTTTATATAATATTTGTGGTTAGAACTGTGAATAAAAATGAGTATATTTGGAATATGGCAAATTGTAGTGAAAATAAATAAAGATATTCCCAAGTTGGTTCACAATTTGTGTCGTACCCTGTGGGCTCTAAATGCTGAGAAAGGAGAAAGGAAAAGAAAGGAGGAACAGGGGGGAAGACCAGAAAGAGAATGAAATAGGAGTATAGCTTATAGGGAAAGGGAAAGTAGCGCCGAAAGGGGAAAGAAGAGAGAGAAAAAAGGGGGGGGGGGGGGAGTCCACGGGGTGGGGAGGATGGAGCTGTACTAGATAGAGAGTAATGTGGAGTCAAACCGAGATGGGTGGGAGTACGCTACCCATGGCTGCCATACTCGAAGAAATCTATCGTGCGTGTCTGATGCCACGGCCGTCAGCTTCTCGTTAACCATAATATCATTTACCCGGTTTTTGACTGCCTCGAAGCTGAGAGCCGGGGTCTTCCAGGCCCTTGCTATGGTTAATTTAGTTGCAGTAAAAATATGAGATGCCAGTTGGCGTTCTGATTTTAGTAATTCAATTATCGGTTTCCCCAATATGGCTTCCAAGAGATCCCTCTTTATATTAGTATTGAAGAGGTTACGAAGCAATGCATAGACTCTGACCCATAGTCTACAAACCTTGGGGCACTGCCACCAGATGTGTGCCATTGTGCCCTCATAAGAACACCCACGAAAGCACATAGGGGAATATGTTGGGATAAAACTCGCCAATCTGGCTGGAGTGTAATACCATCTATAAAGTACTTTATAGGCATTTTCCAAAAACAGTACATTTTTAGAGCATTTGGACAGTGTAATGGTCATGACCTGCCAGTCCTCCGGGTCCAATCTCCTCCCCAGTTCCGCTTCCCATTGAAGGTGATATGATCTCAGGGGTGGTTTTTTGGAGCCTATTATGGCCGTATATATTAAAGAAATCAAACCCGGGGACTGGGGCCGTGATCTGCAAAGGCTTTCGAATGGAGTTAACGTGTAGGGGGTTGGTTGATATTTTATTAGGGATTGGAGGAAGTGTCGAATTTGTATGTAGCTATAATGCTCCCTGAGGGGAATGTCATGGGAGGAACGTAAGGCTGCGAATGGGATTATCTTGGTAGGGGTGAACATAGAATGGACATCAGTGAAGTCATTTTCAGTCCACCACGAAAATTGTAACGGATTATCGCGTCCAGGTGGGAAAAATGGGCATTGGAGAAGGCGCAGTAGGAGAAGATGAGGAGAGATTAAGCCCGCAGAATATTTGACTGAGTCCCAGACACGCAGAGAGTGGGCCAAACATGGGCCTATAGTGGTAGGGCGATGGGCTTGAGGGAGCCAAGGGAGGGAGGCCAATGGTATCGGATATGAATCCACCATATCAATAGTAGCCCATAGTGGCATTTTCTGTTTCTCATGGAGGTGGGATATTGGGGCAATGGTCGCTGCCGTGTAGTAAGCTTGAAGGTTGGGAACCGAGAGGCCACAATTGATCCTACGGGCATACAACACTTGTCTTTTAATCCTAGGTTTTATTGAACCCCAAATAAATTGCATAATTTTCCGTTGATGTATACGGAGAACATGGGAAAGGACCTGGACCGGTAAGACCCGAAAATAGTATAGCAACTTTGGGAGATAAGTCATGCGGATTGTTGAAATCCTTCCGAACCATGACAGTGGAGGGGTGAACCAGGAGGAAAGCATAGCCAATAGTTTGCGAAATAATAAGGGGTAGTTGGCCTGGTATAGGCCTGAGTAGTTTGGAGTGAGCCGAATCCCAAGGTAGGGTAGTGCTTCCAACCACTGGAAAGGGAATGTGGATTGTAGGACTTCAAATTCTGAGGTGGAGAGGTTGATTGACATTGCTCTGGATTTGGTGGGATTGACTGCTAGACCCGAGAAGGTGGCAAAGGTATCTAGGAGTGAAAGCAAATTCGGGAGGGAAATTCTTGGTTTAGTAATGGTCAATAGAATGTCATCCACAAATAAGGATAACTTATGCGAGGTGCCTGCCACCTCGACTCCCGCTATATCCGGATGGGATCGTATGGCCTCTGCCAGGCGTTCCAGTGCAAAAATAAATAAAAGTGGGGAGAGTGGGCAGCCCTGACGGGTACCCTTTTTAATAGGAAAGATGCTTGACTCAAACCCACAGTATTTCACTTTAGCTTGAGGGGAATCGTAGATAGCAGAGACCCACCTCGTAAAGGGGGCCCCGAAGCCATAGCGTTTAAGTACCTGTAACAAATAGGGCCACGATAGGGTGTCAAAAGCTTTGTTGATATCTAATGACAAAAACATTGTTTCTAGGGATCTGTTATGGACGATGTGCTGTATTTGGAGGAGGAGCCTTATAGCATCACTAGCCTGTCTTCTTGGGACAAAGCCCACTTGATCCTTTTTTATCAGGCGCGGTAGAAAAGAACTGATGCGATTAGCTAGGATTTTAGTTAATATTTTCATGTCAATATTGATTAGTGATATAGGCCAGAAATTAGCCCACGAGGAATGATCTCTGTCAGGTTTAGGGATCATAACGACATTGGCGGTCAGCAAATTAGGTGTGAATAGGCGTCCTTCCTTGACTGAATTATACATATTTGTTAAGTGGGGGGCGATAACATCTGCTGTTTTCCGGTAGTAAAGTGCCATAAAGCCATCAGGGCCGGTCTTTTACCCACCTTCAATTCTTTAATGTACTGGAGGACTTCCAAGACTTGTATGTCCCGATCCATCAGGGATATATGGGCTTCAGACAAGGAAGGTAAGGATAGATTGGTCAAAAAGGCTTCAGGGTCTTGGGAAGGAGAATAGTCAGGTGCAGAGTATAGTTTAGTAAGGCGATACTGGAATTCCTCCAGTACTCGCTGTGGATTACCAGTAAGAGTGTTGTGACGGGTACGTAATGTAATGGGAGCAAATTTAGGAACAAATGTTCGCAATTTATTTGCCAACATTGCATTTGGTTTGTTGGATCTGGCATAACATTTTTGTCGGGTCCATCGTAATGTGCGTTCCGCATCGTCCGTCAAGCATAAGTCAAGCTCTGTGCAGGCCTTATCTAAGTTTGCGGTTAGCGGGGGTGGGGGATTGTTTAAAAGTTTTTGCTATGGTTTCCAGCTTAGCCTCCAGATCATGACGCACCCGTTCCCTTTCCCTTTTGCGTTTGGACGCCAGGCGGATAATGTGACCCCTCAGAACTGCCTTATATGCTTCCCATAATATAACAGGAGACGAAACTGAGCCTGAATTTAATTTAAAATATTCTGCCGAGGCCTTGTGGATGTCTTTAAGGATCTCATTGTATGACAGAAGGGAGTCATTCTTTACCCAAGGAGAGAATTGTGGTTTACTGAGTAGAGAGTTACACACCATAAGAATGGGGTTGTGATCCGACCATGGAACCGACAATATGAAACTGGATTCTATTAAAGGAAGGTGTGTGCGAAGAACGAACATATGATCAATCCTGGAATGAGAATGATGAGGGTGGGAATAGTGGGTGTAATCTCTGCCCCTAGGATGGAGTTCCCTCCAAACATCTACTAAATCATGCTGCTGCAGTGAATGTTGAAATGTTTTAGCTGCTGGGGAAAGGCATTTGTGATCTGAGGGGTAGTTGTCTAGGGAGGGGTTCAATGCCACATTAGAGTCACCTGCCAAAAGCACTGTGCCTCTCTGGTGAGAGCTCAACAAGGTGCAGACATGGGTCAGGAAAGGTCCCGGGTTTTTATTCAGGGCATACTAGGTCCAAATCGTAACCTCTGAATCTTGGATGGTTCCCTGGAGAATTAGGTACCTGCCATTTGGGTCTGCTATTTGTTTACTGCAAGTAAATGTGACCGACTTGCGTAGGGCAATCATGACACCTCTCTGTTTAGTAGAGGCGTTGGCCAGAAAAACATGGGGATAATCCGCCGCAAAATATTTGGGATAGGAGGAGGAAGCAAAATGCGTTTCCTGCAGACATACAATGTCTACCAAACTTTTAACTCTTCTATCAGCTCATCCCTCACAGTTATTTTCTTTTGTACTATTGCTCCTCCCTATTAGAATATAAGTTCTTATAAGCAGGGCCCACTTAACCCTCTTTTATTTTATTTTGTATTGTAACTGTACTGTCTACCTTTATATTGTAAAGTGCTGCGCAAACTGCTGGCGCTAGATAAATCATGTATTATAATAATAATCATCTAGCTTTGCCATAACACATGGTTTGTTGGGGTAGAGTATTTTAATCATCATTTTGTGCAATGAGGCCAGTGCCCCTTGTATTTTGAAAGGATGAACCCCATACTGGTACAGCCCATGCAGTGTCTCCAATGCTGACTTTTCCTTTGCCCTGTCTGCTTAGGGAACTTTTCAATACCGTTCAGTAAGAGTGAGGGTGGTAATATACTTTGTGGGTATCCATCTCTCTATCAACTCAACTACTTGGGATAATAGGTATCAAATTTGCATATTTTATTTAGTTTCCTTAAGTTGTTGCAAAACTCAGGCTGCCATTTGGTATATGGATGAGCTCTATGGGACTTGACCACTCGCTGTTAGATTCCTGTATAACCGCAAAGTCCTTACATTTTCTGTACCTCTTCTGAAATGGCTTTTATCTGAGCTTCTTGATTTTTCTGTGATAACTCTCTTAACTTCTAAACCTGAGTAGCAGACAGGGTCTCTGACATCCTAGCCACTGGTATACCTTCAGTGCTGATGCTTTAGGGCTGCTTTGTGCTGGAGGGGCCAACTGACCCTTCCAAGGTTTTATTAGGTTAATATAGTGTATTTTGAAGGGGCTTTCTCTTTGCAGGCTGGCATACCAGTAAATACTAATCCTCCTTCTGGTCTCATAGGGGATCTACCACTTTGCCAGTAATGTGTTCTCTACAGCAGGTACCACAACTAAGACTTTGTTTCCCGGGTTAAAAGTTCTAAATTAGCATAGAAGTTGCAAACTCCTACTTGCACTTCTTGACTTGTATATGTTCCCGAACTATGCAACTATCCTGCATTTCAGCAATGTGTTTGAGTACACTTGTGTACCATTTTAAATATATCAGGGGTCTTCAAAAGGTTTCCGCACTTTTATATTTTTGTTGGAATAGGTAAAGGGCAGGAAGTGTTTTGCTGATGGCATTAAATGCTGCTGCTCCCCCCTCCGCATTTGCTGGAGTTGCTGTGGAAATACAATGTTTATTACAGCTGCTGTAAAAAAATGGACTTGCTCAGACGCGTTTCCAAGATACGAAGTAATTTTTTTTTTTTTAATCACTCTGTTCTATTTATATGCATATCAAAGAGGTGAGTGTATGATGTCAGTTAAAGCAACCTGACAGTAAAAAAAAAAAAAGAGCTTTTTTTTCAGTCCTTTGATGACGCCCTGGGGGAGGGGCAAAACGCGTCGACGTCACATCCGGCCTTCACACAACCAAGTGACGCTTTTCATCTTCCTGGCTTCCCTGTGCCCAGCTGATGCCAGTTATTTATTTTGGGACTATTCTTCATGTTTTGCACTCATATATTGTGATCAGAGTTCACTTTTATTTTATTTTAAACCATTTATTGGTTCCTGTTAGCTTGTTTCTTAGGTTGTTTTTCCAATTGGGCAACACTAATTTTTTCTCATATATTGCATATATATTGTGGTGACCAGCAGTTGTGTTTGGATTACAGCCAATACTTAATGTATATTATTTATTTTTAGCACTCAGCACTTTATTGTATAATCACGTCTATCAGCGCTGTAACTGTTTATATTTTTATTTTTTTTAACTGTTTCAATGTAATCCCTTATAACTCTAATGCCGTGTACACACGAGCGGACTTTACGGCAGACTTTGTCTGGCATACTTTTCGATGGACTTTCCGAATGAACGGACTTGCCTACACACAATCAACCAAAGTCCGACGGATTCGTACGTGATGACGTACGACCGGACTAAAACAAGGAAGTTCATAGCCAGTAGCCAATAGCTGTCCTAGCGTCGGTTTTTGTCCGTCGGACTAGCATACAGACAAGCGGACTTTTCGACCGGACTCAAGTCCATCGGACAGATTTGAAACATGTTTCAAATCTAAGTCCGTCAAACTTTTAAGAAAACAAAGTCCACTGGAGCCCACACATGATCGAATTGTCCGACGGACTCCGGTACGCCGGACCAAGTATGCCGGAAAGTCCGCTCGTGTGTACGTGGCATTAGTTTACCCCACTCGCCTTTAAATAACTTTTTTTGTCCCCTTAGAAAAAGCACAAAACTGAAAAAGCCTTTGTTTCATTTGTCAATAACTTTGCAATGCTATGTACCAGAATCGTATAATTTTAGTGCCAAAAATGTAACATTTTTATATAAAGTAACATTTTTATTTTAAACTAACATTGATCACATTGAAAATAAAACATAAAAAAAGGGTGTCTCCTATTTATGTTAAAATTCTGTTTATGGTTCGCATAAAATATAAAATAATTTTTGCAAAACAATAAAACCAAAAAAAAGCCTTGTTTGTCCTAAAAAAAACCCCAAAAAAACTTTATTATCTTAGATGATGGCAAAGTTATCGTCAAATAAACAACCCCATAGTGCTAGAGCCAAATTGTTTAAACGTGTTTTGGATAAAACTAGGTTTCAAAAAAATAAATTAACAAAGTAAAGAAATCAATATGAAAAGGGAACAAAAAAATTGCTTTCTGTGTACAGCAGAGACACAGACTTCAATTAAAACGTGACAGGTACACAATACCCTTCTAGCACTATATCATTAAGTTTGGATAGAGTGCATATAGATCCTTGTAGACGGAACATACTCAAGGCTATTAGGTGTGTAGAAACAGGTGCAACAAAAGTGATAATGGGTGTAGTAATATAAAAGGTTTTTTACCTTGAATCATTCAAGGAGTGAATCAGCCCAGCATTGGGCAATGTTATATAATGGTGAGACGATGAAGAACTTCACAGGCTTCTACTTCTATAAGGCTTTAAAAATAATGATAATTCTAATTAGTTCCAATATGGATGAAAACAAACAAATGAGCCTACATAGTGGTCTGTCAGTATAGCTTACCTTGGGGAGAAGTTTGTCAGTGTATCAGTAATTGAAACAGCCTTCTAGGGATCTCTCTTGGATCAACTGGAGGCTGGAATGTTTATGTTGATTTTTAAATCAGTTAATTTAGATCAGCTGCCCCTTCACTTGTTCCATCCCCTCCCCATGTTGTCTCCCGTGTCCAAGCCGCCAATAGCAGCAGCTGAGGCGTGACTCCCTCAGTGTTACGGAGGGTGTAACCCCGGCAACTGCTATCATCTCTGTGGCAACAAAGTGACGCCTCGGATGTCACGCGCATGCACAAGGTCACCCCGAGCGCGCACGACGCCGATGGCGTCATGCACATGCGCGAGGCACCGCGGACGCGCGCAACGCCCAAAGCATCCAGCGATGGTCACGAGACGCCACCAGCACATAGGGGCTCCATCTAGCGGTGCAACTATGGAATGCACCGCTCGGAGCTTCAAAGGGGAGAGCTACTGGAACTTCAAGGGTCTCCTCAATGTGCCGAGAAGAAGGGGAAAGTGAGGATACTTACCCCTGGGGGAGGACGGAGAGATGCAGAAACAGGTGCTTATCTGAGATTGGGGGGGCAGAAAGAAGAAACAGCAATTACATTCTATGCATTAAAAGGGCTCCATATGCTTAAATATCAATTCTATTTTTACATTGGAAAAATAATTTTTTGCTGTTGGTATATAGCTCTTGTTTGGTTATAGATTCGCCAATTTAACAGTAATTGGTTATCAGTTTGTGTAATAGGCTGAAGAATTCCAGTAGTTTTCCAGTTAAAGCAAGAACAATAAAAGGACTAACTGGACCAATAGCTTACTTTTTTACAACTCATATGTGTTGCCCTGTACACACGATAGGATTTTCCGAAAAGTGTGATAGGACCTTGTAGTCAGAAATTCCGACCGTGTGTAGGCTCCATCACACATTTTCCATAGGAATTTCCGACACACAAAGTTTGAGAGCAGGCTATAAAATTTTCCGACAACAAAATCCATTGTCGGAAATTCCGATCGTGTGAACACAAATCCGACACACAAAGCGCCACGCATGCTCAGAATAAATTAAGAGACAAATGCTATTGGCTACTGCCCCGTTTATAGTCCCGACGTACGTGTTTTGAACGTGATCGGATTTTCCGACAACTTTGTGTGACCGTGTGTATGCAAGAAAAATTTGAGCCAACATCCGTCGGAAAAAATCCATGGATTTTGTTGTCGGAATGTCCGATCAATGTCCGATCATGTGTACAGGGTATTAGTGGGAGGGAAAAGGAGAAGCGGGTGTTTAACCACCCAAAGTTATATAGAATAGATAACACACGTATGTGAGTTGATAATGCTGCGCAACCCGATTCATTAAGATTGAATGGAAATTAATCCCTCAAGCGTTTTTTTAGCAGCAAGAATATGATCGAAAGGAATAGCAAATGATTTCCATGAAAATTATTAATTTATTTGTTTGTATCATAGTATCAAAATGGTATTAATACAATTACATTGGAGTCATAAAAAGCAATTCTGGCCTTGACATATAAAAAAGAAAAAAAAAAAAAGGTGGGACTTTATATGAGGCACAAACCTAAAATAATGTACCAAAAACGTTGCAAGAAAGCATTACATGACATCAATTTGTATTTTTTTTTTTCTTTCTTTTTTCTTTTTTGTCCAAATTATCGGGGATGGAGGCACTTGGGTCTACACACCTTGCGCCTCATACAAAGTTCCACCTTGCTGCTCTGCGTTTATCTTTATTCACTTGACATATAAAAACATAACTCATCAACAATAGGAAAAATACACATGAACTCAAGTTATAAAAAACCATTAGGCTTGTGTGGAGTTACACATAGTATCCCTACGCGTTACGACCAATTAGATTAGGGGTCTTCTTCAGGAAAATGTTATCTATGTGAGAGAAACACAAATTTATGAATTATAAATGCATCGTTATTTTACGTAGTCGCTATATACTATTGGAATGGAGTTGTATATGTTTACCACTTCCTGATGAGAAAAATGCATTCCATAGCCAAGCAAATTGCTGCTCATCTAAAAACACAACAAATCCAGATGATCCCTTGAGGTCCTCACATTGATCCCCAGTCCTCCACGGAAGAAGCCCCACCTCCACACAACTTGCAAGAAGTCACCCCTCTATTGAAACTGGGGAACAGGTCAGGGGAGGGGCACATGGGCACTTTCAATTTCCTAAATTGCAAAATTCAAGGGTTAATTTGGCTTATTAGAACCCTCAGAGGGTGCTAGAGACAGACCATTTGGGACCTCATAATGTATACAGTGGTAGCGGTACAGTATCGGATTAACGTTAATTATCTTGTAATCATAAAACCAGTGTAAACATATGTGCATACACACATATGGCCAGACCAGAGCAGTTTATTGTATATTAAATATTATATATTGGTTAAAGGAAGTTTAATGTGTATTAATCAATCAAACATAATAGTAATTCAATATAAAGGTATTACTGCTAGTCAGCTCAAAGCCAGTGTATGCACACATCTACAGTATACTTGCCTGGTTGGTTATTAATGTTAACATAAATAACAGTGAATAAGTGCAGAAGAAGGGAGCTGGAGGTGAAAAAGTGTTGTGTATGTAGAAATATTGTTTTAATTTTTATGTGATGTGCATTGGTGTGGGTAAAATGATTAGAGTGTTGCATGGTGAAAAAAATCAATAATATACAAACTTGGGTGAAAGTCATGATTAAATTAAATAAACCTACTTTTAATTCTCTAATTCTTTATATTAACATTAATAACCAACCAGGCAAGTATAGATGTGTGCATACACTGGTTTTGAGCTGACTCTAGCAGTAAAAGTTTGGGCCATCGCCCTTCGGACAAAAGTCCACAGTTTTGTTGGCCAAAAATCCGATCGTGTGTACGAGGCTTAACAATCATTCACATAAAAGGTAGAATTGGAACATTGCTTAGTTTAAAGTGTATTTCAGGGCAAAAAAAAAAACATATTTAGTAGATCTGTGCAATACATGCACGTGGCTTTGTTTTATCCCCTTAAATACACGATATTATCAAAAGTACTGGGACACCTGCCTTTAGACGCACATGAACTTTGACCGCTTAAGAACCTCCCCACGTACCTATACTGCGACAGGTATCTGCTCCCCCCTCCCCCCTGAAAGGTGCCAAATATGACACCGGAGGGGGGAGGAACCGAATCAGCGGACGTTCCATTTCTGGGTGGAACTCCGTTTTAAAGAAGATGTACATTTTTTTAATTATTTTTTTGCAGGGTATGTGTCTTTTTGGCTGTATTTAGAATAATTTAGTTAATCTCATTTCATTTAATAATTTTTTGCTTTTTGTTTTAGGTGTTTTGTTTGCGAGCATGTATTTGGTCGTTGTGTGCTATTACTTAAAATGTTTCATTTTACTTTTTTCTTTCTGTCCGTTTTTCTATTTCTGTGAAAAAAAACATTAAAAACTGAGGCTGACAAGGGGTCATTTTGGTACAAGAACAGTTGCAGAATAACTGAATGGAGCTTCAGCAACCCTTTAGAGCTATTTAAAGGGTTACACCACTTTTTGTGGGAAAAATAAATAATTAAAAAAGAAATTAATATAGCATGTACAATTGCTACACAAGTCATATTGGGGGGGGGGGCGGGGTTTAATTAAATCACAGCGTCCACAATCTAGTTCAGCTCTGCATAGAAACCAATCTGCTTCCAGGTGTTATTATCAAAGCTTAAAGTGGATGTAAACCCGATTCATGAAATTTGAGCTGGGCACATATACTGTATCTGTAGTGTTTTCTTATCTCTCTCCGAAACACTATGTCCTGTGGCTTTCTCCTGCTCCATTCTTCTGTTATCAGCATGATAACTTCTGACAAGTTCTCCAACACATGTGATAAAACCAGCATGAAATTTGTGTCAGGGCGGGTGCTATAAATAGATTAGCAGACAGCTGGTCAATTCACAGCACAGCTCTGCAAGTCTCTGCCTATGTGGAGGGGGGGTGTGTGCCTTTCCTCCAATCAGCTGTCTCACAGTGTATGGCAAGAATCCACACCCACAGGAGATTCAGGAAGAGAAAATTCTAACAGGACGTGCATGTTCTAAACAGTATATAAAGCTGAAGACAGCAGATATACATGCAAAACTTATGTAGGGAGATTTGTTTCATCCCTGTGTATCATCTGAAGGTGTTCACTTCACTGGGTATATGTCAGGGTTTACATCCACTTTAAGGCCCCTTTCACACTTATACGACTTCAAAGTCGCACGATTTTACCGCGATTTTGCGGCCGCGATTTTGCCGCTATTTTACCGCGATTTGCCGCGATTTTGGAGCAGTACTACTTTGCCACGTTTTTGGCATTAACAAATTAAAACATACAGTAGTTGGTATGAATCATAAGGGGAAACTCCACGCCAAGTTTTAAATAAAAAAACTGGCGTGGGTTCCCCCCCAGGGACATACCAGGCCCTTAGGTCTGGTATGAATTGTAAGAGGAACCCCCCTACGCCGAAAAATCGGCGTGGGGGTCCCCCCAAAATCCATACCAGACCCTCATCCGAGCACGCAGCCCGGCCGGTCAGGAATGGGGGTGGGGACGAGCTAGCGGCCCCCCCCCTCCTGGACCGTACCAGGCCGCATGCCCTCAACATGGGGGGGTGGGTGCTTTGGGGCATGGGGGGCACCCTGCGGGCCCCCCCACCCCAAAGCACCTTGTCCCCATGTTGATGAGGACAAGGGCCTCTTCCCGACAACCCTGGCCGTTGGTTGTCGGGGT
Source organism: Lithobates clamitans (assembly GCA_037952925.1). NCBI lineage: Eukaryota > Metazoa > Chordata > Amphibia > Anura > Ranidae > Lithobates > Lithobates clamitans. Next base: position 339,535 of record JBBGZY010000117.1, on the reverse strand, counting down.
CTGCGGGCGGGGGGCTTATCGGAATCTGGGAGCCCCCTTTAATAAGGGGGCCCCCAGATCCCGGCCCCCCACCCTATGTGAATGAGTATGGGGTACATGGTACCCCTACCCATTCACCTAGGAAAAAAAAGCATCAATAAAAAACACACTACACAGGTTTTTTAAATAATTTATTAGGCAGCTCCGGGATCTTCTTCCGACTTCGGGGGTCCTCTTCTGACTTCGGGGGTCTCTCCGGCGTCCGCATCTTCTGCCGGCTCCACCGCTATCTTCTGGCGCTCTTTTGCCAGCGGTGGTCCGGACCTCTGGATCGTCTTCTTCCCTCTTCTCTTCCAGAGATGTTGACACGACGCTCTCTCCAGCCAGAATGGTCTCTGTGCGCTCCGCAACTGACTTATATAGGCGGTGACCCCGCCCCCTATGAGGTCACTGTCCCGGGGCATGCTGGGACTGTGCCGTCATAAGGGGGCGTGGTCCTCACCCAGTGACCACGCCTCCTAAAACGTCACAGTCCCAGCATGCCCAGGGACTGTGACGGCATAAGGGGGCGGGGCCACCGCCTATATAAGTCAGTTGCGGAGCGCACAGAGACCATTCTGGCTGGAGAGAGCGTCATGTCAACATCTCTGGAAGAGAAGAGGGAAGAAGACGATCCAGAGGTCCGGACCACCGCTGGCAAAAGAGCGCCAGAAGATAGCGGTGGAGCCGGCAGAAGATGCGGACGCCGGAGAGACCCCCGAAGTCAGAAGAGGACCCCCGAAGTCGGAAGAAGATCCCGGAGCTGCCTAATAAATTATTTTAAAAACCTGTGTAGTGTGTTTTTTATTGATGCTTTTTTTCCTAGGTGAATGGGTAGGGGTACCATGTACCCCATACTCATTCACATAGGGTGGGGGGCCGGGATCTGGGGGCCCCCTTATTAAAGGGGGCTCCCAGATTCCGATAAGCCCCCCGCCCGCAGACCCCGACAACCAACGGCCAGGGTTGTCGGGAAGAGGCCCTTGTCCTCATCAACATGGGGACAAGGTGCTTTGGGGTGGGGGGGCCCGCAGGGTGCCCCCCTTGCCCCAAAGCACCCACCCCCCATGTTGAGGGCATGCGGCCTGGTACGGTCCAGGAGGGGGGGGGCCGCTAGCTCGTCCCCACCCCCATTCCTGACCGGCCGGGCTGCGTGCTCGGATGAGGGTCTGGTATGGATTTTGGGGGGGACCCCACGCCGATTTTTCGGCGTAGGGGGTTCCCCTTAGATCCATACCAGACCTAAGGGCCTGGTATGCCCCTGGGGGGGAACCAACGCCGGGTTTTTCATTTAAAACTTGGCGCAGCGTTCCCCCTCTGGATTCATACCAGACAGCTGTCAGCACTGCCTGTCGCTCATCGGGAAAGGAAAGAAAAGTTTTCCTTTCCCGAATAGCGAGGCCAGGCTTGTGCTTACAAAGTCGTGCTGAAGTCGTGTCTATATAATATTCAGGCACGACTTGCATGCTACTTTAGGGTTTAACATTGAGGTCTATGGAGTACAACTCGCATAGAAGTTGGACCAAAGTAGTGCAGGGACTACTTTCAAGTCGGCACGACTTAAAGTCGTGCCAATATGAATGGTAGTCATTGAAAATCATGGAGAATGACTTGTCATACGATTTTGCAGTACAAAATCGTGGGACAAGTCGTATAAGTGTGAAAGGGGCCTAACCGAAAAAGCTGATTAACTTCCAGATTTTGAGTGCTCCAATAATAGTAAATCTTACCTATTGTGATTGAATGTTATTAAAGATTACCTTTCCTTTTTTTAAACTTCAGTGCTGTAATCTTCTGTAAAATGCAATGCAATATGGCAACCTGGACCCATTCTGTACATAGATGGTGTACAGAACACCCCCCCCCCCCCCTGCAAAGAAATTTCACTTCCTGTTTGTGTGATTGGCTTACTGACTTTCCCAGAAGTCTGCACTAAGATACAAGTCAGTTTTTGGCATCCCCTGCAACAAAAATTTTCATTTTTGGTGAGATACTCCCAAAGGGTAATCACTGCTAAAAGGGATGGATGCCAGACCCTGACACTTTCCTCATTACAGTGCAGCAGCTGATTGATAATTATACAATCCCTCCAATTCACCTTCACTTTGCACATGGACGCAGACAAACAAACAGCTATTTCTTCAGAATAACAAAAGGTAGAAATCTGCAACACAGTTTGTTATAATCCTTGCATTGTACATATATCTTCGGAATAAAAGTAATAAAAAATTAAAAATAAAGGGACAGTGAAAAAATTTTAAATAAAATAAATAATAATAAAAAAAAATTAAAGCGTCCCCATCCCTCCATGCTCGTGCGCAGAAGCGAATGCATAAGTAATTCGCACGCACATATGTAAATGGTATTCACACCACACAATATCATCGTGAACCTAAGTGAGAACAATAATCCTATTGATAGACTTCTTCTGTAACTCTAAACAAGTAACCTGTAAAGGTGTTTAAAGTATCGACCTTGGAGATTTCTAGATACCATGGTTTGTTGCCATTCCACGAGCGTGCACAATTTTAAAGCATGACATGTTAGGTATCTATTTACTCAGTGTAACATCATCTTTCATATTATATAAAAAAAATGTGGTATATATTGTGTTTTTCATTAAAGTGTATTTTTTCCCCAAAAAATTGCGTTGAAAAGTTTTGGCATCCCCAGCAACAACATTTTTTTTATTTTTGGTGAGATACTCTCAAAGGCAAATCACTTATAAAAGGGATGGATGCAGACCCTTCCAATTTCCCCATTAGAGTGCAGTAGCTGATTGATATTTAAGGTGGTTGTAAACCCATTACAACCACTTTAACCTACAGGTAAGCCTAGATTAAGGCTTACCTGTAGGTGCAAGAAATATCTCCCAAACCTAAAAGGTTTAGGAGATATTTGCAGGAATAGCGGCACCACCACTGGCTCCGGCCAGTCACAGTGCCGGAGCCACGATACCCGAAAGTCACTCTGGGATAGATGGCGGCATCGGAGGAGGGCCAATGCCGGGGCTTCGATCTCAGGTAAGTAATTCATTTTATTGAGCATAGCATACTAGCTCATTATGCCTTTGCCTTACAGGGTGTTATTTTTTTTTTAAGAGGCTTTACTTCTTCTTTATAAAACCACTCCCCTTCACCTTCACTTTGCACACGGACAAACAGCTATTTCTTCTGAATAACAAAAGGTAGGAATCTGCAACAAAATTTGTAAAAATCCCTGCAATGTACATAGATCATCCAGAGGGGAATTTTTCTTCCATGTTAGGTATCTACTAAATTGAAAACAAATTGTGGTATATATTGTGTTTTGGTATTTTTTAAAAATTAAAGTGTATTTTTTTTCATTAAAAATTGCATTTGAAAAACCGCTGTGCCAATACCATGTGACATAAAAAAATTGCAATGATCACCATTTTATTCCCTAGGGTCTCTGCTAAAAAAAATATATATATAATGTGCGGGGGCTATGAGTAATTTCTTAGCAAAAAACTCTTATTTAACGTGGAAACAAAAAGTGCCAGAAAAGGTCTGGTATTCAAGTGGTAAATCAAGTCCATTCTTATTATTAATGAAAATTGGTGAAAAAACATAATAAAACGATTCAAGTTATTTACAGATATTTTTTTTTCTTTCTTTTTAAGGCTCAAAGATGCCGCCAAGATTGCAATGAAGAAGCTCGCCCACCCACTGTAATGATGCTAAGCTTGTTTCAGTAATTTTTTTTATTTGGTGTTGTGTTAAAGGATATCTAAACCCAAGAAAAAATAAGAAATATAACACAAATTACAGATTAAGTCCCTAGATATGGTGGCTGCATTTGTTTTTATTTTTCATGCTAAAAACAATTTCAGCAAGTACAGAAAACATCTTTTTTATCTTTTCAGAAATGTCTCCTGTCACTTCCTGGGAGCTAAACTGAAATCACAAAGAAAGTTTTCTTCCTTCTGTAAACCACTTATCACCCTCTCCTCCCATGTATTGGAGATGAACAAAGGCAGGCATGCTTGAAGTCCAGCCTGGGTGGCAACCATGGCTCCTTCCCTAGGTATAGTGGAATGAGCGTTGTCACAAAGGATGAGCTAAGGTTCAGCTCAAGCTTAGACAGGCCCAAACCCGTGGGAAACTGTCACATGACAGCAGGCCACTGTCCCAAGCCCCTCACACATAACAAATGGGCGGGGATGTTGGTGACATCATTAAATTAATGAGGCTACATGGCCATATTTGGACAATGTCATTGACCAAAGATGGCCATGTAGCAATATTAGGTCAATAATGTCATCAGCATCCCCATCCTTTTGTTAGGTGGCTGCTCCCCAAGATTTAGGCTATTGACATCAAAGAACACAGAACAGAGATGTGAATCTTTCAAATTGGCTGTATGCGAACACACTGCAAATCATTTTCCCATGGGCAAGTAGTTTAAAAGGCTAAAATTAAAGCCATTTGCCTCTTGTTAAAACAGCTACAATGAATAAGAAAAGGGCTCTAACCGCTTGCTGACCAGCCGCCGTCATTACACGGTGCCGATGCTCGTGGCCGACGGTCGCGATGACCGCTGGCCACGAGCGATCGCGAGCACGATGAACAGAACCCAGAAGTATGTGTGTAAACACACAAATCCTTGTTCTGCTCTGAGAGGAATGACAGATCGTGTGTTTCTATTAGCTAGGAACCAAGATCTGTCACTTCCTCTAGTCAGTCCACTCCTCCTTCACTTAGAATCACCTCCCAGGGAACACAATTAACCCCTCGATCGCCCCATAGTGTTAACCCCTTCACTGCCAGTGACATTTTTACAGCAATCAATGCATTTTTATAGCACTGATCGCTGTATAAATGCCAATGGTCCCAAAAATGTGTCAAAATTGTCCGATGTGTCCACAGTCACAATAAAAATCGCAGATTGCCGCCATTACTAGTAAAAAAAAAAAATAATAAAAAAAATGCTATAAAACTATTCCCTATTTTGTAGACGCTATAACTTTTGTGCAAACCAATCAATATACACTTATTGTGATTTTTTTTTTTACCAAAAATATGTAGAAGAATACATATCAGCCTAAACTGAGAAAAAAATTAGCTTTTTTTAAAAAAAAATGGGGATATTTATTACAGCAAAAAGTACAAAATATTGTGGGGTTTTTTTCAAAATTGTCGCTTTTTTTTGTTTATAGCGCAAAAAAAGAAAAACCGCAGAGGCAATCAAATACCACCAAAAGAAAGCTCTATTTGTGGGAAAAAAAAGGATGTCAATTTTGTTTGGGTGCACGACCACGCAATTGTCAGTTAAAGTGGCGCAGTGCCGAATCGCAAAAAATTGCCCGGTCATTCAACAGCCAAATATTCCGGGGCTGAAGTGGTTAAAAAAATAAAAATAATAATTAAAGGAACACTATCATCATTTGAAATTTGCAAAGAATATAACTAAATATGTAAAAAAGAAATCAAGTCTGCAAAAATTAAAAACAAATGACAGGTTGCGAAAGCGATTAGGACAAACCACAAACATTTTTTCACATACATTGATAGTAAAAAGGTCAGTTCTGAGCGTGTAGTTCCTTTGCAAAATAATTGGGAATTGGGGAAAAAGCAAACGGGGACTGTGATGTGAGGGAGGGAAGAGCTGTGATGTGAGAAAGGGGTTGGTGATTTGCAAGGGAGGCTGTGATGTAAGGGGGGGGCAGTAATGTGAGGGGGAGCTGTGATGTTGGGGGGACTGCGGCATGAAGGGGTGTCTGTGATTGCAAGGGGGACTGGGATGTGAAGGGGGGGGGTCTGTGATATGAAGGGAGGTTGTGATTTGAAGGCGAGGACAGAGGACACTAATGAAAAGGGGGCTGTGATGTGAAAATTTTGAGTGATAGAACAAAAATCCAATAAATTCAGGAAGAAAATCTGACTGACTGGACCTCCATGAATTTTAAATCAGTACACTTGATTTAGACAAAATAAATGTAAATAAATCACCTGGACCAGATGACTTACACCCAAGGGTCCTCAAAGAATTGAGTTCTGTTATTTCAAAGCCATTGTTTCTATATTTTTAGAGACTCTTTAGTGATTTGCTTTGGTACCCTTAGATTGGCGCGAGGCCAATGTGGTGCCTATGTTTTAAAAGGGATCAAAGTCTTTACCAAGTATTTACAAACCTGTTAGTTTAACTTCTTTAGCGGTCCATATAGTGAACTTGGTAGAGTTATTCACTTTAGGTCACTACAGAGGACAAGGGGGCACTCTTCAAATCTTCAGGAAAAGAGATTTAACTTAATAATGGAAAAGTTTCTTAACAGTAAGAGCTTTGAAAATGTGGTATAGACACCCTCAAGCACTAGTCTTGGCCAGCTCAGTAGAAAGTTTAAAAAAAGAGCTGGATGGATTCCTCAATGCACAAAATATAACTGAATATTAACATGGAGGTTTTCTATTAGTTCTATTTTTTACATTTTTTTCCTATTGGTTGAACTAAACAGATTTGTCTTTTTTCAACCCAACTAATTATGTAACTATATAACAATATACAGTATATATACCAAAATATAAAAACACACTTAATGAAAATACACTGTAGTTACCCTTGATTTAAGTGTATGTATGCAAAAAAATTAAAACTATCCAATACATTCCTCCAATACATGAATATTTCTTCATGTTTTGTCTCTAAAAAACACTACAGGTACATAAAACATATTCGTTGAACCTGGCAGAAATGCAGTGAGCGTCTGAGATCTACTTCCACTGATATCTCTATTACTTTACTCAGGAACAGGAAGTATATTACTGGCAGGATCACCAGCTGAAAGTAAAGGAAAAAAGCCTGAAAGCAAAGAACACTAAATACAGCTACCACATCTAAGGACTAATAAGTTACAGTAAATTACATTTTGGTTCTTGGGTTTAGATACACTTTGTTGATTTTTGTTTGACAGAATATATTACTATATTACATAGTGTACCCTAATCATAGCTTGAGAAGTTGATCAGCAGAGTTGGACCGAACACCCCCGGTTCATGCCAGAACTCTTGAACATTGCAAAAGTTTGGACCCAAACTCCAAACCTAATTGAAGTCTATGGGACCTGAACTTGAAAAAAGTGCCCATTTTGAAAGTTTATTTGCAAGTAATTGGCCATAAAAAGGGTTTGGGGGTCTGGGTACTGCCCTGGGGGACATGTATCATGTATTTTTATTTTTTTTTAAGATTTATACAGGAGCAGTGATTTTAATGATTGCTTAAAGTGAATCAATAAAATATGAAAAATTCCTTTAAATATAGTGCCTGGGGGTCCCCTTAGTCTCTCTGTAAAGTGACGCATCTGTACCTTGTATAGAACATGCTGCAGCAAAACTGACAGTTATAAAGAAAAAAAAAATACATTTAAATTACTGACAATACAAAAATAGAAAGATGTTTAAAAGAATGGCGTGGTGGTCCCCCCAATCCGATTCTAAGGGGAACCCCATGCCAATTTATTTTTTAAATGGCATGGGGTATCCCCACAATCCATACCAGACCCTTATCCGAGCATGCAGCTTGGCAGGCCAGGAAAGGTGAGGGGGTGAGCGAGCGCCTCCTCCTGAACCATATCAGGCCACATACCCTCAACATGGGGGGGGTGCTTTGGGGAGGGGGGCTCTCCCCAAAGCTCCCCCCAAAGGGCCTGGCTTGGATTGTGGGGACCCATGCCATTTTTTAAAACATTTTTCTATTGCCAGCAATGCCTGTTGACAGCTGCTGACTCATCCATTTTTAAGGACGCTGCGGCTGGTTTCCCCGTTGTTTCTCCTTAACAACCAGCTATTCACTGTGCTTAGAATGCACTGTGCACTCCCTAGTGCACTGTAGGGTGCTTGGCAGGTGAACATTCCACCAAGCGCCCTGCAAATTCGGGTGTTCGCCGAACGGGTGAATAGGCCATGTTGGGCCCGAACTTTTGCTCGACCCAAACTGTTCGCCCAACTCTATTGATCACCCAGGGTGGGAAATTTTTAATGGTTTTGCATCAATCAGGCAGCACTGAGATACTTTATTCATGAATATGATTGTATAAGATTCCATAAAAATTTTTTTAGAATCTTATGGTGAAAACAGTGATAAATAGAATCTAGGAAGATAATAAAAAGATACAGTAAGGTACCTAATACTAGGTCAGTTCTAAAATGTTATTATCTTTTTATTAATAGGTACATTAAAGGGCGATCTTTAATATATTTCTGTTTTAACTGTGCGTAGTTTCAGTGTGCTGAGACAGGAGATATTTGGCACCCTCAATAATCATAATCTAACTTTTATTACACACCTGTTAGGGAACCGTATATGAGAATTCAAGTTGACTGGGCATCAACTGTCAGTTTTCAGATGACCTATGGCCTCCTTGAATAATTTTAGATTTTGGTAAATAAAGCTGAATAAGTAGGAAATTAGGTTTTACAAGTAAACCTGCATAATAATAAATATTTAAGACTGCATATTTAGATTTATATAGAATATATAACTGGATAAAATAATAATAATTATCTTTAATATCTATTGTATGCAGTGTGTCGGGAAGGGGGCCATAATTAAAAAGGAAACCATGTTATTTAGGTGCAAGGTACACTTTAAGGGACAATGATAGAAAAGGGGATTTAATATACTATGCTAATGTAGCAACCTCCTAGTTAGGCTGCTAGGATGTTAGGCAAATTTTATTTTTGGATCCTCTGTAATCAGTAGAGCAACTGGTGATTGCTTTTGGTTGTTCTGGATCTCACAGGCTGCAGGTTTGAATGCTCTCCCTTGCTTTGTAGAGGCTTCTGGAAGGTTGGGCAAGGCAAATGGACAACCTGAATATTTATTGTGACGCTCCCTGAGGAGGCGGACCCAGTAGCTGGCTTGCACATAAATAGTCTGAGGCCTGGAGCAGCCTGGCTTATCCTGTTGGAGAATTTGCCAGCCTAAGGGTCTGGAGCATGCTCCATGTTCATTGAGGTTCCAGCTTTGGAGTAGTTGAGGGGGGTCTATTCTAAAATCTTACTTTGAAGCTACTTAAGGAAATTTCACCAAAGGACCTGGTCTGGAGAGCTCACTGAAGAGTGCCCAGTGAATGTTGGAATGGGTCTGATTGTCCTGTGGCATTGTGAGGCTCAACTTCTCCCTCACTGACGAGTGTCCGTGATACTGGGAGGAGGCATCTGGTGATCCTGTGACATTGTGAGTATTGACCTGAGCTCTGGGTCCTAGTGACTGTGCTGTATTTCTTTGGGTGAAAGAGCCAATGGTAGTTCTGTCTGGATAGCTTCTAAAAAGGGACCGCCATCTTTTTTTTGTTCCTGCATAGAGACTGTTCAGGGAGGCTTAGCAAAGTGGAGTGTCTTCCTGAGAATATTCAGTAAATCTGCAATATCCCAGGTATCACCCTACACCCCATCCATGTTCTTCAACAATAAAAATGCTAAAAAGACACCACCTAGACTGATTATTAAGCCAAGAGTGATTGAACTATTGCCGTGTGTTTGGCTGCCTCTGCACTAATCTTGGGAAAGAACCAGGTAAATTACGGCTGCTTTGGGGGTAGCGCTACACTGCCATATTTCGAGTTGGTGTTATATCTACATACTGTATATGCCTCTTAAAATGAGAAAGATAACATTTAGTTATTTCATTTATAGGCTAGCCTTTACAAATTCTGTTTATTACTCTTCTAGTGTTGTCAATACCTGGAACCATGGAAAATCTTTCTCATTTGTGGTTTGATATGCGCCATCGCCACTGCCGTTGGAGTCATGACCACTGTATTTGTTTTAATGGACCGATTTCCAGCAAATACTGTAGATCCCAGCATCCAGGCTACAGCCCCCTCCACAACACAGCCCAGTGATCCGAGGACTTGCTCAGAATATGTTTTTTCTCTCTCTAAAATAAAGGTAGGGCAAGTTCACTTTATTCCTGGGGTGGAACTGCCTCATTACACCATTTTGTGTTTTTGTGATTTTTACCTGATAATGACTGCATGTATGCTAAGAGTAAATTGGTTATAGGAACCCAAATGAAAACTGAACATGTTTTTTATTGACTTTGCTAGAACACATTTTTTTTTTAAGTACTGCACATGAGAAATACACTCAGAATAAACATGCTGTGATCCCAACTGCTTTGAGATCATTCACAAGCTCCTCCTGTGTAGTTCTGGGCTAATCCCTCATTTTTCTCATGATCATCTTGTGATCAAATTATTTCATGATCAAAATTATGACCTCCAGACCAAGAGCAATTGATGATTATTTTGTATTTCTTCCATTTGCGATGATTTGCTCCAACAGTTGCCTCCTTCTCACCAAGCTTTTCACTGATGTTATTGTAGTCTATTCCAGCCCTACAGGTCTACAATCTTGTCCCTGATGTCCTTTGACAGCTCTTTGGTTTTGCTCATGATGGTGAGGTTTGAATGGAAGTAATATTATAAAGAAAGTACCCCCCCAAAGAGTACTGAGGGACTTTTTGAGGCAACTGATCAACAATTGATGAAAAAATATAAAAATTTATTATAAAGAATGTTAGGTGCATACACCAAAAAAGAATTTACATAAACAGCATAGACAAAATCATATAACAAATACGAGTATAAAAAAGCAGATCCTTCAATACTGATCCCAATATGTTTCTGGACCTCTGGAGAGTCCTTTCTTCAGGGGCATGTCATATGAAGTGGCACTGCTATATTGGTATTCTACATTGAGACAAAATCACACATCAGGTTCACGTTCATGATAAATGTGAACCTTATCCTTAAACGTGTTTATCATGAACATGAACCTTATGTGTGATTTTGTCTCACTGTAGAATACCAATATAGCAGTGCCACTTCATACAACATGCCCCTGAAGAAAGGACTCTCCAGAGGTCCAGAAACATATTGGGATCAGTATTGAAGGATCTGCTTTTTTATACTCGTATTTGTTATATGATTTTGTCTATGCTGTTTATGTAAATTATTTTTTGGTGTTGTATGCACCTAACATTCTTTATAATACATTTTTATATTTTTTCATCAATTGTTGATCAGTTGCCTCAAAAGTCCCTCAGTACTCTTTTGGGGGGTGCTTTCTTTATAATATTGTTTAACACTGGGATGTTGGGAATGATTGGGTCTTCTCGGGTGGATCACTAAAATTTTTGAATGGAACTAAAAGATTCTGTGGACAGGTGTCTTTTATACACATAATGAGTTGTTGTTAGGAGCACCTTCTTAAATTGACAGGACTAATCTGTGTACCACATGAACACATACTGTAGCCGGTCTGTGGGAGCCAGAATTATTGTTGGTTGGTAGGGGATCGAATACTTATTTTACTCATTGAACTACAACTCAATTTATTACATAAGTATCATGTATTTTTTATTACTGGATTTTTAGTTGATATTCTGTCTCTATCATTTAAAATACACCTATGATAAAAATGATAGACCCTTCATTTCTTTGTAAGTGGGCAAACTTACAAAATCTGCAGGGGATCAAGTAATCATTTCCCCCACTGTATACAAGTGAAATCATCTTTTGAACAGCTTCAAGCAAATTATGAAGTCACCTATAAATGCTAAAAACTCAGATCAAAATCACCAAAGTGGACCAATTATTGATATTCACACATCACAAAACCATACAAAGAACACATTAACATTAAAATAAATGAAATAACTATAATGCAATTATGAAATTGAAAGCAAAAAATACATCTTTCTTGCAGAGTTTAAAGTAGTTGTAAACCCATACATACATCCAGTGAAGTGACTGGTCTTAGGTGATACACAGAGATTAAGAAAATCCTCCTACATAAGTTGTATGTAAAATAATGCATTTGGGTAGCAAAAATATGAATGCAATCTATACACTGGGGGGAGAACCTCTGGGGGAATCTAGGATGGAAAAGGACCTGGGGGTCCTAGTAGATGACAGGCTCAGCAATGGCATGCAATGCCAAGCTGCTGCAAGCAAAGCAAACAGAATATTGGCATGCATTAAAAAGGGGATTAACTCCAGAGATAAAACAATAATTCTCCCGCTCTACAAGACTCTGGTCCGGCCGCACCTGGAGTATGCTGTCCAGTTCTGGGCACCAGTCCTCAGGAAGGATGTACTGGAAATAGAGCGAGTACAAAGAAGGGCAACAAAGCTAATAAAGGGTCTGGAGGATCTTAGTTATAAGGAAAGGTTGCAAGCACTGAACTTATTCTCTCTGGAGTAGAGACGCTTGAGAGGGGATATGACTTCAATATACAAATACCGTACTGGTAAACCCCACAATAGGGATAAAACTTTTCAGTGAAAGGGAGGTTAAAAAGACACGTGGCCATTCACTAAAATGTTATTGAACTGCATGGGTTATAATTGTTTTGTAGTATGCTGACATGTAGTGGAGGTGTTGGGCCACTATAACTTGTTTACTATAGGATTCTGGTTTCTACCTCTGCTTTTCTCTTCTTTTAGACCCCTTTCACACTGGGGTGATTTTCAAGCGCTTTAGAGCTGGAAATAGCTTCGGCTAAGGGCCTGAAAACCGCCTCCCATTCATTCAGGTGTAACTTTTAACATTGGGGTGCACTGCCCATTGGAATGAAGGGGCAGCGCTTTAGAAAGGACTGCAAAAAAGGAGTTTTTAACCCCTTTTTTGAGGTTAAAAGCACCCCCCTAGCAGCTGAAAGCAGTGCAAATGTGCCCCTTAAACAGCACTAAAGAGACGCTAAAACAAGCAGCGTTTTACCGCGAGCGCGGCCCCATGTGAAAGGGGTCTTAGTTAGTTCAATCCTAGCTAGACCCTCCCCAGTTGTTCCATGTTCCCTCAATCAGTGTTAGTACTTTGCAGAGACAGGGCTTAGGAGAGGCAATGTCTGCTTATGCGGCGTACACACGAGCAGACTTTACGGCAGACTTTGCCCGGCTGACTGGATTTCGTCAGACAATTCGATCGTGTGTGGGCTCCAGCGGACTTTGTTTTCTCAAAAGTTGGACAGACTTAGGTTTGAAACATGTTTTAAATCAATCCATCAAAATCAAGTCCAGTCGAAAAGTCCGCTCGTCTGTATGCTAGTTCGACGGACAAAAAGCCACGTTAGGGCAGCTATTGGCTACTGGCTAAGAACTTCCTTGTTTTAGTCCGGTCATACGTCATCACGTACGAATTCGACGGACTTTGGTTGATTGTGTGTAGGCAAGTCTGTTCATTCAGAAAGTCCGTTGTAAAGTCCGTCGAAAAGTCCGCCGGGCAAAGTCTGCCGTAAAGTCCGCTCGTGTGTACGCAGCATTACACTTCAAAAGACTGGAAAAACATCCTCTGTACTGCAATTAGCTGAAGTAAAATTGCAATTGGATTCAACTTCTGTGCCTTATAGAAGAGTTAAGCTGCCTGTGGATGATGCCAAGTCATCAGGTGATCATACTTTCTGGACAGACTGGGTCTAAGGAGGTATGTCAATGCATAAACAGGAATTTGAAAAAGAGCAATGTGCAACCTAATATTACAGAATTGCAGGTGATTTTTACCCTGACTTGAGGTCTTCATTAACAGTGTAAAAAAAAAAGTTTAATTATATTATTTGGTATATTTACATTGTTTTTCTACTTTCCATAGAATGAGACATTTGAGGGAGGTAGGATCCAATGTGCAAAATACAGAGAGAACCAGTTGAATTATACAACTTTAGAAGCGCTCATTTTTGGAACATCCATCCATACCCATCAAGCTGGAATATCCTTATGTGTTTTATATCTAAAACCCGGAGGGCTACGTGTCCCACACTGGAATCTGCAGGCCAATGTTCACGGCTTTGTCATCCAGGTAACTACAGAAATATATGACTGAACAACTGTAAATACATGTTATTATAATGAAAATGTAAAAAAATGTAGATTTGCTATATGCAATGCAAAATGCACTGTTTGTCTGTAGAATCTGTATCTACTGTTTTATCTGTATCACATACAGTATATCTGTCATAACATACAGGAGACTCAATTAACTAAACTGTGGACTTTATCTGGCCTACGGGGCACTATTCCTTCCTTCCTATTCCTTCCACTGAAACCAACAATAGGACAATAATTCCTGCACTGATATCAACAATGGGACACTATTCCTCTCAATGACACCGACAATGGAGCACTATTCCTCCCACTGACACCAATGATGGAGCACTATTCCTCCCACTGACACCAATGATGGAGCACTATTCCTCCCACTGACACCAATGATGGAGCACTATTCCTCCCACTGACACCAATGATGGAGCACTATTCCTCCCACTGACACCAATGATGGAGCACTATTCCTCCCACTGACACCAATGATGGAGCACTATTCATCCCACTGATTACCAGTGGTGGGGAGCTATTCCTCCCAACGAAACCAGCAATAGGACAATATTTTCTGCACTGATATCAACAATAGGGGCACTATTCCTTCCAGTGACTGCAACAGTGGAACACTATTCCTCTCACTGATACCAATTCACTGACACCAATGATGGGGCACTATTCCTCCCACTGATCACCAATGATGGGGCACTATTCCTCCCACTGATTACCACTGATGGGGCATTACACCTCCCACTGATTACCAATGATGGGGCACTATACCTCCCACTGATTACCAATGATGGGGCACTATTCCTCCCGCTGATTACCCATAGACACACACAGTGCTGCTCGGCCCTACCCCCTGTTCCCTCCTCACAGGAATGAATGGCAGCAGCAGGAGCCAATGGTTCCCGCTGCTGCCTCTGTGTCCTGTGAGAAGAAGGAGAGAGAGCAGCATTGTTGCAGCCGGGACCAGCGCTTAATCAAGAGAAGAGTCGGGTAAAGCCACGTACACACGAGTGGAATGTCCGACAGAAAAAGTCAGACGGAAGCTTTTCATCGTCTATTCCAACCGTATGTAGGCCTGATTGGACTTTTTTTTTTTGAAAATTCTGACGGACCTAGAAATGGAGCATGTTCTAAATATTTCCGACGGAACCAATTCCTATTGGGAAAACCGCTCGTCTGTATGCTGTTCCGACGGACCAAAAACAACGCATGCTCTGAAGCAAGTACGAGATGGAAGCTATTGGCTACTGAACTTCCTTTTTCTAGTCCCGTCGTAAGTGTTGTACGTCACCACGTTCTTGACGGTCGGACTTTGGTCGGACTTTGGTTTGACCGTGTGTAGGCAAGACCGCTTGAATGGAAATCCGTCGGAGTTCCGTCGGAGAAACCTTCGGAGTTTATTCCGACGGCAAAACCGGTCGTGTGTACGCGGCATAAGTACTGGGGGTGGGGGGGGTGGGCGGTCGTTCAAGGTACAAGTAGTAAGACTTTTTGTACTTTAAAATATGGACTGCATTAAGGTTAAACATATGACTTGCCTTTCATTCAAACACTTTAATTCAAATAATTGGTGACCAGGATGAGAAGAATCGTTCCCTAGTTTCTATGCTCTACAAAAGCAACAAGACTAGTAGATCTCATCCAATTTTAGAGGCTGTATTGTACGTAAAGGTTTTACAATTGTTTTTCTTTTGTTTTCAAGGGAACAGTGTGGGTCGGTATAATAGAAGGAGGAAAGGATTCAAATATAAGTGCCAATGTTGTGACATTCACCGTTACATGTGGCCAGGTGTTCTTTGTGCCCAGGCTCAGCATACACTGGATAAAGAATATTGGGGACACAGAGGCCACTGTGGCTCTTTATTTTTCAACTTCTGAGGAATTTTTCACCACCGAGCTAGACGTGTTGTTTTCTGAAACTGATAACGATATACTGACGAGGACACTCAGGGTAAGTCATCCTTTGCCACTGGGTATTCTGCTCTAGATTTGTCAACTGTTAAACCTCACAGTAGCAAAAAGTTACGGTTACCTGTTCCTACAGTATTCAGGTTTTCATACTATCACCATATCTAAGACCACTCAATATTTTTAGTTCAGAGCTATATTGAGACCTAGTTCCTGAGACTCTGGACACCTGCTAAGGAGTAGAGACAAATACACTATATTGTCAAAAGTATTGGGACACCCTGCTTTTACACGCACAGGGACTTTAATGGCACCCCAGTCTTAGTCCATAGGATTCAATATTGAGTTGATTTTTTCTAGTCCTTTTGATGTCTTAGCATAAAACCAGTAAACCACATGGGGAAAACATACTATCTGTGCATCCAATGCAGCAGCACAAGGGTTCTTTGGGAATCTGGGGTCCATTTTTATTATATATGGTGGAGGTAGTGTTCCACGCTCTTCTGGAGAAGAAGAGCCTGGAACACTACCATGGATGCAGTGGTAAGTTACATGACCACACTGGCCCGGGGAAAGGAGACCTTACAAAGGGACTTTTTTGTCTGCAGGGACCTTAAATACCAGTACATCATCCAATACTACAGTAAGGGCTCTTATTTAAATAAGACACTGCAGGGTCCACAGAAGGGACTTTTTGCAAGACTCTCTTCCATTGGATATTGTTCCTCAGTATCTCTAGTGCCCCAAAAAGCAGGGAGATAGCACCAGGAGACCCACCACAATATAGACACTAACTCATACGGGGAGCAGAGCTGGAAAATTGGGTCAGTCTTCACCTTATCCAGAAGAGGCATATCCAATAGAGTCTCCAGAGAGAAGACCACAGCTTTGGAACTGTAAAGCACCCCACAAGCTAATTCACAGATGCAACCACCTGTCAAAGTGGGCACCATAGCTGGGATCCAGTGCCAAATCAGCTTAAGGCAGTCTCTTTTCTTTATCTGGGGTTTGGATACTCTCCCTCTGGAATTTAAGCATCAATAAGCATCTGGAAAACTGTCACTGCTATAGAGCACTGGGGCTCAGCGGAGGAAAGCAGTGGGGGACAGTGTCAAGCTTTGCTATTTCTGAATAAATAAAAACTGCATTCAGTGCTTTTCCAAATATAAATGATATCAAATCCTCACAGCTGCACTCAAAAACATAAAATACAAAATGTATGAAATATATGTAAACCTCATATAGTTGCGCCGTGTAAATCCAAATAAGTGTCCATCAATCCTAGATAAGACCTGATAAATGTGAGAGTGAGCCCACCAGCTACACATACAGCCTCTTACCAAACTGTCAGACCCCAGATTATAGGAGGTCTGACATAGCGTGAAGCTGCATGGGTCTTGAACCTGGATCATCTGACACAGACACATATGGCACTTGAATGGAAGCTCCACTGCAATCTTCCTCTCCTTACTCCAGAAACGTAAAATAAGCTTCCAATAGTAGAGTACCGTAAAATACTTTATTTGAAATAAGCCAAAAAACTACTTGCAAAACAACTTCTAGTAAGCACGTGTAACAAAAATGAAAACACAGCTGGTGCCCGTCTGATCCCCTTGACAACGTGTGTAACAATCAAAATGCCAATGGTGCCAGCTCCAGCAAAGCGCAGGTGACGTCAGCACTAACTCCGCCCCACCCAGACGTACGTTTCGTCTAAACAGACGTTGTCAAGGGGATCAGACGGGCACCAGCTGTGTTTTCATTTTTGTTACACGTGCTTACTAGAAGTTGTTTTGCAAGTAGTTTTTTGGCTTATTTCAAATAAAGTATTTTACGGTACTCTACTATTGGAAGCTTATTTTACGTTTCTGGAGTAAGGAGAGGAAGATTGCAGTGGAGCTTCCATTCAAGTGCCATATGTGTCTGTGTCAGATGATCCAGGTTCAAGACCCATGCAGCTTCACGCTATGTCAGACCTCCTATAATCTGGGGTCTGACAGTTTGGTAAGAGGCTGTATGTGTAGCTGGTGGGCTCACTCTCACATTTATCAGGTCTTATCTAGGATTGATGGACACTTTATTTATTCACAGAGGATTAACTTTACTCACCTTATCACTTTGTTGATTGTGTGGACCTATTCATTGTTTAAAACACTTGCAAAGGATTTATATTTACCGTGATTATCCTTGGACATTATTCATCACTTGTTATAATCACTTATTTCAATCTACACAGCGCAACTATATGAGGTTTAAAAGCTTTGCTGTTTGCCTGTGTCGCAGGATCCTCCCGTCGACCCCCCCTAAACTTACCGGTGCCCAAATTTGATCCAGCAATGTGCATGAGAGCAGCATCTCTCTCCGCTCTCTCCCTCCTCACTAAAGAGATTGATAGCCAATGCTGTCAATAAAATTCTGTGACAAAGGAGTGGGGGCCAAGCTACCCTGTCTTTGTCAATAGATGCAGACAGGGTGGCTTGGGAGCGAGGCGGTTGGGGAAGAGCCAGGATTGCTGATGGGGACCCCAGAAGAGGCAAATTGGGGCTTCTGTTTGCAAAACCATTGCACAGAGTAGGTAGGTATGACATGTTTGTTATTTTATTTATAAAAAATGAAGCTTTACAATCACTTTATGAAAACCAAGCAAGAAGCAGTATAATAAAACCGGAAAGCAAAAATCAGTATCACAAGATCCGCAAGAAAAGATCAGTATAGGAAAACCAGCAAGCAACAATCAGTATAACAAAACCGGCAAGCAACACCAGTATCACCAATTTCAGCAAGCAGAAATCAGTATAACAAATGCAGCAAGAAACAGGCAGTATAAACACTGCAAGCCACAATCAGCCTTAGAAAAGCCACAAGCAATAATCAGTATAAAAAAAAAAAAATAGGAAAACCAGCAAGCATTAAGCAGTATAACAAACCAGCATGCAGCAATTAATATAACAAAACCAGCAAACAGCAAGCAGTATACTGTAAAACAGCAAGCAGCAAACAGTATAACAATACCAGGAAGCAACATGAAGCCTATTCTGTAAAACATCGTCAATTCATCAGTTTGAAAATCCAACCTTAGACATTGATAATATAGCGTAATTTAGATCTTGGTAATGATCCTCGCTTACCAGTACTGAGTTGGCATGCAGATTCTTGCCGTCATGTTATTCATTGACATGTTTTTTTCAGTTTTGTTTCTTACAACATTATAATTAAGAGGCGGAGAAGGTAGAGTTACTGGTGCCAAAGAAAGTTTTGGCAAACCTGAAATCACTTTTTTGGCAGGTCAGGTTTGTAATGTAATATTTGTAATGTATACTTCTGCTGTTATGGAGATCCTGGGATGAGCTCACATCTACACGGTTCTCCTCCTACGTATCACAGCGCTCCTTCTGTGTTACCTACAAATCTGTCTCCTCCTCTCCATTGCCCCTTTTGGTGGGGGTCCCTCAATGCTCTGTTCTTGGACCCCTTCTCTTCTCTATCTACATCTCTTCCCTTGGTCACTTGATAACTGCCCACGGCTTCCAATACCATCTATATGCGAATACACCAATGACACCCAAATCTATCTGTCTACTCCCCACCTCACTCATTTCCGGAAGTGGGGGGGGGGGGGGGGCAATGTCAAGTTTAGCTATTTGCCAGTTTCCAAACACCTGTATTATGTGATGTACAATTAAAGTGGTTCTAAAGCCTGAAAGTTTTTTAACCCTAAAAAAAAAACTTCTGTGTCACAGGATTCCATCCCGACCCCCCCCCCCCCATCCTTATGCTTATCTGAGCCCAATTTGGTCCGGTCTGATGCCAATTAAACTCTGTAACAAGGAGAGGGTGGGCCCAGGTGCCCTGTCTGTGCCAATAGACGGAGACAGGGCAGCTTGGGAGCAAGACCGCTCGAGTGTCCCCTTAGAAAGCGTCTCTCTATGTGAGGACTTGGAGGCGGGAACTAGCCAGGAGCGGTGGCAGGGGACCCCTGCTCTGTGTAAAACCATTGCACAGAGCAGGTAAGTATGACATGTTTGTTATTTTATTTAAAAAAAAAAGCATTACAATCACTTTAAGGAAACAAACCCTGCAAGCAACAAGCAGTATCACAAAAACAGCAAGAAACAGGCAATATAAAATCTGAAAGCAACAATCAGCATCACAAAAAAAGCAAGCAACAATCGGTATAACTAAGGAAACCAGTAAGCGATAAGCAGTATAACAAAACCAGCATGAATCAGGCAGACAGTATAAAACCAGCAAGCAACAATCAGTATAACAAAACCAGTAAGAAACATCTAGTATAAAACCAGCAAGCGGAAATCAGCATCACAATATTACTGTAAATTACTGTAAAATAACAAGACCAGCAAAAAAGCAGTATAAAAAAAAAAGAAAAAAAGCAAGCAGTATAACAATACCAGCAAGCAACACAAAGCGTATTCTGCAAATCATTGTGAATTCAGCAGTTTAAAAATTCAGCCTTAGACATTGATAATAATAGCGTAATTTAGATCTTGGTAATGCTCCTCACTTACCAGTACTGAGCTGGCACGCAGATTCTTGCAGTCACATTATTCAATGATGAACATGTTTTACGAGGTTTTATTGCTTACAACATTATAACATAATTAAGAGGCGGAGAAGGTAGAGTTACTGGCGCAAAAGAAAGTTGTAGCAAACCTCCAATTACTTTTTGGCAGGTCAGGTGTATATATTTGTAATGTATACTTCTGCTGTTATGGAGTGGTTAAAAACATATTTTTCAACAAGCAGTTTTTGTAAAACACACGAAAGATAAAATGTTTAGAAAATTAAAAACATTGGGATTCTTATTCTAATACAAAGAGAGTAGCGTAGGCAGCATAAGCCCGTATCTTCGACCTTCTCTGCATGTCTCTGGTATCTGAAATTGCCTCTGAAGACCAACGAAAATTTTATGCAAATGTCAACTTGCTGAAAGTTTGTTTGCAAAAGATTAGTTGGGAGCAATGGGCCCCATTATTTTGGAATTAACTCAGCAGTCAGCTAAAAAGTAGTATTTTGGCTGTTATTATACATGACATCTTCTTTCTTTCAATAGTTGTTAAGGACGCTGGCGGGTTCAGGCACCACTGAGTCCTAAACAACCAGTAATGCCAATGGCAACATTCATTTACATGGCTGGTCATGTAAGCAAAGTAGCTGGAGATTAAAAAAAAGGCATGGGTGTTCCCACCAATTCATACGCGGCCCTTTAGGTCTGGTATTACTTTAAGAGGGACCCCACACAACCCCCCCCCAAAAAAAAAATGGTCAATGATGTAATCAGGAGACACTACCCAACTGTTATTCAGCAGGAGTGAAGAGACAGGATGTAACACCGAGTGACACTTCTTCTCGGTGACCGCTGTTATATAGCTGAGGGGGGGGCCACCCGGTGACCTAAACAGGTGATCCCGTCCCTCCTCTGATGACACGTGACGTCAGAGGAAGGCAGGGTCGACCGTTTGTGTCACTAAGTGGCCCCGCCCTCAGCTATATAACAGCTGTCATCGAGAAGAAGCATCACTCGGCGGGAGCCTCCCATGGAAGCAGAGCTTTCTTTTTTCGGCTCGTAGGGGGCATGAGGTGGATCTACATTGTGGGACATTTTTATTTTTTTATTTTTTAATAAAGGACTTGTCCCAAAGTGTCTCCTGTCTTTTTTACTATTTTTGACACTTTAATTTGTGAAATGGTAGGGGTACAATGTACCCGTTACCAATTCACAGGCCGGGATCTGGGGGTTCTCATTGTTAAAGGGGGCTTCCAGATTCCGATAAGCGCCCCGCCCGCAGACCCCCACAACAACCGGGCAAGGGTTGTGGGGATGAGGCCCTTGTCCCCATCAACACGGGGACAAGGTGCTTTGGGGACCCCAAAGCATCCTCCCCATGTTGAGGGCATGTGGCCTGGTATGGTTCGGGGGGCACTCTAATCCCCCCTCTTTTCCTGCGGCCTGCCAGGTTGCGTGCTCGGATAAGGGTCTGGTATGGATTATGGGACCCCTATGCCATTTTTTGTTTATTTTGGCGCAGGGTTCCTCTTAATATCCATACCAGACCTGAAGGGCCTAGTATTGATTTTGGGGGGATCCCCATGCAATTTTTTTTTTTAATTTTGGTTCGGTGTTCCCCTTAATATTCATACCAGACCTGAAGGGCCTAGTATTGATTTTGGGGGAATCCCCATGCAATTTTTTTAAAATTTTTGGTTCGGTGTTCCCCTTAATATTCATACGAGACCTGAAGGGCCTGGTAATGGACTTGGGGGGAGGGGGTACCCATGCCGTTTTTTGCAATGAGTTTTATCTATATTGCCGAGACCCGACAATTCATTACAACCTTGATTAATTTTAAATGACTTTTATTCCTTTAGAAATGTCATGTTGCTGTGGTACTGTTCTACACACAGGAAAACTGCCCCACTTTACAGGCATATTATAGTCACCCCCCAGGAACGATATTTAAAGGAATATTTCATTTTTATTGTTTCACTTTAGGCATTATTAAAATCACTGCTCCTGAAAAAACTGCATTTTTTAAAACTTTTTTTGCATTGATCCATGTCCCCTGGGGCAGGACCCGGGTCCCCAAACACTTTTTATGGCAATAACTTGCATATAAGCCTTTAAAATGAGCACTTTTGATTTTTCATGTCAGTGTCCCATAGACTTTAACGGGGTTCCGTGGCTTTCGAATTTGCCACGAACACTGCATAATGTTCGTTGTTTGCCAAATGTCCGAACAACCAAAGTTCACCCCGAACTTATGCTCAGGCTGAATTGTTCGCCAATCCCTAGTTAAAAAGGTAATTTCTTGTAAGGAGGGCCTACACTAATGCCCCGTACACACGGTCGGACTTTCCGATGGAAAATGTCCGATCGGAGCGTGTTGTCGGAAATTCCGACCGTGTGTGGGCTCCATCGGACATTTTTCATCGGATTTTCCGACACACAAAGTTTGAGAGCAGAATATAAAATTTTCCGACAACAAAATCCATTGTCGGAAATTCCGATCGTGTGTACACAAATCCGACGGACAAAGTGCCACGCATGCTCAGAATAAATAAAGAGATGAAAGCTATTGGCCACTGCCCCGTTTAGTCCCGACGTACGTGTTTTACGTCACCGTCACCGCGTTTAGAACGATCGGATTTTCCGACAACTTTGTGTGACCGTGTGTATGCAAGACAAGTTTGAGCCAACATCCGTCGAAAAAAATCCTAGGATTTTGTTGTCGGAATGTCCGAACAAAGTCCGACCGTGTGTACGGGGCATAAGAGGATAGGTTGTTGCCTTCCTACAGGCAGTGCAGCCCAATCTCAAAAAAAAAAGAACCCACAAAAAAACTTTACTGTTTTTAAAATATAGGATGTTATTCATTTGTGTCTTTATAGCCCCTGTCTGGATTGGATTTCATTCAAGCTTTGAAACGTGGCATTTCTCTACCTCAAATAATTACTCTGGGTTCCGTCCAAGGATTCTACCCCCAATCTCCAGCTAACATTGTCTCGAAGTATTTTTTGGACATGGAAGGTAAGAAGGAATTGTACTGAAATGTTGTAATTACTGTATAACCCGGCATTCAGGACAGGAGAAGTGGACTGTGCAGAGTCCATACCAGTGGCGGCTGGTGCTCAAAATTTTTGGAGGGGGCGCAAAAATTAAAAAAAAAAAATCATCAATTGCAGCCACTGTGCCATCAAACGCTGCCACTGTGCCCATCAAACGCTGCCACTGTGCCATCAATTGCAGCCACTGTGCCCATTAAACGCTGCCACTGTGTCCATTAAACGCTGCCACTGTGCCCGTCAAACGCTGCCACTGTGCCATCAAATGCTGCCAGTGTGCCCATCAAAGGCCGCCAGTGTGCCCATCAAATGCTGCCAGTGTGCCCATTAAATGCTACCAGTGTGCCCATTAATGCCCCCAGTGTGACCCCCACCCGCTCGCAGTCTGCTGGCACTTACCCTGTCTTGGTGGGGCAGCGGGTGACAGCGACGAGTGGGGTCCTCCATGCTTCTCCTGCCGTCCTTATCACCCGTCCTCTCCTGCTGCTGGGCGCCTGTCATTTCAGGTAATCAGGTGACAGACTCGAGCACCTGATTGGCGGAGAGGCGGTTTAGTGTTAGGAAAGCGAATATTCATTTGCTTTTCTAACACGGCTGTGAGTGAACTGCGAGTGCCCAGCATGGCGCTCGCAGGTCACCTTTTTTGATGCCTATTAGAGCCTATGGTGGTAGGAGAGAGGGGGCGGCGCCCTAATGGACGCACCGCCACTGGTCCATACATACAGAATAAGAACTAATACTGAGAATTACACCCGGCATACAGGGCAAGAGACGTGCTACGGTGCAACATCCATACATACAGAATAAGATAGATATTTAAATCAGCATTAAACCTAACAACAAAAAAGTTAGTATATTTCAGTTTCCCACTCCTTAATGTAGTGACCGCATTCGTTTTATTTTTTAGGCCTTTTTCCTTCATTTTCACCTGGTGCTTCGGCCACTAACACACTTCCTGTCTTAGTTTGTCTCTATTCTGGATAGAGGGGCAACAGGGACAGGTTTGGACAGCAGCATTGTCCATGTGTAAAGAGGGCAGTGTTAAATGAACTCATTGCTGGGACAAGGGGTGGGCAGGAAGGGCGGCTGTCCTGGGCACTGTGGTGTCATGTTGGGAAGGGGGGGGTCGGAAGGTCGAAACCACAAGGAGATTGGGGGGAGAGGATTTGTGTTGAGAAAGGAATTTTGGAAGCCAAACGGGGATAAGAAATGTTCTTGGAGGGCAAATTTGGGGAGGTGTGCTAGGAGTGGTGATTTGGGGGGATTTGTGTTGGGAGGGGTGGTGGGGGAAGAGGATTTGTACTAAGAGGGAGGATTTGGGGGGTTTGTGATAGAAAAGTTTTTTTTTTGGGGGGGGAGGGGTGCTAGTGGGGATGATTGGGGGGGCTATTTGTGCCAGGAGGGGAAATTTGTGGGGGATTTTTTCTAGGTTGGGGGATTGGGGAGGGGAATTTGTACTAAAAGTGAGAGATTTGGAGGTAGGGGGATTTGTGCTAGGAGCGGGAATTTGCTTTTGTTTTTTTGGGGGGGGGGGTTTGGGGCTGGGGGCTTATGGGGGGAGAACAGATTTGAGCCTGGGGGGCAGAGATTAATGCTTGGAGGTGGGTTTCAGCAGGGGGGCGTATTTGTACTGGGTAGAGGGGGAAGTTATGGTTAGGGGTAAGCTTGCAGATTAGTGCTAGATTTTTTTTTGGGGGGGGGATTTTTGCTGAGACATAATGCCCATACATCTTGGGCGGGGGACACAATTTGGCA
Organism: Lithobates clamitans; assembly: GCA_037952925.1. Taxonomy (NCBI): domain Eukaryota; kingdom Metazoa; phylum Chordata; class Amphibia; order Anura; family Ranidae; genus Lithobates; species Lithobates clamitans. The sequence continues at coordinate 314,430 of JBBGZY010000117.1, read as the reverse complement.
TGTTTGCCCTGGGCATTAGATAACTTTGTCCCGACACTGGAAGCACTTTTTCTTTTAGGATAAGGCCTCATGTACACTGCTTCTGGTAAACGGATGTTTAGAAGCAGTTGGGCATTTTTTTCAACTGCTCCTGAACTCGTTGTTTCAAGGCAATTGAGTTTAGAGGCTTTTTTTGTAACGCAAAAAAATGGGTTCAGACGCTAAGTTTAGAGGCATTTCAAGCGCCAAACGCTTCTAAATTGCGCGGCTATACGGGGTAACTTGCGTTTAGCCACATTTCGTTTACAGGCGTTTTTCATTATTGGGTATTTTGAAAACCACTTAAAAAAAAAAAAAGTACATCTACCTTTTATGCAGATCATTTTAAAATATTTCCTTGCTATAACATTTACAATAGTTGCATTATATGTTTCATTTTAGGTGAAAAGAAATTAATGTATAACAATATAATAATAACAACCAGTGCTCGCTACTATGAGAACACTACAGAACTGACCCAAAATACCATCACCTATGGCAATTCCATATTCTCGGTAAGGCACAATTTTTTTTTTCCAAATTTTCAAATAGGTTGATAAATGCATTTTAGTTTATTTCGTGGAAGTTTATCATTTTAAATCAATGGTAAGAAAAAAAAAGAAACTATTGTATATTTTCAGTTAATACACATTATGGATCAGGCCAATTTGGGACATTTACCATGCATATTCAGGATGGTATACATTTTCCTTGGTTGGGTGCAGAGGACAAATGCATATGAACTGAACTCAAGGCAAAGTGAATACACAGTTGATGTACAGTATGTCACAAAAGAGGACTCCAGTGGCAACCTGTTAAGCTCTGGTGAACTCCATGCCCAAGAGGGTTAAGGCAGTGCTGGAAAATAATTGTGGCCACACAAAATATTGACACTTTGGGCCCAATTTGAACATTTTCACTTAGGGGTGTACTCACTTTTGTTACCAGCGGTTTATACATTAATGGTTGTGTGTTGAGTTATTTTGAGGGGACAGCAAATTTACACTGTTATACAAGCTGTACACTCACTACTCTACATTGTAGCAAAGTGTCATTTCTTCAGTGTTGTCACATGAAAAGATATAATAAAATATTTACAAAAATGTGAGGGGTGTACTCACTTTTGTCAGATACTGTATATAGACGGTAACTGTTTTGCCTCCTAAAAGATTTGTAATTCTTTTCAACCAATCTTGAGCTGCATGCACCCCTGCTAGACAGAACAGCCCAAGGCTACACTCCCGTAGACTTATCTGCAGACTACTCTGCAGTTTAGCAATACAGCCTGGTCTAAGACCCACCTCAGCCTGTGACTGGACAATGAATGAGCAGCTGCATACTAATAAGATCACCACTTTGCTCACATTGTTAGATTGACAGCAGTCTGCAATCTCCTCCTCCCAGACCACAGCTGTGCAGGGAATTATAAGAGACTGGTACCCAAAATGTATTTAGCAATTTTATTTTTTAATCAAATAGTGACTGCAGGGCGGAAAGTAAAAAAAAAAAAAAAAAAGCGGTCTGAAACATTTTTTTAATTAATGAAGATAAAACTCAACAAAAGGCAATATAAAACACAAAACCAGAAAACAACTAAAAATCTATTATTATTGCTTGTGGTTAGAAAGTCCACTTTGTATGTGGATTTAATCTCACTTTTATAAAAGTCATCAACATGTTTCTCAATAAAATTAGCATCTTGTTACATAATTCTGTGTACCTCGTGTCATGCTTGGGGAAATTAAACTGATGCAACTTGATTTTCTTTTTTCAGTATCCAAATACACTTAGCTTGGGAGTGGTGACCCTAAAGCCATTTGGCCTCTTGGGACCATATTATAATCTAAATGCACATGAAATGGCCTATGTACTCAAAGGTTGTGGAAAGGTACGTAAATACAGTGGATAAAAAAAACTTGGGTAGTCTTTGTGGTAGCCAAATCCAACTATTGTTTATAGCCAGTAACATACAGGGGTTGATTTACTAAAACTGTAGAGTGTAAAATCTGGTGCAGCTCTGCACAAAAAACATTCAGCTTCCAGGCTTTGTTTTGTCAAAGCCTAATTGAACAAGCTGAAGTTTTCGAATTCGAAAAAGGTTTTCTAATTTGAAAAGTTTTCCAATTTCCAAAGAGAATAAAATAGAATAGAAAATAATGGAATAGAATAGAAAAAAATATATAATAGTGAAAAAAATAACAGAAAATAAAAGTAAAACAGAACAAAATAAAATAGAAAAAAAAGAACAGAATAGAATGGAATAGACTAGAAACAAATATAATAGAATAAAAAAAATTGAAAAAATAGAAATAATATAACCATCTTCTGAAATTCTAACAGAAAAGAATACAATAGAAAAAAATATGTAATTAAAAAAAAACAACAGAATAGAATTGAAATTGAAATTTGAAAAGAACAGATCAGAATAGAAAATAACAGAATAGTATAGAAATAATATAACTATCATCCTATTCCAATCTATTCTTTTCTATTCTATTCAAATTCGTCTATTTGAATTTTGGGAAATGGTTATATTCTTTCTATTCCATCCTATTGTTTTTTAAATTCTATTCTTTTTCTATTTGTTTATTCTATTCTATTTGTTTCTTTTCTATTCTTTTATTTTCTATTCTATCCCATTCTATTATATTCTTTTCTATTTAAGTTCAAATTTATACTATTTGAAATTGGAATTCTTTCTATTCTATTCTATTCTGTTGTTTTTTTCTGTGCTATTCTGTTATTTTCTATTCTATTCTAATTTATCCTTTTCTATTCTATTCAAATTGATTCTATTTGAATTTTGGGAAATGGTTACATTCTTTCTATTTTATTCTATTCCATTGTTTTTTTAAATTCTATTCTTTTCTATTCTATTATAGTTTATTCTATTCTTTTTTATTATTCTTTTATTTTCTATTTTGTTCTGTTTTACTCTGTTATGTTTAATTCTTTTAATTTCTGTTATATTCTTTTCTATTCTATTCAATTTTTTTTCTATTTTATTTCTTTATTTTCTATTCTATTTTATTCTCTTTGGAACAGAAAAGAGCACCAGAACACCAAAACTGTTGCCATAAGTTTGGAAATATATGATTGACTAGCAGTACCCTTCATCTGTACCAAACCCATTTGACAAAACCAGAAGGAACCCAATGCCTTGTGACATAGAATGTTTAAGACTTGTAGCTGAGAGGAGACGCTTGAGAGGGGATATGATTTCAATTTACAAATACCGTACTGGTGACCCCACAATAGGGATAAAACTTTTTCGCAGAAGAGAGTTTAACAAGACTCGTGGCCACTCATTAAAATTAGAAGAAAAGAGGTTTAACCTTAAACTACGTAGAGGCTTCTTTACTGTAAGAGCGTCAAAGATGTGGAATTCCCTTCCACAGGCGGTGGTCTCAGCGGGGAGCATTGATAGCTTCAAGAAACTATTAGATAAGCACCTGAATGACCGCAACATACAGGGATATACAATGTAATACTGACACATAATCACACACATAGGTTGGACTTGATGGACTTGTGTCTTTTTTCAACCTCACCTACTATGTAACTATATGTAACTATGTATGTGCTACTTGTTTGTTTATCTATCCCAGTATAGCTTTAGGGTTACAATTGTAAGTTCAGTTGTCTTTTACCCAAAAATTGTAACCAGAGAGTGTTTATGACAATACAACATGCATAAGATTGTATGCTCCTTGGGGCATGGGATAATGTTTTATCTACTGAGATTCATAGTTACAGTATATTTTACTATTAGGAAGTCCCCTATACTGTATACCTCTCTGTAATTATGGGTTATATACAAATGTTAACTCTTTTTTCTTTAACAAAACATATGTATTGTTTTCACCAGGTAGCTATCTCCGGCACAGAATGCGATGTTGTTGAAGGGGATGTGATCTATTTCCCTATCGGGATTCCTCATTATTTAAAAAGTACCTGTGATGGAGACTTCATATTAATTAGAGCTTTCAGCATACCTGGAGAGGTAAACATAATGTACATTGTGCATAGAGTATGTGTATATATATATATATATATATATATATTTTCAGGAAAAAAAACCCGGTATGGGATCCCCCACCCCCCACCCACAAAGTGCATATCAGACTCTTAGGCCTGGTGTGGATGCCAAACTTTTTTTTAGAAATGGTGTGGCCCCCCCTCCCCAAAATCTATGCCAGACACTTACCCAAGCATGCAGCCTCCTGGGCCTGGAAAGAGGGGGGACAAACGAGTGATCCCCGCCTCCTGAACCATACCAGGCCACATGCCCTCAACATGGGGGGGTGCTTTAGGGCAGGAGGGCTCTGCCCTAAAGCGCCTATTTCCCACAACCCTGGGTCATGGTTGTGGGGGTCTGCGGGCAGAGGGCTTATTGAACTCTGGAAGCCCCTTTTAACAAGGGGGTCCCCAGATCCCACCCTATGTGAATGAGTATGGGGTTAAAAAAGAAATACGTTTAAAAAGGAAATAAAAACACACAGTTTTTGACAATTCCTTTATTAAAAATTAAAGAACAATGTCCACCGATGTAGATCCATCGCCAATCAAGACACCCGATGCACTGCCATACTCGGAAAAAAAAAGCTCCATCCGTGAGGAAGGTTGCCACCATCTGCCTGCTCTGCCGTCTGACAGTTCTTAAATAGGTAAGGGGCGATGTCACCAGTTGGCACCGCCCCATGTGATGTCACTGACCGGTGCATGCTGGGTTGGTGATGTCAGAAGGGGCGGTGCCACTAGGTGACGCTGCCAGGTGACTCCGCCCCTTACCTATTTAAGAACTGTCAGATGGAGAAGCAGGCAGATGGCGGATCGCTAGCAGAGATTTTTTTTCTTTTTTTGGGCCTGACGGAGCGGTGGGCATTGTGATTGACGATGGATCTACAACGGGGTGCATTGTTTTTTATTTTTAATAAAAGAATTGTCAAAAACTGTGTGTGTGTTTTTATTTATTTTTTAAACTTTTTTGACAATGTACCCCATAGTGGGGGTCTGGGGGCCCTGTTGTTAAAGGGGGCTTGCAGATTCTGATAAGTCTCCTGCCTACAGACCCCCACAACTGCTGCCCAGGAAGGACCAGGTGCATTGGGGTGGGGGGGGGCAGATTTTTTGTTTTTATTTACTTTTTTGTTTAATATATGTCAGTTTTGCTGCAGCAGGTTCTATACATGGTACAGATGCGCCACTTTACAGGCAGACTAAGGTGACACCCCCCGGTACTATATTTAAGGGAATTTTTTCATTTTTATTGTTTCACTTTAAACATCATTAAAATCACTGCTCCTTTAAAAATGATCTTTTTTAAACAAAAATGTTTTCATTGATACATGTCCCATGGTCAATAACTTGCATATAAACTTTCAAAATGGGGACTTTTGTTTTTTCAAGTGCGGGTCCCATAGACTTTAATAGGGTTTGCGGGTCTGAATTTTTTTGATGTTCAAGAGTTCTGGTGCGATATTGGAGGTGTTCTTCTGCCTTACTAGTGCAACAATGAGGGAAAATAGTATTTGATCCCCTGCTGATTTTGTATGTTTGCCCACTGACAAACAAAATGATCAGTCTATAATTTTAACAGTGAGAGACAGAATAACAACAAAAATATCCAGAAAAACGCATTTCAAAAAGGTATAAATTGATTTGCATTTTAATGAGTGAAATAAGTATTTGATGCCCCTTTCAATCAGCAAGATTTCTGGCTCCCAGGTGTCTTCTATACAGGTAACAAGCTGAGATTAGGAGCACTCTCTTAAAGGGACTACTCTTAATCTCAGTTTGGTACCTGTATAAAAGAGACCTGTCCACAGAAGCAAATCAATCAACCAGATTCCAATCTCCCCATGGCCAAGACCAAAGAGCTGTCCAAGGATGTCAGGGACAAGATTGTAGACCTACACAAGGCTGGAATGGGCTACAAGACCATCGCAAAGTAGTTTGGTGAGAGGGCCATAACAATTGGTGCGATTATTCGCAAATGAAAGAAACACAAAATTACTGTCAATCTCCCTTGGTCTGGGGCTTCATGCAAGATCTCACCTCGTGGAGTTTTAATGATCATGAGGAATGGTGAGGAATCTCAAGGTAGCTGGGACCATAGTCACCAAGAAAACAATTGGTAACACACTACGCCATGAAGGATTGAAATCGTGCAGTGCCCACAAGGTCTGCCTGCTCAAGAAAGCACATGTACAAGCTCGCCTGAAGTTTGATAATGCACATCTGAATGATTCAGAGGAGAACTGGGTGAAAGTGTTGTGGTCAGATGAGACCAAAATTTAGCTCTTTGGCATCAACTCGACCATGTTTGGAGGAGGAGGAATGCTGCCTATGACCCCAAGAACACCATCCCCACTGTCAAACATGGAGGTGGAAACATTATGCTTTGGGGGAAAGGACAACTTTACCGCATAAAAGGGACGATGGACGGGGCCATGTACCCTCGAATCTTGGGTGAGAACCTCCTTCCTTCAGCGAGGGCATTGAAAACGGGTCATGGATAGATATTCCAGCATGACAATGACCCCAAACACACGGCCAAGACAAGAAAGGAGTTTCTCAAGAAGAAGCACATTAGGGTCCTGGAGTGGCCTAGCCAGTCTCCAGACCTTAATGCCATAGTAAATATGTGGAGGGAGTTGAAGGTTCGAGTTACCAAACGTCAGCCTCAAAACCTTCATGACTTGGAGAGGATCTGCAAAGAGGAGTGGGACAGAATCCCTCCTGAGATGTGTGCAAACCTGGTGGCCAACTACAAGAAACATCTGACCGCTGTGATTGCCAACAAGGGTTTTGCCACCAAGTACTAAGTCATGTTTTGCGAAAGAGGTCAAATACTTATTTCACTCATTAATCGCAAATCAATTTATAGCTTTTTTCAAAAGCGGTTATCTGGATTTTTTATTTTGGTATTCTGTCTCTCACTGTTAAAATAAACATACCATTACAATTATAGATTGATCATTTCTTTATCAGTGGGCAAACGTACAAAATCAGCAGGGGTTCAAATGCCTTTTTCGCTCACTGTATAACCCATATGTTTAGTCTGCCTAGATCTTTGAGGGTGCACCATGGAACCCAAGTCTGGTTTACCCCCTTTTCTTTCAGGGTATTTCTTTAAACAGTGGATCATGGTCCTATATTTATCCAGTGCCATTTATATACAGAGACTCTGTAGTAAGCCAATCCAAGGGGTTGGGTACCATGTGATCACTGTGACTGGTCGTCACAGCAATCACATGGTATTGTTTATAGTGTTGATCCCTCTGCTTTCCCCCACAACAGGGGACAGAGGGAAACCGAGTACTTGTGAATGGGGAAAGAATGAATGAATGAGCAGTCTCAGCTGCAGATTCATTCATTTTGTTTCAGTGACACAGGGACCTTTTTAAAAAAAACTTTCATGCCCCCCTCCTGTACAACACATAGTATCTCCATGGTGTCTCTATGTGACCTGCATATTAACCCTTTCACCTCCCTTTTTCTGACCATTAATCCCTTCGTCGCTAGTCTTCCACTGTGTGTGATCAGTACATTACCCTCTTCTCTTCCTCATTCTTCTGTGTGTATGCTGTACATTAAAGTGGTTGTAAACCCTTACATATATCCAGTGAAGTGACTGGCTTTAAGTGATATATGTGTAGCGCTGGTAGATTTTCAATCTACTGCTCATAGGTAAATTGAGTGGGTTATCTGTTTATACATAGTCAGATTTGCCTCTGTTCCAGCTTGGCTGAGTTGCATGTAGTTTCACACTGTACCTGTGGGTGTCATTGTCACAATGGGTCGGTGTTGGAAAGGCAACATGTTAAAGCGTATGAGTGCTCCTCTGTCCCGGAGATAACTCGGTGGAGGTGGTCCTTCGAGTTGCATTCTGGGAGAGGGTATTTATGGGACAGACGCCATGTTTTAGGGTTTTTTTTCGTTCGTCCTGCTGGCCCTGCTGGCCGACAGGTATGTGCTAAGAGTACTACCTCGTGGTCCTCCGATCGGGAGGCCCACGTCGCTGCAGCGTGTGGGTGGGCCCAGAAGCCTGTCTGGGGCCTACCACAGCGGCAGAGGAATGGTCCTGGGCTGTCTGTCCTACGGGAAGAAGCTGGACAACTGAGAAGATCCCAGGGGAGGACCCGTCATGGGAGGATCACGCAGAGTGCTGGTCTGGAGAGGGGCCTGGTGACTCAGTTGGAGGACGCATCCTAAAGTTTTCCTACCGCATAGTACTGCCGGGTCAGCTTAAAGGTTCTAGTGCTGTGTTTGCTGTTCATCGTAAACCATTACATCCTGTGGCAGAGGATCATACGGGTTTGTTCCAATCAAGTCTGTGGCAGAGACTTTTGTTCGTGCTGCGTACTGGCTGCTAGGTTAGTGAAAGAAACCTATCCAGGTGGGCAAAGATTCAACTCTACAGAGAGAGTATATTCATCTACAAGCTTTCAATTCCTAATACTACACTAAGAAAAGGTATTTGAACTTCCCTGAAAATTTCCTTCTACCTCTTTCCTGCTACTTCCTGCAATTTACGTTTATTAAAGCATTGGAAAAGATACTCAAGTGTCCAGTGCCTACATTGTCTGGTGTTAAACTCAACGGGACCCTAGACCCGGTTCTGGTGAAATAGAGGTAACGAAGGTGACGGTAACAGCCCGCTTTAAACCAGCAGCTCCACCGAGAGTTATTGCTACATACGCATGAATCAAAAGCTTCTACATAAGCTGCAGCCCTCTCTCCACTACGGCCATTCAAAGTCCAGGATTTATAAAGCTTATCCGAGTTGTCAGAAAACAGAGCTGAAATTACACACTGCAGAGCTCAGTGAGGCTAGCTCTGAGAGCTAATTGGAGGAAAGGGACATACCCCTCTTCACACAGCACACAGGAACAGATCCCAACCCCTTACCACGTGATCAGCTGTCGGCCAATGACAGCTGATCACGTGATGTAAACAGAGCCAGTAATCAGGCAGTAACCGATCACCGGCTTCTATCAGAGGGACATCGGTCCCTAACACAGAGAGCCACTGCCGCCCCATCTGTGCCCACCAGTGCCACCAACTAGTGCAAATCAGTGCTATCAGTGCCACCTACCAATGCCATCTATCAGTGCCGATCAGTGCTGCCAATCAGTGCCCATCAGTGCCTCATCATCAGTGCTGCCTATCAGTGTCACCTACCAGTGCCCATCAGTGCTACCTATCAGTACCACCTATTAGTGCCCTTCAGTGACGCCCATCAGTGCCACCTATTCGTGTCACCTAAAATTGCCACCTATCAGTGCCCACCACTACCACCTCATCTGTGCCCATCAGTGCCAGCTTATCGGTGCCACCTATCAGTGCCGATCAGCGCTGCAAATCAGTGCCCATCAGTGCCTCATCATCAGTGCTGCCTATCAGTGTCACCTACCAGTGCCTATCAGTGCCATCCATCAGTGCCACCTATCAGTGCTACCTATCAGTGCCACCTTTTAGTGCCCTTTATTGCCACCTATCAGTGCCCATCGGTGCCACCTATCTGTGCCCATCAGTGCAGCCTCATCAGCGCACATCAATGAAGGAGAAAAATTACCTGTTTGCAAAATTGTATAACTATGAAAACTGTTTTTTTTTTTTGTTTTTTTTAACATTTGGGGGGTTTTTTGTTTGCTTAGCAAAAAATAAAAACCCCAGTAGTGAATAAATACCACTAAAAGAAAGCTCTATTTGTGTGAAAAAAAATGATAAAAATTCAATTTGGGTACAGTACAGCATGACCGCGCAATTGTCATTCAAAGTGTGACAGCGCTGAAAGCTGAAAATTGGCCTGGGCAGGAAGGGGGATTAGGTGCCCAGTAGGCAAGTGATTAAGTGTCTTTTCTGCGCGAAAGCTCCTCTCAAAAACACAAGTTTGGTGGGTGGGGGGTTTTCTGCCTGTAAGAGCATAAGCCTGTAACCTCCTGAAAAAGCCATAGTGTGCATGGACACATTGGCTAACATGGAGGGAAGTTTCCAGGGAGAAAAAAATTAGAGCTCAAAAAAGCTCAAAAGCCTGTAGGAGCCGCTTTTTTGAGCTTCTTTGGGCTTCTTTGAGATGCAAGTGTGCAAGAGCCCTTACTGTTATCAGGAAGCCAGTCCTGAGGTATGCTTTGCAGCTGAAGCTGGAGTGATTGTAGACAGGATGTGGCTGAAGCAGGGTACTGAGGTCAGTGGCACGGAAAAAGGATGAAAAAAGGTGAAAAAAAATGATGCACAGCACTGTATCAAATTAAATGTCATCCTTTTAAGGCTTAGATCTGTGTTAAGGCATACTCTTACTATGGAGGCTCTCAAAATGTATAAAGTTAGGAATTCAGAAAATACTGGGATGCCGTGACGTGGCCTCTGCATCTTGCTCATGTATTTGCAAATGTGTGCAAACTAAACCCCTGTTTTTAATGTGAACTGTTAGACAGGATAATTCTGTTTGTTGCAGGCTGGCTAGTAAGTTGAGCTGGGAATTTCTCTTTGTTGTTATTTAAAATGAAGCTAAACTGACCTTACCTTCCTTGCCATCGTGGCCTCTTCTGCTGGGTGCTTGTCCTTGGCTGACTTCATTGGCTGGTGCATAATGACATCACTCCTGCGCATGCTGGCGTAGGGTTGCACTCACTCCGGCAAACAGGCACTGTGCTGGAATGTAAACTGAGCTGCACTTGATTCCAAAGAAGACAGGGGACTTCTGCACCATTTTCTTGCACTTATGCAGAGCTCAGTGAATGCACTTTCTGAAGACATCATCAAAGTTGCCTAAGTAACATCTTTTTTTTTTCTTTTAGGTAGAAATGTTGTTTATGGATTATTACTTTCTCACCATACCAGCAAACATCATTGCTGAGCTCTTCCATCAAAACGAGAGTGTTTTAGGACAAATTCCTGCTATCAGATATAATGTTACCTATTTGTTTTACTATGGAAATATTTGCATTGTGCAACCTGGAACTCCAAAGACAACATCAGCCAGTCTAACTACTACAGTAACACCAACTAGTACAACTGTCCCTACAACAACACCTGTCATAACCACAACAATTCCCACAACAACACAGGTGACTACGGTACCATCAACTACCACAACCATCCCCACCACAGCTACAACAACACCTGTTACCACCACAACAATCCCCTCAACAACACAGACTACTACAGTAACACAGACTAGTACAACTGTCCCTACAACAACACCTGTCATAACCACAACAAGTCCCACAACAACACAGGTGACTACATTACCATCAACTACCACAACAGTCCCCACCACAGCTACAACAACACCTGTTACCACCACAACAATCCCATCAACAATGCAGACTACTACAGTAACACCAACTACTACTACTGCCCCCACAACAATTCCCACAACAACAGAGGGGACTACAGTACCGCCAACTACCACAACAGTCCCCATCACAGCTACAACACCTGTTACTACCACAACAATCCCCTCAACAACACAGACTACTACAGTAACACCAACTAGTACAACTGTCCCTACAACAACACCTGTCATAACCACAACAACACAGGTGACTACAGTACCACCAACTACCACAACAGTCCCCACCACAGCTACAACAACACCTGTTACTACCACAACAATCCCCTCAACAACACAGACTACTACAGTAACACCAACTAGTACAACTGCCCCTACAACAACACCTGTCATAACCACAATTCCCACAACAACAGAGGTGACTACAGTACTACCAACTACCACAACTGTCACCACCACAGCTACAACAACACCTGTTACCATCACAACAATTCCATCAACAACGCAGACTACTACAGTAACACCAACTAGCACAACCCCCCCTACAACAACACCTGTCATAACCACAACAAAAGAGGTGACTACAGTACCACCAACTACCACGACAGTCACCACCACAGCTACAACAACACCTGTTACCACCACAACAGTCCCCTCAACAACACAAACTACTACAATAACACAGACTAGTACAACTGCCCCTACAACAACACCTGTCATAACCACAACAATTCCCACAACAACACAGGTGACTACAGTACCACCAACTACCACAACAGTCCCCACCACAACTACAACAACACCTGTTACCACCACAACCATCCCCTCAACAACACAGACTACTAAAGTAACACCAACTAGTACAACTGCCCCTACAACAACACCCATCATAACCACAACAATTCCCACAACAACAGAGGTGACTACAGTACCACCAACTACCACAACAGTCACCACCACAGCTACAACAACACCTGTTACCACCACAACAATCCCCTCAACAACACAGACTACTACAGAAACACCAACTAGTACAACTGCCCCTACAACAACACCCGTCATAACCACAACAATTCCCACAACAACAGAGGTGACTACAGTACCACCAACTACCACAACAGTCCCCTCTACAACTACAACAACACCTGTTACCACCACAACAATCCCCTCAACAACACAGACTACTACAGAAACACCAACTAGTACAACTGCCCCTACAACAACACCCATCACAACCACAACAATTCCCACAACAACAGAGGTGACTACAGTACCACCAACTACCACAACAGTCACCACCACAGCTACAACAACACCTGTTACCACCACAACAATCCCCTCAACAACACAAACTACTACAGAAACACCAACTAGTACAACTGCCCCTACAACAACACCTGTCATAACCACAACAATTCCCACAACAACAGAGTTGACTACAGTACCACCAACTACCACAACAGTCCCCACCACTGCTACAACAACACCTGTTACCACCACAACAATCCCCTCAACAACACAGACTACTACAGAAACACCAACTAGTACAACTGCCCCTACAACAACACCTGTCATAACCACAACAATTCCCACAACAACAGAGGTGACTACAGTACCACCAACTACCACAACAGTCCCCACCACAACTACAACAACACCTGTTACCACCACAACAATCCCCTCAACAACACAGACTACTACAGAAACACCAACTAGTACAACTGCCCCTACAACAACACCCGTCATAACCACAACAATTTCCACAACAACAGAGGTGACTACAGTACCACCAACTACCACAACAGTCCCCACCACAACTACAACAACACCTGTTACCACCACCACAATCCCCTCAACAACACAGACTACTACAGAAACACCAACTAGTACAACTGCCCCTACAACAACACCCGTCATAACCACAACAATTTCCACAACAACAGAGGTGACTACAGTACCACCAACTACCACAACAGTCACCACCACAGCTACAACAACACCTGTTACCACCACAACAATCCCCTCAACAACACAGACTACTACAGAAACACCAACTAGTACAACTGCCCCTACAACAACACCCGTCATAACCACAACAATTCCCACAACAACAGAGGTGACTACAGTACCACCAACTACCACAACAGTCACCACCACAGCTACAACAACACCTGTTACCACCACAACAATCCTCTCAACAACAGAGACTACTACAGAAACACCAACTAGTACAACTGCCCCTACAACAACACCCGTCATAACCACAACAATTCCCACAACAACAGAGGTGACTACAGTACCACCAACTACCACAACAGCCACCACCACAGCTACAACAACACCTGTTACCACCACAACAATCCCCTCAACAACACAGACTACTACAGAAACACCAACTAGTACAACTGCCCCTACAACAACACCTGTCATAACCACAACAATTCCCACAACAACAGAGGTGACTACAGTACCACCAACTACCACAACAGTCCCCACCACAAGTACAACAACACCTGTCACCACAACAATCCCCTCAACAACAGAGACTACCACAGAAACACCAACTAGTACAACTGCCCCTACAACAACACCCGTCATAACCACAACAATTCCCACAACAACAGAGGTGACTACAGTACCACCAACTACCACAACAGACACCACCACAGCTACAACAACACCTGTTACCACCACAACAATCCCCTCAACAACACAGACTACTACAGAAACACCAACAAGTACAACTGCCCCTACAACAACACCCGTCATAACCACAACAATTCCCACAACAACAGAGGTGACTACAGTACCACCAACTACCACAACAGACACCACCACAGCTACAACAACACCTGTTACCACCACAACAATCCCCTCAACAACACAGACTACTACAGAAACACCAACTAGTACAACTGCCCCTACAACAACACCTGTCATAACCACAACAATTCCCACAACAACAGAGGTGACTACAGTACCACCAACTACCACAACAGTCCCCACCACAACTACAACAACACCTGTCACCACAACAATCCCCTCAACAACAGAGACTACTACAGAAACACCAACTAGTACAACTGCCCCTACAACAACACCCGTCATAACCACAACAATTCCCACAACAACAGAGGTGACTACAGTACCACCAACTACCACAACAGTCACCACCACAGCTACAACAACACCTGTTACCACCACAACAATCCCCTCAACAACACAGACTACTACAGAAACACCAACTAGTACAACTGCCCCTACAACAACACCTGTCATAACCACAACAATTCCCACAACAACAGAGGTGACTACAGTACCACCAACTACCACAACAGTCCCCACCACAACTACAACAACACCTGTCACCACAACAATCCCCTCAACAACAGAGACTACTACAGAAACACCAACTAGTACAACTGCCCCTACAACAACACCCGTCATAACCACAACAATTCCCACAACAACAGAGGTGACTACAGTACCACCAACTACCACAACAGTCACCACCACAGCTACAACAACACCTGTTACCACCACAACAATCCCCTCAACAACACAGACTACTACAGAAACACCAACTAGTACAACTGCCCCTACAACAACACCTGTCATAACCACAACAATTCCCACAACAACAAAGGTGACTACAGTACCACCAACTACCACAACAGTCCCCACCACAACTACAACAACACCTCTTACCACCACAACAATCCCATCAACAACACAGTTCACTATTTTAACTACTACAGCAGCTCCTACCACAACATCCCCTGCAACAGTTGCAACTACAACTTCTGAAGTTACAACAGCAAATCTAATTGTCAGTATTTCTGATAATCCTTATTATTATTATTATTATTAACCTTAATAACCTCATAACTTCTAGCCCTGCATTCTAAAACTAAAACAAAAGACTTACCTTCTTAGCAGTATATATTCCGCAGTAGCCAGGTGTTTGCAACACTCACTACACCTACAATGGTACCTGGTGAATTCAGTAACCCCTTGTGCTGAAAAGAGATTGTTAGCAATATAATCACATTTTTTAAGCAGAGCGGGGAAGGATTAGAATGTTTTCCTTATTGCTGCATGTGTCCCAATGGGGAGTGTCTGACATGCATGGTCACCAGGACAGGAAATTAGGAGCAATCTTCCTATTGGAGTTACAGATATCAACACAAATACGACAGAGGTCCTAAACCTTCCCCACTCTTAAAACTTAAAAAACAAATTTCACATTGGATGCAAACTATATTAAAAGTTTGGTGAATACGCAATGGTAGTTATTATTTTATTGTTTACACTTTTTTATGTCTTTTTCACATTTTGTATATAATTAATGTTCTGTATTTTATATATGTATTTTATATGCAGATGTGTAGGTCTGCCCTCTATTGACTATCTGTATTATAGACATTGCATTCACTACTTTTGTTGAACAACAAATAAAATTACCAAGCCACAAAGAAAGTGTATTGTTTTTAATCAGACTGAGCAGACTTTTACTGAGCGAAAATCCCTATGTAACCCTATTTTTTTACTTTCCGATTTTATGTGATAGACCAACACAAAGTGGCACATAATTGTGAAGTGGAAGGAAAATTATAACTGGTTTTCACATTTTTTTACAAATAAGTATCTGCAAAGTGTGGCGTGCATTTGTATTCAGCTCCCTTTACTTTGATACCCCTAACTAAAATCTAAGTGGAGCCAATTGCCTTCAGAAGTTACCTAATTAGTGTGTGTGTAATTTAATCTCAGTATAAATACAGCTGTTCTGTGAAGCCCTCAGAGATTTGTTAGAGAACCTTAGTGAACAAAGAGCTTCATGAAGGCCAAGGAACACACAGGTCAGGAATAGGAATAAAGTCAGGGAGACGTTTAAAGGGTTACTAAAGGTTTTTTTTTTTTTTAAATCACAAACATATCAAACAACAAACATATCATACTTACCTCCTGTGTGCAGTTGGTTAAGCACAGAGTGGCCCCGATCCTTCTCTTCTGGGGTCCCTCAGCAGCGCTGGTAGCTCCTCCTCTTCTGGAGTGCCCCTTGGAGAAGCGCTCTCCTTAGGGACACCCATGGAGGCGCGCTCTAAAGTACTGCTTCTGGGTAAATTGACACAGAAAGCAGGAGCCGGCCCCCCGGCGCCCACGTCATTATATTTGATTGACAGCAGTGGGAGCCAATGGCTGCCGCTGCAAAGGTTAAAAAAAATATCCCAAGCAGTGAACATCTCACAGAGCACTGTTCAATCCATCATCCGAAAATGGAAAGAGTATGGCACAACTGCAAACCTACCAAGACATGGCCGTCCACCTAAACTGACAGGCCGGGCAAGGAGAACATTAATCAGAGAAGCAGCCAAGAGGCCATAAAAAGTCCTGTTTGCAGTTTGCGAGAAGCCATGTGGGGGACACAGCAAACATGTGGAAGAAGGTGCTCTGGTCAGGTGAGACCAAAATTTAACTTTTTGGCCTAAAAGCAAAACACTATGTGGGGCGGAAAACTAACACTGCACATCACCCTGAACACACCATTCCCACTGTGAAACATGGTGGTGGCAGCATCATGTTGTGGGGATGCTTTTCTTCAGCAGGGACAGGGAAGATGGTCAGAGTTGATGGGAAGATGGATGGAGCCATATACAGGGCAATCTTAGAAGACAACCTGTTTGAGACTGGGGTGGAGGTTCACCTTCCAGCAGGACTAAATATACAGCTAGAGCTACAATGGAATGGTTTAGTTTAAAGCATATTCTTGTGTTAGAATGGCCCAGTCAAAGTCCAGACCTAAATCCAATTGAGAATCTGTGGCAAGACTTGAAAATTGCTGTTCACAGACACTCTCCATCCAATCTAATAGAGCTTGAGCTATTTTGCAAGGAAAAATGGGCAAAATTTTCACCCTCTAGAAGCTGGTAGAGACATCTCCAAAAAGACTTGGAGCTGTAATTGCAGTGAAAGGTGGTCAACGGTGGTCAAAGGTGAAAGGAGTCAAAAAGTATTGACTCAGGGGGGCTGAATACAAATGTACCCCACACTTTTCACATATTCATTTGTAAAATAATGTAAAAACCATTTATCATTTACCTTCCACTTCTCAATTATGTGCCACTTTGTGTTGGTCTATCACATAAAATCCCCAGGAAAATACATTTACGTTTTTGGTTGTAACATGACAAAATGTGGAAAATTTCATGGGTTATGAATACTTTTTCAAAGCACTGTGAAGCCCCATACACACTACTAGATTTTCTGCAGATTTTTGTCTTCAGATTTACCAAAACCATATAATATGAGGTCAAACCTTAGGAGTTTCAATTTGTATGCAGTCAGGCAGGCCCTTGCACTACGTGGGTTTGGTAAATCTGAAGACAAAAATCATCAGAAAATCTGATAGTGTGTATGGGGCTTAAGTCCTTAATAGAAAAAAAAAACTAATGCAGCCATCACATCGAAGAAGTGGTAATCTGGAATATATAAAAAAAAGGTTTGCTCTTGGGTTTAATATCACTTTAACTGCTTGCCACCTGCCCGTAGTACATTTACTGCAGGCGGGCGGCAGCTACAGGCTAGGCAATGTACCTGTATGCCCCCATCTGTGTCCAAGTTTTTATGCATACATCCATGTGCCCTCTGATAACCTGTGCTGTGATTGGACAGGGCATGGGTTTGACAGCAGGTTTCAGCCAACGATTTTGGCTCTATACCTGCTGGTTGGATGTGGCCACAAACACACAGAAATCTGTACATACAGATGTACATCTGTACATCTGTATCTGGCTGTTTCTTCTCCCTGACATCAACTCTGAGTTCAGGGAGAAAAAGCAGCCAGATCTGTTAGTTAAAGCAGCACACGTTACACACATTACACTTGTTAGGCACACAGTTAACCCCATTGATTGCCCCAAGATGTTAACCCCTTCCCAGCCAGTGTCATTAGTACTGTGTACAGTATTATTACTGATCACTATATTAGTGTCACTAATGACGTCAATGTCAGTTAGTGTCCCTCCAGCCAGGGGAAACAGGGGAACCAGACCTGGGCGGGGAAGAGATGAAAACCACACCATCACAATCACACTATAAGTCGCTGATCACCGCCATTACCAGTATAGTGTCTGTACAGATCAGTATAGAGATTACAATCAGAACTATACTAAAGTTCCCAAAAATACAGTTTGTTTTTTACCAAAGGATTATAGCAGAATACCTTTTGGCCTAAATTTATGAAGAAATTTTATTTCATTGACTATGATTTATAACAGAAAGAAGAAAATATATTTTTTCTCAAAATTTGTGGTCTTTTTTCGATTATATAATAAAAAAAAAAAAAATAAAAAAAAAAGTGGTGATCAATTACCACCAAAAGAAAGCTGTATATATGTGAAAAAAAATTATATAAACTTAATTTGGGTACAGTGTTGCATGACCGCTCAATTGCTAGTCAACCACTTCAGCTCCGGAAGGGTAACCCCCCTTCATGAGCAGGCCATTTTTTCCGATACGGCACTGCATTACTATAACTGACAATTGCGTGGCTGTGCGATGCTGTCCCCAAATAAAATTGATGTCATTTTTTCCCCCACAAATAGAGTTTTTTGTTGGTGGTATTTGATCACCTCTGCGTTTTTTATTCTTTGCGCTATAAAAAAGACAATTTTGAAAAAAAAAAAAAATATATATATATATATTTTTTTTTTTTCTTCTGCTATAAAACATATCCTTTAAAGAAAATGCAAAAAAATTTCTTTATCAGTTTAGGCCAATATGTATTCTGCTACATGTTTTTGGTAAAAAATAAATCTCAATAAGTGTATATTTATTTTGGTTTTGATTTGCGCAAGAGTTATAGCGTCTACAAACTATGGGATATTTTTATGGAATTTCTATTACTTGTAATGGCTGCGAAGAGCCACTTATAGCGGGGCTGCGACATTGCGGCGGACAAATCGGACATTAAAGCGGAGTTCCACCCTAAAGTGGAACTTCCGCTCATCGGATTCCTCCCCCCCTCCGGTGTCACAATTGGCACCTTTCAGGGGGGAGGGGGGTGCAGATACCTGTATAATACAGGTATCTGCACCCACTTCCGGGTATAGCTAGCCGCAGACTCCCCGCCCACCCCCGTTGTGTTGTGGAAAATACACAGTTCCCACAACAAAACGGGGACAAGTGTAGACGCGCAGCGCGACTCGCGCGCGACTCGCGCGTGCGCAGTAGGGAACCGGGCAGAAAAGCGGCAACGCTTCACTTCCTGATTCCCTCAGTGTGAATGGCGGTGGCAGCACCCGAGGATCGAGGGACGGCTCGGTCTCGGGTGCCGACATCGCTGGACCCCGGGACAGGTAAGTGTCCTTATTTTAAAAGTCAGCAGCTGCAGTATTTGCAGCTGCTGACATCTAAATTTTTTTTTTGTGAAACTCCGCTTTAAATGACACTTTTTGGGGACTAGTCACACCAATACAGTGATCAGTGCTAAAAAAATAGCATTGTCATTGTACTAATGGCACTGGCAGGGAAGGAGATTAACATCAGGAGTGATCAAGGGGTTAAATGTGTCCCTAGGGAGTGCTTTCTAACTGTGTGTGGGGGTGCTTTAACTGTCGGAAGACAGAGATCCGTGTTTCTCTTAGCAGAAACACGGGATCTCTGTCTTCTCTTGTCATGGAACGGTTATCTACCTTATTTACATTGGCAGACCACGGTTCTGCCTCTGTGGGGAGCGATCGGTGGGTCCCAGCAGACCCGCCGATTGGCTCACGCTGTGTCCAAAGCAGGTTGCGTGCCACAGTGGTCGTGTGCGTGCCACAAACCCAGAAGGAGCGATCACATACAGGTATGTGATTTTGCCTGTAGGAGCTGCCACCCCGCAGTACATTTACGTGGGGAGGTCGGCAAGTGGTTAAAGTAGCTGTTGTGTTACACTATGTGATTTATTATTTCTCTGTGTCCATAACTTGGTTTATCATTGCTCTGCGTCTTTAAGGTGCTTTCTCCTGTCTAAGCTGAGCTCTTTCTCGCACCGTACTTGTGTATATCCCCTCCCCTTCCTTCTCTCTGGAACCATTCTCCAGTTTCCTGTCATGGTGTAGACATCTTTCCATGTGGCTTACAACATGAACGTTTTTCTACCTATGAGTATCCTCCATTAAAAGGAACATTCGAAAAGGCTTTCCTCGTCTGACTTCCTCAACATGTGAGTTTATTTACCAAGTTAAACTGTCTTAATCCTTGCAAGGGATAAATAGAACATCAGGTCGTTTAAGCCCTATATGTCGCTGGAGATAAAGTTTATGGTCTTGTAGTTGAGTCAGAACAGTGGTGCAGTGCCAAATAGCAAAAAATACGCTGGTGAAGGGGTTCAAATCTTCCAGAGGTCAAGTGGTTAATGAACACTTGATGGTCAGAAAAGAGAACTGATAGAACAATCTCTTTGCTGTCAATGTAAATTGGCTTTACAGGTGGCTATACCGCTGTTAAATGACTGGTTTACACCAGCAGTGTGCACCGGTGTGCCGTGTGAAGGCAACAGTGCTGATGGGTTGTAAACAGCGGATTGCACTGTAACTTTTTTTGTTAGAACTTTATCAAAAAGTCTTGAAGTGTCATATTTTGGAGTTTTATTGGTGGAAGCATGGTGCGATTGTATCTGGAAAAAAAAGTGCTGCATCAGACACAGGAAGTACTATGCTGCAAAGCCAGAGGAGTACTATGCATATTTGTAAATCACTGTGCTATGCTTTATCAATGTGCATTTTTTTAGTGCTAGTTTACACCATATGCATTCCACTGCACTGGGCAGCCTTACTTAATGCAGTCCCTTCACATATACAGTATCTCATTACTGAAAATATTTTATTATATCTTTTCATGTGACAACACTGAAGAAATGCCACTTTGCTACAATGTAACAGTGTAAATTTGCTGTCCCCTCAAAATAACTCAACACACAGCCATTAATGTCGAAACCGCTGGCAACAAAATTGAATACACCCCTAAGTGAAAGTCCATATTAGGCCCAAAGTGTCAATATTTTGTGTGGCCACCATTATTTTCCAGCACTGCCTTAACCCTCTTGGGCATGGAGTTCACCAGAGCTTCACAGGTTGCCACTGGAGTCCTCTTCCACTCCTCCATGACAACATCATGGAGCTGGTGGATGTTAGAGACCTTGTGCTCCTCCACCCTCCATTTGAGGATACCCTACAGATGCTCAATAGGGTTTAGGTCTGGAGACGTGCTTGGCCAGTCCATCACCTTTAGCCCCAGCTTCTTTAGCAAGGCTGTGGTCGTCTTGGAGGTTTGTTTGGGGTCATTATCATGTTGGAATACTGCCCTACGGTCCAGTCTCCCAAAGGAGGGGATCATGCTCTGCTTCAGTATGTCACAGTACATGTTGGCATTTGTGGTTCCCTCAATGAACAGTAGCTCCCCAGTGCCGGCAGCATTCATGCTGCCCCAGACCATGACACTCTCACCACCGTGCTTGACTGTAGGCAAGACACACTTGTCTTTGTACTCCTCACCTGGTTGCCGCCACACACGCTTGACACTATCTGAACCAAATAGGTTCATCTTGGTCTCATCAGACCACAGGACATGGTTCCAGTAATTCATGTCCTTAGTCTGCTTGTGTTCAGCAAACTGTTTGCGGGCTTTCTTGTGCATCATCTTTAGAAGAGGCTTCCTTCTGGGACGACAGCCATGCAAACCAATTTGATGCAGTGAGTGGCGTATGGTCTGAGCACTGACAGGCTGACCCCCCACCTCTTTAACCTCTGCAGCAATGCTGGCAGCACTCATACCTCTATTTCCCAAAGACAACCTCTGATTATGACACTTAGCACGTGCACTCAACTTCTTTGGTCGACCATGGAGAGGCCTGTTCTGAGTAGAACCTGTCCTGTTAAACCGCTGTATGGTCTTGGCCACCGTGCTGCAGCTCAGTTTCAGGGTCTTGGCAATCTTCTTATAGCCTAGGTCATCTTTATGTAGAGCAACAATTCTTTTTTTCAGATCCTCAGAGAGTTATTTGCCATGAAGTGCCATGTTGAACTTCTAGTGACCAGTACTCACTTTTGAGTGGACAGAAAATTTACACTGTTATACAAGCTGTACACTCACTACTTTACATTGTAGCAAAGTGTCATTTCTTCAGATTCTGTACAAGGCAAAAGCCTGTTCTCTTTCGTGGCATTTCACACCACCCTGCTGCAGTACCATGATAGGGAACAAGACTTTTTATCTTGCCTATGTGTAGGAACTGAGTTGGACAAGGCTGTGGTTGTGGAGATCAATGTTTGTCAACCTTTTTTTAGTCAAGGCACTCTTTAAAACTATGCCAAATCTCGAGGCACCCCATTTTAAAAAGGCAAAAAACTAAAATAATAATTTTACGTAACGCAGCAACATTGACACATGTAGGACACAGGTTAGAGGTGATTTATTCTTCCAAAGCAAATATACCTTTGCACACTGATACTGGCTAGTATTCCAGTGTTTCTCTCCCTCACTCAGCTATTGTGACCCCAGTGATGACCGAGAGGGGTAGGAGAAGGGCAAACAAGGATGCTGTGCAGAGGCCTGACATCCTCCTTATCAAACAATGATGTCATTGGTTGTTAGGATGCTGGTGGCTGGAAGGTTGTAATGGTGCACAATGAAAACCTGTGACTTTGTGTAACTAAAAGGCAAGCTTGATCTATCCGCTGGCTTGTACACAATATTTGGGCAATCTTTAGGCATTTTGTCAAGGCACTCCTGAAGAAATCTGAAGACACCCTGGTTCAAAAAGGCTGGTGTAGACCAATCCATCTATTGTTAATAGGGATGGGCTGAACACCCCCCGTTCGGTTCACACCAGAACGTCTCGAACAGGCAAAAAAGTTCTACCGAACACGATCTATTAAAGTCTATGGGACATGAACATGAAAAATCAAAAGTCCTCATTTTAAAGGCTTATATGCAAGTTATTGCCATAAAAAGTGCATGGGGACCTGGGTACTGCCCTAGGGGACATGTATCAATGCAAAAAAAAAGTTTTTAAAACAATTGTTTTTAAAGGAGCAGTGATTTTAATGATGCTTAAAGTGAAACAATAAAAATGAAATATCCCTTTAAATATCATGCCTGGGGGGGGGGGGGTCCCCTTATTCTGCCTGTAAATTGGCTCATCTGTACTGTTAGATTCAACTTGTAAATAAGTTGCTTATAGTTTATATTGCTTTGCCAAATTATTGCTTCATATAGGAATTAAGACACAGAGTCAGGTATGTCCGTATCAAAGTTCTCAGCATAATGGACTGCTGCTCTTTACTTCTTTCAAAGGCCTTTTTTATAGGCAATTATACAAACAATAGCATCAGCACAACCCCTCACAAAGGGCAATGGTAAACAACAACAGGAGTCACCTGGGCTACGAACACAAGCTTCAACACCATGGCAATATAGTTACAAGAAAACAAAAGCAGAGTTTAACAGCCAAAAAGTTACATTCAAAACAGATTTACATGTAGGCATCATATTAAGTGAGAAAATTAAATCCCTGACCTTATCAATTTCCCCCTTTGACATCATCCTCTCCTTCCCCCTGGGTCCTCATGAATAAGTTCTAGTCAGTTTTTCCCCAGAGTCCTTTCCCTGACCGCGGGTTGTCAGAGGGGTAGAACCCATCCCCCTAGGTATTACCAACATCTTAAAATTCAAGAAGAGGAGTTTTATAGGAGTAGGGTGATGTCAATACACATTTATCGGTATGCCCTGTCTATTCTCCTAATTTTCCTATTTATTTTCCTGTATACACATATATTCGTGATTGTAAGTGATATTAATATTAGAATAATAATTACCATTGGACTTAACAACCAGTGAAAGGTATTGGTTGCGGTAGAAGACATTCCACTAAATATATCCCACCAATGTGGTGCAGTATCCTGTTGTATCTGTGAGGAAAGATGTACTAGTCTACCTTTGTCAATAATTGCGGATACAAGGTTATTCTGTAGGGTATGTTCTAGTGTTTCTATGTGTTGTCTTAACAACTCTGATTGTTCCAAAACCTGTTTTAGTGGGTCTAAAGAAATTATAAAGGGTGTAGTGTCAGTGAGATTATGTACCTCATAGACTGAAGAGAATATCTTATCGGCGTCTGGTTCAAAAAGATAGGTGTCGTTACCCCATTGTAATATTTTAATCTTTTTTATACATCCCGCAAACGGCGCCGATTTATTTAATGCTGACATGGTGCGGTTATCATTAGTAATGATACAAATATGCTGGGGTCCTATTTCTATGAATCTATTGTTCACATTTATCGGTGTTCTTTGCATTTTGCATATGCTAGTTTGGTATTTTAACAAGCAAGGTTCATATACTGGGGAACTTCTGCCACATACCATACCCTTATTAGTTCCTTCACATAGAGTTAAATCATGGGTTCTGTTTCTTTTATCTACATATTTCCCATATATTTCTGGATACCAAAACTCGTCTTTAATTACTAGTGGCATGACCACTATTTTACACATTTCCATTACATCTGCTACCCGGTATGCTTCAAACCTTCCTACACACCATTTCTCCTCACATTCTATCTTATCCCCTTTTACTTGGAACCATACACCATCGTCAGTTAAACCCTTAAAATATTTCATCCAGGTATGATAATTTCCCAACTGTAGTTCAGTCCTGGCCCTATTTATTTGTATATGATAGGATAAGAGGTTAAAAGAGCACTGTGTGAAATTTACAAACTGTTGATTTTGATTCCACAGCTGGAGCTCTGCTCCTATCGTGTGATTTATTAACCCTCCCAAAAATTGTAATAGGGGTATTTCTTGCAATTGGGTTTCAAAAGTGGTGGGTAACCATTTGCTTGTGATAGTCAAGCTGTCAGCTATGTGTCCCCCTGCATGCTTCCATCTGTTGTTCATTTCTTCTATCTCGACCGAGTTTAAAATTCCCATCCCTGTACCTGTCAGTCCCAATAGTGTGTCATACCATTCTCGTTTATACCTACACTCCGGTATCGAGGGAAAGGTGATATTGAATTTTATTTTTGTTTTCTGTTGTGATGTTGATACATTTATGCAAGTGTTTGGTACGGGTGTTAATATGGAAGATTCAATTGTTGGCATTACTTCTTCCTCCATTTGTATGTGAAACCCATAGGCCTCTGCACTCCAATACCACCCATCATTTCTCTCTTCCCTCCACCAAGAGGCACAGAGGAAAGTACTGGATTGATTAACGGTAATATCTGTCAGATTAAACATCCCTTCGGTTATATTCCCTCCTTCTGCCATGACTGTTAATATTTGGTACATTTGTCCCACTACCCGTTGCCGGGCTTGTTTCCATGTCTGTGAAAGGGATATTTTATGACACCTATGGTTCTTACTATTGTTAAAGGGGAAACCCATATTATCATTCCACTGGAAAGTTACAGTTACTTCTGAGAGGGGGTCTGCCTGTATCCATGCTATACCTACATCTACATGAAACGGTCGCCTATGTCCTTCAACAGTATAATTACCCACAGTGTAATCCTTATTTATCTCATATCCTGATACATTTGCTACTTTAGGATCATCTATACTCCATTCAAAAGTCATTGTTTCTTCTACCTCTAGTACATTAATACCAGGAGTCCATGCATATATTTGTAAAACAACAATCTTCAACAAAAAATATGTAAGTAGATATTTCATCATGTTGTTTTCTCGGGTTGTTTCTTGCAATGTGATGCGTGTATCCAGGTAGGTTTTCCTTCCAGCTTTACTGAGGTGGCTGTGGTCAAGAGTACTTGGTAAGGACCTTCAAACCTGGGTTCCAATGTCTTTCTGGTGTGTTTCTTTACATATACATAATCCCCTGGTAGCAGCGTATGTGTACCTGTTATTGAATTAGGGTCTGGAAGAGAAGAATACACACTTTTGTGGATCTTAGTTAGACGTTGTTGTAATTGTATCACATATGCAGTCAAACTATCACATTGCAATTGCATACTCTGTGGAAAGTATAAACCCAATCTAGGTGCATTCCCAAAAAGTATCTCATATGGGGATAATCCTGTCTTTCCTGTTGGAGTGTACCTTATAGAGAACAAAGCCAAAGGCAGGCATTCTGGCCAAGGCTTGTTTAACTCTTGCATGGCTTTTTGTATTTTTAACTTTATTGTCCCATTTACTCTCTCCACTGATCCTGAACTCTGTGGGTGGTAAGGGGTGTGAAAACTTTGTTGAACCCCTAACATGGTCATCACATTCTGCATGATTTCTCCTGTAAAGTGTGTCCCCCTATCTGATTCTATGGTTTCAGGAAGACCAAACCTAGGTATTAACTCAGTGATCAGTTTCTTAGCTGTGGCTTTAGCTGTAGCCGATTTTACTGGATAACTTTCGGGCCAACCTGAGAATAAATCGATACACACGAGGACAAATTCAAAAGGGCCGCTCTTAGGCATTTGTATGTAATCAATCTGCAGTCTCTGGAAGGGGTATTGGGCCCGGACCTGGTGTTTTCGTGGGGTTTTCACTTTCTGTCCTGGATTATTCAGGAGACAGATTTGGCAGGCTGCACAGTAGTTTCTTGCAGTACTACTGAATCCAGGGGCGAGCCATCCTTGGTTCACAATCCTATACATGGAATTGGAACTGACGTGTGTGGGTAGGTGAACTGCCGCTGCCATTGCTGGGTACAGAGAGGCAGGCAGGCATATTTTGCCCCCTTCCCTCCATACATTGTCAAGGTCTGGTGCTGCTCCCATTCTGACCCACTTATCTTTCTCGCTCTCCCCTGCTTGCTCCTGTAATTTACTCAGCTGCTGCCATGTTGGTTCTGGGATACTCACCTCTACCGCTGCTAAGGTCTCAGGGCTTCCTTCCCCTAGAGCTGCCTGTTTTGCAGTCAAATCTGCAAATGCATTTCCTTTTGCCTCAATTGTTTTTGCGCTCGTGTGTGCCGCTATCTTCATGATGGCCACTCGTTTAACCTTTTGAAGATTGTTCAGGACTCTCTTAATCCCTTCTCCATGTTTTACAGGTGTACCTGCTGCTGTCAGATAACCTCTAGCCTTCCATATATGGCCATAATCATGCGCTACACCATAAGCGTAGGCAGAGTCAGTGTAAATATTCCCTTCTCGTTCTTTTAAGTATTCTAGGGCTTGTTCTAAAGCTTTTAATTCTGCTTCCTTTGCTGACATGTGGGCCGGTAAGGGCTGTGCTTCAATTACCTGCGTATCAGTCACTACAGCATACCCTGTGTGATATTTACCCTTGTCATCAGCAAACCTACTACCATCTATATACAAGGTGTGCTCAGCATTTAAAATCGGTGTATCTGTAACATGTGGGAATCCCATTGTCTCCTGTTCCATGAGCTGAAAACAATCGTGCTGATCTACTTCTTTAAACAAAAGAGTGTCAGTGTCCTCATTTCTTTTCTCACTAGTACTATTAGTACTATCATTCCCCCTTGTCAAATCTGGTGACTGAAGAGGCAAAAAGGTAGCCAAATTTAAGGTTGTACAGCGCTGAAAAGTAACATTTGGAGGTAAGAGTAAAGTACACTGTAACCTTAATTGCCTAGCCATTGAAATGTGTTTGGGCTGTACCTGAGACAAGATTGCATGTATGTCATGTGTGGTATGCACTACGACTGGATTGTCTAGAACAATCTCTGATGACTTATCTATGATAATTGATACTGCAGCTACCGCCCGTACACAGGACGGTGAACCTCTAGATACTGGATCTAATGCTGCTGAAAAGTAAGCGACTGGTCTTTGTTTTACATGTGCCTGTGTCAGAAGACCTGTGGCATGTCCAGTGATCTCAGCAATGTACAGGTTAAATATCTTGGTGTAATCTGGTATACCAATAGCCGGGGCAGAAATCAACAACTTTTTCAAAGTGATAAACGACTCATAAGCTATTTCTGTAAGCATATACGGTACAATTTTCAAACAATCGTATAATGGCTGCATCAAAGCGCTAGCATGTGGTATCCACTGTCTACAATATGACACGATACCTAAAAACATACGCAATTGTTTGAAATTCCGTGGGGGTAACATTCCCTTTATCACTTGAACCCTCTCCTCAGTGAGATGTCTCGTACCCTGTGATATACAATGTCCCAAAAAGATAACTTTTTCCTGACACACTTGTAACTTTTTCTTATTAACCTCGCAACCTTTTTCTGCCAAAAATCGCAACAAATTAAGGGTGGTGGCCAAACAAGTTTCCTTGTCAGGGCAGCATAACAATAAATCATCCACACATTGTAACAATACACAGGAATCTGGTGGTACCCATTCTCCCAACACCGTTTGCAATGCTTGCGAATACAAGGTAGGTGAATGCGCCATACCCTGAGGTAGGCGTGTCCAGGTTAGTTGCCGATTTTTGATTGAAAATGCGAACCAAAGTTGGCATTCTTCAGCAAGCGGGACGGAAAAGAAAGCATTCGCTAAATCTATAACCGTAAAGTACATACTGGTTGATGGTATTTGTGACAGTAATGTATGTGGATTGGGTACTAAAGGTGTCATCGGGGCTAGTATTTTGTTGACCGCTCTAAGGTCTTGGACCATTCTATACTTAACCGGACTACCGGCTACTGATTTCTTTTTAACCGGGTACAAGGGAGTGTTTGCCGGTGATTTTACCTCTTTTAGAACTCCACTTTTTAAGAAGGATTGGACCTGCATTTCTATGGCCGTCTCTTGGGGTGCACTAAGTGGATACTGCTTTTGTTGGGGAAGCACTGCTCCTGGAATCAGCTGTAGGGTAACCGGAGGTATGGGCAAAAGTCCAACATCAGCTGGATGTTTTTCCCATAGTTCTCCTGGAAGGGACGACAAAATCTGATCTAAGTCTGAAGGAGGTGTACCGGACAATTCCGATTCCTCCTCTAGGTATTGTATCAGGTTACACATTTCCATGTGTTCTTGATTATCCCCTATAGCTAAGGTGACAGTGCCATCTGGGTGATAGGTAATGTTAGCTCCTATTTTCTGCAAAATGTCAGCTCCTAACAAATTAGTGGGGGCTCCTCTGGATACCAGAAAGCGTGAAAGGAACATGTGGTTTCCTACTTTAACTTTCAGAGGTTTTGTAAGCGGGGCGTCGGCTAAAATGCCATCATATCCAGTTATTAGTAAAGTGTCAGGTGATTTTTGGCCAGGGAGTAGTTCAGAGTCAGAAAGTAACGAGCGTGAAGCTCCTGTATCGACTAAACAAGAGATTTTCTTATTACCAACCGTTATATTTGTCTTAAGCATTGTTGTTTTGGATTTTTCTAAAACCGGGGTGAGTCATGCTCGTGGACCATCTCCCTGCTGCCTGATATGACTATTTTTGTTGTCCCTGGGCTGGTTCCTTCTCTGATTAACTGGAGAATCAACACCTTCCTCTCCTTCATCCCTTATTCTTTTCTTACAGTTGCGTCTGATGTGACCAATCTTGTTACAGTAGTGACAGGTAAGGGGTTTGCGAAAGGAACCTCTACCTTGCTCTTGGGGAACCCCGAGTGCGTTGATAGCATGAGATTTCCTCCCTTTGGTTTCTGCTAAGTCCGCCTCTATGCCTTGCGCTTTTTGTAACAACGTCCCTCTATCTCTAGTTGCCCTCCACTCTGGTGTGCAGGCTTTCAGTCTCTCACTTATCTGTGGAATTAATCCCTCCATAAATTGTCTATTGAAGGCTCGGATTGTGACTGGCAGGGCCAAGTCCAATCCCTCATCTGCCATCATACTTTCCATAGATAAGTAAAATTCCGATACAGTCTGTCCTGGCATTTGCTTCATGGGTGATATGGACCCCCTCTCCTGTTGTTTTGCCTGACAAAAAGCTTCTAATCTAGCAATAAAAGGGGCCCTTGAGTCTATATGTCTGACATGTCCTGCCTCCAGGTTGCCATCCCCATCAACTTGTCCTGCAGGTCTGTGTGGACCTGTTTCTGTCATAAACTGGTTAAACAGGGTCAGAGTCATTTTGTGTCTGCATAGATCCTCCCCATCCTGCCAGGTCGCTTCATGTGTATTCATTAACTGTGTCACAAATCTACAAAAAGCAGCTGGCTTTGCTACCGGGTCTGGGGCGCTCTGTATTAATGCCATAAGGGTGTCTGCCGACCATGGTGCCCAAGTCCTTATTTGCATTCTACGAGTGACAGTAGGTGGGGCATTTGGATGGGCTGCTTGTCCAAATTCTGGATTGTTTACCTGAACAATGCGTGTATCAGTGCGTACGGGAGCTACAGTTTCTGGATGAGGTTTTTGTGCCCCACAATGCACACATTCTACTGCCCATTCTGGGTTTTGTGCTCCACAATCCTGACAAACCCATCCTCTCCCCTCAAGTACCGGATATATCTTGTGTGGTTTGCGTTCTACGTCAGTGTATGGGGGTGGGATGGCTGAGCTGGGAGCCTCGACATTTTTTGTTCTTCTATCTTTCATATCCCAACCATCACAATCTGGATTATACTTCCACCCCTCTTCTTTCGCTCTATTTGAGACCTTAATTAAGCATTGAACCTGACGCATCCATTGCTTCTCTAACACCTCTCCTTGTCTGTCCCTTTTTATTTCACTCCATACATCCGGGTCTAAGCCCGCTGCTCCTTTCACCTTAAATTTACGAAGGACATCCTTTAAGTCCTGTGCTTCGGTTTTCCCATAAATGTTCTTAATTATCTGTGGCACCGTATAGTGCGCCACAATTCCCTGACGGGGTTTTGTGTTCCTCTGGCCCATTCTAACAGTCCTGCCTAGGTAGCGTGTGGGACACTTAGTGTACAATATAATGCGGCTACAACATATACAAGAATGAATAATTACTTTATATGCTAGCCCAATAGCAAACCAGCTAAGTTACACTAGTTCCTCGTTGCCTTCCTCCTAGGGTGCTAGAATTCTAGAAACCTCTCCGGAATGAGATTTCTGAAACCAAATTACTTTATATGCTAGCCCAAAAATAAATAATTACTTTATATGCTAGCCCAATAACAAACCAGAATGCGGCTACAACATATACAAAAATGCGGCTACAACATATACAAGCATTCCTTTAAGTGGCCAGGTATCCGACTAGATCTCGGGACTTTGTTGAGACCTTATTCCCCCCTCGTATCTGGGAATCCCTCTCATACACTCTTATCCCTGCTTTATGGAGCAGACAGGGCTTATACTCTCAACCCGTCTATGGTTTATGAGTTAGATGTGAGGTTAAGCATAAGCGTCAGACCCCCAAGCTCACAAGCCCTCAGGTTCCCAATCGTGTGAGGTAAGGCGCATTCCGTTGCTTAGTTCGGCAATCCCCTTCTAACTCATACCATCCTTGACAAGGCTCATTCACTTTCTCAACAAGACAGACAAGACAAACACAGATAACAAAAACAAACAAATAATTCCAGCAATATAAACGAAAATATGCAGTAATTCTAGACTCACCACTACAGAGGCTGGTGTTTTAAAACCAGGAGAACCGTAACTGACAGAACGGATAGGCACAAATCAGGGGAGCACAGAATATAAGAAAAATAAAGCTTTTTCTTACCTGCGCAGGTTTTTTGATCTGTGGTTCCCGGAATGCCTGTACTTTTGTTCCGTCAGCGTAGCTCATCCACCTCTTGTAGTATCATCGGTGAGTCCCTGTTCGGGCGCCAAAATGTTAGATTCAACTTGTAAATAAGTTGCTTATAGTTTATATTGCTTTGCCAAATTATTGCTTCATATAGGAATTAAGACACAGAGTCAGGTATGTCTGTATCAAAGTTCTCAGCATAATGGACTGCTGCTCTTTACTTCTTTCAAAGGCCTTTTTTATAGGCAATTATACAAACAATAGCATCAGCACAACCCCTCACAAAGGGCAATGGTAAACAACAACAGGAGTCACCTGGGCTACGAACACAAGCTTCAACACCATGGCAATATAGTTACAAGAAAACAAAAGCAGAGTTTAACAGCCAAAAAGTTACATTCAAAACAGATTTACATGTAGGCATCATATTAAGTGAGAAAATTAAATCCCTGACCTTATCAGTACAATGTATAAAACATGGCGCAGCAATAATGATTTTTCTAAAGGAAAAAATGTCATTTAAACTTGCTTGTGGTTGTAATGTATTGCTGGCTCCCGGCAATACAGATTTAAAAAAAAATAAAAAAATGGCATGTCCTCACCCCCCCCAAGCCAAATTTGTTTTTTAAAAACGGTGTAGGGTCCCCCCAGAATCCATACCAGACCATTATCTGAGCATGCAGCCTGGCAGGTCAGAAAAACCATACCAGGTCACATGCCCTTAACATGGGGGGGGGTGCTTTGTGGCAGGGGGCTCTGCACCCCCCGCCCCAAAGCACCTTGTCCCCATGTTGATGGAAACAAGGGCCTCTTCCCAACAACCCTGGGCTGTGGTTGTCGGGGTCTGCGAGCGGGGTACTTATCGGAATCTGGAAGCCCCCTTTAACAAGGGGGCCCCCAGATCCCACACTCCCATGTGAATAGGTATCGGTTACATCGTACCCCTATCCATTCACCAAAAAAGGAAAAACCACAAGAGACAGTTTTTGACAAATCCCTTAATAAAAAATAAAAAATAGTGTTCCTCAATGTAAATCCACCATCACATGACATCACCTGACAACAGAAGGGGGCAGGGTCACCAGGTGACATAACCAGTTGGCCCCACCCCTTGCCTATATTAGAGTTGTCGAAGCAAAGAGAGCGCATATGGAGGGTAGCCAACCAGGGGACGGAAGTGTCTTCAGTTTTTTTCCTATTTACGAGTCCGTTGGGCAGTGTGATTGATGGTGGATTTACACCAAGGGACACTTTTTTTTATTTTTATTTTTTAATAAAGGATTTGTCAAAAACTGTCTCTTGTGGTTTTTACTTTTTGACACTTTTTTGGTGAATAGGTAGGGATACGATGTACTCGATACCCATTCACATGGGGAGGGACGGGATCTGGGGGCTATAAGCCCCCTGCCTGCAGACCCCAGACAACCACAGCCTAGGGTTGTCGGGAAGAGGCCCTTGTCCCCATCAACTCCAAAGCACCCTCCCCATGTTGAGGCAAGCAGCTTGGTATGGTTCAGGAGGGGGGGGGGGCGCTCGCTCATCCCCCCCTTCCCTGACCTGCCAGGCTGCACGCTTGGATAAGGGTCTGGTTAATGTTATGGATTTTAGGGGGGACCCTACGCCATTTAAAAAAAATTGTCGTGGAGTTTCCCTCAAAATCTATTCCAGACCTACAGGGCCTGGTATGGATTCTAGGGGGGACCCCACACCGATTAGCACTGCGGGGGGACCCCACGCCGATTTTTTCTTAATTCTCTCATAAGGTTCCCCTTAACCCAATACAGAGCACTTTCACCCCCTTCCTGCCCAGACCAATTTTCAGCTTTCAGTGCTCTCAAATTTGAATGACAATTACCCAGTGATGCAACACTATACCCAAACTAAATTTTTATCATTTTTTTTCACACAAATAGAGCTTTCTTTTGGTGGTATTTAATCACCACTGGGTTTTTCATTTTTTGCGATATAATTAAAAAAAGAGTGAACATTTAAAAAAAAAAAAAAAACACTTTTTTAATTTCTATTATAAAATTTAGCAAATAAGACATTTTTGTTCAAAAATGTGGGACAACATTTACTGCTACATATCTTTGTTAATAATAACCCACATTAGTGGATATTATTTAGTCTGTGTAAAAGCTATAGAGCCTACAGGCCACTGGTGGCTGGCGCTCAAAATTTTTTGAGGGGCGCAAACAAACTGAAAATTACTGAAAAAAAACCCCTTCAATTGCAGCCATTGTGCCCATCATATGCAGCCACTTGTGCCCATCATATGCAGCCACTTGTGCTCATCAAATGCAGCCACTTGTGCCCATCATATGCCACCACTTGTGCCCCATCAAATGCAGCCACTTGTGCCCCATCAAATGCCACCACTTGTGCGCATCAAATGCAGCCACTTGTGCCCATCATATGCAGCCACTTGTGCCCCATCAAATGCCTCCACTTGTGCCCATCAAAGGCAGCCACTTGTGCCCCATCAAATGCAGCCACTTGTGCCCCATCAAATGCAGCCACTTGTGCCCCATCAAATGCTACCACTTGTGTGCATCAAATGCACCGACTTGTGCCCATCATATGCAGCCACTTGTGCCCCATAAAATGCCTCCACTTGTGCCCATCAAAGGCAGCCACTTGTGCCCAGCATATGCAGCCACTTGTGTCCCATCAAATGCAGCCACTTGTGCCCATCAAATGCAGCCACTTGTGCCCATCAAATGCAGCCACTTGTGCCCCATCATATGCTACCACTTGTGCCCATCAAATGCTGCCACTTGTGCCCATCAAAGGCAGCCATTTGTGCCCAGCATATGCAGCCACTTGTGCCCCATCAAATGCAGCCACTTGTGCCCATCAAATGCAGCCACTTGTGCCCCATCATATGCCACCGCTTGTGCCCATCAAATGCAGCCACTTGTGCCCCATCATATGCAGCCACTTGTGCCCATCAAATGCAGCCACTTGTGCCCATTAAATGCAGCCACTTGTGTCCCATCAAATGCCGCCACTTGTGCCCATCAAATGCAGCCACTTGTGTCCCATCATATGCAGCCATTTGTACCCATCATATGCAGCCATTTGTACCCATCAAATGCAGCCACTTGTGCCCATCAAATGCCACCACTTGTGCCCCATCACATGCAGACACTTGTGCCCATCAAATGCCGCCACTTGTACCCATCAAATGCCACCACTGTGACCCACGCACGCCCGCTGTCTGCCCATCACTTACCTCATCTCAGTGGCGGGTCAGGCCAGCGGGTGACGGAAGCGAGCTGTGGGGCGGCTCCTGTGTCCTCCATGCTTCCCCCTCCTCTGTTTTTCATTCTGCTAGGTGTCCAATCGGAGTGCCTGTGCCTTCAGCCAATCAGGTAACAAATATTAGACCTATGTTACCTGATTGGCAGAGAGGCGGTTTAGTGTTAGAAAAGCAAATATTCATTTGCTTTTCTAACACATCTGCATGGACTGCAAGTGCAATGCTCTGTGCTCCAAGCCCACCTTTTTTAAAGCCTTTTAGAGCCTATGGCTCTAATCAGGTGCTTCAAAAAACCACCCCCGCTGCTGGAATTCAGGCGCTCGGCATCCGAAAAGGGGCCGGACGCATGAATAGGGGGTGGCAGCGGCGGCCATGGATAGCTTCATGCAATGCATGAATCTATCCATTAGTCATAGAGGGAGGTAGCTGGAGAGAGGGGGCGCGTCCGTGCGCCTTTAATGGACGGGCTGCCCCTGCTACAAGCCATGGTGCAAATTCATTCAGGAACACTAACCTTATAATCCAGCTACATGTATAATTATGTCATTGGTTATTAGGATGCTAGCAGATGGAAGGTTGTAATAGTGAATGAAAACCTGCGACTTTGTGTAACTAAAAGGCAAGCTTAATGCATCTGCTGACTTGTATACAATATTTGGGCAATTTTTAGGCATTTTGTCAAGGTGCCCCTGAAGAAATCTGAAGGCACCCTGGTTCAAAAAGGCTAGTGCAGACCAACACATCTATTGTGGACAAGCCATGAAAAACCACACATAGTAACGTGATTTACAGATGGGCTTAGTGCTCTGCTTTCTTCGGGACTCCAACCTTCTGTGTGTGCAGAAATCACAGAATAGGTGACGGTGACCATTATCCCCACCATACATTTGAGATTGTGTTAGCCCAAATAGTTAAGGCAGTTCCTCAATTGGCAAGCAATAAAGGCCAATGTGGCAGATCCCCCAAATTGGCCTTCATGGCTTGCCAATTAACCGCTCTAAGACTGCCCACCGCCCACCGGCGGCAGAATGGCACTGCTGCGTGAATTGTCGTAGCTGTATGGCTCTCACGGCCCGCCACAGTGCCCGCGGTGATCGGATTCATTACAGAACTGATCAGTCTTCAGGTCCATACTAATGATTTCTGACCTGGACCTGCTGATCGGTTCTGGCGAATGAAATGCCTGTAAGTGTAAACACAGGCAGGGGAAGTGATATCATCACCCCTCGCAGAGAGAGGAGAGAGGATGTCTAACAGTGAGTTACACAACACTACACTAACACCAGTACACGTAGGCACACTTGCCACCCCCCGATCGCCCCCCCCCCCCCCCCAGTTAACCCCTTCACTTCCTGTCACTGTGTCACCAAGTGCAGTTTTCAGATTTTGCACTGATCACTGAACTGGTGTCTTGTAACACTAATCAGTGTTAGGGCAGTTAGTAGTAAGCCCAGGTCCCCCCTAACCCCCCCCCCATAAAGGTTTAAGCCCTTGATTGTGCCCCAGATAACCCTTTCACCCCCTGTCAGTGTGTAGTTAGCTAGTTACTGATTAGTGCCAATAGCGCAAACACTCACGCACGCACCATACACCTCCCTTACTAGTATAGTGTCTGAACGGATCAATATCTTTGATCTGATCAGATCTATACTAGCGTCCCCAGTAGTTTAGGGTTTCCAAAAAAACATGCAGCATTAGCGGGATCAGCCCAGATACCTGCTAGCACCTCCGTTTAGTCCCTCCGCCCAGCCCAGCCCAGCCCACCCAAGTACAGTATCAATCGATCACTGTCACTTACAAAACAGTAAACACATAACTGCAGCGTTTGGCCTGATCCCTGCGAATGCTAACAGTTTTTTTGGTAGCAATTGAAGCAGGCTCTGACAATCGGGTGCTCTTTTTGCCTGTGAGTTTCACTAGTTTAGAGGCCAAAATGTCCAATCGAAGGTACACTAGTGAAGAGGCCTACACGTTTCTGAGCATGACAGATGAGAGTGAAGAGGAAGCCACCCATCTGTCAGATTCAGGCTCAGAATACGATCCAGTAGACAGCAGCGGCACCCTGACAGATTGCTCTGATGACGGAGTAGTGGTCCCTGCCAAGGTCAGGTGTACCCTAACCCATTCTTCTTCTGTTGTTGAGGTGCAAGAACCGCAGGGCTCTCGTATGGAGCAGAGAGACAGTACTAATGCCACTCATCCTTCTGGTGAACTGGCAAGCACCAGCGGCCTAGTACATCCTGGTCGTACATCCAGCACTGCAGTAACACTTGGTGACGTGGCGAGTCTCATAAGTGCAGTTCAACTGTCCCACAGCCACCAAGAAGACAAACACAGGCCCGTCGAGCCCATACTGCCCTTCCCGCTGCATTTGCCAATCCTAATTGGGAGCCCACCACTTCTGCAGTGCCCCTACTTTCCCCATTCACTGGCCAACCCGGAATTCAGGTGGAAACAGTTGATTTTATGTCACTTGATAATTTATTCTATTGTGGACCAAAGCAATTTGTATGCTGGTCAATTCATCGCTGCTAATCCCCAGTTGACCCTTGCCAGAGAAGGAAAACCTATTACATAGTTCAAAAAAGTGAGTTGCGGTCATATTGGTCCACTGACCCAATTCAACATATGCCCGTGTTCTCTCGATCCATGGCCAGGACACGATATGAGCAGATCTTACAGTTCATGCATTTTAATGACAATGAACTCTGTCGTCCTCGGGGTGACCCTGAATTTGAGTGTCTCTACAAATTTCGGCCCCTCGTAAACCACTTCAACCAACAGTTTGCAGCCCTGTTTACTCCCGATCAAGTTGTCTGCATTGATGAGTCCCTGATTAAATTTTCTGGCCACTTGTCTTTCAAACAGTATCTTCCCAGCAAGCGTGCCAGATATGGGGTCAAGTTGTATAAGCTCTGTGACAGGGCAACAGGCAATACATGTAGTTTTATGGTTTACGAGGGAAAAGATGTCATGTGGAGCTCGAGAACTGCCCAAACCACATAGGGATCGCTGGTAAGATTGTGTGGGACTCGGTGTCACCCTTGTTTGGAAAGGGGTACCACTTGTACGTGGACAATTATTACACGAGCATGCCACTTTTTAGTTACTTGCTTGATCATGGAATTGGCGCATTTGGCACTGTGCGATCTAATCACCGGGGCTTACCCCAGCAGCTTGTAGAATGCAGACTTAGACTGGGGAGAGAGCCTGCTTGAAGTGTAATAATTTGCTCATAGTGAAGTGGAGGAATAATCAGAATGTTTTCGTTCTGTCCTCCCTTCACGCAGATACGACCGTCCAAATTCCAACGGCGACTAGTGTTGTGGAGAAACCCCTCCGTATCAATGAATACAACCTAAATATGGGAGGGGTGGACCTCAACGACCAGTTGTTGGCGCCGTACCTAATTGCTCGCAAGGCCAGATGCTGGTACAAAAAAGTGTCTCTATACCTAATTCAATTGGCTCTGCTGAACGCTTATGTGCTATACAAGGCGTCAGGACAAACTGGATCCTTCCTTAAATTCCAAAGATCATCACAGCCCTTCTGTTTCCAGATGGTGCTGTGGGCCAACTTCCCAATGCAAATGCAGTGAGCCGGCTGCATGAGAGGCACTCCATGGTACCTCAGGCCAAAGAATACCCCAAAAAAGATGTTTTGTCTGTAGGAAATGCGGATACAGGCATGACACCTGCTTTTATTGTCCTTCCTGTCCTAACCAACTTGGTCTGTATTGGTGAATTTTTCCAACGCTAACACACACTAGTGGAGTATTGGCTTAGGGTACAGCACTGCACAGTCATAGGACACACTTTTACAGGGTCTCCAAAGATGCCATCGAACCTGGAACCTTATTGCCCCGTACACACGTTTGGAATTTCCTACGGAAAATGTGTGATAGGACCTTGTTGTCGGAAATTCCAACCGTGTGTGGGCTCCATCACACATTTTCCATCGGATTTTCTGACACATGAAGTTTGAAAGCAGGCTATAAAATTTTCCAACAACAAAATCCGTTGTCGGAAATTCCGATTGTGTGTACACAAATCCGACGGACAAAGTGCCACGCATGCTCAGAATAAATAAAGAGATGAAAGCTATTGGCCACTGCCCCGTTTATAGTCCTGACGTACGTGTTTTACGTCACCGCGTTCAGAATGATCCGATTTTCCGACAACTTTATTTGACTGTGTGTATGCAAGACAAGTTTGAGCCAACATCCGTCGGAAAAAATCCTAGGATTTTGTTGTCGGAATGTCCGAACAAAGTCCGACCGTGTGTGCGGGGCATTACAGTTAGTTACAAATAAAAGTGTTAAAATATATATATATATATATATATATATATATATATATATATATATATATATATATAAAAAATAAAAAAGCCAAAAATAGTTGTCGTTTTATTGTTGTTCTCTCTCTCTTCTCTCTCTATTGTTCTGCTCTGTTTCACTGTATTTTATAACTGCAGTGTTTTAATGTTACTATATTTTATCATGTTTACTTTGCAGGTATGTAATTCTTTTATACTTTACTGTTTACTGTGTTTTATTGTTAACCATTATTTTCTTTGTAGATACGCCATTCAGCTGCAGCACTGATTTATTTATCTTGACAGCAACAGGGTTTGCTCTCACGATATGTAAATCAGCGACTTCAGTGCTGTAGGAGGTGATTTCCCCACCACAGTTAAAAAAAAACGGTGCATGTATGTCCATTATTAGAAGTGGGTGGATGCAGGGCGGTATTCTAATGGTGGGAATACCCACCGATCAATCTCTTTTTTTCGTCTGCATGAGAAAAAAAGAACATTACAATATTTGCCCAACAAGGACCAGCAATGTACTGGTATGTTGCTGGACTTTGAATGATGCCTGCAGATTTAGGTATCATCATGATATCGTTCTTTTCAGCCAGCAGTCGGCTTTCATGTAAAAGCAATCCTAGCAACTAATTAGCCGCTGGACTGCTTTTACAAGCAGTGGGAGGGAACGCCTAAGAAACCGAAAGCTATGAGCATTTCATGACTTCGGTTTTTGCCAGATATAAACAGCGCCATTGGGAAAGCATCTTTTCACACCAATCTTGGTGTAGTCAGATGCTTTGAGGGCAGAGGAGAGATCTAATAGACCCCAATTATTTAAAAAAAAGAGTACCTGTCACTGCCTATTGCTATCATAGGGGATATTTACATTCTCTAAAAAAAAAAAAAAATGAAAGTAACAGTGTAAAAATAAAATAAAAAAGCAAAATAAATAATAATAATAAAAAAAAATCCCCAAAAAAACCCCTGTCCCCCTGTGCTCGTGTGTGAAGGCGAACGCAAGCATCGGTCTTGTGTCATATGTAAACAGCAATTTCACCATGCATGTGAGGTATCACCACGAACGTCAGATCGAGGGCAGTAATTTTAGCAGTAGACCTCCTTTGTAAATCTAAAGTGGTAACCTGTAAAGGCTTTTAAAAATGTATGTAGTTTGTCGCCTCTGCACGGTTGTGTGCAATTTTAAAGCCTTGTTTGGTATCTATGTACTCGGCATAAGATCATCTTTATATTTTACCAAACATTTGGGCAATATGTGCTTTAGTGTATTAAAATTCAAAAAAGTGTTTTTTTTTCCCAAAAAATTGCGTTTGAGAAATCGCTGCGCAAATACTGTGTGAAAAAAAAAAACACCCACCATTTTAATCTGTAGGGCATTTGCTTAAAAAAAAATATATAATGTTTGGTGGTTCAAAGTAATTTTCTAGCAAAATGCATATGCTTCTAATGTTGTGCATAAAATACCAGGACAGTTCAAAACACCCCCAAATGACTCGTTTTTGGAAAGTAGAAACCCCAAGCTATGTGCCGATAGGCATGTTGAGTCCATGGAATATTTTATATTTTGCCACAAGTTTTGGAAAAATTACAATAATAATTACATTTTTTTTCACAAAGTTGTCACTAAATGATATATTGCTCCAACATGCCATGGGCTGCGTACAGGACCCCGAAAAACCAATCACCGCCTTCAGGCTTTTTAAGGGCGTAAAATGGTGATTTCACTCCACACTACCTATCACAGTTTCGGAGGCCCTGAAATGTCAAGATAGCACAACCCCGCCCCCAAATGACCCCATTTTGGAGAGTAGACACCCCAAGCTATTTGCTAAGAGGCATGGTGGTTATTTTGCAAATCTCATTTGTTTTTGCAAATGAAGAAAGTAAAGGAAATTTTTTTTTTCTTTTTTCAATTTTCAAAACTTTGTGACAAAACGCAAGATCTGCAAAATACTCAACATTCCCCTCAGCAAATAGCTTGGGGTGTCTACTTTCCAAAATGGGGTCATTTGGGGGGGTTTGTGCTAACTTGGCATTTCATGGCCTCTGAAACTGTAATAGGTAGCGAGGAGTAAAATCAACAATCTACGCCCTTGGAAAGCCTGAAGGCGGTGCTTGTTTTTTGGGGTCCTGTACGCGGTTAGACTGCCAAAAAGTTTTACACATGTGTTATCCCCATACTCAGGCGAAGCAACAGAATGTATTTTGGTGTGTAATTTCACATATGCCCATGCTATGTTTGAACAATATATCATTTCAGTGACAACTTTTTATATAAAAAAACATTTTCGATCACAAGAAAAAATATTCAATGCGGTCAACATGCCTCTCAGCAAATTTCTTGGGGTGTCTACTTTCTAAAATGGGGTCATTTGGGGGGGGTTGTACTGCCCTGCCATTTTAGCAACTCAAGAAATGAGAAACTAAAAGCTGCGTAAATTATAGAAAATGTACCCTAGTTTGTAGACGCTATAACCTATAAATATACGCTTATTACATTTTTTTTTCTTACCCGAGACATGTGGCTGAATGCTTTTTGGCCTAAATGTATGACTAAAATTGAGTTTATTGTATTTTTTTTATAACAAAAAGTAGAAAATATCATTTTGTTTTCAAAATTTTCTTTTTGTTTATATCGCAAAAAATAAAAACCGTACAGGTGATCAAATACCACCAAAAGAAAGCTCTATTTCTGGAGAAAAAAAAGATGCAAATTTTGTTTGGGTACAGAATTGCATGACCGCCCAGTTACCAGTTAAAATGCCAAATTGTAAAAAGTGCTCTGGTCAGGAAGAGGTCAGCAGCTACAAATACTGCAGCTGCTGACTTTTAATAATTGGACACTTACCTGTCCCAGGGTCCAGCAATGCAGGGGAACGAAGCCCTGCTCCTCTCCCCCTCCTCTCTGCGGCGCCAGAATTGTCACTGTGGGTGCCCGGCTGCGGCTTCACACCCGGACACGCACTGCGCATGCGCGAGCCGCACGGCACGCTGTGACTGGCCGGGCAATCATCTGGGACCTGTGACATGCCCAAGATGATTTCCAAGAGGGATGGGGGAGAGGTGAACTTACTTCCAGTGCCGCTGTGCCACGGGAGGAAGTGGGAGCTGGAACCCTATAAAAAGAGGGTTTCTGCCCCCCCCCAAAAAAAAATGACATGCCAAATGTGGCATGTTAGGGGGTCATCTTCCCTTAAAGAGGAAGTTCCGTTTTTGGGTGGAACTCCGCTTTAAGGAACTGCCTGCATGATCTGGGCCAGGGCAATGTCAGATGTATCATTCAGGAACCGTACAATCCAGCTACATGTAGAAGTATGTTTGTCTGCATGTTATCCAGGTATGGTTTATGTTGTGGTTAGGTATGATCGGCAGGCGGTATCTGAGGCTTTGCATCGGTAGGCTGTCAGTACAAGCA
The DNA here is from genome assembly GCA_037952925.1 of Lithobates clamitans. Classification (NCBI taxonomy): domain Eukaryota; kingdom Metazoa; phylum Chordata; class Amphibia; order Anura; family Ranidae; genus Lithobates; species Lithobates clamitans. The sequence goes on along the minus strand of JBBGZY010000117.1, from coordinate 271,501 downwards.
TCTGGCTCCAAGAAGAAACTAGTATGAGCATAATAATGCAGAGATTTCCAAACATAACAATTAAGTTATGGCTTAAGGCTGTACAAAACCAGAGAAACCATCAATTTCAACACAAGTGCTGACAGGAGCATTATCACATAATCACAGTATAAAGCAAAAGTACAAGTGCAGATTACAGCTTCATGTGTCCTTCAAATGGTTTACATTGCTCGGTAATACTGGAACAACACAATGAAATTGGGGCTGAAATGGCTTATCGCTGTTCTAAGAAAGTTAGACGTGTAGCCAAATATCTAGGTGTGCGGAGGAAGGTGTGCCCAATGGATGATGGACCTGGATCAACCACATTCTATTTCAGTAATTACAGTAAAGATATATGATGTATGGGAGATTAATTGAGCTGTGAATATACGATCCCAACCAAAGCGAAAAGACAGGTAATGCTTTGGGAAACACAGGTATGCTACTTTTTTTTATCTTTGGTTTAAAAATTACAAACATGTTATACTTACCTGCTCTGTTGCAGTGGTTTTGCACAGAGCAGCCCAGATTCTCCTCTTCTCAGGTCCCTAGTGGATGCTTCTGGCCCCTCCCTCCTGCTGAGTGCCCCCACAGCAAGGACCTTGCTGTGGGGGCACCCGAGTCGCTTCTCTGTGTGTCCATTCAGACACAAAACCTCTGCTCGGCCTCGCTCCCTCTCTCTCCTCATTGGCTCACTGACTTTGATTGACAGCAGCGGGAGCCAATGGCACTTGCTGCTGTCTCAGCCAATGAGAAGAGAGAGTCATGGACAGCCAAGCCTCTTGTGCAACATCGCTGGATAGAGACGTGGCTCAAGGAAAGTATTAGGGGGGATGAGGGGGGCTGCTGCACACAGAAGGCATTTTATCCTAACCACTTGCCCACTGGGCACTTAAACCCCCTTCCTAACCAGACAAATTTTAGCTTTTGGTGCTCTCACATTTTAAATGACAATTACTCAGTCATGCAACACTGTACCCATATGAAATTTTTGATCTTTTTTTCACACAAATAGAGATTTCTTTTAGTGGTATTTGATCACCTCTGTTTTTTTTATCATTTGCGCTATAAATGAAAAAACACCAAAAAAATGTTCGTTTCTGTTATAAAATTTTGCAAATTAGTAATTTTTCTTAATCAATTTTGGCCAAAATTTACACTGCTACACGTCTTTGGTAAAAATAACCCAAACCAGTGTAAATTTTTTGGTCTGTGAAAGTTATAAAGTCTACAAGCTATGGTGCCAATCATTGAAAATTGATCTCACCTGATGTACTGACAGCCTAACTCAACGCTCTCTCCCACTCTAATGCCAGGTGTGCAGTGTGCCACTACTCATATTGGCATGGGGCGGGATCACCGGAGACCCGCTCCTTATGATGTCACCGTCCATCATGCCCCAGGCGGTGACATCATAAGGGGCGGGGACTCCGGGTGACATCACACGGTGACCCCGCCCCATGCCAATATAAGTAGTGGCACACCGCGCACCCTGCATTAGAGCGGGAGAGAGCGTTGAGTCAACATTGGAAGAAGAACAGAGGGAGAAGACAGCAGAGGAGACCCAGCAAAAGAGCGAGAAGACAGTGGACAAGACCCAGCAGAGGCAGAAGACAGCGAACAGAGGGAGAAGAACCAGAGAGAGAGCGAAGAAGACCCGGAGAGGGGAGAAGAACCGGAGAGGGCTAGAAGACATCAGTGGAGAAGACCCGGAGAGGGGAGAAGAAGTCGGAAGAGATGCTGGAGCTGTCTTAATAAATTACTTTAACACCCCGTGTGCTGTGTTTTATTTTTGACACCTTTTTCAGGTGAATGGGTAGGGGTACAATGTACTTCATACTCATTCACATTGGGTAGGGGGCCGGAATCTGGGGCCCCCCTTGTTAAAGGGGGCTTCCAGATTCGGATAAGCCCCCCCGCCCGCAGACGGGAAGAGGCCCTTGTCCTCATCAACATGGGAACAAGGTGCTTCAGGGTTGGGAGGCGCAGGCCCCCCTGCCCCAAAGCACCCAAAGGGCATGTGGCCTGGTACGGTTCAGGAGGGGGGGCGCTCGCTCATCCCCACCCCCTTTCCTCACCTGCTGGGCTGTGTGCTCGGATAAGGGTCCGGTATGGATTTTGGCGGGGGGACTCCAACACCGTTTTTTTGGCATGGGGGTTTCCCTGAAAATCCATACCAGACCGAAGGGCCTGGTATGCTCCCTGAGGGGGAACCCATGCTGTTTTTTTTTTTACATTGTGCATGGAGTTCCCCATAAAGATTCATACCAGACACAGTGCCTGGTATTGTCGGGATGAAAGTCGGATCCCTGTTCATTGAAGTCGGACGCATGTCGGACTTCAAATCCCAGGGCAAAGTCGGATCCAAAGTGGTACAACTGTTGTGTCGTACCAGTGTGAACCTGGCCTCAGGCTTGATTCACACCAATTCATTTTTAGTGCTTTTTGCATTTTGCAGATTTGCACTACAGCCTATTTAACAGTTTCCTATGGAACACGTTTTGTAGGGCAAATCTGCAAAATGCAAAAAGCTCTAAAAATGCATAGGTGTAAATCAAGCCTAACAAGCCATGAAAGTACAAATACCCCTCAAATGACCCCTTTTTAAAAAGTAGACATTCCAAGGTATTTAGTAGGAGGCATTGTTTTGAACTTGTGATTTTTTTCCCCGAATTCTTTGCAAAATTAAGATTTTATTTTTCCTTTTTTTTCACAAAATTGTCATATTAACAAGTCATTTCCCTAATGCAGCATATGCATGCCACAAATTACAACCCAAAAAACATTCTGCTACTCCTCCTGAGTATGGCAATACCACATGTGTGAGACTCACAGCCTAGCCAGATACAGAAGCCCAACATGCAGGGAGCACATCAGGTGTTCTAGGAGCATAAATTACACATATAATTTCTTGAGTACCTCTAACACTTTTTAAGGTCCTGGAGCACAAACGCCCCAAAAATGACCCCATTTTGGAAAGTTAACACCCCAATGTATATTCTATGAGGCATAATAAGTCTTTTGAACATGTCCTTTTTTTCCACAAGTTTTTGGAAAATGTGGAAAGAAAATGAAAACGCATTTTTTTTTACACAAAGTTGTCCATTTATAAGATATTTCTAATGCCCCGTACACACGATCGGAATTTCCGTCGGAAAAACCTTGGATGGTTTTTCTGATGGAATTCCGCTCAAGCTTGCCTTGCATACACACGATCACACAAAAGTTCTCTGAACTTTTGACCGTCAAGAACGCAGTGACGTACAACACTACGACGAGCTGAGAAAATGAAGTTCAATGCTTCTGAGCATGCGTCGAATTGTTTCCTGAGCATGCGTAGAAATTTCGGAATTGCTACAGACGATCGGAATTTCCGATAGGAACTTTTTCCGTCGGAAAAATAGAGAACCTGCTCTCAATCTTTTTGCTGGCAGAAATTCCGCCAGCAAAAGTTCGATGGAGCATACACACGGTCGGAATTTCCGACCAAAAGCTTACATCAGACTTTTGCTGGCGGAATTTCCGATCGTGTGTACGGGGCATTACACATAGCATGTACATAGAAAAAATGACACCCCAAAATACATTCTGCTACTCCTCCTGAGTATGGCAATACCACATATGTGAGAGTTTTACACAGCCAGGCCAAATAGGGAGGCCCAACATGCAGGGAGCACCGTCAGGTGTTCTAGGGACATACATTTCAAATCTAATTTGACTACCTATTACACTTTTGTGAGGCACTTATGGGCACTGTAGTGGCATGGATGTGGACCGGTTGATCTTTGATGTGGCATGGTTGTGGCATGGATGAGCACTGATGTGGCACAGATGAGCTATGAATGAGCCATGAATGTGGATGGGTAAGCATGAATGAGCCATGTATGGGGATGGATGAGCTATGGATGGGGATGGATGAGCCATGAATGTGAATGGATGAGCCATGGATGGAGCATGGATGGATGAGCCTTGGATGGAGCATGGATGAGCCATGGATGGAGCAGGGATGGATGAGACATGAATGTGCACAGATCAGCGCTGTGGGAACTTCAGATTATGCCCACAGCGCTGCTGCCCCCAGCTCCCTCCTTCTCCTCAAACACTGTACCGTGAGGAGTGGGGAGGAGCCGAACCGGACATGCTCCGGTTTGTTTACAAGTGATCACGCCGTCACTGGATGGCGTGATCACGTGGTAAAGGGCCGCTGTCATTGGCCCTTTGGTTTGTAATGGGATGTCCGACAAGCTCACTTAGGTGTGCTGGTCGTGTGTTCATAAACTTTAGCCATATAGTACAGTGTATGGGATGCCACATGAACATATTGAAGGGCACAACCAGAATAGGTGGCAGGTACTGTAACTAGATTATTTGTGTTTGAAGAGAGATAGAGGGGAAACACTAATGTGTATGCTGGGGTGGGATCTTACTGCTATAGCATGTTCTGTTCAGCAAAATTCAAGACTGGAGGAAAAAAAATCCAAAATTATTGTAGACAATTGTGTGCTTTCAATCTTGTGGCAACAGTTTGGGGAAAACTTTTTACTGTTCCAGCTTGACAGTGTCCTTGTGCAAAAAGCCAGGTCAACAAAGACTTGAATTGGGTAGGTTGGTGGTGTCAGCCTTAAGTGGCCTTCACAGAGTCCTCACCTCAACCCTACTAGGTATCTTTGAGATGAACTGGAATGCCGACTGTAAGTCAGGTCTTATAGTCTAACGACAGTACCTCATCTCACAACTGAATGGGCACAAATTCCCACAGACACAATGGAAAGTTTTTCCCAGAAGAGTTATAGTTGCAATAGCTGCAAAGATGGGGCTGTGTCCATATTATTGCCCATGGATTTGTAATGACGGGGTGTCCAACAATCTCACATAGGTGTGGTGATCAGGTGACTATACACTTTTTAGCCATATAGTGTATGGGATGCCACATGGACATATTCAAGGACAGAATAGATGCCAGATAACTAGATTATTTGTCTTTGAAGAGGGATACAGGGGAAAAAGCAATATGTGTGGTGTTTGTGAGATCTTACTGCTATAGCATGCTCTGTTTAGCAAAATTCAAGACAGGAATAAGAAACTTCTCAGTTTTTTTAGATAACTGTACACTTTCAATTTTGTGGCAACAGCACTTTATTGTTCCAGCATGACTATGCCCCCATGCACAAGCCGGGTCGATAAAGACATGAATTGACTATTTCGGTATAGTGGTCCTCACCTCAACCCTACTAGGCATCTTTGGGATGAGCTAGAATGCTAACTAAATTGAATGGGCACAAATTCCCATAGACACAATGGAAAGCCTTCCCACAACAACCAGCTTTGCGGGTGTCAGAGAAACAGGTGCTGTCTGTCTTAAAATAATTTTAAAACTCCCATTAGGGTGAAGTCACTATGAACCCCCATAGATTGCTCACACCAGGTACAGGGGAGGAGAAGGCAGGGAAACAGGTCTAACAATAGACACTAACAAATAGTAAGGGCAAATCATAGGAAGCCAGTGACAACAGCACAGTAACAAAAGAAAATGCATAGGGTGACACGATAGAGTAAATAGATTCTTAAACTTACCTGTACCCTTTAAAACAACACCACAAAATTTGTCAAGACGGGGGATCCATGGATCAGATATCCATCAATGGACTAGTGACTAGTGAGGGTTGCCCCCCTCACTTTCTTTGCCCATATGGGCAAACATTTCCCTTTTCTTCTCTTTACTTTTTTTAAATTTTATTTTATGGATTCTTACATTGCTTATTCTGAACCACCTAAAATCTCTACGCTAAGGGGGATGTTTACGCCTGATGGAAGATTGGTTCTACATGTTTGTTGTTATACTGGTTTAAATTTTGTATGATTATTTTTCATACACTGTATGTTTTCAACTATACTTGTTGTGGATGACACTTGTACTGATTTTGATATTTTGTTAGAACTTGAATTGTTAATCTCTGAATAATTGAAAATTGTAATTAAAGCAGATTGAAATTTAAAGTGAATAGATTTTTATAGTAATGTATAAAATATAGCCATTTAGATTTTCGCTTCCCCAAGATAAATGCAGTAATTACTAATGAAATACATACTGTAACTGTTTGTAAGTACATAATTCAAGACCTATTCACACTGTTCCATGTGCATCATCCTCCATGTTAAAACGTGTATTGATGTAAATTTGTAACACATATCTTCTCTGATTGGCATTCCATCTAGCTTATTCCTCCACCTAATGGTTAACAGGTGACACTGCAACCTAAGAAAGAAATCTCTAATTTAGCTTTTCAATACCTTTCTAATGTGGAACCATTAAAGTAATTTTGTCGTCTCAAGGAACCCCTGCTAATAATTACTATATCTACAGCTCAGGGTACATTGCTGCGATGGTCAGCGGTCCTGGCCCAAGTGCAGGGTGGCCAAGAAAGGGTGATTGCCAAAGTCAGCAGGAGCCTATGGCCCATCAAGAATAACCCCTGCAACTACAGTTCTTTCAAGCTCGAGTTGCATGTTCTGGTCTGGGCTATCACCAAAATTTGCGGCGTATCTCACAGTTCTTTACCGATATCCGCTATCAATCTGCTGGCCTACCTGGAAACTGCAAACCTGGGGGCATTGAAGCAGAGCTGGGCAGCTCACCCGGCACGGTTTAAACTCAAGATACATTACCAGCAAGGGAAACTCTACGGGCATGCCGAAGCCCTGTCCTGTTTCCCAGTGAAACGCCCAGGAGAGGATGTGAAGATATCGAGGTCGCTCCTGTTCTGCCTGCACCCACTGCCCCATTCGCCATTGGGGGGGGGGGTGGTCCTGACCCACAGGTCAAGGCAGCAGAGCTCTATGGGCAGGAGGAATGGGCACTGATCCAACCAAATACAGGTGCAGCGCTACCTCTCTCAGAAGTACAGGCCCACCACGCAGGAGTGTCAAAAGTTGTCCCCTGCTGCTCGAGCATTTTTGATGCAATGGGAATTATGAGACAAAGTACTTACTGGCAGACCTGCAGTAAGTATTCCTTCTGAACAATGGGATATTCTCCAAATTGTGGTCCCTCGGTTGCATATCCTGTAAATCTGCCAAGTATTCCACGCCACGGATGGCCATTTCGGGGCAGATTGATGTCACTGTTTTGGAGGTACTTCTTTTGCTTCCATTCGTCACACTGGATACACAAAGCCTGCCAGGAGTGCAAAAGCTCTACCATACACAAGAGCGTAATATCTATGAAGGCAGATGTAGGCAGGTGCAGTCTACTTTCATCTCTGCAGGTGGTACTATTCCCCAGCGGCACCACTGTTGGAAAGGAAGTCAGAATGAATATTGTTCCTCTATGATGTCCTGGGTTACAGGGGAAGTGATACAATTGTATGCTGCTGCTCCATGTAACTCTGGTGGTCATCTTGGGTGAGGCAGAGCCTTTTTAAGGCCCTGGCTCTCAGGTTTGGCATGCATTTGCTAGTTATTAAAGAAGGAACGGGTACCGTGCCTGTTAGGGACAGTAAAAGCATTAGGAAAAGGTTCCTGACTAGGAGGGAAATATAGAGAAAAGGAGGGTTCCCCTTGGGTTAGGACTTTAACGGCACTTGTATAGAGTCACAAAATAGTATAGTAAAAAAAGCTAAAAATTTATTGAAAATACATAAGTAAAAACATGAATCATGGAGTGTACATGCCAACCATAACTGATACTGCAAGTAGTAGAGGTAGACAGTAGTACAATTGATCCTTCATCCAACGCATTTCGGAGTCTACAAGAGACACTCCTTCCTCAGGGATAACTAGGATACAATAGCTATTTGCAGCAATCAGGCGCTTGTGGCACACTCCATATAATTAAAAACAGCATCAAATGCAGAATTTTGGCCACCAGAGATCGGCATTATCCTGGGCATATGTACATGGACAAGCTCAGAAATAGATGCCTTTCATCCAATTGGTATACCAGGGGACACTTAAACATAGATGTATTCAGCGTGTGTCACTCTCCTGATGGTCTCCTGTGAACAGGTTGCAGGTTGGCTAGGAGGGAAAGTGCAGGGTCGCATCCTTTGTGGACTCTTTCCCAACTGGGCCCAAGATGGCCTGGCCGCATTCTGTCCCTCTCTCTCTACCGTCTGTCAGTCCAGCTGAATCCTGCTCCTTTCATATTGCTAGAAACCCGTGAGTGCACCCAGCTGTGTAGCCTTCCCACCAGGCTTGTGAATTATTAATGGATCACTTCAATACAAGTTTTACACCTCACCTGGCTAATGTAAATCATTGCTGCCACATACACTTCACCCCACCTACAAACTTATAGTTGGCTCCTTTTCTCCTACACGACTTTGCTGTCCATCATCTGGTAGTTTCTCATTAAATTAAGCGAATGTCAAATAAATGTGCGCCGAGGCTTGTATCTGGCACTGGTGTTGGCATCCATCAGCAAAACTTCACAAATAAAACACAATAACTACAAAACATTATATTAGATACTGTATTTCTTTTTCATTCCAGGAGCAAGAAAATTGCTTTACGGAGGACTGGAAACAACAATTCTTCGTAAAACACAGATGGACTGCCAGAAGTGGCCATTGTGTTTGAAAATTCTCTGTAATGTACCGGTAATTATTACTATTATATTATTTTACACGATTTATATAGCGGCAACAGTTTGCTCAGCACTTTACAAAACAAAAGGAGACAGTACAGTACAATTCAAGAGGATTAGCAGGACTATAAAAGCTAATAAACTTGGCTCATTGTTCTAGAGAAAGTGTCCTCTTTTTTTCTACATACAAAACAAAGGAGAAGCTAGCTCAGCTTCTCAGAACATGGGCTTTGTAGACACAGCATGAGGCGGTAAGTATAAAAAAAATAACAAAATTTATTGGATATACATTAAAATACAACAATCATAAAAAGGGGGGGATTTAAAAAGACACCCTCTGTCTACAAAGAATCAACAGATACCCAATCCTATAATATGAAGACAAGAAAGTCACAATGTATTGTAGAGTATGTTGGAATCCACCAATGAAGTCAAAATTCAATGCGATTCACGAAATTGCTGCTAGTATGTTGCTCCATACTCAAACGTCAACGCGTTTCGAAAGATATACTTGCTTCTTCAGGACTGATTCGGTGGGTGCTGAATGACCTCTGATGCAGACGAGAGGACGGTGATGACCAGGAAGGGGGAGGCACACAAGGAGCATCAACATGGGAAAGAGACGTGGAGAACAAAACTTCCCAGGATGTCTGGGACATGCAGAGTCGGCCATGGGTTCTGACATGCAGGACCGGTGTTCTAACACCAGCCGCTGATGTTCCACCAGTGGCGTACTAAGTGGGGGGCGGGCCGCCAGTGACAGTCGCTCTGAGAACTATAGTTGCGCTTTGCAGTGGGGGGTGGGTGCATGCGAGCCTCCGAGCCGCTTTCGAGTGACACCTGTCGGCACATCAGGGGGCCGGGACCCACAATGATCCCCTTCTCTCTGGCATGGTGGCCGCGGCTCTGATCATTCTCGGCTCGGCTGTCTCACACAGCCGAGCAGAGTGAAGCCTTTATGTCTACACAGGGGGAGGGGACCTGACATGCAGTCCCGCGCTGATCTAAAGGTACATTATGGGTCTGAAGGGGGGGTCTGTAATGTAGGGGTTGTTCTGTAGTGTAGGGGGGTTCTGTAGTGTAGGGGGGTCTCTATTGTAGGGGGGTTCTGTATTGTAGGGAGGGGGTCTGTACTGTAGGGAGGGGGTCTGTACTGTAGGGAGGGGGGTCTGCACTGTAGGGAGGAGGTCTGTACTGTAGGGAGGGGGTCTGCACTGTAGGGAGGGGGTCTAGACTGTAGGGAGGGGACCTGCACTGTAGGAGGGTCTGTGTAACATGCAGGGGGTCCAAAACTGTTGGGGGGGGTGTCTGTGTAACAAACAGGGGTCCAGAGCTGTGGGGGGCTGTGTAATGTAAAGGTGTCCAGAGGTACAAGGTGTTGTGTAAAGTAAAGGTGTCCACAGGTACAAGGTGCTGTGTAATGTAAAGGTGTCCATAGGTACAAGGTGCTGTGTAATGTAAAGGGGTCCAGAGGTGCAGGGTTCTGTGTAAAGTAAAGGGATCCAGAGGTACAAGGTGCTGTGTAATGTAAAGGGGTCTAGAGGTTCAGGGTGCTGTGTAATGTAAAGGGGTCCAGAGGTACAAGGTACTGGAACCCTACATCCCATCATCAACCGCTGCCACGCCCCCCCCCCGGCTGCTCATTTTAAAATGCCCGGGCCTATTTTTTGTCCCAGTCCGGGTCTGATATGCACCATCTGCTATCTCTTAATTCTTGTAGTACCTGCTTACACTTTTTTTCTCCAGTACATTTTGTACACATGTGCAATTTGTTTCGTTCCGAATTAGTTTTTCGTCAAAATTTCGCATATTCGTTTAGTCGGAAACATCCAAATTAACGAAAGACTGCTTAGCATATTTTTTCAAAAACTGATTTTCTAAAAAGAACAAAAATTCGAAAGAACGAAAATCCGAAATTCGAAAATTTGAAAGAACGAAAATACAAAAATCCGAAAGAATGAAAATCAGAAAATTCAAAAATCAGAAAGAACGAAAATCGTAAAATAAGAACGAAAATCAGAAAACAAAAACGTAAATCCAAAAGAACAAAAAACATTCGGACAATTTCTATTATAATTAAAATATTAAGTTAATTAATCACTATTCTATTTTTTTGTATTATTATTATTAATATTATTTATTAATAATAATAATAAAAACTATAATAATAGTTATAAACTATTAAATTATAGGTATTGGAATTTCCTTTCAAATTTGGCTGTTAGTGAAGTAACGAATATGAATTTATCCAAAGTTATGAACTATCCGAAATAACAAATGCAGAATAATTCTTAAAGTTGTTGTTAACCCACTTTTAGTAATTTACATAATCCATTCTGTATCCTAATACAGTGCCCTGCTGTCTCTGTGTTTCATTGAGAAAATACCTCCTTCACCGTTTCTCATGATCGGCTCCCGGCACTCATGTATCGGCTGTGTCTCCTCTCTGCCCGTCTTGCAGAAGCAGTGGGCGTGGCTGAGGTTTCCCCTACTGACATCAATGGGATGCAAGGAGGAGAGGGGAGAGGAGACGCGGCCGGTCACGTGATCACCGGGAGCCGCTGTGAGATACGGTGAAGGAGGTATTTTTTTAATGAAACACAGAGACGGGGGGACTGTATTAAGATACAGATCAGATAGTATATAAATATATTGGTTATTCCTGCAGCAGGAGGGGGATGGGGCGGCACTGTCACTAGGTGACACGCAAAGAGGGGAGGTGGGGCTTAGAAGGGCAGAGGAGACAGACACAGGAGAGTAGGTTGCAGATGACGGAGGCACGCAAACAGACCATGGTATCAGGGCTCAGCAGCCATGATTATCGTGGTCTGTTTGCAGAGGGGAGGATATAGCCAGGCAGGATCAGCCAGGTATTACAGGTGTTACAGGGTGCCAAATTACACAGCACAAGCACTGTGCTTGTGTAACAAGCTTTAAAAGAACAGAATCTGTGGGGGTTTTTTGGGGGGGGTTAGCAAACGCTTTAACTTCGGATAAATTTCTATTCCTTACGTTTACACTAACAGCCAAATTTGAAAGGAAATTTCAATACCTATAAATTAATAGTTTATAACTATTATTATTAAGAAAAATAATAATAATACAGTAACAATAATAAAAACTATAATAATGGTTAATAAACGTAATATTTTAATTAAAATAGAAATTATCCAAATGTTTTTTGTTCTTTCGGATTTTCAAATTTTTGGATTTTCATTCTTTTCAGATTTTCGTTCTTTTTCGAATTTTAGTTCTTATTTTCTGATTTTTGCTGTTTCTGATTTTCTCTGTTTCTGATTTTTCAGATTTTCGAATTTTCGGATCTTCGTTCTTTTGGATTTTTGTTTTTTTGAATTATTCCGAATTATTGAAATAACGAATCCAGCATCTATACGATTTAGGCTTTAGGCATTTTTGTTTAGCCAATAGAAAGCACTAGGGGGAGTAGAGGGAGTGGAAATTAGAGGAGGAGAGCTGCTATTTAAGCAGAAAATACTCGTAAAACGCTCAAATCATGTGTTTCTATTAAAGTCTATGGGGCCAAATACCCTTGTAATCTGCCCAAAAGAAGCTCATGTACTTTTTTTTTAAAAGACGGGCGTGTTGCTTCAGAGGACAGAATGCTCAGATGTGAACAGGGGCCATTGAAATGAATGGGATGTCAGGGCAGCTAGTGGTGGAAAATAGAAACTACATACCTATCACTCTACACACTGGCAAAAATGTGCAAGGTGCTGTGGTGAGAGTGGGGTGAAGGGTACACAGGCTTGGTAAGAGTAAACCTGTCTCATAATCTGTCTCACAGCTCCTGAATGTCTATAAATCTACATAATATAATCTAACATTTAGCCCCCTAAAATCTCACCTTCACCCCTAAATTTAAACCTTTACCTGTACTTAAAATCTAAAGTTTATAAAACAAGGATTCAAGAGATTCGCTAGCACAGTTTAAAGATAAACTACAGGGATAGAATAGCGACATAGTAACTTCTGGGTGGAGCCATAGTGGGGAAACAAAGGCATCCAACACACCTAGAAATATCGAAGACTGGAGGTTCTATTGGTGCTTCCAGCTCTACCAGAGAGGAAAAAGTGGAGTCATCAGAAGTGACACTGGTGTACTGTAGCACCTCTCTGACCCTAGGAGGCATGGTGACACCTCCAGAGGCTGGGGTGGACCAGCACTTTTGCCTTTTTAAAGATTTACTGTAGAAGAGTCAAGAAGGCGAGGAATTAAGGGTTTTAGGTACCAAGCAGATCACTTACGAACTCCCCAGATCATGTCCAGCTTCACAGTGTCATCTTTAAGCCAAACTGGCAATGTTGGCAATAGCTTAGCTGGTTCACAGACTCCTCTCTGTTTCCTAGGCTCAGTGTGTCCTTCTCCAAGCAAATCACCCAGCCCTTGCAACAACAAGGGTCCTGCCCTGGGTCTACTCCTTGGCACAGCCTCCTCTATCTACAAGCAGGACACATCCAAGATCCACATTCAGTATGTCTGGCCCCACACAGACTATGGGGCCTAACAGCAAAGCTCAATCCGGCAGCACCCCCTCAGCCCAGGGGAAGAGAGAGATCACCAGGTTTCTCCCAAATAATGATATCTTCCCCCAGCATCCACCAGTGACCTGAACCTTCAAATGAGTTGGCCGAAGGAAACACATTCCCAACTCAGTCTTGTTATGAAATCTCACACCATTGCCAGTGGCCCAAGTTGTATGGCTGAACTCGCATTAGATTTAGCAGAAAAAAAGTGCAGGGACTTTTATCCCCCCTGCACTGAAATCGGATCGCATGGGTGTTGTACTTATGCAATCCGATTCCTGTGCGAGTTCACAGTTCGCACTGCAATCTGTGAACCAATCTGGGGATGTCATTAACAATATATTGACACCCGCAGCAGTTTGCAGAGGGCAGTGTGAACTGCCTGTGGGAGAGATGTGATGCTGGAAACTGGCGTAGTAATCGTGCTGGTTCCCACATTGCACAAGTGTGAACTTAGGCTGAAACTGGTTAAATGTAGAAAGAGGGATTGGGATTCTTAAGGTGCCAATTAATTTGAAGAATAGTAACAACTACTATAAGATTTTTTTTATTTTAGAGAAATTTAAAAAATGTTAAAACACAACAATTGGCAAGTACAAATCAACAAGATTTTACGGATACAGCATAACAGGATAGAATTCCTAACATGTTTCACCCATATATCGGGCTTCTTCAGGGGATGCTGTCTAGCTAGAAGTACAAGCCTTCTATTGAAAAAACATATACATATAATGATTCCATCTACAGTTAATTTATGACCTGACTAAAGAAGTAATAAAGTATGTCAAATTTAGTTTAAGTAAATAATAGGAACAAGTCTCCAAAATAAATTATAAAGACAAAAAAAAAAAGAGTCAACTTACAAAAACAAAGTTCTGCAGTGGACTCAATACCAAGGGACGAATGCTGCCTAAAACCGCCAGTACTTATTGATAAGACTATCCAAGTAACCAGAATGAGAAAAGAAATGAAGACTATTCAAAAAACAGACAAAACACTTGCAGTATATAAATAACAGCAAGAGTGGTTGGATATTACATTGACATAGCAAAAAATGCTCTATATGTCCTCTGAGATAGCAACAGCCTATATCAGGGCAATATCATAAGTATGCAGTAATGGTTTTTCCATAGTTTCAAGTAATTACCTGGCATTTAACGACAGCATGTATGTGTCCCTCTTTAGAGACACATACATGGTGTCGTTATATGCCAGGTAACGCACTTTTTCGAATATTTTTTTGAATATTCGGAAATTTGGAATTCGTAAATCCGAAAATTTGAAAATCTGAAATAATAACTAACTAATAATAACTTAACTGTTACTAACTATTAAATTATAGGTATTGGAATATCCTTTCAAATTTGGCTGTTAGTTAACGTAACAAATACGAATTTATCCGAAGTTAAGAATTATCCAAAATAACGAAAGCCGTATCTAAACGAATGTAGGGTAACAAATTAATAATAATAAATAACAATAATAATAATAAACTTTTTATTATTATTATTATTATTATTATTATTTATTATTAACTAATTCCAATCCATTTGTTTAGATGTGGCATTCGTTATTTTGGATAATTCGTAACTTCGGATACATTCGTATTCGTTACATTCACCAACAGCCAAATTTGAAAGGAAGTTCCAATACCTATATTTTATTAGTTGGTTATTAGTTGGTTATTATTAGTTAATTAGTTAGTCATTTTCGAATTTATGAATTTTCGAATTGCGATCATAACACGAATGACCCAAAAAACGAAAAAAACAAAACAAAAAAACGAATGAAACTAAAACAAACAAATTTTTCAGCAGTGCACATGTCTACTGATGAGGCTGCACTGGTAGGCGGCATTGATGGGCACTGATAGGTGACACTGATAAGCAGCACTGATAGGTGACACTGATGAGGAGGCACTGATGGGCACTGATGAGGAGGCACTGATGGGCACTGATTGGCAGCACTGATGAGCACTGAATGGCAGCACCGGTGGTCACTAGTTGGCAGCACTGTTGGGACTGCATTGATAATCAGGAGACTGATAATCAGTGCTGATGTCCCTTTAACACAAGCTGGTTATTAGCTCTCCTTTTCTCTCCTCATGCTGTCAGCATGAGGAAAGAAAAGCAGATAACCGCTTTCTGTTTATATCGGTGATCATCTGTCATTGGACACATCTGATCACGTGGTAAAGGGCCGCTGTAACCCCCGCTGTGTGAGCAGATGAGTCCGAAGGAGCACGGGCCATGCAAGCATGTGAGGACATCCATGTACGCCCTCCCGGCAAATTAAGCCTGCGCTGTAGCTATCATTCAGCTATAGCACAGGGGTTCATTGATTTTGAGTGGTTGAGCGCTGGTAGCCAAGCTCCTCCTCTGGTGTAAGGCATTTTTTTCTTTAACTTTGGATTTTTTTGCTTTATTGTTACTAGTACTACCAGTATTATTTTTGTTTCTCTTTTTTTGACTGGTTATTTCTGATTGGATCAATAGGAAGGTGAATATCTTCTTTGCAGTACATTTTTAAAACTTGAAAACTTTTGTTTGCATTTATTTTCTAGTTAAGGTATGTATGTATTATTAAGTATTATTCCCCTACCCCACCGTGTAAAATTCAAAATGCTAACCATAACATACAAGGCCATTCACAACATCGCCCCCATCTACATCACCAACCTCATCTGCAGATATCACCCAAATCGCCCCCTCCGCTCCTCCCAGGACCTCCTGCTCTCTAGCTCCCTTGTTACCTCCTCCCATGCTCGCCTTCAGGACTTCTCCAGAGCCTCTCCCATCCTCTGGAATTCCCTGCCCCAGTATGTCCGATCAGCCCCTACCCTGTCCACCTTTAGGAGATCCTTGAAAACTCATTTATTCAGGGAAGCCTATCCCACACCCACATAACTGTCCCTGAGCCACCCCCATCAAATCATTCTTTGCAGCTATTACCTTTTGTACCACCACCCCCTCCCTTTTAGAATGTAAGCTCTACGAGCAGGGCCCTCCTGTACCTTTTGTATTGTACTGTAATTGTGTTGTCCCCCTTATACATTGTAAAGCGCTGAGTAAACTGTTGGCGCTATATAAATCTCGTATAATAATAATAATAATAATTAAGTACAGCATTAAACATGTTATTCTTGTTTTTATTACCTTTTATATCACTTTCCTCTCCCTTTTAGACTGTAAGCTCTCAAGTGCAGGTTCCTCCCAATCTTCCTGTCTTGAATTGTAAAGTAACTGTAGTGTTTTCTTTTCTTTCGTGAAGTGCTGAGCAAACTGTTCCCGCTATATAAATCGTGTAAAACAATAAAATTAGAAATAATTACATTACAGAGAACACAATAGCCACTTCTGGCAGTCCATCAGCGTTTAACAATGAATTGCTGTTTCCAGTCCTTCGTAAAGCAATTTTCTTGCTCCTGGAATTAAAAAGAAATAATACAGCATCTAATAAAGTGTGTTTTATGTTTTGTAGCTATTGTGTTTTATTTGTGCAGTTTTGTTGATGCATACCAGCACCAGTGCCAGATACTGTACAAGCCGCAGAGCACACTTATTTGACGTTTGCTTAATTTAACGAGAAACTACTAGATGATGGACGGCAATGTTGTGTAGAAGAAGGGTAAGGGAGCCAGCTACAAGTTCAGCTCTAGTTCTTGACAATTCAATGTTTAGTAATAGGGATGAGCTGAACACCCCCTGGTTCGATTCGCAGCAGAACATGCGAACAGACAAAAAATTTGTGCGAACACCGTTAAAGTCTATGGGATGCGAACGTGAAAAATCAAAAGTGCTAATTTTAAAGGCTTATATGCAAGTTATTGCCATAAAAATTGTTTGGGGACTTGAGTCCTGCCCCAAGGGACATGTATACGGACGTTTTTTCAGGAGCAGTGATTTTAATAATGTGTAAAGTTAAACAGTAAAAATGAAATATTTCTTTTAGTATTATGTCTGGGGGGTGTCCTTAGTATGCCTGTAAAGTAGCGCATCTTTCCCAAGTTTATAACAGTGCCACAGCAAAATGACATTTCTAAAGGAAAAAATGTCATTTAAAACTGCTTGGGGCTGTAATGTATTATCGGATCCCAGTAATATAGATAAAAATACCAAAAAATGGTGTGGATGTCCCCCCCCAATCCATACCAGGCCCTTCAGGTCTGGTATGGATATTAAGGAGAACGCCGCACCAAAATTTTTTTTAAAAAATGGCGTGGGGGTCCCCCAGGCACTATATACTCTGAACAGCAGTATATATACTATACGGCCTGCCCTATATACTCAGCAGAAAAACTGGGCCTTAAGTGTTGGTGATACCAGAACACTGTAAGCCCTCACAGTTACACTTGTTGGGTGCAGGAACGGGCCCTGCTGTGAAATATTATATCAAAAATTGTAATTACATGCCCCTGTTAAACAGGGGCAGAAAACTTGGGCCTTGGGTGGTGGTGGTGGTGGTGCCCTAAACCAAAAATATTGTTGGAAGCTAGCATCATCAGCTAGCAAGAAAACTTGGGCCTTGGATGGTGGTGGTGGTGCCACAACACTGTAATCCCTCACAGCTAATCTTGTTGGGGGCAGGAACAGGCCCTGCTGTGAAATATTATGTCAAAAATTTTAATTACATGGCCCTGTTAAACGGGAACAGAAAAATTGGGTCTTTGGTTTTGGTGGTGCCAGAACACTGTAAGCCCTCACAGTTACTCTTGTTGGGTGCAGGAACAGGCTCTGCATTAAAATATTATATCAAAAATTGTAATTATATGCCCCTGTTAAACAGGGGCAGAAAAACTGGCCCTTGGGTGGTGGTGCCACAACACTGTAACCCCTCACAGTTACTCTTGTTGGGGGCAGGAACGTGCCCTGCTGTGAAATATTATATAAAAAATGGTAATTACATGCCCCTGTTAAATAGGAGCAGAAAAATTGGGCTTTTGGTTTTGGTGGCGCCAGAACACTGTAACCCCTCACAGATAATCTTGTTGTGCGCAGGAACGAGCCCTGCAGTGAAATATTATATCAAAAATTGGGATTACATGCCCCTGTTGAACAGGGGCAGAAAAATTGGGCCTTGGGTGGTGGTGGTGGTGCCCTAAACCAAAAATATTGTTGGAAGCTAGCATCATCAAGATTGAGGAGGAACAGGATAGTCAGCATTTGCAGTTTTCAAGGGATCCCAGATCCATAGCATCCATCCATAAATTCAATCAGTTACTTCAGCATCAGGTGCTTGATAGCTGCTGATCCAAGACTAATTCATTTTTATGAATGTGAGCCTATCAACGGAGTCTGTGGACAGGTGCACTCTTTGATCCGTTACAAGAAAGCACCCTGGATGCAGGACAGGCCAGTAGCTCAATTGCATATTGAGCAAGTTCTGGCCAGTGGTCCATCCTCAAGACCCAGTAACCCAGTGGATGCTCTGTTGGAAAGGTCTCCAAGTCTGCTCTTGCTCCTAGATATTCCTGCATCATGTAATGCAGATGCTTGCGATGGTTGCTTGAACCGATCAGACCTTGGCGCTGAGGACTGAAAAATAGTTTAAAGGCATCAGTCAGCCGGCCACCTTCTCCACGCTCTTCCTCTGACTGAACGAAGTCTCAGCAATACGTTGTCCAGCACCAGGAAATGGTAACCTCCCAGGGTCTGGAAATGCGTTGCACAAACCTTTCTTCAAAACCTCCTGAAGATGTTTCATCCTCTGCTCCCTCTGTGAAGGCAGAATGAGTTCTGCAACCTTACCCCTGTAACGTGGATCAAGAAGGGTTGCCAGCCAGTAATGATCCCTCTCCTTGATACCACGAATCCTAGGGTCCTTTCGCAGGTTTCGCAGAATCGGGGAGGCCATGCAGCGTAAGTTTGCAGAGGCATTCGATTCTGAGTCCTGTGGGTCACCAAGGATCACATTATCTGTAATGACATTCTCCCAGCCACGGACAACTCCTTGGGTTTCTGGGGACTGAAAACGATCCCTTGAAGACTGCTGCTGAGTGTTATCCTCTACATCCATGCTGACACAATCCTCCTCCTCTTTTTTCTGTGAATTTGGCAGGCCTGCAGGAATGCTATATGGATAAAGGGGGCCTTGAGAGGAAAGGAAGTCCTCCTCTTCCTCCCACTGTTCTGCCCCAAGTTCCCTGTCCATGATTCCACGAAGCGTGTGCTCCAGCAGGAAGACTAGAGGGACAGTGTCATTGATGCATGCATGACGCTGCTCACCATCCTTGTGGCCCCCTCAAATAATGACAGGACATTGCATGCATCCTTGATAAGTAGCCACTGGCATGGCAAAAAGAAGCCTACAACGTGTAGCACTGTCACCTAATACATGAACATATAGGTTGTGAAGAGATATATATCAATCAAAATTTGAATAAATAAATAGTAAAAGATCTGTGTGGCTGTATATATAAATAAAAAAACACCAATAAGTCAAAGTGTAATATGTGCCAAATATTCATCAAATTTATCTTTCAAATAAAGTCCACCACACATTTGAGTGTCTTGTCCATCTATAAAGGAAGGATAAACTGAAAAGAGTGCAGCAACACTGTCTTCAGTACACCCCCACTGTGCAAAAAATCACCAGCTAATCACACCGTTGCTTACCAGAAGGTTGGGCCTCATAATAAGCTAACAATTCTAATAGCGCTTCAGGGAGAGATCCCAAAAGGATGGATGGTGGATGCTCAAACTCTCAGGCCAGCCCTTTATCTATTTGCTCAGTTCCAGTTAAAATAACGCTGAGGGCACCCTGGTAGCCAGACAATCATACATGCCATAAAAAGCAGAAGGGGAATCGCCCATAGTGTAGTAGCATATACCACCTTTTATTTAAAACCAGGCAATTACTCACATATAAAAAACAATGTACAGCTTTTCACAAACTGTTGATCAATCACCCTGGCGTGCGTGATGACATCAACACAGTAGCTCTGCCCTACACGTTTTGTCCAAAAGGACGTCTTCACAGGAACACATTTTCCATGTTTTTTTTTAAACCAGAGATTAGTGTCACTTTAAGGACACAGAAAAGATGTGGCTATCAATTGGAGTCACCAATAAGTTTTCCAGTCAATATCACACTATCGTTACTGCTGAACAGAGAGGTGTTCTGGTGGTGCAGAAAGAAAGAAAGGTACATATTCCCTTTTTCTTTTTTTGTTTGCATTACTTCATTATGGGGATGCATCCCTTTCATTTCTCCTAGTAGAGGTAGTACCCATTTGTGCTTTTCACCCGTTAGCAGCCAGTGCTGGGTTTGCTCTTTAGAAAGCCCAGCATGCTATCGGTGGTACATTATAATAGAATACCTATACTTATACCAAACTTTAAGCGGTTCTTCGCCCTGTTTGAAAAAAATAAAATAAAAGTCAGCAGCTACAAATACTGTATCTGCTGACTTTTAATAAAAGGACACTTACCTGACCAGGGATCCAGCGCTGTCCTCACCCGAAGCTTTACTGCTAGCTGCCCACTGCCGTAATGCCGTAATGCCCTTTGTGAATGGTCCCGCAGCCTTCTGGGACCTGTGGCATGTCCCGGAAGGTTGTGGCAGAGAGGAAGAGGAGGAGAATGTCTGGTGGATCGCCGTGGCCATCAGACAGAAAGTGGGAGTGGGTATCCGTAAAAACCACCTCCACCTTGGTACCTCCTTCCCAAAAAAAAGTGCCAAAAATACAAGAGGAGGGGGGAGGAGGGAACCCTTTAGAGTGAAGTTCCATTTTAAGCTTTGCAGCTACCCCCTACCCCCATGCTCCCCATACCTCCTTTTATTACCTAAAAACAGTGGGTGATCTTTTAATCTGGCGCACTTCTTTAAGGAAAAATCATATTTCAATTACACTCTTTTATTTTTTTATTGTACATACAGCACTCAGCAGGGACTGGCCACCCATGCAATTCTCAGCTCCACTGCCTTTAATTAGCTTTGTAGTTACTAATAAGATGACAGCTCAGAGCACTCAATGGAAATACTCAATCCCAGTTCTTATTAAAATACAAGTGGCTCAGGCAACATGAAAGACGATTTAATAGCAGTAATGACTGAACATGAGGCATGACTAATAAAGGAGATTAATATTTCATCTATGATTGGTAAGAAGAACTAACGCACCGGGCTGTCAGTATCAGTGGCGTAGCTAGCACATCTGGCACCCGGGGCTGGTCATTTTTTTGCAACCCCCCCCCCCCAAGAAAAATGGTAAGTGGCAATATAGCGGCGCCACGCCAATACTGTGGGTGTGGTCAGATTGCATCAACAGTGGGAGGGGCTTAATGGGCCATATGCTTTAATGACTGTGCCACAAGCAAGTATGTAACAGACAGTATGTAGCACCCTGATAGTAGGCAAATTTAGCTTGCTAGGTGCTAACTAGCCTGGCTGATTAATAGGTGATCCACTCTGGATTTGATGCACCTCTCTCTTCTATCACTAGGTGGCATTGTTGCCTGTGGCAGTAGAATGATAAGGGCATAGGGAATCCAGACTAGGAGTGAATAGGTTGACTATTACCAATTGGCAGAGTCTCTTTGGTCCCTTGGCCAGCTGGGAGCGCCTATTTATTCGGGGGGAGTCAGGTGATCAGGGTTCCGTGCCACCTGGACGGCTGTCTGGGTGGAAGTGTGTCACAAGGCTCCAGGCTGCTAGGCCAGAAGCCTGAGGCCTATCCCGGGAACACCTGGCTGCTAGGCTGTCTGAGGCCTATCCAAGTTTGAGAGAGGCAGCACGGGGTAAATTTCCCTATAGGTGTTCGATTGGGTTCAGAGCAGCAGACATACTTGGCCACTGAATCACTTACATCCTGTAAAGCAACAGTGGCCTTAGATGTGTGTTTTGGATCATTGTCATGTTGGAAAAGTGCACGATGACCAAGGACACCAAGTGATGGTAGAATCTTCTCTTTCATAGAGCAGTACATCTGTGAATTCATAATACCATCAATGAAATGCAGCTCCCTGACAACAGAAGCACTCTTGCAGCCCCACAGAAGGACACTGTTACAACCATGTTTCACTGTGGGCACTATGCATTTTTCTTTGTACTCCTCACTAGTAACATGCACACAAGTGGACACAAAGCAGTTTGAATGGCTATTAAAGGTAACCATCCTCACCTGTGATCTGTTTGCTTGTAATTAATGTGTGTGTGTATATAAAAGGTCAATGAGTTTGTGGACTCCCGACAGACCCTTGCATCTTCCATCCAGTGCTGACTGACGTTTCTGGATTCTGAGTCATGGGGAAAGCAAAAGAATTGTCAAAGGATCGGCGGGAAAAGGTAGTTGAACTGTATAAAACAGGAAAGGGATATGAAAAGATATCCAAGGAATTGAGAATGCCAATCAGCAGTGTTCAAATTCTAATCAAGAAGTGGAAAATGAGGGGTTCTGTTGAAACCAAACCACGGTCAGGTAGACCAACTGAAATTTGAGCCACAACTGCCAGGAAAATTGTTCGGGATGCAAAGAAAAACCCACAAATAACTTCAGGTGAAATACAGGACTCTCTGAAAACATGTGGTGTGGCTGTTTCAAGATGCCCAATAAAGAGGCATTTGAAGAAAGATGGGCTGCATGGTCGAGTCACGAGAAGAAAACCATTACTACGCACTACTTTTTGGCCACAACCATAAACGCTTCATTTGGAGAGGAGTCAACAAGGCCTATGATGAAAGGTACACCATTACTACTGTAAAAAATGGAGGTGGATCGCTGATGTTTTGGGGATGTGTGAGCTACAAAGGCACAGGAAAATGGTCAAAATTGATGGCAAGATGAATGCAGTATGTTATCAAACAATATTGGAGGAACATTTGCATTCATCAGCCAGGAAGCTGTGCATGGGACGTACTTGGACATTCCAACATGACAATGATCCAAAACACAAGGCCAAGTCGACCTGTTATTGGCTATAGCAGAATAAAGTGAAGGTTCTGGAGTGGCCATCTCAGTCTCCTGACCTCAATATCATTGAGCCACTCTGGGGAGATCTCAAACGTGCAGTTCATGCAAGACAGCCCAAGAATTTACAGGAACTGGAGGCTTTTTGCCAAGAGGTATGGGCAGCTTTACCATCTGAGAAGATAAAGAGCCTCATCCACAAATACCACAAAAGACTTCAAGCTGTAATTGATGTTAAAGGGGGCAATACAGGGCATTAAGAACATTTTGATCAGGGTCATTTGAGTAGTTTCTGTAGTCATTATGATTTAAAAAGAGTAAACACAATTGATTGATAATAAATGCTTCAGCCAAACACTAACCATGAGTGAAAGAAAAGTTTTTGTGTTATTATTCATATTCTCTGAAAAATGGCCAAGAAATCATAAATTCTGCCAGGGTATGTAAACTTATGAGCACAACTGTATATACCATATCCTACACATATAGCACTCTGTACTCTTGTACATTACTACAATGGATGTGCACTGCATGCATACTGTGAATGACCAAACAACTTAAAATTTATAAATACGTGTTATATATTAACTCAATGCAGTTCTATCTTTTATATTTAGTAGGGATTTTTAAATTATTATTTTATTTGTGTGTACCAATAACAATTTTATGATATTTGTATCAAAATGATTCCTTTAATAAATGTAAATTGCTCAGCTATGTTAGGACAGAGAATGAACAGAACCACATTTCATTTCTATATGCCCTGCACGTTCAGAAAATACATGGTTTGAGTGGGGAAAGGTCTTTCATATTTTTTTCTCTGTAATTCAAGTCTATAATGTGTATTGATATGTATAATGTATATTTGAAAAATAGTAAAAATGGCCCAGCCACCTGAAAGCAAAGCCCCAACTGATCTCTGTGGAGCTCCCTATCTGGAGAGCTGCAGGAGTAGGGACTGGCAGTGACCAGACGGCAGAGTTGCATACATCATCGGAGGCCAGCTGCCTGTATCTGGAAGAGACAATCGGCTTCCGAAGACTGAGAAGTACCAAGATGGCAGGCTGCTACACCTGGTCAGTGGATTACAGCAACGCTTGATCCGCTGAGCAGGTGAGTATCTGAAACAAGGTTAAAGGGGTTGTAAAGGTAAAAATTTTTTCACCTTAATGCATTCTATGCATTAAGGTGAAAAAACTACTAACCATACCGCCGTCCCCAGCCCCCCCGTTTTACTTACCTGACCCCTTGAAATTCGGCTGCTCGTTCACGTCCTCGATTCCGCTGCTCAGCCTGGCCGCTGATTGGCTACAGTGGATGGATTGGAAGCAGCGCAGCCATTGGCTCGCACTGCTGTCAATCACATCCAATAACGCGGCGCGCTGGGGGGCAGGGCCGAGTAATACAGCGAGCGGCTATAGCCGCCGGCTGTATCACGGGAGCGCACCCGCAAAAACTAACCACCATGCGAGGGAGCTCGCATTAAGGTGGTTAATTATTGCGGGGAGGAGCTGAGACAGCCGTCGAGGGACCCCAGAAAAGCAGGTTCGGGGCCACTCTGTGCAGAACGAGCTGCACAGTGAAGGTAAGTATAACATGTTTGTTATTTTTAAAAAATAAAAAAAATACCTTTACAACCCCTTTAAGCCCGGAAAACAGATAAGTGGGGATTAAAAGAAAAAATTGATAGAGGGGTGAGTCGAGTTTCTCTTTAACTGCAGCAGACAGGACGCAGATGTAGACAAGGCTGTTTTGTGAGGCAGAGCCGTGTAAATCTCAGGACTGCCTGGGCAGAAATACAAATCCTTCATTTTTTAAAACATTTCCCTTATATGTATTTTATCAGTGTCTTTAAATGTTTGTCTAGAATTTAGCTTTAAAGTGGCTCTAAAGCCAGAATTTTTTTTTTTTTTAATCTTAAAGTGGTTGTATAGGTTCGTTTTTTTTTTAAATAACAAATGTCTAGTCACAAATCATTGATTGTTTCGGCACATCCACATATATACTGATTTTCATTTCCATTATTTGACAGTCTTTGGTATATTTGGCTAGCAACTGGATCGTCATTCACTGCATATGACCCTGTGCTATACACAGGGCATTTTAGTTTCAAATGCGATTGTTTTGATATATTTCGACACACCCATACATATGCCGATCTTTACTTACGATCTGACCGAACTATAATATCATTTTTGCTCAGTTATTTTTGCAGATCATTTTTACTTATTACTTTTGCTCATATTTCATATATTACTTTGAAACTTATGTCACACTCATATATTTATATATGAGTTCAATCACATAATTTTGAAGTATGTTATAATCTCGTTTTTTGACAGCCCTTGGTATACCTGGCTAGCAATTGGATCGTTATTCATTGCATATGATCCTGTGCTATATATAAGGCATTTTAGATTCAAATGTGATCGTTCTGACACATTTTGATATATCCATACATATGCCGATTTTTATCTATGATTTGACAGGACTGCAATGTCGTTTTTACTCAGTTATTTTTGCGGATCATTTTCACTTACTACTTTTGTTCACATTTTTTATATCACTTATATCACACTCATACATATATATATGAGTTTAACTACTTAACCTCGAAGCATATTACATTATATATTCCATGTTTTGATACTTAAATGGTATACACATACATATGATTTTGGTTCCATCTTATTATTTATTTTATTCAACTTTATTCCATCTCACCTTTTAAATGCATTTTATTATATTGTATCATTTATTTGTGCATCTATTTATTTTATTATTAATGCACACACATCACTATGGCGATGCACTGCATATATAAATTCACATTTATATATATCTTCACACGTTTTGCCACACATACACAATTTATTCATTCATCAGCCCCCTATTTCACATTTTGTTTTAATACAATCATTTTACCACATTTCCTTGCACATACACATCTTGTGTTTTTTGTCTTTTTGTTTTGTTTCACACATACACTCATATGCCCTGTACACACGGTCGGATTTTCCGACGGAAAATGTCCGATCGGAGCGTGTTGTCGGAAATTCCGACCGTGTGTGCGTTTCCATCGGATTTTCCGAAACACAAAGTTGGAGAGTAGGAGATAAAATTTTCCGACAACAAAATCCGTTGTCGGAAATTCCGATCGTGTGTACACAAATCCGACAGACAAAGTGCCACGCATGCTCAGAATAAATAAAGAGATGAAAGCTATTGGCTACTGCCCCGATTATAGTCCCGACGTACGTGTTTTACGTCACCACGTTCAGAACGATCGGATTTTCCGACAACTTTGTGTGACCGTGTGTATGCAAGACAAGTTTGAGCCAACAAAAATCCATGGATTTTGTTGTCGGAATGTCCGATCAAAGTCCGACCGTGTGTACGCCCTAATACACATTTATTTACATATATATGTTTCATTCACTTATTTAAGTCATTCGTTGTTGTCTTAATGTCATATTCATAAGAGTCTTTTCTATTGGGTAACACACTGATTTGACAGCAGATGCCGAGATCCTATATAATTAGCTTTCAGCTGATATTCATTACAAGTGTAATTATACGGTCATGTGGCATCATTCATAAAGATATATAAGATAGTCATTTCCATTATCTGTCAGCTATGAGTAAGCACTCAAACTAGAGTGCAAAACGCGTCAGCTGTGTCTGTACCATCTGCCTGATTGTCCTGTATTTTTGATGATCCTATTTTTACAATAAAGAAGAATTTTCAACTTTATCCAGTGTGCGGCATCCAGATTCTCTTGTTTCAAACCTTGCTTCAATTTGCATTTAGCCAGCACCTGGGACTCCCCTCCTCTGAAGGATCTACTTAACACACACCTGGGAGCAAGGCTACCTGAGCGGTGAATCACCTTCACTGCACAGAGCAGGTAAGTATTACATGTTTGTTATTTTTAAACAAACAAAAAAAAAAAACAAGACTTTAATATCACTTTAAATAGCATTCCTGTGTTTCCCAAAGCATTACCTGTCGCTTCACTTTGGTTGGGATCGTATATTCACAGCTCAATTAATCTTGCATAAATCATATTTCTTTACTGTAATTACTGAAATAGAATGTGGTTGATCCAGATCCATCATCCATTGGGCACGCCTTCCTCCGCACACCCAGATATTTGGCTGCACGTCTAAATTTCTTAGAACAGTGATAAGCCATTTCAGCCCCAGTTTCATGGTGTTGTTCCAGTATTACCGAGCAATGTAAACCATTTGAAGAAGGACACATGAAGCTGTAATCTGCACTTGTACTTTTGCTTTATACTGTGATTATGTGATAATGCTCCTGTCAGCACTTGTGTTGAAATTGATGGTTTCTCTGGTTTTATACAGCCTTAAGGCATAACTTAATTGTAATGTTTGGAAATCTCTGCATTATTATGCTCATACTAGTTTCCTCTTGGAGCCAGATGCTTGTACTGACAGCCTACCGATGCAAAGCCTCAGATACCGCCTTCCGATCATACCTAACCACAACATGAACCATACCTGGATAACATGCAGACAAACATACTTCTACATGTAGCTGGATTATACGGTTAGTGTTCCTGAATGATACATTTGACATTGCTCTGGCCCAGATCGTGTAGGCAGTTCCTTAATTGGCAAGCAATGAAGCCCAATGTGGGGGATCTGCCACATTGGCCTTTATTGCTTGCCACTTAAGGAACTGTCTTCATGATTTGGGCCAACGCAATGTCAAATGTATGGTGGGGATAGTGGTCACCATCACCTATTCTGGGATTTCTCTGCAGACACAGAAGGTTGGAGTTCCAAAGAAAGAAGAGGGCTAAGCCTATCTGTAAATTACATTGCTATGTGTGGGTTTTCATGGCTTGTCCACAATAGATGTGTTGGTCTACGCCAACCTTTTTGAACCAGGGTGCCTTCAGGTTTCTTCAGGGGTGCCTTGACAAAATGCCTAAAAATTTACCAAATATTGGTCAATATTGGTCTAGCAGCTAGATCAAGCTTGCCTTTTAGTTACACAAGTCGCAGGTTTTCATTGTGCACCATTATAACCTTCTAGCTGCTGGCACCCGAACAACCAAATACATCATCATAACTAATAGAGTTAAGGTTAGGCACATTCGACCACAGGTTTGATGGACACAGATTATTGTCAGCATCATGTCGAATCTCCTATCTATATCGAACTGTTGTAGCAACGAAAACTAAAATAAAGCATTTGTTTATGTCGGATCTTTCGTTTTTCGCATTCTGCACTTTCGTTATCGGTTAGTAAACCGATAACGAAAATACCTGAAATTCGGTCGAAAATGCATTCGGACGAAAACGAATGCACATGACTAATGGGCACTGATAGGCAGCACTGATATGCAGCAATGATGGGCACTGATAGGTGGCAAGGATGGGCACTGATAGGCGGCAATGATGAGCACTGACAGGCAGCAACTGATATGCGGTAATAATGGGCACTGATAGTCGGGCACTGATATGCACTTGCTCCTCTAACCACATGCAGAATCATGCCCCGACTGTTACAACCCTGGCAAACTGAGAACACTAGAAATCTCAAGAGACATTGCCGTGCTCTTGAACGACTGTGGCGTAAAACCAAATGCCTGCAAGACTTCACCCTATATAAATCTGCCCTTCTAAATTATAATTGATGCCTCCATGCTGCCAAACAAGCCTACTTTGTTTCTCTTATTAATTCCTTGTCATCCAGTCCCCATCGGCTCTTCTCAACCTTTAACTCTCTGCTTCATCCATCAGCCCCTCTACCCACTAACTCACTCACTGCCCAAGAGATTGCCAATCACTTCAAAGACAAGATCGATGCAATTTGTGAGGACATCTCCACTGTGCGTACGTCTTCCCCACCCAACATACCTTGCCTAGCAGCACATTCAACACTCTCCTCTTTTGAATTGGCTACTACGGAAGAGGTTACAAAAATTTTCTCGGATGCCCACCTAACCAATTGTCCTTTGGATTCTGTTCCCTCACAACTACTACGGTCACCCTCTTCTTCTATCCTATGCTCCCTCACCCACATCTTCAATCTCTCCCTCTCTAGTGGCATCTTCCCCTCCCCTCTAAAACATGCGCAGATCACTTCCATTCTTAAAAATCCCTCACTGGACCCTACCGACCTGAACAACTTAAGACCCATCTCATTGCTCCCATTCACCTCTAAACTTCTAGAACGCTTAGTCTACAACCATCTTAGCTCCTACCTCAGTGAAAATAACCTTCTTGACACCTTACAGTCTGGCTTTCGCTCGCAGCACTCCACGGAAACTGCCTTACTAAAACTCACTAACGATTTACTAACTGCTAAAATCAACAGCCAGGAATCCATACTCCTACTACTTGACCTCTCTGCGGCCTTTGATACTGTTGACCACCCGCTCCTTCTCAATAAACTACATTCCCTTGGCCTCTGAGATTCTGTTCTATCCTGGTTCTCTGCCTATTTATCACAGCGCTCCTTCCATGTCACCTACAACTCTGTCTCCTCCTCTCCATTGCCCCTTTCTGTGGGGGTCCCCCAAGGCTCGGTTCTTGGACCTCTTCTCTTCTCTATCTACACCTCCTCCCTCGGTCACTTAATAACTGCCCACGGCTTCCAATACCACTTATACCATTACTAACTTACTAACTGACTAATCAGCATGGATGTTGCACCACTTCCTTAAACTAAATCTCTCTAAAACTGAGCTATTAATATTCTCCCCCTGCACATGCCCCCCTCCATGACTTTTCCATCAAAATTAACAATGCAACCATCAGTCCCTCCCCTCACGCCAGGGTACTAGGTGTAATCCTAGACTCTGACTTGTCATTTCAGCCTCAAATCCAATCGTTGTCAAATGTTTGTAGAATTCACCTCCGTAACATCTCTAAAATTCGCCCCTTTTTAACAAATGAAACCACCAAGCTCCTCATTCACTCCCTTGTTATCTCTCGCCTTGACTATTGCAACTCCCTTCTCATTGGCTTACCTCTCCATAGGCTATTCCCTCTTCAGTCTATCATGAATGCTGCTGCCAGACTTATCCACCTTACCAACCGCTCAGTGTCTGCCAACCCTCTACTCCAATCCCTGCACTGGCTCCCAATCACCCAGCGAATTAAATTCAAAATACTAACCACAACATACAAAGCCATTCACAACTCTGCCCCGAGCTACATCACTAATCTTGTCTCCAAATATCACCCAAATCGACCTCTCCGCTCCTCTCAAGACCTCCTGCTTTCAAGCTCTCTCATCTCCTCCTCCCATGCTTGTCTCCAGGATTTCTCCAGAGCCTCTCCCATCCTCTGGAACTTGATACCTCCATCTATCCAGCTATCCTACTCTTGCTACCTTCAGGCGATCCTTGAAAACTCATCCCTTCAGGAAAGCCTATCACGTCTCCAACTAATCTCCTACCACTTCCACCAGCTCATTCCCCACAGTTACAACCTTTTGTACCACCTGCCCCACCCTATTAGATTGTAAGCTCTTCTGAGCAGGGCCCTCTTAATCCTCTTGTATTTTATTGTATTATAACTGTATTGTCTTCCTTTTATATTGTAAAATGCTGCGTAAACTGTTGGCGCTATATAAATCCTGAATAATAATAATAATAATAATAAGCGGCAATGATGGGCACTGATATGTGGCAATGATGGGCACTGATATGCAGCAATGATAGGCACTGATAGGGGCAATGATGGGCACTGATATGCGGCAATGATGGGCACTGATAGGCGGCAATGATGGGCACTGATAGGCAGCACTGATATGCGGCAATGATGGGCACTGATAGGGGCAATGATGGGCACTGATATGCGGCAATGATGGGCACTGATATGCAGCAATGATAGGCACTGATAGGGGCAATGATGGGCACTGATATGCGGCAATGATGGGCACTGATAGGCGGCAATGATGGGCACTGATAGGCAGCACTGATATGCGGCAATGATGGGCACTGATAGGCGGCAATGATGGGCACTGATAAGCAGCACTGATATGCGGCAATGATGGGCACTGATAGGCGGCAATGATGGACACTGATAGGCAGCACTAATACGTGGCAATGATGGGCACTGATATGTGGCAATGATGGGCACTGATAGGTGGCACTGATATGTGGCAACGATGGGCACTAATAGGTGGTGCTGATATGTGGCAATGATGGGCACTGATAGGTGGCAAGGATGGGCACTGACAGGCAGCACTGATATGCGGTAATGATGGGCACTGATAGGCGGCACTGATATGCAGCAATGATGGGCACTGATAGGTTGCAATGATGAGCACTGACAGGCAGCACTGATATGCGGTAATGATGGGCACTGATAGGCGGCACTGATATGTGGCAATGATGGGCACTGATGGGCGGCACTGATAGGCGGCAATGATGGGCACTAATAGGCAGCAATAATGGGCACTGATAGGCGGCACTGATGGGCACTGGTAGGCGGCAATGATGGGCACTGATAGATGGCAATGATGGGTACTGACCCTAGTCTTTTATCTAGATACAATTGCACCACGCTGCGGTCAATAGAACAAAAAAAGATTTCACTTTGTGACTTCTTAATAAAGTTCTAACAAAAAAAGTTACAGTGCAATCCGCTGTTTACAACCCATCAGCGCTGTTGCCTTCATATCACACACCGGTGCACACAGCGGTATAGCCACCTGTAAGGTCAATTTATATTGACAGCAAAGAGACTGTTCTATCAGTTCTCTTTTCTGACCTTCTACTGTTCATTAACCACTTCACTTCTGGAAGATTTTACCCCTTCATGACCAGGGCATTCAGACAGTTTAACTCAATGAATAAACTCACATGTTGAGGAAGCCAGACAAGGAAAATCTTTTGAATGTTCAGTTTAACCACTTCAGCCCTGGAAGGATTTACCCCCTTGATGACCAGGCTATTTTTTGTAATACGGCACTGCGTTACTTTTTTGCGCGGTTGTGCGATACCGTACCCAAATAAAACTGATGTCCTTTTCCCCCCACAAATAGAGCGTTACTTTTTTGCGCGGTTGTGCGATACCGTACCCAAATAAAACTGATGTCC
Source organism: Lithobates clamitans (assembly GCA_037952925.1). Classification (NCBI taxonomy): domain Eukaryota; kingdom Metazoa; phylum Chordata; class Amphibia; order Anura; family Ranidae; genus Lithobates; species Lithobates clamitans. Next base: position 239,358 of record JBBGZY010000117.1, on the reverse strand, counting down.
TTTTCCCCCCACAAATAGAGCTTTCTTTTGGTGGAATTTAATCACCTCTGCAGTTTTTTTTTTGCGCTATAAACAAAAGAAGACCGACAAAAAAATTATATTTTTTATACTTCCTGCTATAATACATATACCCCGAAAAAAATCAAATTTCTTCATAAATTTAGGCCAATACGTATTCTGCTATATATTTTTGGCAAACAAAAACCCAATAAGCGTTTATTGATTGGTTTGCGCAAAAGTTATAGCGTTTACAAACTATGGGATAAATTTATGGACTTTTAATGTTGTTATTGTTTTTACCGGTAATAGTGGCGATCAGCGGTTTATAGCAGGACTGCGACATTGCGGCGGACAAATCTGACCCTAAGTGACACTTTTTGTGGACCAGTGACACCAATACAGTGATCTGTGCTAAAAAAAAAATGCACTGATCAATGTATAAAAGACACTAGCAGGGAAGGGGTTAAAATCAGGGGCGATCAAAGGGTTAAATGTGTTCCCTGTTTGTCTTTTCTTACTGTGTGGGGAAAGTACTGACAGGAAGAACACAGAGATCGTTGTTCCTGATCACTAGGAACAGACTATCTCCATGTTATAACCTATCAGAACAGGGATCTGCCTTGTTTACATAGGCAAATCCCGGTTCTGCCTCTCTGTGAAGCGATCCGCCGGACACGCGCAATGGCCCCTCTTCCGTGCAGCGCGTGCGCGCCCACACTATCTATTGCATGAAACAATGTACAGGTACATTGTTTTGCGCAGTAGAGCTGCTGTGCAGCAGTATATATGTGGTGGGCGGTCCTTAAGTTGTTAATGGAGGATCCCTGTGGTTTTTCCCTTACTGTAGTGTTCTTAAGGGGCGGGTTCCTAGCGGACTGCTTGCGCCTTCCCTCCTTCCTTTGCTTTATTTAGGGGAGGAGGGAGGGTTAGGGTATTACTCTGCATTTGATAAGCAGGTCCATAACTTGAGTACTTTGGCTTTCAAGCGTGTGCTGAAGTTCAGGTGGGTATCGGCAATTGCTAATTAAAATTTGTTTTGGACAAATTTTTTCTTGTAGTAGAGAGGGAAGGATAGAAGTAGGACAGGGTAGGTGCGGCATGGAAATCTTTTAGAGTTTTCTGTCCTTAGGAATGTGTTTTTAAAAAAAAAATTATAGGGGGGGTTGAAGGGTGAGGTTCTTTTTCACCCTTCCTTATTTGGTATATTTAGGGTCATTCCCAGCCAAGTTCCAGTCACAGCTGTTCAACTAGCTCACGACGCCTTGTGGGTGAAAGGTCAGCTTCGTAGAGACACTGTTCGCCTAGTTCTCCCAGACGAGAAAGCTCTAAGAGGTGTCGGGCTTGCGGAGCCACCCCTATGGCAGCTAAGCTGATCTGCAGAAACTGTTTCGGAGCGATGCCGAACAGGGAGAGGCTGAGGCCTGGCAAATAACCGACTTAATCTAGAGTCGTCAAAATCTAGCTAACAGAGCTAACGGATTCAACGCCTTCTCATCACAGCAAGTGGGCAGGACCCAACTTCAGATTCTGTCCTCCCAGACCCTTCCACCTCTGGGCTCTGGGATTTGGTCCTTATAGAGGCCTACCAATTGGTAGGAGGAGCCCGCAGACTGGCAGTGGCATTAACGTCAGTCTCAAAACGCCATCAGGGTCTGGACTGAAAACGGTGAGGTGGCTATTCGACAAGATGTACCAAAAGAGCATAACATAAAAAACGCTGGAAGAGCTTAAGTTATCTGCAGACTGTGTAGGCAGCAATTCAGTAAGATATTCAGCCAGAGCTAGGTTGCATACGATTATAGCCAAAAGGGCCCTGTGGCTGAAGCCATGGGCTGCAGTTGTAGCTTTTAAGTAGAACTGGTGGAAGGTCTCTTTTGACGGGAAAACTTTGTTTGGAGTCAGGCTTGTGGAAAATCTAATTACTCTCTCAGGACAAAAGGCGTGCCCGAGTTTTTTCTTCCAAGTTTCAATCCTCCAGAAACAGGAACGTCTCGCAGTTCCGTCAGAACAGAGGCCCTAAGAAAAATTGGAGAAGCACTCAAGCCACTTTCTTGAAGCTAATAAGCGAAGTAGTCTCCCCAAACTCCAGGATGGGGCAAAATCCTTTGGACACAAGGCCACTCCAAGTATTTCTGGTCAGAGCCAGGCTAAAACGGTTTTCGGGGTCTGGTCCAGTCAATGCAAGGACCCCTGAGTAGTTTCCACGGTTAGTTTCGGGCATGTCTGGACGTTCTGCATGTGCCAGCGTCCCTGCAAAAGGCTGAGGAATTTTCTTTGCCTACTCCAAATTCAGCAAGCAGTAGTGCCTGCCCTTCCCTCCGAGAAGTTCACAGGTTTCTATTCTTCCCTCTTTCTGATCCCCAGGGGGAGCGGAGAGTGGAGACCGGTAGTGGATTCAAAAACAACTAAACCATTTCATCCGGATAGATACCTTCAAGATGGAATCCTTACAGACGATCATTCAAATGGTCCAGCCGGAAGACTGGATGATCTCGGTGGATCTTCAAGATGTCTATTGCCACGTGCCCATCCTTCCTGCTTTCCAGAAATATCTAAGGATGACGGTTGGCCACACGCATCTCCGGTTCCAGGGTCTCCCCTTAGATGTCTGCACATCCGAGGGTATTTTCTAAAAGTCCTGATCGCAGTCCTGGTACCTCTCAGGGAGAGAGGCCTGAGAGTTTTCCACTACTTTGACGACATCCTGTTGCTAGCTCCCAACCCAGAGCAGCTTCTGAAGCACAGAAGTACCCTACTGTCCACCCTTACAGATTTTAGGTGGTTGGTGGATTGGGAGAAAATTCTTCTAACCTCAACCCAGTCGAAGATCTACCTAGGCGCTCTTTTTAACACCTCAGCCAGAACAGTGTGTCTCCTCCCCCCAGAAGGTAGCGACTATTGCCCAGAAGATGTGTCACGTCAGGTCACTCTCGCACCTCAGGTTACCTGAGCTCAATTGTGACCATGTCATTTGGTACCCCAATACTACCTTGGGCTCATTGGCACCTGAGGGTTTCTCAAGTGGGTTTCCTGTCACAATGGAAGAGACAGTCACTGTGTCAGCCTATTTTTATCTCAAGTCCCAGGAAGTGAGGCCTCCCCTGGTGGTCAAAGACGGACTGAATCTCGAAGCCTCGTCTCCTGCGATGCCTTTCTTGGACCATTCTTACTACCAATGCGAGTTCGAGGGGCTGGGGAGTGCACGGCGACCATCTCGCAGTACAAGGCAGATGGGAATTCCCCACAACGGGATTGGTCTCCAACTTCCCGGAGATACGGCGGCCTATCTAGCCCTAGTAAGCCTGGGAGATCATTTTCAACAGAAGCCAGTCCTATTGCGCTTGAATAACAGGGCAGCAGTAAATTCCAAATTACCAAGATTCCTCTCTCGCCTTCCCCATCCCCAGGCGGAGGCGGTGGATGCCCTATCAAGCCCATGACAATGCAAGATGGCTTTTGCATCCCCCCCCCCCAAACCGCTATTCTCGAGGTTTCTTCTCAGATTTTGAGGGAACCAGTCAGCGTGGTGGCAATACTCCCTTACTGGCCGAGGAGGCCGTGATTTCTCTGGGCAAAGAATCTCAGTAGTTCTCGCACTATCAAGATTCCGGTCCTACCACAGCTTCTCTCCCAAGGGAGGTTTGTGCACCCAGCACCTCACAATTGAACCTGTAGGTTGGGATGTTGAAAGGGAGAAATCCAATCCCAATCCTTAGGTTGCTCATCAAGAGTAATTTCATCACTTTTAAAGGCCAGGAAACCTTCCACAAAATTTTGTGTATTCTAAGATATGGAATAAGTTCAAATCTTTTGTAGCCGACAGGTGCACGGATCCCATGATTCCTGCTTCCGCATTTCTACAAGCAGGCTTAGACCTCGGTCTTGGGCTATGTTAACTGAAGGTCCGGTGGCGGCTATCTCAGCAGCTACTCAAAAGAGAAGGGCGGAAGACTTGCTCATCATTCAATTCTTCAGATCAGGTAAAAAGATTAGGCCACCAGTAAAACTCTCTTTTCCAGCTTGGGATCTGTCCTTTGTCCTGGACGGTCTGATGTCTCAGCCTTTCGCCCAGCGGAATCCCCTTCTCTATGGAATCTAACGCTCAAGACTGTGTTTCTAATTGCAGTTACTTCAGGGAAGAAGGCCTCAGAATTACAAACCTTAGGAGTAGAAGATTAGCACATATCTTTTTTCCGGATAGGGTGGAATCATGGCTCACTCAGCATTGCTGAATACTCCTCATTGTTAGCAGGCTGCGCAGACATCAATTGCATAGACGTCCGGACGTTTTGTTTTGTTTGTATTTTTGACTACATGTTATATGTCCCCCCTGTCTGTGTAGTTGTATTGGTCGGATTCACGTTACCGATCAATTTTTATTAGGGCTTATTGAATATTGGTTCATGCTCTCCTATCCCCATGTATCATATGTTTTTGTACCACAATAAACACTAGTTTGGTTACACACACATTTAGTCGGTCTGCCTTTCCTTTGAGCCCCACTTTTTTCTGGTCCCTCACCTGTTTGGCACAATTTTTGTATTGCGGGGTGGAACCATGGGCATCGCAAGGTTTTGTCCCCAAAAGTCGATTCACTCTTGCGGAAACTTGGGCGCTACCTACTTTTCTGGATCAGCACGTGGGTTCACTACATGAGTTGGACATTTCCAGAATTTCAAAGATACTACCTACAGGCTACAGCACCCTTTAGAGTGTCAAATAGATTGTTTAGACTCCTTTGGTAAGAACAGAGGGAAGGAAGTGGCCTCAGGAACTATTACCTCCTGGATTTGTAAGCTGATCCAAACAACATATAGGGCTAGAGGGATGGATCCTCTGGCGGTGAAAGCCCACTCAACTAGGGCAGTTTCTTCATCTTGGGCGGCAATGGCTAATGTCTCTCTAGAGACAATATGTAAGGCGGCTACCTGGTCATCTTCAAACACATTCAGACGACATTATAGAATCGACCCAGGGGCACTCACTTCAGTGAAGTTCGGAAGAAGGACAATTGAGTCAGCTCTCTCGGTTCCTTAATAAATTTTTCTTTATGAGCATTACCCACCCAGTTTGTAGCTATTTATTTTATCACAGGCATGCTGCCATGGAGGCACCAGGAAAACGGAAAATTGTATCATACTTACCGTAATCTTCCTTTCCTGGTGCCTATCCATGGCAGCATACATGCCCTCCCTTTGGTATTCGATGTAACAGGAGAATGCTAGGGGGGGTGTGGTTCTTTCTTTTATAATGTATTCATTATCCTGAGGGGAGGACCCTGGGGCAGAGCTTATCACAGGTATGCTGCCATGGATAGGCACCAGGAAAGGAAAATTATGGTAAGTATGATACAATTTTCCATTTTTCTACTTTCTGTTATAAAACATTTCCAATAAAATCAAATTACTTCATAAATTTAGCCTAAAATGTATTCTGCTATATTCCTTTGGTAAAAAACAAACTGCGTTTTGGGGAACTTTAGTATAGTTCTGATTGTAATCAAGATACTGATCCGTACAGACAATATACTGGTAAGGGCTGTGATCAGCAACTTATAGTGTGACTGTGATGGTGTGGCGGAGAATCTGACCCTAACTGACACTGGCTGGAGGGACACTAACTGACATTGATGTCATTAGTGACACTAATATAGTGATCAGTGATAATACTGTACATAGTACTAATGACACTGGCTGGGAAGGGGTTAACATCATGGCGTAATCACGGGGGTTAACTGTGTGCCTAACAAGTGTAATGTGTGTAACGTGTGCTGCTTTAACTAACAGATTTGGCTGCTTTTTCTCCCTGATCTAAGAGCTGATTTCAGGGAGAAGAATCAGCCAGATCGCTGTCTGTGTACAGATTTCTGTGTGTTTGTGGCCACATCCAATCAGCAGGTATAGAGCCAAAATCATTGACTGAAACTTGCTGACAAACTCGTGCCCTGTTCAATCACAGCACAGGTTATCAGAGGGCACACGGATGTATGCCCAAAAACTTGGAAACAGATGGGAGCATACAGGTACATTGCCTAGCCTATAGCTGCCGCCCGCCTGCAGTAAATGTACTATTGGCAGGTGACAAACAATTAAAGTGATATTAAACCCAAAAAATGTAATATATTTCAGATTACCAGTTCTTCGCTGTGATGGCCACATTTGTTTTCTTTCCTAGGCTTTCTTCTATTTTCACGTGGTGATCTGGCCAGTAAGTCTGTTGTTTTTCAATAAAACAAGCACATTTTACCATGTGTTACTGTAACATATAAATGTGAAGGCTCTGAGGGATTTTCTCTTGCTATGAAGAGATTAATATTCACTTCCTGTGAATATTAACCTCCTGTTAAGTTCCTTACAGTGTCCAGTTACCAGTTACCATGGGTCTCTTGGCTCTTCTCTGATTAATGCTCTCCTTGCCCGGCCTGTCAGTTTATGGGGACACCCATGTCTTGGTTGGTTTTCAGTTGTGCCATACTCTTTTCATTTTCCGATGATGGATTGAACAGTGCTCCGTGAGATGTTCAAAGCTTGGGATATTTTTTTTATAACCTAACCCTGCTTTAAACTTCTCCACAACTTTATCTTGACCTGTCTGGTGTGTTCCTTGGCCTTCATGATGCTCGTTGTTCATTACGGTTCTCTAACAAACCTCTGAGGGCTTCACAGAACAGCTGTATTTACACTGAGATTAAACTACACACGGGTGGACTCTGGTTACTAATTAGGTGACTTCTGAAGGCAATTGGTTCCACTAGATTTTAGTTAGGGGTATCAGAGTAAAGGGGGCTGAATACAAATGCCCGCCACACTTTGCAGATATTTATTTGTAAAAAAAATTGAAAACCATTTATAATTTCCCTTCCACTTTACAGTTATGTGCCACTTTGTGATGGTCTATCACATAAAATCCCAATAAAATACATTTACGTTTTTGGCTGTAACATGACAAAATGTGGAAAATGTCAAGGGGTTCGAATACTTTTTCAAGGCACTGTAGTTCAAGAAGCGAAAGCATGTCTCCTCCATGGGACAGCAAAAAAAAAATGACAGAGGTTTTAAAGCCCAACATCAATTTGCATAGGGTTACATAGTGATTTCCACTCAGTAATAGACTGCTTAGTCTGATTTAAAAAAATACACTTTCTTTGTGGCTTGTTAATTTTATCTTAGTTGTTCCACAAAGGTAGTGAATGCAATGTCTATAATACAGATAGTCACTAGAGGGCAGACCTACACATCTGCATATAAAATACAGGAATACAATACAGAACATCAATAACATACAAAATGTGAAAAAGACACAAAAAAAAGTGTAAACAATGAAATAATAAATACCATTGCGTACTACCCAAACTTTTAATATAGTTTGCATCTAATGTCTAATGTCCATTAATTCCAACTTTCTTCATATACCCAGAACTAGACTCAGGACAATGGGAGACAGGGCCTTCTCTGCAGCTGCTCCGCGCCTGTGGAATGCCCTACCTGACACCTTGAGGGCTCCTCAAGCCACTGACTGTTTTAAAAAAGGTCTTAAGACCTTTCTTTTTAGTAAAGCCTTTTGTCATTTTGAGATGTTTCGTTTAATTGTATAAACTGCTCATTTTTCTGTTTCTTTTAACTTGTAGCACTTTGAGATCTTTATGATGAAAAGGGCACTATAAATAAAAATTATTGTTAGGATTAGGATGTAAATGTTTTACTGCTGTACCTGATTGTTATATACCAAAACCAGCTGCCTTTAATTTTTCTGTTATTTGTATGGAAATTTCAATAAAAATTATTTAATGATAAAAAAAATAAAATAAAATAAAATGTATTATTATTATAATTTGTTTTCTAAGTTTTGAATAGAGTGGGGAAGGTTTAGGACCTCTGTCATATTTGTGTTGATGTCTGTAACTAGGGAGATTGCTCCTAATTTCCTGTCCTGGTGACCATGCATGTCAGACACTCCAAATTGGGAAACATGCAGCAATAAGGAAAACATTCTAATCCTTCCTTGCTCTGCTTAAAAAATGTGATTATATTGCTAACAATCTCTTTTCAGCACAAGGGGTTACTGAATTCATCAGGTACCATTGTAGGTGTAGTGAGTGTTGTAAACGCCCGGCTACTGCGGAATATATACTGCTAAGAAGGAAAGTCTTTTTTTTCAGTTTTAGAATTCAAGGCTAGAAGTTATGAGGTTAGTAAAGATAATTATAATCAGGATAATCAGGCTCAGAAATACTGACAATTTGAATTGCTATTGTAACTTCAGAAGTTGGAGGTGAATCTGTTGCAGAGGATGTTGTGGTAGGAGCTGCTGTAGTAGTTAAAATAGTCAACTGTGTTGTTGAGGGGATTGTTGTGGTGGTAACAGGTGTTGTTGTAGCTGTGGTGGGGACTGTTGTGGTAGTTGGTGGCACTGTAGTCACCTTTGTTGTTGTGGGAATTGTTGTGGTTATGATGGGTGTTGTTGTAGGGGCATTTGTACTAGTCTGTGTTGTTAAGGGGATTGTTGTGGTGGTAACAGGTGTTGTTGAAGCTGTGGTGGGGACTGTTGTGGTAGTTGGTGGTACTGTAGTCACCTCTGTTGTTGTGGGAATTGTTGTGGTTATGACAGGTGTTGTTGTAGGGACAGTAGTACTGGTTGGTGTTACTGTAGTAGTCTGTGTTGTTGATAGGATTGTTGTGGTGGTAACAGGTGTTGTTGTAGTTGTGGTGGGGAATGTTGTGGTAGTTGGTGGTACTGTAGTCACCTCTGTTGTTGTGGGAATTGTTGTGGTTATGACAGGTGTTGTTGTAGGGACAGTAGTACTAGTTGGTGTTACTGTAGTAGTCTGTGTTGTTAAAGGGATTGTTGTGGTGGTAACAGGTGTTGAAGCTGTGGTGGGGACTGTTGTGGTAGTTGGTGGTACTGTAGTCACCTCTGTTGTGGGAATTGTTGTGGTTATGACAGGTGTTGTTGTAGGGGCAGATGTACTGGTTGGTGTTTCTGTAGTAGTCTGTGTTGTTAATGGGATTGTTGTGGTGGTAACAGGTGTTGTTGTAGCTGTGGTGGTGACTGTTGTGGTAGTTGGTGGTACTGTAGTCACCTCTGTTGTTGTGGGAATTGTTGTGGTTATGACGGGTGTTGTTGTAGGGGCAGTTGTACTAGTTGGTGTTAATGTAGTAGTCTGTATTGTTGATGGCATTGTTGTGGTGGTAACAGGTGTTGTTGAAGCTGTGGTGGGGACTGTTGTGGTAGTTGGTGGTACTATAGTCACCTGTGTTGTTGTGGGAATTGTTGTAGTTATGACGGGTGTTGTTGTAGGGGTGTTTTTACTAGCTTCTGTTACTGTAGTAGTCTGTGTTGTTGAGGGGATTGTTGTGGTGGTAACAGGTGTTGTTGTAGCTGTGGTGGGGACTGTTGTGGTAGTTGGTGGTACTGTAGTCACCTCTGTTGTGGGAATTGTTGTGGTTATGACAGGTGTTGTTGTAGGGGCAGATGTACTAGTTGGTGTTACTGTAGTAGTCTGTGTTGTTAATGGGATTGTTGTGGTGGTAACAGGTGTTGTTGAAGCTGTGGTGGGGACTGTTGTGGTAGTTGGTGGTACTGTAGTCACCTCTGTTGTGGGAATTGTTGTGGTTATGACAGGTGTTGTTGTAGGGGCAGATGTACTAGTTGGTGTTTCTGTAGTAGTCTGTGTTGTTAATGGGATTGTTGTGGTGGTAACAGGTGTTGTTGTAGCTGTGGTGGTGACTGTTGTGGTAGTTGGTGGTACTGTAGTCACCTCTGTTGTTGTGGGAATTGTTGTGGTTATGACGGGTGTTGTTGTAGGGGCAGTTGTACTAGTTGGTGTTAATGTAGTAGTCTGTATTGTTGATGGCATTGTTGTGGTGGTAACAGGTGTTGTTGAAGCTGTGGTGGGGACTGTTGTGGTAGTTGGTGGTACTATAGTCACCTGTGTTGTTGTGGGAATTGTTGTAGTTATGACGGGTGTTGTTGTAGGGGTGTTTTTACTAGCTTCTGTTACTGTAGTAGTCTGTGTTGTTGAGGGGATTGTTGTGGTGGTAACAGGTGTTGTTGTAGCTGTGGTGGGGACTGTTGTGGTAGTTGGTGGTACTGTAGTCACCTCTGTTGTGGGAATTGTTGTGGTTATGACAGGTGTTGTTGTAGGGGCAGATGTACTAGTTGGTGTTACTGTAGTAGTCTGTGTTGTTAATGGGATTGTTGTGGTGGTAACAGGTGTTGTTGAAGCTGTGGTGGGGACTGTTGTGGTAGTTGGTGGTACTGTAGTCACCTCTGTTGTGGGAATTGTTGTGGTTATGACAGGTGTTGTTGTAGGGGCAGATGTACTAGTTGGTGTTTCTGTAGTAGTCTGTGTTGTTAATGGGATTGTTGTGGTGGTAACAGGTGTTGTTGTAGCTGTGGTGGTGACTGTTGTGGTAGTTGGGGGTACTGTAGTCACCTCTGTTGTTGTGGGAATTGTTGTGGTTATGACGGGTGTTGTTGTAGGGGCAGTTGTACTAGTTGGTGTTAATGTAGTAGTCTGTATTGTTGATGGCATTGTTGTGGTGGTAACAGGTGTTGTTGAAGCTGTGGTGGGGACTGTTGTGGTAGTTGGTGGTACTATAGTCACCTGTGTTGTTGTGGGAATTGTTGTGGTTATGACGGGTGTTGTTGTAGGGGTGTTTGTACTAGCTTCTGTTACTGTAGTAGTCTGTGTTGTTGAGGGGATTGTTATGGTGGTAACAGGTGTTGTTGTAGCTGTGGTGGGGACTGTTGTGGTAGTTGGTGGTACTGTAGTCACCTCTGTTGTTGTGGGAATTGTTGTGGTTATGACAGGTGTTGTTGTAGGGGCAGTTGTACTAGTTGGTGTTACTGTAGTAGTCTGTGTTGTTGATGGGATTGTTGTGGTGGTAGCAGGTGTTGTTGAAACTGTAGTGGGGACTGTTGTGGTAGTTGGTGGTGTAGTTAGTGGTACTGTAGTCACCTCTGCTGTTGTGGGAATTATTGTGGTTATGGAGGGTGTTGTTGTAGGGGCAGTTGTACTAGTCTGTGTTACTGTAGTAGTCTGTGTTGTTGAGGGGATTGTTGTGGTGGTACCAGGTGCTGTAGCTGTGGTGGTGACTGTTGTGGTAGTTGGTGGTACTGTAGTCACCTCTGTTGTGGGAATTGTTGTGGTTATGATGGGTGTTGTTGTAGGGGTAGTTGTACTAGCCTGTGTTACTGTAGTAGTCTGTGTTGTTGAGGGGATTGTTGCGGTGGTAACAGGTGTTGTAGCTGTGGTGGTGACTGTTGTGGTAGTTGGTGGTACTGTAGTCACCTCTGTTGTTGTGGGAATTGTTGTGGTTATGAAAGGTGTTGTTGTAGGGGCAGTTGTACTAGTTGGTGTTTCTGTTGTTGAGGGGGTGGTTGTGGTGGTAACAGGTGTTGTTGTAGCTGTGGTGGTGACTGTTGTGGTAGTTGGTGGTACTGTAGTCACCTCTGTTGTTGTGGGAATTGTTGTGGTTATGAAAGGTGTTGTTGTAGGGGCAGTTGTACTAGTTGGTGTTTCTGTTGTTGAGGGGGTGGTTGTGGTGGTAACAGGTGTTGTTGAAGCTGTGGTGGTGACTGCTGTGGTAGTTGGTGGTACTGTAGTCACCTCTGTTGTTGTGGGAATTGTTGTGGTTATGACAGGTGTTGATGTAGGGGCAGTTGTACTAGTTGGTGTTACTGTAGTAGTCTGTGTTGTTGAGGGGATTGTTGTGGTGATAACAGGTGTTGTAGCTGTGGTGGTGACTGTTGTAGTTAGTGGTACTGTAGTCACCTCTGTTGTTGTGGGAATTGTTGTGGTTATGACGGGTGTTGTTGTAGGGGCAGTTGTACTAGTCTGTGTTACTGTAGTAGTCTGTGTTGTTGATGGGATTGTTGTGGTGGTAACCGGTGTTGTTGAAGCTGTGGTGGGGACAGTTGTGGTAGTTGGGGGTACTGTAGTCACCTCTGTTATGGGAATTGTTGTGGCTATGGCAGGTGTTGTTGTAGGGGCAGTTGTACTAGTTGGTGTTACTGTAGTAGTCTGTGTTGTTGATGGGATTGTTGTGGTGGTAACAGGTGTTGTTGTAGCTGTGGTGGGGACTGCTGTTGTAGTTAGTGGTACTGTAGTCACCTCTGTTGTTGTGGGAATTGTTGTGGTTATGACGGGTGTTGTTGTAGGGGCAGTTGTACTAGTCTGTGTTACTGTAGTAGTCTGTGTTGTTGAGGGGATTGTTGTGGTGGTAACCGGTGTTGTTGAAGCTGTGGTGGGGACAGTTGTGGTAGTTGGGGGTACTGTAGTCACCTCTGTTGTTGTGGGAATTGTTGTGGTTATGACGGGTGTTGTTGTAGGAGCAGTTGTACTAGTCTGTGTTACTGTAGTAGTCTGTGTTGTTGATGGGATTGTTGTGGTGGTAACAGGTGTTGTTGTAGCTGTGGTGGGGACTGCTGTGGTAGTTGGTGGTACTGTAGTCACCTCTGTTGTTGTGGCAATTGTTGTGGTTATGACAGGTGTTGTTGTAGGGGAAAGTGTACTAGTCTGTGTTACTGTAGTAGTCTGTGTTGTTGAGGGGATTGTTGTGGTGGTAACAGGTGTTGTAGTTGTGGTGGGGACTGTTGTGGTAGTTGGTGGTACTGTAGTCACCTCTGTTGTTGTGGGAATTGTTGTGGTTATGACGGGTGTTGTTGTAGGGGCAGTTGTACTAGTCTGTGTTACTGTAGTAGTCTGTGCTGTTGAGGGGATTGTTGTGGTGGTAACAGGTGTTGTAGCAGTGGTGGTGACTGTTGTAGTTAGTGGTACTGTAGTCACCTCTGTTGTTGTGGGAATTGTTGTGGTTATGACGGGTGTTGTTGTAGGGGCAGTTGTACTAGTCTGTGTTACTGTAGTAGTCTGTGTTGTTGAGGGGATTGTTGTGGTGGTAACCGTTGTTGTTGAAGCTGTGGTGGGGACAGTTGTGGTAGTTGGGGGTACTGTAGTCACCTCTGTTGTTGTGGGAATTGTTGTGGTTATGACGGGTGTTGTTGTAGGGGCAGTTGTACTAGTCTGTGTTACTGTAGTAGTCTGTGTTGTTGATGGGATTGTTGTGGTGGTAACAGGTGTTGTTGTAGCTGTGGTGGGGACTGCTGTGGTAGTTGGTGGTACTGTAGTCGCCTCTGTTGTTGTGGCAATTGTTGTGGTTATAACAGGTGTTGTTGTAGGGGAAAGTGTACTAGTCTGTGTTACTGTAGTAGTCTGTGTTGTTGAGGGGATTGTTGTGGTGGTAACAGGTGTTGTAGTTGTGGTGGGGACTGTTGTGGTAGTTGGTGGTACTGTAGTCACCTCTGTTGTTGTGGGAATTGTTGTGGTTATGACGGGTGTTGTTGTAGGGGCAGTTGTACTAGTCTGTGTTACTGTAGTAGTCTGTGCTGTTGAGGGGATTGTTGTGGTGGTAACAGGTGTTGTAGCTGTGGTGGTGACTGTTGTAGTTAGTGGTACTGTAGTCACCTCTGTTGTTGTGGGAATTGTTGTGGTTATGATGGGTGTTGTTGTAGGGGCAGTTGTACTAGTTGGTGTTACTGTAGTAGTCTGTGTTGTTGAGGGGATTGTTGTGGTGATAACAGGTGTTGTAGCTGTGGTGGGGACTGCTGTGGTAGTTGGTGGTACTGTAGTCACCTCTGTTGTTGTGGCAATTGTTGTTATGACAGGTGTTGTTGTAGGGGAAAGTGTACTAGTCTGTGTTACTGTAGTAGTCTGTGTTGTTGAGGGGATTGTTGTGGTGGTAACAGGTGTTGTAGTTGTGGTGGGGACTGTTGTGGTAGTTGGTGGTACTGTAGTCACCTCTGTTGTTGTGGGAATTGTTGTGGTGGTAACCGGTGTTGTTGAAGCTGTGGTGGGGACAGTTGTGGTAGTTGGGGGTACTGTAGCCACCTCTGTTGTTGTGGCAATTGTTGTGGTTATGACAGGTGTTGATGTAGGGACAGTTGTACTAGTTGGTGTTACTGTAGTAGTCTGTGTTGTTGAGGGGATTGTGGTGGTGACAGGTGTTGTTGTAGCTGTGGTGGGGACTGCTGTGGTAGTTGGTGGTACTGTAGTCCCCTCTGTTGCTGTGGGACTTGTTGTGGTTATGACAGGTGTTGTTGTAGGGGCCATTGTACTAGTCTGTGTTACTGTAGTAGTCTGTGTTGTTGAGGTGGTAACAGGTGTTGTTGTAGCTGTGGTAGTGACTGTTGTGGTAGTTTGTGGTACTGTAGTCACCTCTGTTGTTGTGGGAATTGTTGTGGTTATGACAGGTGTTGTTGTAGGGGCAGTTGTACTCTTTACTGTACTAGTCTGTGTTGTTGATGGGATTGTTGTTGTGGTAACAGGTGTTGTTGAAGCTGTGGTGGGGCCTGTTGTGGTAGTTGGTGGTACTGTAGTCACCTCTGTTGTTGTGGGAATTGTTGTGGTTATGATGGGTGTTGTTGTAGGAGAAAGTGCACTAGTTGGTGATACTGTAGTAGTCTGTGTTGTTGAGGGGATTGTTGTGGTGGTAACAGGTGTTGTTGTAGCTGTGGTGGTGACTGTTGTGGTAGTTGGTGGTACTGTAGTCACTTCTGTTGTTGTGGGACTTTTGGTTATGACGGGTGTTGTTGTAGGGGCAGTTGTACCAGTCTGTGTTACTGTACTAGTCTGTGTTGTTGAGGGGATTGTTGTGGTGGTAACAGGTGTTGTAGCTGTGGTGGTGACTGTTGTAGTTAGTGGTACTGTAGTCACCTCTGTTGTTGTGGTTATGACGGGTGTTGTTGTAGGGGCAGTTGTACTAGTTGGTGTTACTGTAGTAGTCTGCGTTGTTGATGGGATTGTTGTGGTGGTAACCGGTGTTGTTGAAGCTGTGGTGGGGACAGTCGTGGTAGTTGGTGGTACTGTAGTCACCTCTGTTGTTGTGGCAATTGTGGTTATGACAGGTGTTGATGTAGGGGCAGTTGTACTAGTTGGTGTTACTGTAGTAGTCTGTGTTGTTGAGGGGATTGTTGTGGTGGTAACAGGTGTTGTTGTAGCTGTGGTGGTGGCTGTTGTGGTAGTTGGTGGTACTGTAGTCACCTCTGTTGTTGTGGGAATTGTTGTGGTTATGACGGGTGTTGTTGTAGGGGAAAGTGCACTAGTTGGTGATACTGTAGTAGTCTGTGTTGTTGAGGGGATTGTTGTGGTGGTAACAGGTGTTGTTGTAGCTGTGGTGGTGACTGTTGTGGTAGTTGGTGGTACTGTAGTCACCTCTGTTGTTGTGGGAATTGTTGTGGTTATGACGGGTGTTGATGTAAGGGCAGTTGTACTAGTTGGTGTTACTGTAGTAGTCTGTGTTGTTGAGGGGATTGTTGTGGTGGTAACAGGTGTTGTAGCTGTGGTGGTGACTGTTGTAGTTAGTGGTACTGTAGTCACCTCTGTTGTTGTGGGAATTGTTGTGGTTATGACGGGTGTTGTTGTAGGGGCAGTTGTACTAGTTGGTGTTTCTGTAGTAGTCTCTGTTGTTGATGGGATTGTTGTGGTGGTAACAGGTGTTGTTGAAGCTGTGGTGGGGACAGTTGTGGTAGTTGGTGGTACTGTAGTCACCTCTGTTGTTGTGGCAATTGTTGTGGTTATGACAGGTGTTGATGTAGGGGCAGTTGTACTAGTTGGTGTTACTGTAGTAGTCTGTGTTGTTGAGGGGATTGTTGTGGTGGTAACAGGTGTTGTAGCTGTGGTGGTGACTGTTGTAGTTAGTGGTACTGTAGTCACCTCTGTTGTTGTGGGAATTGTTGTGGTTATGACGGGTGTTGTTGTAGGGGAAAGTGCACTAGTTGGTGATACTGTAGTAGTCTGTGTTGTTGAGGGGATTGTTGTGGTGGTAACAGGTGTTGTTGTAGCTGTGGTGGTGACTGTTGTGGTAGTTGGTGGTACTGTAGTCACCTCTGTTGTTGTGGGAATTGTTGTGGTTATGACGGGTGTTGTTGTAGGGGCAGTTGTACTAGTTGGTGTTACTGTAGTAGTCTGCGTTGTTGATGGGATTGTTGTGGTGGTAACCGGTGGTGTTGAAGCTGTGGTGGGGACAGTTGTGGTAGTTGGTGGTACTGTAGTCACCTCTGTTGTTGTGGCAATTGTTGTGGTTATGACAGGTGTTGATGTAGGGGCAGTTGTACTAGTTGGTGTTACTGTAGTAGTCTGTGTTGTTGAGGGGATTGTTGTGGTGGTAACAGGTGTTGTAGCTGTGGTGGTGACTGTTGTAGTTAGTGGTACTGTAGTCACCTCTGTTGTTGTGGGACTTGTTGTGGTTATGACTGGTGTTGTTGTAGGGGCAGTTGTACTAGTCTGTGTTCCTGTAGTAGTCTGTGTTGTTGAGGGGATTGTTGTGGTGGTACCAGGTGTTGTAGCTGTGGTGGGGACTGCTGTGGTAGTTGGTGGTACTTTAGTCACCTCTGTTGTTGTGGGAATTGTTGTGGTTATGACAGGTTTTGTTGTAGGGGCAGTTGTATTCGTTACTGTAGTAGTCTGTGTTGTTGATGGGATTGTTGTGGTGGTAACAGGTGTTGTTGAAGCTGTGGTGGGGACTGTTGTGGTAGTTGGTGGTACTGTAGTCACCTCTGTTGTTGTGGGAATTGTTGTGGTTATGAAAGGTGTTGTTGTAGGGAAAAGTGCACTAGTTGGTGTTACTGTAGTAGTCTGTGTTGTTGAGGGGATTGTTGTGGTGGTAACAGGTGTTGTTGTAGCTGTGGTGGTGACTTTTGTAGTTAGTGGTACTGTAGTCACCTCTGTTGTTGTGGGAATTGTTGTGGTTATGACAGGTGTTGTTGTAGGGGCAGTTGTGCTAGTTGGTATTTCTGTAGTAGTCTCTGTTGTTGAGGGGATTGTTGTGGTGGTAACAGGTGTTGTTGTAGCTGTGGTGGTGACTGTTGTGGTAGTTTGTGGTACTGTAGTCACCTCTGTTGTTGTGGGAATTGTTGTGGTTATGACGGGTGTTGTTGTAGGGGAAAGTGCACTAGTTGGTGATACTGTAGTAGTCTGTGTTGTTGAGGGGATTGTCTGTGTTGTAGAGGGAATTGTTGTGGTTATGACAGGTGTTGTTGTAATGGCAGTTGTACTAATCAGTGTTTCTGTAGTATTCTGTGTTGTTGAGGGGATTGTTGTGGTTATAATAGGTGTTGTTGTAAGGGCAGTTGTCATAGTTCGTGTTACTGTGATAGTCTGTGTTGTTGAGGGGATTGTTGTGGTGGTAACAGGTGTTGTTGTAGCTGTGGTGGGGATTGTTGTGATAGCTGATGGTAGTGTAGTCAGCTGTGTTGTTGAGGGAATTGTTGTGGTTATGGGTGTTGTTACAGGGGCAGTTGTAGTAGTTGGTGTTACTGTAGTCACCTGTGTTGTTAAGGGAATTGTTTTGGTGGTAACACGTGTGTTTGTAGTCATTCTTGGGGTTGTTGTATTATTTGTTGTAATAGTTGTTACAGTTGTGGGAGCTATTGTGGACTTAACAGGTACTGTTCTATGTATTGTAGTAGTAGTTGGTGTTACTTTAGACATCTCTGTTGCTGAGGTGGGTAGTTTAGTAATAATGGTGGATTCTGTTGTAGTTGTAGAGAGTGGTTTTGTTTTAGTTGTAGTGGACGTAGTAAACTGTGGTACTGAGGTCGGTAATGCAGTAGAGGTACTGGAAGCTGTAGTTGTATAGGTTAATGTGGAAGTTGTGATAACAGGTTTGGTTACTGTAGTAAATGGTATTGTTGAGGATGGTGTTTTAGTTGTACTTCGTACTGCTGTAGTCCTCACAGGTATTACTGGCCCTCCTTTAGTAGTTTTAGAAGAAATGGTTGATGCTCTTGTTGTGGTTGTTGTTTTCATTGGTAGACTGACTAATGTCTTTGGAGTTCCAGGTTGCGCAATGCAAATATTTCCATAGTAAAACAAATAGGTAACATTATATCTGATAGCAGGAAGTTGTCCAAAAATACTTTCTTTTTGATGGAAGAGCTCAGCAATGATGTTTGCTGGTATGGTGAGAAAATAATTATCCATAAACAACATTTCTACCTAAAAGAAAAAATAAAGGTGTTACTTAGGCAACTTTGATGATGTCTTCAGAAAGTCTCTGCATTGCTATTATATGCACTGGGACCCGTGCATTAACTGAGCTCTGCATAAGTTCAAGAAAATGGTGCAGAAGTCCCCAGTCTTTTTTTAAATGTACAAGCGCAGCTCAGTTTACATTCCAGCACAGTGCCTATTTGCTGGAATGACTGCAGTACTACACTAGCATACGCAGGTGTGATGTCATTGTACGCCAGCCAATGAGGTAAGCCCATGACCAGCACTCAGCAGAAGATGCCGGGACTGGCGAGGGACGCAGACCATGGAAGGAAAGGTCAGTTTAGCTACGCCTTAAAGTGGCGTTCCACCCACTTTTACAACTCTTCAGCATCCCTCACTAAAGTGTGCACTGTAAACAAATTGGATATTTTTTTATTTTTTTTCTCAGCACTTACTGTATATCTGCTGTATTCATTTTTCACTTCCTCCTCCCTGGCCGCGGCCCATCGCATCATTTCCTGTTTGCAATGCCTTCTGGGAGGGGGCGGCAACTTCCTCTAAAACTGCCGTTGTTATGGAAACCTGACCTGAAACCTATTACACTGCTTGTGCTGCACTGAGCACATGGGGCTGCAACTTCCTCTAAAACTGCCGTTGCTATGGAAACCTGACCTGAAACCTATTACACTGCTTGTGCTGCACTGAGCATGTGCGAGATCTGCAAGGATGAGATCCAGGAAGAAATACAGTCTGGCTTCAGATGCCCACACTTAAGATGGCCACGGCCTGCTGTAAGTTTAGAAAATAACAAACTACTGCTATAAACTAACAAAACAGACCTTAGTTTACAGACTAACTTTACTAGAATACATTAATCTTGTGTATTATAGGGGTATTTTTATTTAAAAAGTATAATTTCGGCCGGAACACCACTTAAATAACAACAAAGAAAACTTCATGTTCAACGTACTAGCCAGCCTGCAACAAACCGAATTGTCCTGTCTAACAGTTCACATTAAAAAGAGGGGTTTAATTTGCACACATTTGCAAATACATGAGCAAGATGCAGAAGCAACGTCACAGCATCCTGGTATTATCTGCATTCCTAACTTTATACATTTTCAGAGCCTCCATAGTAAGAGCACACTTTAAAGCAGACCTAAACCCTAAAGGATGACATTTAATTTGATACTAGGGATGGGCCGAACACCCCTCAGTTTGGTTTGCACCAGAACACCTCGAACAGGCAAAATTTCCAGTGAACCTTATTAAAGTCAATGGGACACGAACATGAAAAATCAGAAGTCCTCATTTTAAAGGCTTATATGCAAGTTATTGTCATAAAAACTGTATGGGGCCAAAATCCATACCAGGCCCTTTGGGTTCGGTATAGATTTTAAGGGTTTTTTTTTTTCTTAATTCTGTCATAGGGCTCCCCTTAACCACTTCAATATAGAGCACTTTCACTCCTTCCTGCCCAGACCATTTTTCATCTTTCAGTGCTCTCACACTTTGAATGACAATTACTCAGTCATGCAACACTGTATCCAAACCAAATTTTTATCATTTTTTCACACAAATAGAGCTTTCTTTTGGTGGTATTTAATCACCACTGAGTTTTTTCTTTTTTGTGATATAAGTAAAAAAAAGCAAACATTTTGAAAACAATAAACACTTTTTTTTATTTTTTATTATAAAATTTTGCAAATAAGTCATTTTTGTTCATACATTTGGGCCACAATTTATACTGCTACATAACTTTGGTAAGAATAACCCAAATTAGTGGATATTATTTAGTCTGTGTGAAAGTTAAAGAGTCTACAAGATGGTGCAAATCATAAAAAATGGATCACACCTGATATACTGACGGCCTATCTAATTTTTTGAGGCCCTGAAATATCAGCACAGTACAGATACACTCCAAATGACCCCTTTTTGGAAAGTAGACAGTCCACGGTATTTAGTAAGAGGCATGGTGAGTTTTTTGAGATTGTA
Source organism: Lithobates clamitans (assembly GCA_037952925.1). Taxonomy (NCBI): domain Eukaryota; kingdom Metazoa; phylum Chordata; class Amphibia; order Anura; family Ranidae; genus Lithobates; species Lithobates clamitans. The sequence goes on along the minus strand of JBBGZY010000117.1, from coordinate 219,371 downwards.
ATTTTTTCCCACAATTCTTGGGAAAAAATGAAGAAATTAATTTTTTTTTTACACAAAATTGTCAGAACAAGTTATTTCTCACACACAGCATATGCATACTTCCAATTAAACCCCAAAATACATTCTGCTACTCCTCGTGAGTATGGCGATACCACATGTGTGAGACTTTTTCACAGCCTGGCCACATACAGATGCCTAACATGCAGGGAGCACAGGAGCATAATAAAATACACATCTAATTTCATTCCTACCTATCACACTTTTGAAGGTCCTGGAGCACCATGACAGTGGAATTACCCACAAAATGACCCCATTTTGGAAAGAAAACACCCTAATGTATATTCTATGAGGCGTGGGCTGCAGATAGGTACTCGAGTACTCTGATGGGCTGTAGGAGGGAGAGCGTGTTCCTGCTGGCTTCATTTTACAAGGCGCTGGTGGGGAAGTGGTTAAAATCCATACCAGACCCAAAGGGTCCCCCCAGGCAGTTTTTTCCTCATTTTTTTTTAAATTTACATTCTTTTTTGTACAATTTTTTTTCTTTAATGTAGCTCTCAGCGGGGAAGCCTTAAAGAGGTTGTAAACCTTGAAAAAAAAAAAAACCCTGCAAGACAAAGGCGTAATGAGCTAGTATGCATCGCATACTAGCTCATTATGAAATAGTTACCGCAGAACGATGACCTGAATCGGAGTCAGCACTCCGAGAACAGGGCCAACATCTTCCACCGGAGTTACTTCCAGGTTCGTGGCTCCGGCACTCTGATTGGCCGGAGCCGCGATGACGTCACTGCACGGATATTTAAGAAACGGCACCAGCGGCCTGTTTCTTCAGTGCGCATGCGCTGATGACGTCTGCAGTTTAGGAGATATTCACGGTACCTACAAGTAAGCCTTGTTATAGGGTTACCTGTAGGTAAAAGTGGCATAACAGAGTTTACAACCACTTTAACAACCTATGGACTGCACGCTCTGCAGGCGAACATCCCTCTAAGTGCCCAGAAAGTTTGGGCGAGTACCTGAATGGGCGATGTTCAGGCCAAACTTATGCTTGGCTGAAACCATTCCCATCCCAAGTGGTGCCTGAACACTGTAACCCCTCAGAGTTACTCTTACTGGGTGCAGGAATGGGCCCTACTGGTAAAAATTAGCGGAAAAATTGAAATGACATGCATTTGTCAAACAGGTGCAGAAAAAATTGGGCCTTAGGTGTTGGTGGTGCCTGAACACTGTAACCCCTCACAGTTACTCTTGTTGGGTGCAGGAACAGGCCCTACTGTTAAAAATTAGGGAAAAAAAATGAAATGACATGCATTTGTCAAACAGGTGCAGAAAAAAATGGGATTTAGGTGTTGCCCTAAACCAAAAGTATTGTTAGAAGCTTGCATAATTAAGATTCAGAAATAGGATAGGTAGCATAGGCAGTCTTCAAGGGTTCCCAGATCCCTAGCAAATTCAATCAGTTACATCAGCATCAGGGGCTTGATAGCTGCTGATCCAGGACTGATTCCTTTTGATAAATGTCAGCCTATCAACGGAGTCTGCGGACAGGCGAACTCTTTGACCCGTCACAAACCCTCCAGCAGCACTGAATGTCTGTTCAGAAAGCATGCTGGAGGCAGGACTGGGCAGTAGCTCGATTGCATATTGAGCAAGTTGTGGCCAGTGGTCCATCCTCAAGACCCAGTAACCCAGTGGATGCTCAGTTGGAAAGGTCTCCGAGTCTACTCTTGCCCCTAGATAATCCTGCACCATATGATTTAGACGCTTGCTGTCTGCTCAAACCTAAGAGCCCTGGGTGCTGCGGACTAAAGAATTATTGAAAGGCATCGGTCAGCTGGCCGCCTTCTCCACCACTCTTCTTCTGACCAAACAAAGCCTCAGAAACACATTGCCCAGGAAATGGTAAGCTTCCAGTGTCTGAAAAAAGGCGTTACACAAATTTTCTTCAAGGTGAACGCTTGTGACACGAATAAGCAGGCAGGCATCGGGATATGTGATTAATACATATTCATTACCAACTCACGGGAAGGATTACGGAGGACGAAGGTAATCCGCACATTACCCGTACTTGATGGTAAAGTACATCCATTATAGGCCGATTCCATCAAGCCCGTACTAGGAATTTCAAGTTACATAGCGGCATATACCAAGTCCCCTATCCCCAGCCAAACAGGGATTTGATGATACAACTTTAACTGCACTACCCTGATGGGACCAGAGTTAGATATAAAATACAGATTAAGGTTCATACAACTTCAGGAGTACACAGTCCTTCACATAAGCATCCATTTCCCCACAAACTGTTACTGGTATCGGAACTTTTCATATGCAAACTCTGCTATATTATTGGACTTCTATTTGATATATATATATATATATATATATATATATATATATATATATATATATATATATATATATTTATTTATTTTTTTTTTTTTCAAAGTTCCAGGGTTAAAGCCATCACGGTTATTTCTCTGATAATGTGAACTGGATCCCAGCCCCCTATCACCACGCTAGCTTACCTCCCTTCATACCATCTCTTTCCTATCCATTCTTCCGTGGAGCCACACACAGGTTAAGATGTCATTGATTGATACAGCCATCACTGTTCTTTTCTCCAAGATATAATTATGATGAATTTTCATCTGACAACTTATCTGTGTGTTGTTTAACGGCGTCCGGATGTTTTTAAATTGTTACATGTAATGTCTTGTATCTGTGTGTATGTTTGATGTGATATTCATCATTCTGATTTGTTATTGGACAATTTTGTGAAGCTGCCTACTTCCTTTGATTCTGGCTTTTGATTGTGCCAAATCTGTTTTAATATAATAAATTTTGCATTTTTGATACTCTAATATGATCGATTTTTGTAGCCATAAGTAACTCTTTCCTGGTGCTCTATACCGGGTTTTTGTGTGTGTTATATGCCTTTTAGTTACGGTTACAGCACCTCACACGGTGAATGATCTATGAATAACCACTTCACTAGTTGAAGTGGACAATATATGCTAAGCCTGCTTTCTTGTTTTCTTGAGACTGGAACAAAGCCGGAAACGGCTTCGATCTAGTCTCCTGTGTTAAAAAAACACGGAATCGACGCCACAACGTCACTTCCGGTTTACTCAGCTGTCAATGGCGCTGATTTTAAAAAAATAATAGTATTCAGAATCGCTGTTTTTGGCGATCTGAATACTTTTAAGTGCAAAGGAGGGATGTGGAGTCTTTTAGACCCCTTATACCTCCACAAAGAGTACCTGTCACCACCTATTACTGTCACAAGGGATGTTTACATTCCTTGTGATAGCAATAAAAGTGTTTAGAATTTTTCTTTAAAGGGACAATGTTAAAAAACCAAAAATAAATAAAATAAATAAAAAAAATTAAAAATAAATAAAATATTTTTTTTTTAAAGCAAACCCGTCCCCGCGCGCGCGCTCGCGAAGCAAAGAAAACGCATGCGTAAGTCGCTCCCGCATATGTAAATCACACATGTGAGGTATCGCCGCGATCATAAGAGTGAGAGCAATAATTTGAGCAAAAGACCTCCTCTGTAACTCTAACCTGGTAAATGTTACATTTTTTTAAAGCATTGCCTATGGAGATTTTTAGGTACCATAGTTTGTCGCCATTCCACAAGTGTGCAATATTTCAAAGCGTGACATATTACATATCTATTTACTTGGTGTAACATCCACTTTCCCTTTATACAAAAAAATGGGCTAACTTTACTGTTTATTTTCTTTTTTCATTTTTTATTCATGAAAGTGTCTTTTTTGCCCAAAAATTGCGCTTGAAAGACCACTGCGCAAATACCGTGTGACATGAAATATTGCAACGATCGCCATTTTATTCTCTAGGGTCTCTGCTAAAAAAATATATATATGTGTATATATATATATATATATATATATATTAATTAACTAAGTAACTTTCTAGCAAAAAATACGGATTTTAACTTGTAAGCAACAAATGGGCGAGTCCTGAATTCTGTGTGAATGGAAACAGATGCGGGACTCGGAAGCGCGCCCACACGTGTGGGTCCACCAAGGAGAGCACTTCTCCAACGTGGACACTCGATGCAGGGAGGAGCCACCAGCACCGATGAGGGACCCCAGAAGAGGAGGATCGGGGCCACTCTGTACAAAATGAACTACACAGTGGAGGTAAGTATGACATGTCGGTTTTTTATTTATTTATTTATTTATTCTAAAGAGGGTTTACAACCCCTTTGGGTCAAAGCTTTTGAAATTAAATTCACATGTTAAAATCATTATGAGATTTTAGTGATCCCCTTTAACCACTTGATTACCAGCCTGTAATGAGTGGCAGATTACCAAAATGGCAGAGTAGGTAATTGGCCTATGGGCCAAATAATATTGATTTGATCTTGAAAGAAAATTACAATGAAGCTTTATTAAATTGCTTACAAAAGATAGAAAAAAATGAATCAACTCAAAGAAATAAAAACTTTACATTAAACACTCTATAAAGAAAATCCTGTATTAAAGAGGAAGTAAACCCTGGTGGGTTTTACTTCCTCTTTATTTCCCTGCAAAGGTAAAGCATAATGGGCTACTATGCATCGCATTGTAGCTCATTATTTGTCACTTACCTTAAGCCGAAGCCTGCGATGTCACCGCTGTCCCCACTAGCAGGGAGCGTCTGTCTTCGCCCCTCTTCCTTCCGGGAACTCCGGCTCTGTGACTGTCTGGAGTCGCGTGACGTCACGCATGCGCGGGCATGCTTGCGGGCATGCTTGCGGGAGCCGCCAGTCACAGCATGACCCCTATTAGAAACGGCACGATGTGCCCTTTCTAAAGTGCGAATGCTTTTTCGTAAATATCTCCTAAATTGTGGAGGTTTAGGAGATATTTCCAGCACCTACAGGTAAGTCTTAATATATTCTTACCTGTAGGTAAAAGTGGTTGTACCGGGTGTACAACCACTTTAATGTACCGTACCCAAGAACAACTTACAGTATATAAACCTTAGACATCAGTTTCACATTACAGTTTGTATCAGAAAAGCTCATCTTCTTTCAGCTGTCACTTTCTAAAACAATTTGGTGGAACCTACGTACGTGTAATGTACAGTAATGTTGGTCATCTCCAACTGACTGCACACTACTTAGTTCGATGTTCTCCCACTAGAGGGCACCCATGAGAAACCTCCAGAAACCTGCAAGGGGGATCTCAAGGGTTTCGACTGCGTAGAGTTTAATCCAGCAATGCCTGTAATGCCCTTTCATTAAAAGGCCATTTTTCAGTTTCAGTGCCATGATAGTTTGACTGACAATTACTGCAACATTCAACACTGTACCCAAATTAATTTTATATCATTGTTTGAGCCAGATACACATTTATTTTGGTGTTATTTAATAACTGCTAAGTTTTGTTTTTTATTTTTTTTTACTGTAAAAATTATTTTGAGAAAAAACTCTTTCCCTTACATTCTGCTAAAAAAAAAAATGCCAGGTTAGTACACCCCCTCCCCCCAAATAACACCTTTTTTTGAAAGCAAACACCCCAAGATGATATCATTGCTTCCCACAATTTTATGGAAATTAAGAAACATGCTGGTAGTGAGGGGGTTACACACAAAGTTTGGTAATGGTGCACTTAAAGTGGTGGTAAACCTCAGACATGAAACATGAACAAAGCATATCCCTCTATAGTGTGTACTTATCTTAATTCAGAGCACTATGGGGTTGATTTACTAAAGGTAAATACTCTGTACACTGCAAGTACAGTTGCTCTAGATCAGAGGGGTACATTCAAGGAAAATTAAAAAAAAAGAAGCATTTTCACTTGGTTGATAGAAATCAGCAGAACTTCCCTTCAGATCTAGAGCAATTGCACTTGCACTGCACTTCTAGTACACACTATATTTTCCATTAGTAAATCAACCTTGTTGTGTCATTTATACCCGCTGAACCGTTCCTCTGCTATCTGCGTGAATCACTTCTGACAAGTTTTCCTGACACCAAGAGAAAAATGGTGACAGGGTAGGGAGCTCCAACACACAACCTGTGATTGATGGCCTCAGCTCTGTTCCTGTGTGCTGTGTGAAGAGGGCTTTGTCCCTTCCCTCTAATCAGCTCTCAGAGCTCCCCTCACTGAGCTCTGCAGTGTGTAATTTCAGCTCCCTGTTTTCTGACAGCTCAGATAAGCTTTATACATTCTGGATTTTGAATGGCTGTAGAGGAGAGAGGGCTGAAGATCAGTGGCGTCACTAGGGTTTGGTGTCACCCGGTGCGGAAAAAATTGGTGTTTCCCCTCTCCACCATCTATAGTCCCTCCTCAGTACAGCCCACCCTCTCTAAGTATAGTCCCCCCCCCCCCCCACTAAGTACAGATCCCCCTCCTGCAGTATAGATCCCCCTCCCTCAGTACAGACCCCCCCCCCACTAAGTAGAGTCCCACCTTCCTCAGTACAGACCCCCCTTCCTCAGTACAGACCCCCCCATAAGTATAGACACTCCCCCTCAGTGCAGACCCCCGCTCAGTGCAGACCCCTTATCAGTATAAACACTCCCCCTCAGTGAAGACCCCCCTCAGTAAAGTCCCCCCATCAGTATAGACACCCCCCCCATCAGTATAGACCCGCTCAGTGCAGACTCCCCTTTTCTCTCCCATATCGCCCTCCCTGCATATGTCCATCTACATATAGTAAAGTGTACAGACCTCAGAACAGTGTGGACGGATATACACAGCGCCAGCGGTGTGTCTCCCTCGGGCTCCTCCACCTCCTGTGTGGATGTAAACAGACGAGGGGGAGGCGGCTTTAGTCTGCTCCACTGAGGGACACAGACGCGAGACCCCAGACCAGTGTAGATCAGTGTAGGGCAGCGGGCAGTGTTAGCAGTGCCGCTACCCATAGGTGTCACCTCTCTGCCGGGTGTCACCCGGGTGCGGCCCGCACCCCCCTGCGCGACTCCACTGCTGCAGATAAACAGGTACAACTTATGTAGAAGGTTTTGTTTCATGTGCATATCACCTAAAGCCAGTCCAGTCACTTCCGTGGATATATGTAAGGGTTTACAACCATTTTAATGTACAGCTCACACACACAGAGGAAGGAGGAAGAGAAGGGGCTAATGTACTGATCACAGACAGTGGAAGACTAGAGATGAAGGGATTAATGTTCAGATGGGCACAAAGAAGGAGGTGAAAGGGTTAATATGCAGGTCACATAGAGACACCATGGAGATAATATATGTTGTACAGGAGGGGGGCGTGAAAGGTTTTTAAAAAAAAAAGGTCCCTGTGTCACTGAAACAAACTGAATGATCTGCAGCTGAGGCTGCTGATCTATTCATTCTTTACCCATTCACAAGTAATCGATCTCCCTCTGTCCCCTGTTGTGAGGGACAGCAGAGGGATCAACACTATAAACAATACAATGTGATTGCTGTGATGACCAATCACAGTGATCAGGGCCGGATTTCCCACAAGGCCACCGAGGCCAGGCCTCGGGGCGGCAGTGGTACAGGGGCGGCCCGGCGCCGCTCCTGCAATGACTTCTCGGCCGCCCCCCACACTAACCTAGCAGCATGCAGCGCACCCGGGCACCAGAGAGGTGGGGGCGCTGAAGCTCTAGAGTGCTCCTCTCCCTCCTCCTACTCTCTGTGTCCAGACGCGGCTCCCTCCGCTCCCACCGCCGCCGCTGCTGTTTTTTTCGAGGCTTCAGCCTGTCCTGTCAGAGAAGGAGAGCAGCCCCCGGAGATCGGAGTGGCTGGTCTCTGTGCAGGGGGCGGGGGGGCGCGTGTTCTCTTGTGTCTCTCACTCCCGCCCAAGCCTGTCTCCATCTGTTCCATCTGTATACTTATGGAGGGGGAGTTGTCTGTACTAATGGAGGGGGGGTTTGTCCTGGGGGGGTCTGTACTAATGAAGGGAGGGGTGGTTTGTCCTGGGGGGGTCTGTGCTAATGGAGGGGGTGGGGGTTGACCTGGGGGGCGTTTGTACTAATGGAGAGGGGGTTGTCCTGAGGGGGGTTTGTACTAATGGAGGGGGGTTGACCTGGGGGGGGGTTTGTACTAAAGGAGGGGGGTTGTCCTGGGGGGTATGTACTAATGGAGGGGGGTTGTCCTGGGGGGTTTGTACTAATGGAGGGGCGTTTGTCCTGGGGGGTCTGTACTAATGAAGGGAGGGGGGTTTGTCCTGGGGGGGTCTGTACTAATGAAGGGAAGGGGTTTGTCCTGGGGGGGTCTGTGCTAATGGAGGGGGTGGGGGTTGACCTGGGGGGGTTTGTACTAATGGAGAGGGGGTTGTCCTGGGGGGGTTTGTACTAATAGAGGGGGGGTTGACCTGGGGGGGTTGTACTAATGGAGGGGGGTTGTCCTGGGGGGTTGTCCTGGGGGGTATGTACTAATGGAGGGGGGGTTGTCCTGGGGGGTATGTACTAATGGAGGGGGGTTGTCCTGGGGGGTTTGTACTAATGGAGGGGCGTTTTTCCTGGGGGGTCTGTACTAATGAAGGGAGGGGGGTTTGTCCTGGGGGGGTCTGTACTAATGAAGGGAGGGAGGTTTGTCCTGGGGGGGTCTGTACTAATGAAGGGAGGGGGGTTTGTCCTGGGGGGGTCTGTACTAAGGGAGGGGGGTTTGTCCTGGGGGGATCTGTACTAATGAAGGGAGGGGGGTTTGTCCTGGTGGGGGTCTGTACTAATGGATGGGGGTTTGTCCTGGGGGGGTCTGTACTAATGGAGGGGGGTGGTTTGTCCTGGGGGGGTCTACACCCAGGAAAGTACACCCAGGGCTCCAGAGGGAGAGGACAGTGCTGAGGGAACACCATCAGAGAGAGAACCCCACTGCCCTGCGCCACCAGAGGGAAAGCCACACAGCCTGGCGCCATCCCTGGCGGAGAAAGGAATGGAGTCATTGCAGGAATACAGATCTGGGTGCTACCCAACAGACTCGCCACGGGCAATTCAGAGTGAGCTGACTCCTGATCAGAGGGAACCGTTGCTGTATCGCTGGGTCAGGTGAGAGGGCCGATTATCTACTAATGTCCATAGGAACTGCAGTCTCTGACCGTCTCCTGTATCATGTCTGCAATCTCTGACCATCTCCTGTACTATGATTGCAGCTTCTGACCATCTCTTGTATCATGTCTGCAGTCTTTGACCGTATCATATCTGGGGACTCTTTCTGGTGGTGTGTGTGTGTGTGTGGGGGGGGGGGGGGGGCGGCATTGAAGGGCCCGGCCTTGGGGCGGCAAAGGGAGTAAATCCGGGCCTGACAGTGATCACATGCAACCTAACCCTTTGGATTGGCTTAGTACAGAGTCTCTGTGTATAAATGGCACTGGGATAAATATAGAGTCATGATCCAATGTTTAAAGACATCCCCCGATAGAAGAGGGATTAACCAGACTTGGGTTCCATGGTGCACCCTCAGAGACCTAGGCAGACTGAACGTATCGGATATAGCACTAGTAAGGCAGAAGAACACCCCCAATATAAGCTTTGCTTTTCAGAGTCTGAATAATTTGCTTCGTACACACATAGGAATATATTTATAAGTCAGTGAATGTGACTTTCACCAAGGTAGATGTATCTTCCTGTTGCATCTGTTTTAAATGACAGTAATTGATTCACCTGCAGTGAATGTCACATACACAGCTTTATAAATATACTGTATACTGTGTATGTACACATACTCTATGCACAATGTACATTATGTTTACCTCTCCAGGTATGCTGAAAGCTCTAATCAATATAAAGTCTTCATCACAGGTACTCTTTAAATAATGAGGAATCCCGATAGGAAAATAGATCACATCCCCTTCAACAACATTGCATTCTGTGCCGGAGATAGCTACCTGGTGAAAACAATACATATGTTTAGTTAAAGAAAACAGTTAACATTTGTATATGACCCATAATTACAGAGAGGTAATTAGGGGACTTCCTAATAGTAAAATGTAACTAGGAATCTCGGTAGATAAAAAGTTATCCCATGCCCCAAGGAGCATACACTCTAATGCATGTTTTATTGTCATAAACCCTCTCTAGTTACAATTTTTGGGTAAAAGACAACTGAACTTATAATTGTAACCCTTAGGCTCCATTCACTCGTAAATACCGCAAATCCCAGGACGCCCTTGCAATCCCCGCTATTTTGAATGGCACCAAATCGCGGCGCGCTTTTTCCTCGATTGTTGCCCGACGAATCGTGGTAAAAACGCGCAAACAGAATAGCAGGACGCCCGAGGCCCAAAAGAAGTTCTTGTACTTCTTTTGGGCGTCAGGTGTCCAGCGATTCTGTTTGTGTGTTTTTAATGCGATTTGTCAGGTAACAATCACGGCAAAATAGTGCGTTTCAGAATCGCAGCAAGAATCATGGAGATTCCGCCAGCAAAACGGAACGCCATGGTGTGAATGGAGCCTAAAGCTATACCGGGATAGATAAGCAAAAAGTAGTACATCAGCTACTCAGTACATCAGTTTTTACCACTATTTTGAATAACACCAAATCGCGGCGCGATTTTTCCACGATTGTCGCCCGACGAATCGTGGTAAAAACGTGCAAACAGAATAGCAGGACACCCGATGCCCAAAAGAAGTTCTTGTACTTCTTTTGGGCGTCAGGCATCCAGCAATTCTGTTTGTGTGTTTTTAACGCGATTTGTCAGGTAACAATCACGACAAAATCGTGCGTTTCTGAATCGCGGCCAGAATCACGGCGATTCCGCCGGCAAAACAGAACGTCAAGGTGTGAATGGAGCCAAAAGCTATACTGGGATAGATAAGCAAAAAGTAGTACATCAGCTACAAGTCTTAAACATTCTATGTCATAAGTCATTGGGTTCCTTCTGGTTTTGTCCAATGGGTTTGAAAATTACTGGGTACAGATGAAGGGTACCGCTAGTCCATCATTTACTTCCAAACTTATGGCCACAGTTTTGGTGTTCTGGTGCTGTTTTCTGTTCCGGTATGACCACTGTGCTCAAAGCCAGGTCTATAAAGAAATATTTGGATGAGTTTGGTGTGGAGGAACTTAAGTGGCCTGCACACAGCCTTCCTCAGTGGCCTCAGCTTTATTGAACACCTTTGAGATGATTTGGAACATCAAATACAAGCCAGGATTCCTTGTTTTACACCAGTACCTGACCTCACAAATGCTCTTTTGATTGAATGGGCTCATATTCCCACGGACACACTCCAAAATCTTTTGGAAAGCTTCCCAAAAGAGTGAAGGCTATAATACAGTGGCGGCTTTTTTTTGGGGGGGGGGGGGGACAGCAAACAATACACCCACCACCCCCCTCCCCGGGTCAGTCAGTCATTAGTCAGGGCCCCGCACTGTGGGCAGCGCTCCGGGCAGGCGGCTGCTTTCTCGGTTCCCCTGCATCTCCTTCCTCCTCCTCAGCCAATCTGATTGGATCTCCTTTTGGCCAATCAGGTGATGGGTCTCAGACCCTCTTCCTGATTGTCCGGGAGGAGAATCAGTGTTACAATAGCAAATATTCATTCGCTGTTGTCACACAACTGGGTGGGCTTCGGGTGCATTGCTCTGCGCCCCCCGAGCCCACACTTTTTTTAAGCCAATTAGAGCCCCTAATCACGTGCTTAAAAAAAAAACCCTGATTGGAATCCATGCATCTGGCGCTCTGCATGTAGATCAGGGGGCTGGACGCATGGATAGGGGAGGGCTGTGCCCGTGCACCCCTAATGGACGGGCTGCCACTGCTGTAGTAACCACAAGGGCAGCTGGTGGGCGGATCAGTCAACTTCATATATTCACCCATGGTTTTGGAATGGGATAACCTAAAACACCGATCTTACAGAAGACAGAGACCATTTTCTTCAGAAAAGGTAAGGATTTAAAAATCCCAGCATGGCTACTGACATAGCTTCAAGTTCTTATTTGCATATTGCTCAACTGCAAGCTTCCAGTATATTTTTGCTCTATTGTATGAGTCTAGAGATGAAAACCCATACGAGCAAAAGGGAAAACCTATAAAATGTTGGTATTATTTATTAACCAGAAATCATAAACAAATTGATCTTTTAATTTATCCAGTACTATGTTTAGGCAGGTGCAGTCTGCTCAACCACAGTGACAGTGCAGAGAGAGAGAGAAAGCCAGGAGGAGTTTCTCTATGGTTTCCTGGGTCACTGGGGCAGCAATCCGGTTGGATGCTGACAGCCCATGTGACCCTGGTGACCATCTTGGGTCAGGCACAGTCTATTTAAGACCCTGGTTCCTGGGTTTGGCATGCATTCAGCATGTGGGTAGTGCAGGGACAGGTCAGCCATCTGTCAGGGACAGTATTAGGAGTAGGGAAAGGTTCCAGATGAGTAGGGAATGCTTAGGGATCCAACTATACAAACAAATGGCAGCCAACCCTCCAGGCATACCTGCCCTGAATCTATCCATTATTGTATATGTGCTCCAACTTTGGAGACTTTCACATTATAGAGTAAGTACTGCAGTGCACGGGGGTGCCGTGACATGGCTGCTGCTGCTTACGCATGTGTTTGCAAATGTGTGCAAACTAAACCCCTGTTTTTAACGTCAACTGTAGACTACTCAAGCTTTTTTTATCCACTGTATTTACGTACCTTTCCACAACCTTTGAGTACATAGGCCATTTCATGTGCATTTAGATTATAATATGGTCCCAAGAGGCCAAATGGTTTTAGGGTCACCACTCCCAAGCTAAGTGTATTTGGATACTGAAAAAAAAGAAAATCAAGTTGCATTAGTTTAATTTCCTCAAGCAAAGATACAAGGTTGCAAAGCACAGAATTATGCAACAAGATGCTAATTTTATTGAATAACATGTTGATGACTTTTATAAAAGTGAGATGAAACCTACATACTGTGAATCAAATGGACTTTCTAACCACAAGCAATAATAATAGTTTTAGTTGTTTTCTGGATTTGCATTTTATCTTGTTTTATTTTCAATTTTTTATTATATATAAAAAAAAATTATTTAAAAAAAAATTAATTCTTGTTTCAGTCCGCTTCCTATCCTGCGGCCCCCTCCTATACGCTCCCTGTACAAAGCAACCCAAGACCGTTAAGGTGATCACTGCCCATCATAATCATTTACGTACCTTACTATCAGACCACTGGCATCTATTAACAGATCACCATTTCCTAAGGAAGTACGTCAGACCCACCCCGGGACTGGTAATTCGTAGGGCAACCTCACTTGGAGATAGGCTTACCAGTAGCCACTATCGGGCGGAGTCGCGGGGGGCCGTTGAGCCCCCGCAGCACCTTCCATTGTGGCTATTTTGCATGATGCCCTTGGGTCCAAGAGAGTACAACATGCATACTACCAAATGGAGAACTTTTCTCCTCTCCCACACATGCCAACTGTGGTAGGAGAGGAGTTATCTACTTGATGGTGTGCACATGTAACGCATTTTACGTGGGCAAGACCATCAGAGAGCTGCGGCAGAGAATAGGGGACCACCTATATTACTTCTCCAATGGAAAGCTCACTATGGTGGGTCGCCATATAGGCCTGCATCATAGGTTAAACCCGAGGTGGTTAAATTTATAGTTCTAGAGGTGATTCCAGAAGACAAGCGGGGGGGGGGGGGCGATTGGGATTGCTCAGTCCTCCAATGGGAAACCGGAGACCGCATGGATTGAGCGACTCAACGCCAATGTCCTTCCAGGTTTAAATGAAGTGCTTACATATAAGCCATTTTTGTAATCTTTTCCTTCTTGTGCCTCTCCCCTTTTCCCTCCCCCCCCCACCTTCCCCCCCCCCCCCCCTTTTCCCCCACTTTCCTCCTTTTCCCTTTCCTCTTCATGCTGTACCAAACTGGCAGCGCCAGCGGGTTGTGTTGTATTTGTCTATTAATAAACTCTTTATTTATATAAAAAGACATATTGTTTATTGTATGTTGTTTGACCGCTTGCCAACCGCCGCACACAGATGTACGTCGGCAGAATGGCACAGGCAGGTAAATGGGCATACCTGTACGTCCCTTTAAATTTGCTGCCTATTGGGCACGCACCCGCCGCATGAACTCGATGTTTGCCGGCGGCCCATGATTGCGGTGTGGGGAGGTAGAACGGGGAGATGTCTATATAAACAAGACATTTCCACGTTCTGCCTAGTGACATGACAGGGATCTACTGTTCCCTGTCATCGGGAGCAGTGATCGCTGTCATGTCAGTGGAAGCCCATCCCCCCACAGTTAGAATCACTCCCTAGGACACACTTAACCCCTTGATCGTCCCCTAGTGTTTAACCCCTTCCCTGACAGTGCCATTTACACAGTAATCAGTGCATTTTTATAGCACTGATCGCTGTATAAATGATAATGGTCCTAAAATGGTGTCAAAAGCGTCCGATGTGTCCGCCAAAATGTCGGAGTCATGATAAACATCTCAGATCGCGGACATTACTAATGAAAAAAATAAAAATAAAAATGCTATAAATCTATCAAAAGAAAGCTCTATTTGTGGGAAAAAAGGGCAAGGTCAGTTTTGTACGCAATTGTAAGTTAAGGCGTGTCGAACATCAAAAAGTGCTCTGGTCAGGAAGGGGGTAAAATCTTTCCTGCTCAGTTTTTTGTTTATACTGACCTGCTGTGAGGACGGTCTATATAGCACTTACCATAACTATCATTTGATGCTTAGTCGGTTCAATATACCCCTTGAGACTCATGCATCTGTACACATCCTTTTTTAGATTTACTTATGGACACATCCAGACCACAGACCAGATGTTTTCCTGTCAGTCCGTGCCGTGCGTCTCGAATCTTTTCCGCTGCGTTTCCGGTAGCAATGCCCCCCTCAGCTCCCGAACCGGCATTGATCGTTGCCGCCATCTTGATATCCAGTGTTTTGGTGACCCAGCCCAGTTGAGTGGTGAGTATGAAGCCTTTATGTCACTGACCTCACTTGCCAACCACCCCTCCTGCCCCAATCCATTTAGTTATTTATACATATTCACTATTTGAACATTTCTGTTATAGATAAACCCAGTATGCATCTGCCCCTGATGAGCGAGAAGAGACTCGCGAAACGCGTAGGGCACCATCGATGCTACCCGCATGCCCATTCTGCTGGGTGTCCGCAGTTGGCCATATCATGTTCATACACTGCCTCTACTCATGCATATATACTTCTTCATGTTAGATGATGTATATGTATTTATTGGATCTTGCTACTTTTTATGGATGTACAAATTAATTAGTAACGCACATTCATTGCTGTTCCCATTTGTTTATACAGCCTCTGTGATAATAAATCTATTTTCATTGCATTTTTGTGTACGTGTGCCAAATCTCTCTCACCTCATTTAATGTCCCAGGGCTATACTTCCCTCTTTTTTCAAAGTGGTTAATGTGGAGTGAATTGATTTATCCTTATGTTTTGTTATATAATTTACATAATGTCTTTAGCTGGATGATGGCTGTAGTGCCTATGTATTGTTGCCACATCCATTGCACAATAAACGTTTTCATAGCTCTTTATCCTTCTTGTCCTATATTGCACCGTGAGTTCCTGTGGATATATGTTCAGCCAGAGGTGTTTTTTTTTCCCCCAGTGGTGGGCATGCGCCTCTCCAGGGAGGGGAGTAACTCCATCTCGATAGAGAGACTTGTTCACTCCCACCTGGATGATGGCCAATATTCTGGATGCATCGCCATATGGTCACATGTGTGCGCATACTCCGCGCATGCGCAGTGCGGAGAGATGGGCCCGGTGACGTCACATGCCGGTGTTCTGACGAGAAGTGTCCTCCTATCAGATAGTGTCCGCCCCATACTGCGCAGGCGCAGCGCCTGCAAAGTACAGAGGAGAAGGAGATGCCGAAAGTGTCCGAAGTTGATCAGCTGACCATCAGCTGTACACGGCGCTTGGACACTTATTAGTGATGGCTTTGCAAGAGGGCCCCTCGCGGGCTCGCTTCGCTCGCCATGCTTCGGGCACGGCCTTGCTGCGCTCGGCATCTATTTATTCTTACTCTATGTCCACTTGGATAGTAGGGAATGAACCTGGACACAGGGTAAGAATAAAAGCGCAGGCGCCGTGTACAGCTGACGATCAGCGGTTGAACTTCAGAGACTTTCGGCTCTCGTTTGTCCTTCGTACTGCGCCTGCTCAGTACAGGGCGGAAACTTTTGGATGGAGGACAGTATTCGACAAAACACCGGCGCCAGCTGGCCGGAGGGTGTGTGAGCCAGGTTGCAGACACATAAAAGGACGCATTGAGTCTCTTCCATTCAGGTGGCTGAATAATTGCGGTACAAGTGGTACCTGAATCTGTCCTCTGATAGCCTCTTATAATTCCCTGCACAGCTGCATTCTGGGAGGATGGAGAGGCAGGATTACAAGCCACTAAGGCTGCATTCAAACTTCAGCGATTTGAATCGCGGGCAGGTTTTGAAAGCGCAGATGTGTGAATGACAAATCGCATGTGGGATGCCATTCATTTGAACGACACCGTAAATTGCGGTGCGGGTCTGCCGCGATTGCCTCACGATAAATCGTGCTGCAATCGCAGGAACCCACGGGAAGCAAGTCGCCCCAAAAAAGTTCAGGAGCTACTTTTGGGCGACGTGCTTGCCGCGATTGCCTCGACCCGCACCGTGGTTTAAGTTGTCATTCAAATGAATGGAATCCCAAATGCGAGTGACATATGATTATGATTTGTCATTCACACATCGGCGCTTTCAAATCGTGGCAAATCTGCCAGCAATTCAAAACGCTGAAGTGTGAATGCAGCCTTAGGCTGTACTGCATTGCAGACCGCTGTCCGTCTAACAATGTGAGCTTTCCAGGAGGAGGAGAGAGCAAAGTGATGACCTTATCAATGTGCAGCTGCTCATTTATTGTCCAATCACAGGCTGAGGTGGGTCTTGGACCAGGCTGTATTGCTAAACTGCAGAGTAGTCTGCAGATAAGTCTACGGGAGTGTAGCACTGGGCTGTTCTGTCTAGGGGTGCATGCAGCTCAAGATTGGTTGAGAAGAATTACAAATCTTCTGGCTGGTGAAACAGTTACCATCTATATACATCAACCAGAGGCGGCTCTAGGCTTTGTGAGGCCTTAGGCAAATCTTAGACATGAGGCCCCACTCAGGATGTGTGTCGGGCCAGTACCGGAGTCAGAGATCCGCGGTGCACGGCAGGAGGGAGGAGCCGGGGGAGAGGAGTACATGCTAGCAACCCACTGACCCTCCAACCTCGGGCAGTGGTCAGTGACAGTCCGCCCCTGGGTGGGGAAAACAAGTTGTGGCCCCGGACGCAAGATGGGGACACCGACCGGGGGAAATTCCCGAGGCCCCTGGGAGTGTGAGGCCTTAGGCGGCCGCCTTATTTGCCTAATTAGAGAGCCACCTCTGACATCAACTGTATATTTACTTTGCCTTGAGTTCAGTTCATATGCATTTGTCCTCTGCATCCAACCAAGGAAAATGTATACCATCCTGAATATGCATGGCATATAAAATACTTCCTTTTTTGAACATTGATTAAAAATGTGAAACCTCCACTAAATAAACTAAAATGCATTTATTAACCTATTTGGAAATTCGAAAAAATAAATTGTGCCTTACCGAGAATATGGAATTGCCAAAGATGATGGTATTTCGGGTCAGTTCTGTAGTGTTCTCATAGTAGCGAGCACTGGTTGTTGTTATTATATTGTTATACACTAATTTCTTTCCACCTAAAATGAAACACATAATGCAACTATTGTATAGCAGGGAAATATTTTAAAGTGATTTGTATAAGACCTCTTTCACACTTGTGCGACTTGTCCTTGTGACTGCAAAGTCGCATGACAAGTCATACCCCATGATTTCAAATTAGGATCATTCATATCTGTGCGACTTCAAGTCACACCGACTTCAAAGTAGTCCCTGTACTACTTTGGTCCGACTTTGATGCGATTTGAGGTCCATTGACCACAAGTTTACACAGGCATTCCCTCATATCGCAGCAAAATCGTGTCAAAATTGCGGCAGCGACTTAGCGGAAAAATTGCGGCAAAAACGCACAACTTTGAAGTTGCCGTAGTGTGAAAGGGGCCTAAAAGGTAAATGTACTTTTTTTTGTTTTTTTTGTTAAAGCGGTGTGGTAGAAGGAAGTATTGTATAGGGTAGGAATAGAGACTAATGCCCCGTACACACGTTCGGATTTTCCAACGGAAAATGTTTGATGGGAGCTTGTTGTCGGAAATTCCGACCGTGTGTAGCCTCCATCGGACATTTTCCATCGGAATTTCCGTCACACAAAATTTGAGATCTGGATTTCAAATTTTCGGGCAACAAAATGCGTTGTCGTAAATTCCGATCGTGTGTACACAATTCCGATGCACAAAGTTCCACGCATGCTCAGAATCAAGCAGAAGAGCCACACTGGCTATTGAACTTCCTTTTTCTCGGCTCGTCGTACGTGTTGTACGTAACCGCGTTCTTGACGTTAGGAATTTCCGACAAGATTTGTGTGACCGTATGTATGCAAGGCAAATCTGAGCCGACATCTGTCGGATTTTGTTTTTGGAATGTCCGATCGTGTGTACGCGGCATAAGACAAAGACAGAGCTGTACAACTCTAGGTGGGAATGATTGCTCCCTTCAACCTTGTGGTGCAGGTCCAGCCCACAGCCTGAATAAGAGCCAATGGTTCAAGAAAGGTTGACCGCACACCCAGGTATGAAGCAGTGATGATTACTTTATTGAAGATAAAAATCCATCAAGATACATCATAAGACATCATGACAAGGGTAGCTTAGAACTTACCCCTGCAGTGACCACTTACCAATTTATACCTTAACATACCTTTACCATAACTTAAAAAACGACACAACACCTGAGGTGGGTTAAATGGCCGAACATGGCCTTTTATTAATAAACCAACTTTTATTTACATTACACACTATAATAACCCACCTAAAACTTCACTAGTCCCAATGAAATGTATATATTTTAAGATCCAAGGCGGTACCAATATATCCAATACCCTCTTTATTTGTGTCAGAGGCACATCTAACTGAGTTGCCACCCCAGCCGCTACTTATAAAGACTCAGGGCCTAAACCCAGCTGACCTCAGCCACCCTAGGGTCCTTAAGCTACACGGTCACTAGCCAGTGAACCATTCCCACTCGAGGATACCATACCTGACGGTTCCCCACCGCTTACCCAGATTGCACCAAAGTCTACCACCGCCAAGGATCCCAATATGCCATAGCGCTGCAGGTATGACTCCTTATACCTGCACGCTCCGCCACACCTGAAAAGCCCTCTGCACTCCGTCTTCCAATCCCAAAAACCATAAATCTGTACCGACTGCGTTAAGGTGAACGCCATCACCTCTGAGGAACCTCCATGTCTCGGACTCCAAGTCCAAGTGCCTTATGACCAGACCACCATTTCTAACAAAGAACCTCCCAACCTCCTTGTTGACTTTAAGCCAGGCTTTATTGATGCCCATGTCCACACATCTGGCCTCTCTCCAAACAGTGCGTGCCACGATCTCCGACCAAATCAAAATAGTGCCCGGAAAGTCACAGCGAAGCCTAAGGAAATCGAACTGAATATCTCTAATCAGTTCTCTAGAACACGTGACACTCAGATCATTCCCCCCTGCGTGAATCACCATGATATCCGGGGCCCTGTCCCAACGTGCAAATCTATGAACCTCAGGAACCACTCTATTCCACATCATACCCCTTACCCCAATCCAGCGAACACTACCCACCTCCCAGGGTAAACCTAACTGCCTAGCAGCAGGCCTAACTTCCGCCCGCCTGCCCCCCCCCCAGTAAACAAATGAATGCCCGAAGATCCACACCAGGCATCTTCAACCTGAAACGGACAAAGAAAAACATTGCCCCACCAACCTGTACCCAGACACAGAACAGCAAGGACAACATAAGAACAACAACAGTGAAAAGAAGTAGCATGAGGTTTAAAACCACAAACAGGAAGAACAAAAGACCCCCTCTGTTTAAATTAAATAAATTAAATGCCTAAACCCGTTGGACTCCCATCTGCCGATCTGTTTTATAACCGCTACACCCAGCCCCCATCTAGATGCCTCAGTAGCAGCGCCTATCCGGAAAGAGTGCAAACCGAACTGACTAGGATCCAAGCCTGCCGCTTTCAGACACTTGCGAAAAACCGCTATGAACTGAAAACGCGATAAATACGAGCCATCCTTGTGCATCAAGAACAATCCCGCTATATTAGGCCTGACTGCCGTAAGCTGCGATACCGCCGTCACTGGGCCACAGTCCGGCCATCTCATCCTCCAAGATCACCCCTTTACCAACCTGATCCGTTTTAGACTTACAAATGGCAATACTCACCGAGGCACCAGTTACTGCTACATCCTCTCTGAAAAGTCCCCCAGCAACGTGTTTGGCCGGGCTAACCAATTCCCCTATGCGCAGGGCCCCAAAGAAGGCTATCAAGAAAGCCGCCTGAAACAAAATCTGTTCATATCCCTCCAAACACACCAGCGGTATATTTGCCAAAATCAGCCATAAAGTGGCGAAGGAAACTGGGCGCCTAAGATCCCTAGACCTGTTACCCTTGCGATACCCCTTCATAGCCTGCCGCACTACAAAGATTTTGTGACATCCTTACCTCCTTGCAGCTTGAACCAGAAGGCCAAGCCTGCTAACTTACGGTCCACCGATGACACAGAGGCACCACGAAGAAAGTTTTTAACAATAAAATACAGAACCAACGACGACACATCTTCCCGGGGCGCAAGCCCCCCTACCTCCGCCAGCAATGAATTCCATTCCTTCCACGCACCTGCGTATGCTCCCCGCGTCGCCTCACTCAATGACTTGCGAATTAATCCTGCGGCGACTCCAATGCGATTGTCCATAACCGTGGAGGACAGGGGGTACCATGTTGCTCCGCTCCCGGTGCCAAGACACGAAACTCCTTCCATTGCGAACGAGACAAGGCATCCGCAATCCTGTTAGAAACCCCCGGAATGTGAGCAGCATAGACAAAAGCATTCAGACGAAGGCATAACAATACCAAGTGGCGCAACAAGCGCACCACCGGAAGGGAGGAGGCCGATAAGTTGTTGATGGCAGTAACCACTCCCAAGTTGTCACAGTGGAAACATACTTTTTTGTTCTGAAATGCACTACCCCAAATTTCCACCGCTAGCACTATAGGAAACAATTCCAAAAGTGCTAGGTTACGCAACCGGCTTCCCTCCAAGCTTCAGCCCAACCCCCGGCACTCCACTTACCCTGGAAGAACACTCCATATCCTCCTGACCCTGCCGCATCCGTAAACAATACCATGTTCGCATTGCTAACGGGGCCCGACATCCACACCGATCTCCCATTGTAAGTCACCAGAAAGTCGTCCCAGACCCCTAAATCAGCCCGGTGAGCCCGAGTCAATCGGATGAAATGTTTTGGGTTGCTGAACCCCGCCAGAGCCAACGTAAGCTGGCAGCAAAATATCCTTCCCATTGGAATAATTCTGCAGGCAAAATTCAATTTGCCCAACAGTGACTGCAGCTCCTTGACCCGAACCTTACGTCTGCCCCCCATGTCCCTAACTTCCTGCCGTAAGGCCACCAGCTTAACTTCCAGCAAATAGCATTCCATGGCTAAGGAATCAATCGTTATGCCCAGAAAAACTAGTTCCGTCATCGGGCCTGCGTTTTTTTTCCGGTGCCAAGGGGATTTCAAAAAGATCAGCTATGTGCTGTAACGTTCCCAGCAAGACTGCGCAAGCATTGGAATCCGGAGAGCCAATACACAAAAAATCATCCAAGTAATGGATGACGGAATTTAAACTGGATACGTCACGCACTACCCATTCCACAAAGGAACTAAAGGCCTTGAATAGAGCGCACGAAATGGAGCACCCCATCGGCAGACAACGATCGACAAAATACGACCCTTGCCACCGACAGCCCAATAGGTGCATGCTATCCGGATGGACCGGAAGCAGACGAAATGCCGCCTCCACGTCAGCTTTTGCCAACAAAGTCCCCCCTCCGTACCTCCGATCTATAGGTGATCGCACAGGCCTGCGGGTCGATACCATTGTTTATTGATGCCCCTTTGGGATTAGAAAGATGGTGAATCAAACGGAACTTGCCAGGTTCCTTTTTGGAAACCACACCCAGAGGAGAAACGACCAACCCCGGGAGTGGCGGGGAAGAAAACGGACCGCTCATCCTACCCAAAGAAATCGGCGGAACCGTAGTCAACGAGCACGGGATTCTAAAACCCACCGAGAATCCCTCCCCTAGGAGTCGAGCCGACTCCTGGTCTGGATACCTATTTAGGAAAGGAAACATCTTTCCCACTTTCAGTGGCGTCTTCCCTTTTTCCAGACCCATCTCCTGCCTTGTTCTTTCCAGCCTTAAAACACCTGGTGAAGGCGTGACCACCCCCGCATCCTGAGCATTCATGCTTGAAGTGACAGGACCCTCCGAAACGACAAGAGCTGTCATTGAATTGCCAGCAAACCCCCTTTTTTCTAGTGGCCGACGAACCTGAGGTGGAAGTACCGCCTCTTCTCTTCGTCTTCCTTTTTACTCTCATCTGGTTTAACGCGATCCAGATAAAATTTTTCAAGGGGGAGTAAAGAAAATATTTCTACGTACTCCCCCTTCCAAATCCTTTCCCGCCTTCAGGTGTGCACCTAGGGGCCCTTGGAAGCATACATATACTTCGCACTTCGCCGCGTCCGCCAATCTCACCTTGTCCACCTCCTTGTCACTTTTGTCCGTCGGCTTCTCCATCGTATCCTCTCCACTTGCTCCTTGTGGCACATCCGATGC
Source organism: Lithobates clamitans (assembly GCA_037952925.1). Taxonomy (NCBI): domain Eukaryota; kingdom Metazoa; phylum Chordata; class Amphibia; order Anura; family Ranidae; genus Lithobates; species Lithobates clamitans. The sequence goes on along the minus strand of JBBGZY010000117.1, from coordinate 196,609 downwards.
TATCACTACTGCCGGAGGGGCAGAGGGGCTAATCACCGACTCCACCTGACTCACTGAAGTGTCCCCCGTAGCAGCCGCCCCCCCCCCGGCACCCCCACTACCTAGCCTTTGCAATAGCTCCTTTAAACCCTGGAGTACCTCCTTAGTGAGCACATCAGGCCCATTACCCCCAGAGGTCTCCCCAGCCTGCCCCTGGGCCCCCATCCCTGACAACAAAGAGGGAGAAAGGAAAGGAAGAATAGCAGCATCACACTCACCAGGCTGCATGGGGCCAGGAACCCCTCCAGCCGCCGGACCGACTTCCCCAGCAGCGTCACCAATGTCCTCTTCCAGTTCTCCTTCTTCTGCACTGCTGCCGTCCGCTCCCCGCTGATCCTCTGGCATCACGGGATCCGCAAGCCGCCTCTGCGTCGGCCGTCCTCTCTCCCCGTCAGCCGCCGAAGATTCCTGGGCCACCGACAGGCTCGCTGGCCTGCGCCACTCCGACCGCCTCCCACCGACGCATCTGACATCATCCGGCTGCGCCCCGACCTGACCCGGGCTCGCAGCCGCCACCTGTGGCCTGGGGGTGCGTGTTGTTGACGGAGCTCCTCCTCGGGCAGACATGCCCTTCCACCCTCGCCGGTCATCCGTCCATCTGGTGGGGCCACCGGCCGCCTCCCAATCCTGGCGGGTGCCCGCCGCTCTGTCTCTCCCCCCGCTGGGCTGGCGTGCTGACTGGAACATCGCCAGCTACGCCAGCTGTGCTGTCCCGAATCCGGACGATGTAGGGTGGGGGAGGCGCGATCCGCCGAGGAGACCCCATCCCCCCGCAGGCTCCGCCTAGGATGGGGATTCCTTCCAGGCTCACCCCCGTCCAAAGCAGGCATGCGTTTAGCAGGGCGACCTGAAGGTTCTGCTTGCGGGCTACCGGTGCGGTGCTGGGCCTGAGGGGTCCTGTCAGGGGTGAAGCGCTCAGGGGGCTTAGACCTCCTAGCATGCTGTAGCGCAGGTCCTGCCCATGGGGAACTCTGCCGGACCCCTTGTAGAGATGCCGTGACTTGGCTCTGTATCCAGTCTGCTCCATGTATACCAGCAGCTGCTCATTGTTAAGCAGGAACTCTAACCCTGAACTAAAGATGCTCTGCACAGATGATGCTCTTGACAAGTTTCTCAAAGACTGTTACAGCCCCACCCTCTTGTCATCATTTTATTACCTACTAGCTCCCCCCTTTTGCACCAAATTCCGACCAATAATGCCCACCTAATTAAAACTATATGCCACACCCTTAACCCCTTACATTGCTGGCTTGCCTTAACACCCTGTCATGTCCCCCCTCCGATGACTACGTTCCTGCTTAGCTACGGGCTTCTCTTGAGACCTCTATGCAGGCTTGGCAAGATTAATGTGTTTAACCCCAGCCTTATAATCCGCTGAGCAGTCTCAGTCAATAAATGCAGAATCCCCATTTATCCAGCTCAGCACTGAGGTATCAAGTCAACATACCCTTTAAAGCAGCCTTTCTCAACCTTTTCAACACAGAGGAACCCTTGAAATAGTTCCCCGGTCTCAGGGAACCCCTGCTGAAAATTAGAGTTCTACAACTCATGATACATTAGTGTTATGGTCACTGGGAAGAATGGTCCTTACACTTGTGGTCATTGGGAAGAATGACCCCCTTACAGATAGTTAAAAAGATCAATGGTGTCAGTGGGGACTTACCTGAGAGGCAGAAATTGCCCAATGATGAAGGAACCCCTAGTAACCTTCTGAAGGAACCCTAGTTGAGAATCACTGCTTTAAAGCCTCGTACACACGATCGGATTGTTGGCAGACAAAGTGCCAGACTTTTGTCTGAAGGGCGTGTGCCGTGAACTTGTCTTGCATACAAACGGCACACAATTGTGGGCCAACAAACAGGAATGTAGTGACGTACTACGTGGAATTTCAGCTCTTGAGCGCCACCCTTTGGGCACCTTCTGCTAATGTCATGTTTGGTGAGCATTGATTCCGAGCATGCGTGTTTGTACTTTGGACTTTTGTGTGACGGACTTGTGTACACACACGATAGGAAAATCTGACAACAGACCGTTGTCTAATGAAAATTTATTAGCCTGCTATCCAACATTTGTTGGCGGAAAGTTGGCCAACAATTGTCTGATGGAGCGTACTAACGGTTGGATTTTAGGCAAACAGTCTGTCACCACATAATTCCCTGCCGAAAATCCGATCGTGTGTACGAGGCTTAAGGCTGGGTTCACACTTATGCAAATTGGATGCTGGTTTCCCCGTATCCGTACATGACAGGAGAGCATGACCGGCTCTCTATGGATGTTCACACATCTTCGGCTGCGGTCTGCATTAGGAAAAGGTCCTGTGTGTCTTTGGCTCTGAATCAGGTGTGAATTCAGGCAGAAATTCGGACCTGATTTGCACCAGACCCCCTGCTGTGAGCGACGGCCGCAGCATGTGTGAACCCAGCCTAATATAGAGAAATGTGGTCACCCAATGCTTTCTGTTAAGTAAAGTTATTGTAGAAGTGTGCTTAAGTATCTAATCTAAAAGCATCTATTCTATAAGTATCTTATATATAAGAAGTACCTATTGTATAACCACTTCAGCCCCGGAAGAATTTACCCCCCTTCCTGACCAGAGCACTTTTTGCGATTTGGCACTGCGTCGCTTTAACTGACAATTGCGCGGTCGTGCAACGTGGCTCCCAAACAAAATTGATGTCCTTTTTTTCCCACAAATAGAGATTTCTTTTGGTGGTATTTGATCTCCTCTGCGTTTTTTATTTTATGCGCAATAAACAAAAAAAAGCGACAATTTTGAAAAAAAATACATTTTTTTTACTTTTAGCTATAATAAATATCCCCAAAAAATGTATAAAAAACAATTTTTTTCCTCAGTTTAGGCCGATACGTATTCTTCTACATATTTTTGGTAAAAAAAATTGCAATAAGCGATTATTGATCGGTTTGCGCAAAAGTTATAGCGTTTACAAAATAGGGGATAGTTTTATGGCATTTTTATTAATATTTTTTTTTTTTTAAAGGCGGCGATCAGCAATTTTTATTGTGACTGCGACATTATGGCGGACACATCGGACATTTTTGACACATTTTTGGGACCATTGTCACCATACAGCAATCAGTGCTATACAAATGCACTGATTCCTGTGTAAATGACACTGGCAGTGAAGGGGTTAACCACTAGGTGGCAGTGTAGGGGTTAAGTGTGTCCTAGGGGAATGTTTCTAACTGTGGGGGGATGGGCTGTGTGTGACATGCCACTGATCTCTACTCCGATGACACGGAGCAGAGATCAATGACAGTGTCACTAGGCAGAACGGGGAGATGCTTGTTTACATTAGCATCTCCCCGTTTTTCCTCCCCGTGATGCGATCGCAGGTATACCCGCGGCGATCGAGTCCGCGGGACCCGCGACCCGACTCACGGAGCTTGCCGCGGGAGCGTGCCGCCAGCGGCGCTTGCGCGCCTGCTAGCTGCCTCTTAAAGGGGAACGTACAGGTACGTGATTCTGCCTGTACGAGCCCTTCTGCCGCAGTATATCTGCGTAAGGCGGTTGGCAAGCGGTTAAAGTATTCACACTATAAGTATCCTATTTATAAAAATTGTTAAGTACCTATTCTATAAGTATCTACTCTATAACTACACTATATTGTCAAAAGTATTGGGATACCTGTCTTTACACGCACATGCACTTTAATGACATCTCAGTCTAGAGCCTTGCACACACGCTAAGATTTTCGGACGACCGAACGTCCATTTTTCATGGCATGCTATTTCCATGTCGAAAGTGAAGAGGTTACTGACAATACGAAAATTTTCCTACGACAGAATACAACGTCAGAAGTGACGTAATGTGTTGAATAGTTTTGTATGTATGTTTCTGAGCATGCGCAGTCTTGCTCTTACAATTTTTTTCGTACGAAAACCGTAATAAATGAATGAAAATTGGACGTTGAGTTCACCTCCGACAAAAATTTTGTAGCCTGCACATCCAGCTTTTGTCTGATGCAAAAGCAAAATCGACTGTCGAAAGCACCATACTAAGGATCCGAAAATCGGCTGTCTGCTCGTCGTACAAATTTGTCCATCCGATTTTCGTATCCTGTGTATGGGCCTTAAAGGCCAAATTCCACCCCCCCCCCCCAAAAAAAATATTTACCCTCCTAGCAAAAATCCTCTTCCCCCCTCCTAACACAAATCCAACACAATCCCCACTCCTAGCACACCTCTCTAAATTTGCCCTCCTAGAACAATTTTTACCCCCTTCTGCCTCCCAAATTCCCCTTCTCAACACAAATCCCCCCCCTTAATCTCCTTGTGGTCCCCCCACAGTATCCAGGACAGCTGCCCTTCCTGCCCACCCTTTGTCCCAGCCCTGAGTTCATCTAACACCGCCTTCTTTCCACATAGGCAATGCTGCTGTCTAAACCTGTCCCTGTTGCCCCTCTATCGAGAATAGAGACACCCTAAGACAGGAAGTATGTTAGTGGCCGAAACACCAGGTGAAAATAAAGGAAAAGGGCCTTAAAGAAAACAAATGCAGCCACTACATTAAGGATTGGGAAGCTGCAATATACTACCTTTTGTTGTTGGGTTTAATACTGCTTTACATATCTATCTTATTCTGTATGGATGGATGTTGCACAGTAGCACTTCCTGTATGCGGGATTCTCAGTATCATTTCTTATTCTGTATGTATTGGCTCTTATTTTGTCCTGTATGCTGGGTAACACAGTAATTACAACATTTCAGTACTTCTTACCTTCCATGTCCAAAAAATACTTCCAGACAATGTTAGGTGGAGACTGAGGGTAGTATCCTTGGACAGAACCCAGAGTAATTATTTGAGGTTGAGAATTGCTACGTTTCAAAGCTTGAATTAAATCCAATCCAGACAGGGGCTTTAAAGACACAAATGAACAAAATGCTATATTTTAATAACAGTAAACTTTTCTCTGGGGTTTTTTTTTTTTTGCCTGTAGGAAGGGGATAAAGTATCCTCTTAGTGTAGGCTCTCCTTACAAGAAATTACCTTTTAACACCCCCCTATATTGGGTGGGTGGAGTCCTGTGGATGATACGGGTTTACATGTGCTTTGGGGAGATTGCGGCACCAAGAAGGTGGTTCCTGGATAGCCCTATATTACTGTAGGTCCTAGCAAAGCAATGGCTAGCAATGACTATGTGGGACAACCTACAGTATCTCAGAAAAAAGTGAGTACACCCCTCACATTTTTGTTAATATTTTATTCTATCTTTTCATGTGACAACACTGAAGAAATGACACTGTAAAGTAAAGAAGTGAGTGTATAACAGTGTAAATTTGCTGTCACCTCAAAATATCTCAACAAACAGCCATTAAAGTCTAAACCGCTGGCAACAAAAGTGAGTACAACCCTCACCCAAGTGAAAATGTCCAAATTGGGCCCAATTAATTTCCCTCCCCAGTGTCATGTGACTCGTTAGTGTTACAAGGTCTCAGGTGTGAATGGGGAGCAGGTGTGTTAAATTTGGTGTTATAGCTCTCACTCTCTCATACTGGTCACTGGAAGTTCAACATGGCACCTCATGGCAAAGAACTCTCTGAGGATCTGAAAAAAAGAATTGTTGCTCTACATAAAGATGGCCTAGGCTATAAGAAGATTGCCAAGACCCTTAAACTGAGCTGCAGCACAGTGGCCAAGACCATACAGCGGTTTTACAGGACAGGTTCCACTCAGAATAGGCCTCACCATGGTCCACCAAAGAAATTTTGTGCACGTGCTCAACGTCATATCCAGAAGTTGTCTTTGGGAAATAGACGTATGAGCGCTGCCAACATTGCTGCAGAAGTTGAAGCGGTGGGCGGTCAGCCTGTCAGTGCTCAGACCATACGCTACAAACTGCATCAAATTGGTGTGCATGGCTGCCGTCCCAGAAGCCCGCAAACAGTTTGCTGAAGACAAGCAGACAAAAGATATGGACTACTGGAACTATGTCCTGTGGTCTAATGAGACCAAGATAAACTTATTTGGGTCAGGTGGTGTCAAGCATGTGTGGTGGAAACCAGGTGAGGAGTACAAAGACAAGTGTGTCTTGCCTACAGTCAAGCATGCTGGTGGGAGTGTCATGGTTTGGGGCTGCATGAGTGCATGCCAACATGTACTGTGACATACTGAAGCAGAGCATGATCCCCTCCCTTCGGAGACTGGGCCACAGGGCAGTATTCCAACATGATAAGGACCCAAAACACACCTCCAAGACGACCACTGCCTTGCTAAAGAAGCCGAGGATAAAGGTGATGGACCGGCCAAGCATGTCTCCAGACCCAAACCCTATTGAGCATCTGTGGGGCATCCTCAAATGGAAGGTGGAGGAGTGCAAGGTCTCTAACATCCAGCTCTGTGATGTCGTCATGGAGGAGTGGAAGAGGACTCCAGTGGCAACCTGTGAAGCTCTGGTGAACTCCATGCCCAAGAGGGTTAAGGCAGCGCTGGAAAATAATGGTGGCCACACAAAATATTGACACTTCAGGCTCAATTTGGACATTTTCACTTAGGGGTGTACTCACTTTTGTTGCCAGCAGTTTAGACATTAATGGCTGTGTGTTGAGTTATTTTGAGGGGACAGCAAATTTACACTGTTAAACAAGCTGTACAATCACTACTTTACATTGTAGCAAAGTGTCATTTCTTCAGTGCTGTCATATGAAAAGATATAATAAAATATTTACAAATATGTGAGGGGTGTACTCACTTTTGTGAGATACTGTACATGCCCATCTGAAAAATATAATTGCTGAGAGACTATTTAAAGAAACTCTGTTAAAGAATACATTTCATAAATTATATTCAGGATGCCATGGAGCAGCGATGCAACATTTCTTTAAATAACATGCTTGGGGTTTGCCCTGAATTGGAAGTGGAACATCAGTGTGATGTATTCAAAGAACAAAATGTGATTCAATTGCCGGCAAAATGACAGCTCCCAGCTGTTTCGTTCTGTTTGTGAACAAAATGACCAGTGTTTCCCCTCATCTATACCAGACCTTTCAAATCAAGTATGGATTTTAAACTCGGGGTCCCTCCCGAACAATCCACCATGGATTTATGATAAGGACAAGGGCCTCTTCCCTACAACCCTGGCCTGGTAGTTGTGGGAGTCTGTGTACAGGGGGGTTATCAGAATCGGAAAGCCCTGTTTAACAACAAAAGGTTCTCCCAGATATCGCCCCCCCAGGCCCAAACTAGGGATGGGGGGCAGGGGTACGTGTGCCCCGGGCACGGCATTGAGGGGGGGTGCCACAGCTGGTATCAATCCTCCTACATCTGCATCTTTACCTCTCTCTAGCAGACTACCACCCCCCCTGCTTCTTTGACCCCCCGCAGCACTCATCTCTTCTCCATGGCTAGCTGTGCAGTATGCAGACAGGCTGAATACCGACATGATCTCAACACGGAGAAGCTGATCATAAGATCAGAAAGATATAACCTTCCTTGGCACTCGTCTTTCCTTCCCCCACTCTATATCCTGTTTGCTGCCATGGGGAATCTAGATGGAGAGCCGGGGAAGGAAAGACCAGGAGTAGGAGTGCCGAGGAAGGTTATGTTACAACTGTGTGTGGCTGCCTGTCTTTCCAATCATATGATCTGCTTCTCAGTGCTGAGGATCATGTCTCTATTCAGAGGAGGTGAGCGCTGCAGGGAAACCAGAGAAGCAGAGGTAGGGGGGAGCCAATGGAGCATGGGAACCAGAGGAGCATGGGGGGAACAGAGGAGCAGGAGGACCAGAGGAGCATGGGGGGGGAGAAGCACATAGGGGACCAGAGGAGCAGGGGGGACACAGAAGAGCAGGAGGGATCAGAGGAGCATGTGGGGGACCAGAGGAGCATGGGGAAACAGAGGAGCATGGGGGTACCAGGAGAGCAGGGGAGGAACAGAGAAAAACGGGCTTACAGAGGAGCATGGGGGGACCAGAGGAGCATGGGGGGGAATGGAGGAGCAGGGGGGAATAGAGTAACATGTGGGGGACCAGAGGAGCATGTTGGGAACCAGGGGAGCACGGAGCACCAGAGGCACATGTGTGGGACCAGAGGAGCAGAGGGGGTACCAGAGGAGCAGAGGGGGTACCAGGGGAGCATGGGGGAGACCAGAGGAGCATGGTGGGAATAGAGGAGCAGGGAGGGAACAGAGGAGCATATGGTGGACCAGAGGAGCACGGGGTAACCAGAGGAGTACGGGTCACAAGAGAAGCATGTGTGGGATCAGAGCAGCAGGGAGGGTACCAGAGGAGCATGGGGGGTACCAGAGGAGCATGGGGGGTACCAGAGGAGCATGGGGGGAACAAAGAAGCAAGGGGGGACCAGAGGAGCATGTGAGGGAGGAGACAGACAGCTGACTCAACAGATATGGCCTGAGAGTTTCTCACTTTCCTGCCTAATCTTGTCCCGTTACGAGGGGGGCTCGCCAAAGTCTTTGCCCTGGGTGAAAGAATGTCTAGCTTTGCCACTGCCTCCCTATTGTGATAAGTAAGGGGTACATAGGGGCAAAAACAAAATGTAAAGTGTAAATTAAAACACAAACAGTTTTTGACAAGTTTAGAATTAAAAAAAAAAAATCTAACGATGCACATCCGACATCAATCATGTCATCCATCGATGTAGATCCTTGTCAATTATGATGCCTACCAACCTGCTGAAATAATTTAAAAAAAAGCTGTCCCCTGACAAATCTTGTCCTGTCTCTTCACTCCTTCTAAATGATGGGGGGGGGGGGGCGAGGTCTCCTGGTTACATCATTGACTTTTTTTTGTGTGAGGTCCACCTTAAAATAATAAAATACTACCAGACCTAAAGTGCCTGGTATGAATTGGGGGGGGGGGGGACACCTGTGCCATTTTTTTTTAATTAAACCCCAGTTGTTTTGCTTACATGACCAGCCATGCAAATGAACGGGGCCGGTGGCACCACTGGTTACATATTGGACTGGTTGTTTTGGACCCAGTAGTGCCTGCACCCGCCAGCACCCTTAACAACTACTGAAAGCAAAAAGATGTCTTGTATAATAGCAGCAAAAATACTACTTTTTAGCTGACTGCTAATTAAATCCATAATAATGGGGCCCATTGCTCCCAATTAATCTTTTGAAACCCCAAGTGTAATGCAAACAAGTTCATCAAGTCGACATTTGTATAAAATTTCCAATGGTCTCTAAAGGCAATTTAAGATAGCAGAGAAGTGCAGGGAAGGTAGATACGGGCTTATGCTGCCTACTCTACTCTCTTTGTATTAGAATAAGAATCGACATTTTTTGAAGTTTTCTGAACATTTTATCTACGGTGTGTTTTACAAAAACAGCTTTCTGAAAAATATGTTGTTAACCACTCCATAACAGCAGAAGTATACATTACAAATTTATACACCTGACCTGTCAAATAGTGATTGGAGGTTTGCCAAAATTTTCTTTGGCACCAGTAACTCTACCTTCCCTGCCTCTTAATTATGTTATAATGTTTATGCCGCCCTTAGTCACAATGAGAAGGCTGAGGTTCTTGTCTCACAGATGTTTAATGTACATTTTGAGTTCTTACACCGACACATCAACACTGTAGAACAACCTTTCTTAACCTTTTTACCCCAGATGTACCCTTGAAATAATTTTCAGGTCTCTGGGAACTTTTGATAAAACCAATTCATTGGTGGTAAACAAAGTGGGAAGAATGCAACCCTTACGGATAGCTAAAAAGATAATTGGCTTTACCAAGTGGTATTGACCTTGGAACTATATAAGCACCATCAATTGGGAGGTCATCAGCCACAGCTCAAGGAACACCTAGCAACCTCTGAATTAACCCTGGTTGAGAATGGCTGCCATAGAACTAAATGTCATCAGAAATGAATTACATTTAAAACAAAATTACATTAAAAAAATTACATTTAAAACAAACATGACTTGAAACTCATAACTAGACAGAAATAAATCTACATACCACTTTTTCCTGCTTGTGAGCTAAGAGAGGGGTTTGTATCTTGAACATTCTTAGTGAGATGGCTTACTTTACACACACAAAAAAAAACCTTAAACCTTGGGAGAACAGCACTGTACAAACTTCTTTTAGTTGCAAGAAAAAACAGGAAGTGAGATGTAATAATGCATGATGGGGGAAATAAATGAACAAGCAAGCACACATGCGCCATCTAGAGGAAATGAACATTAGAAACACAGAAACTTTGTGCATGCAAGTACAATGTTGTGAGCAATAAAACCTCAATGTCTAAAGCTGAATTTTCAAACTGCTGAATTCACAATGTTTTGCAGAATAGGCTTTGCGTTGCTTGCTGATATCGTTATACTGTTTGCTGCTTGCTATTTTCTTATACTGCTTGTTGTTTGCTGGTTTTGTTATATGAATTGCTGCTTGCTAATATTGTGATGCTGATTATTGCTTGCTGGTTTTATGCTGCCTGTTTCTTACTGGTTTTGTTCTACTGCTTATTGCTTACTGGTTTTCTTAGTTTTCTTAAACTGATTGTTGTGTGCGGTTTTTGTGACGCTGATTGTTGCTTTCAGATTTTATACTGCCTGTTTCTTGCCGGTTTTGTTATACTGCTTGTTGCTTGTTGGTTTTGTTCTCTGAAAGTAATTGTAATGTTTCATTTTTTAAAAATAAAATAACAAACATGTCATACTTACCTGCTCTGTGCAATGGTTTTGCACAGAGCAGCCCTGATCCTCCTCTTCTGTGGTCCCCCCCCAGCACTCCTGGCTCCTCCCCACCTGCGGAGTGCCCCCAAAGAAAGCCACTTTCTATGGGGGAACTCTTGCAGGCTTCCTCCTGAGCCACCCTGTCTGCATCTATTGACAAAGACAGAGTGGTAGGGCCTCGACCCCCTTTCCCTCATCACAGAATTTGATTGACAGCAATAGGAGTTAATGGCTATCAATCTGCTCAGTGGGAGGGAGAGAGCTTAGAGAGAGACTGCTCTCATGCACCTCACTGGATCGAAATCAGGCTCAGGTAAGTATAGGGGGGCAGCAGGGGGATCCTGTGACGCAGGCAAAAAGCAAAGCTTGACAGTGCCCCTCACTCCTGGAATTGCCTCCCCTTTTTGCTAGTGTCCATAGCTGTTGGACCTTTCTTCTCTCTGCTGACAAAGCCTTTTCTTCCTTACTGTGTGAATTTATACTTGAACTGATGTTTCCCTTGCAGAGGCAGAATACCCGGACACCAGTGAAAGAACAGACTACCTTTAAGCTGATTTGGCACTGGATCCCATCTGTGGTGCTCACTTTGACAGGTGGTTGCATCTGTGAATTAGCTTGTGGGGTGCTTTACAGGTCCAGGGCTGTGGTCTTCTCCCTAAGACTCTATTGGATATGCCTCTTCTGGATAAGGTGAAGACTGAGCCAGTTTTCCAGCTCTGCTCCCCAAATGAGTTAGTGTCTCTATTGTGGGGGGTCCCCTGGTGCTGTCTCCCTGCTTTTTGAGGCACAAGAGATACTGAGGAACAATACCCGATGGAAGAGAGTTTTGCAAAAAGTCCCTTCTGTGGACCCTGCAGTGTCTTATTTAAATAGAGACGTTACTGTAATGTTGGATGATGTACTGGTGTTTAAAGCCCCTGCAGATTAAAAAACTTGAGTTCCCTTGTAAGGTTTCCTTTTCCTGGGCCAGTGTGGTCGTGCAACTTGTCACTGCATCCATGGGAGTGTGTCACGCTCTTCTGGTATGGGCAGAGTATATGGTAAAAGAACCTGGAGCCTTTCAGTCTGACTCATGGGCCAGACAGCACTTGGAGCTCTCCCCAGGAGCATTGCGTTTCTGCTTTGATGGATTGGGAGAGTCTCCCAAGCAACTTTTGCGCCTAATGCCATTGAACATGAAGCCAGTACTGCAGCTAGAATACTGGTTAGCTGAACTCCCCTGTAATAAGCAGTTGGAATGCATGCCAATCGAGGATGAACACCAGTTTGTGGTTCTGCCTTTTGGCCTAGCCATGGGACCACAAGTTTTCACGAAGGTGCTGGCCCCAGTCTTAGCTCTTCTGTGAGCCAGGGGTTCCCCAGTCAAAAGAAGGCCTCAGGGTTAATGTGCAGCAGACAGCGCAAGTCCTGCAGGAGTTTTGGCTGGGTCTTCAAAATCAAGAAATGGACCCTGAAGCCATCATACCACCTGAAACATCTAGACCTTGTCCTGGACATGACCCTGGCACATGTTTTCTTTCCCCAGGAACAACCTTAGTCCACAGTGAAAGAGATGAGTTTCCTGAACACCCTTCCATTTGTTTCTGCATGAAGGTGCTGGGTTTGACGGGAGCCTCCTTTAAGGCAGTAAAAATACCTATTCATACCTATTCACTCTGTGTTATTGACAGCTAGACAGACGTGGGCCATATTTAACTCCTACAGCACCCATCTGATCCATATATAATAAAAATGGACCCCAGAGTCCCAAAGAACCCTTGTGCTGCTGCATTGGATGCACAGCTGGTATGTTTTCCCCATGTGGTTTACTGGTTTTATGCAAAGACATCAAAAGGTCTTGACAAAATAGTGTTTAATCACACATAAGACAGTAAATATTCCGAATAATGCATGTTATTTTTTTAGAAACCTAATTTCTGTGTAATGAATATAAATAAATATATGTATATTGGGAAAGCAAGCTATTATATTAGTACAATTGTTGATAGGTTGTACACCCTCTCTATTTGTTCTGGTGACCATTGCCACACACCTTATCTTCCACAAAGGAGCCCTCTTCTGTTTGTGGGCAAAACCTACCTGCCTCCAATGGCTCTATAGGGTTACCTGCTCTAAGCTATCAGATGCCTTTTCTCTACCAAAACTGGCTTTCCCAGGATCAATTACCGTATTTACACTGTGTTTTATTCTATGTCAGCCTTTTTCAACCAGGGTGCCTTCAAGTTTCTGCAGGGGTTCCTTCACAACATGCCTAAAAGTTGTCCAAAAATTGTATACAAGCCAGCAGATGGATGAAGCCTGCCTTTGAGTTAAAAACTTTTCAGTGTGCACCATTGCAACCTTCAGCTGCCGGCGTCCTAACAACCAATGACGTCATCGATTGATAAGGAGGACGTCAGGGGCCTACACAGCATCTTGTTTGACCCTTTCCATCAGCACTGGGGTCACATTAGCTGAGTGAGAGAGAGAAACTGAGGGTTAAGAGAAATCATGGAAAATGAGTCAGTACCAGTGTTCTTGGAAGAATAAATCACCTCTAATGTTGGGTGTCCTACATGTGTGGATGTTGCTGTTTTATGTAAAACTATTAGTTTCGTTTTTTACATTTTAGAACGGGCTGCCTCAAGATGCAGAGTTTTAACCCTCTTGCCAACCAGCCGCCGCAGTTATACTGCGGCAGGTTGACCCCCCGTGGGCGAACCGGTGTAGCTGTACGTCGGTTCGCCTCTTGACCACTTGGGGGTGCGCCCGCGCCGTCGGAGCCGATGCGCATGCCCGGCGGTTGCAATGACCATTGGGCACCCGCCATTGCTCCACACAGAGACAGAATGGAGATCTGTCAATGTAAACAGACAGATCTCTGTACTGTCAGGGGTGAGGAGAGCGCTCTGTTGTTCATACTAAGTATGAACAACAGAGCGCTCTCCTCACCCAGGCAGTACCATCACCCCCACAGTTAGAATCACTCCCTAGGTAACACAGTTAACCCCTTGATTGCCCCCTATTAACACGTTCCCTGCTAGTGACATTTACACAGTAATCAGTGCATGTTTATAGCACTGATCACTGTATAAATGCCAATGGTCTCAAAAGTGGGTCAACAGTGTCCAATCTGTCCGCCATAATGTCGCAGTCCCGATAAAAATCGCAGATCACCGCCATTACTAGAAAAAAAAAATGCCATAAATCTTTCCCCTATTTTGTAGACGCTATAACTTTTGTGCAAACCAATCAATATACGCTTATTGCGATATTTATTACCAAAAATATGTAGAAGTTTACATATCGGCCTAAACTGAGGAAAAAATTTGCTTTTAAAAAAACAAATTGGGGATATTTATTATAGCAAAAGTTACAAAATATTGTGTTTTTTTCTAAATTGTCGGTCTTTTTTTGTTTATAGCACAAAAAATAAAAACCGCAGAGATGATCAAATACCACCAAAAGAAAGCTCTATTTGTGGGAAAAAAGGACATCAATTTTGTTTGGGTACAACGTCGCATGACCGCGCAATTGTCAGTTAAAGCGATGCAGTGCCGAATCGCAAAAAATGGCCTGGTCATTGAGCAGCCAAATCTTCCAGGGCTGAAGTGGTTAAAGGGTGCCTTGACTGACAAAAGGTTGAACAACACTGGTCTATGTATTTGTCTCTACTCCTTAGCAGGTGTCCAGAGTCTCAGCAAATAGGTCTCTATGAAGCTCTGAACTAAAAAGTGGTCTTAGATATGGTGATAGTATGAACACCTGAATACTGTGAATACTGTAGGAACAGCTAACCGTAACTTTTTGCTACTGTGAGGTTTAACAGTTGACAAATCTAGAGCAGAATACCCAGTGGCAAAGGATGACTTACCTTGAGTGTCCTCGTCAGTATATCGTTATCAGTTTCAGAAAACAACACGTCTAGCTCGGTGGTGAAAAATTCCTCAGAAGTTGAAAAATAAAGAGCCACAGTGGCCTCTGTGTCCCCAATATTCTTTATCCAGTGTATGCTGAGCCTGGGCACAAAGAACACCTGGCCACATGTAACGGTGAATGTCACAACATTGGCACTTATATTTGATTCCTTTTCTCCTATTATACCGACCCATACTGTTCCCTTGAAAACAAAAGAAAAACTATTGTAAAATGTTTACATACAATACAGTCTCTAAAATTGGATGAGGTCAGGACTCTGTGCAGGCCAGTCAAGTTCCTCCACCCCAAACTCGCTCATCCATGTCTTTATGGACCTTGCTTTGTGCACTGTTGCGCAGTCATATTGGAACAGGAAGGGGCCATCCCCAAACTGTTCCTACAAAGTTGGGAGCATGAAATTGTCCAAAAGGTCTTGGTATGCTGACGCCTTAAGAGTTCCCTTCACTGGAACTAAGGGGCCAACCCCTGAAAAACAACCCCACACCATAATCCCCCCTCCACCAAATGATTTGGACCAGTGCACAAAGCAAGGTCCATAAAGACATGGTAATCAGTGGGAGGAATAGTGCCCCATCGTTGGTGCCAGTGGGTGGAATAGTGCCCCATCATTGTTGTCAGTGCGAGGAATAGTACCCCATCATTGGTGTCAGTGGGAGGAATAGTGCCCCATTATTGACATCAGTGGAATAAATACTGCCCAATTGTTGGTGTCAGTGAGAGGAATAGTGCCCCATTGTTGCAGTCAGTTGGAAGAATAGTGCCCCATTGTTGATATCAGTGCAGGAATTATTGTCCTATTGTTGGTGTCAGTGGTAGGAATAACACCCCACCATTGGTAATCAGTGGAAGGAATAGTGCCCCATCCTTGGTGTCAGTGGGAGGAATAGTGCCCCTTTTTTTATATCAGTGCAGAAAGTATTGTCCTATTGTTGGTTTCAGTGAGAGGAATAGTGCCCCATTGTTGATATCAGTGCAGGAATTATTGTCCTATTGTTGGTTTCAGTGAGAGGAATAGTGCCCCATTGTTGATATCAGTGCAGGAATTATTGTCCTATTGTTGGTGTCAGTGGGAGGAATAGGGAAAAAAGCAAGCAAAGGGCCGCATTCGGCCCCCAGGCAGCAGTTTAGTGAATTGAGTCTCCTGTATGTTATGACAGAGATATGTGATACAGATATAACAATAGATACATATTTCTATTAACAAAGACACGCAATGGATTTTGCATTGCATATAGCAAATCTACATTTGGGCCATGAATTTTTTTTTATTTTCATTAAAATAACATGTATTTACAGTTGTTCAGTCATATATTTCTGTAGTTACCTGGATGACAAAGCCGTGAACATTGGCCTGCAGATTCCAGTGTGGGACACGTAGCCCTCCGGGTTTTAGATATAAAACACATAAGGATATTCCAGCTTGATGGGTATGGATGGATGTTCCAAAAATGAGATCTTCTAAACTTGTATAATTCGACTGGTTCTCTCTGTATTTTGCACATTGGATCCCACCTCCCTCAAATGTCTCATTCTATGGAAAGTAGAAAAACAATATAAATATACCAAATAATAGTCAAGTCAAGGCAACCTCTGTAATATTAGGTTGCAGATTGTTCTTTTTCAGATGCCTCTTTATGCATTGACATACCTCCTTAGACCCAGTCTGTCCAGACAGTATGATCACCTGATGACTTGGCACCATCCACATTTACTCTTGTATAAGGCACAGAAGTTGAATCCAATTGCAATTTTACTTTGGCTGATTGCAGTACAGAGGATGTTTTTCTAGTCTTTTGAAGTGTAAAGCCTCGTACACACGATCTAATTGTTGGCCAACAAAACCGTGGACTTTTGTCCGAAGGGCGTTGGCCCAAACTTGTCTTACATACACACGGCACACAAATGTTGGCCAACAATTACGAACATAGTGATGTACTAGGCGTACTACGTTGTTTTTCAGCTCTTTAGCGCCACCCTTTGGGCTCCTTCTGCTAACTTCTTGTTCGTAGAAGTTTGATGAGTGTTGATTCGCGCTTTTCATTTCGCACTTTTCATTTTGCGCTTTTCATTTCGCTCTTTTCAGTTCGTTCGTCAACCAGACAAGTTGTGGAATCGGAGGAGATAACGTGTTATTTATTATTGGCCTTGGAGTTATTGCTTTGACATTATTTTTTTGTTTGAATAATGGTTTGATTTGGTATATTTTCTATATTTTTGGATGCATAGAAGGCACTTTTTGGTTAAGTTCTATTGGCAGATATCATGTCTAATTTTATTTGTTTTCTTTTTTTAATGCCCAATAAAAAAATTGTGGAGAATAATACTTGGCTATGTGTTTTACTTCAAACGACAGTTTGGGAGTCGGCAGTTACATTTAAAAAAATACAATGTAAAATTGACAAGGGACACCAACATAGTTGTATCTTTGTTCTTAAAAAATACAGGATAATGGTGTTGTGGTAACTTGCCCAAATAATAAAAAAAAGCATAATAATATTATTCTTGATATAACAAGAAAAAAAAGGCTTTGAAAATTTGTTTGCAATAACTCCATCAGTATCACCAGCAAAGTAGCTTCATTATTATCCCATTAAAGAAGAAGAGAATTGCGCGCTGCATTTGGAGATTTCATAATTTGCCGCGTCATGAATGTTAATTCTCCATTACGAACGCTAATTTACAAGACCGACCGCTTCTGGCTCGTCCTTGCTTCCGAGCATGCGTGTTTGTACTTTGGACTTTTGTCCGACGGACTTGTGTACATACGCTTGGAAAATCCGACAACACACATTTGTCCGCAGAAAACGTTAAAACCTGCCATCCAACATTTGTCTGTGGAAAATCTGACAACAATTGTCCGATGGAGCGTACAAACGGTCGGATTTACCGCCAACAGCCTGACTTTGAACATTTCCCATCAGAAAATCCGACCGTGTGTACGAGGCTTAAGAAGACATTGACTTTCCTAAGCCCTGTCTCTGCACAGTACTAACACTGATTTAAGGAACATGGACGGACTGGGGAGGGTCTAGCTAGGACTGAACTAACTGACAGAAGGGAGAAACAGAGGTAGAAACCAGAATCATATAGTAAACAAGTTGTAGGACCCAACACCTCCACTAGATGTCAGCATACTACAAAACAATAATAACCCATGCAGTCCAATACAATACAGAAACATTACATAGAAGTGGGGCAGAACACTGTTGAACAGAGATGTAGAGCAGATATTGGGCAGTTAGCTGAAACCCTCACAAACAGGAAATTGTTGGAAACGAGCTCAACAGTAAGGCTCGGTTCACACTAGGACGACTTGGGATCCAACTTGTAAGCCCTCAAGTCTCCCCAAGTCGCCCCAAGAAGAGATTAACGTTACAGGGAATCAGAGCGTCTTAATAGACACTACTGAAGTCGCTCCGACTTCAGAGCGTACTCCCTGTACTACTTGGATCCGACTTGTAGGCGACCTGTACCATAGAAATCAATGGAAGTCGCCTCCAAGTCGGATCTCTACATTGAAGCGACTTTACAGTTAAAAAAATTAGTTTGCCCAGGCAAACCCCTCCCTCCCAGAGAGCTGATTATTCTGTGATTGGCCACAGCCAAAGTCGCCTGTCCTGTCCTGTCCTTACTAAAACAAGGAAGTTTATAGCCAGTAGCCAACAGTTGCCCTAGCGTCGGTTTTTGTCCGTCGGACTAGCATACAGACAAGCGGACTTTTCGACCGGACTCGAGTTCGTCGGAAAGATTTGAAACATGTTTTATTTCTTGGACCGTCGGACTTTTGGGGAAAAAAAAGTCCGCTGGAGTCCACACACGGTCGAATTGTCCGACGGAGTCCGGTCCATCGAAAAGTCTGCTCGTGTGTAAGCGGCATAAGTGGATGAGAACTTTTGCCTTGACTTTAGATCAAATGAACATAGGAGCAGCAGGTTGTAAACCCTCAGACATGAAATATGAACAAAGCATATCCCTCTACAGAGTGTTCCAATTAAGAGTACAAAGTATCATTTTTGCTTCTTCATTCCCCTGCTATCTGCATCAATCACTTCTGAAAAGTTTTTCTGACATCAAGAGAGTAAAAAGGGTGATAGGGAAGGGATCCCCAGCACACAGCCTGTGATTGACAGCCTCAGCTCTATTCCTGTGTGCAGTGTGTGTGTGTGTGTGTGGGGGGGGGGGGGGTGGTGGTCCCTCCTCTCCTCTTCAAGAGCTCTTCTCACTGAGCTCTACAGTGTGTAATTTCAGCTCCCCACCCCCTGCTTTCTCAAAGACCTTACAAGCTTTATAATTTCTGGACATTGAATAGCTGTAGCGAAGAGAAGACTGCAGCTAAACAGGTACAACTTATGTTAGAGGATTTGTTTCATCTCTGTGTATCACCTAAGACCAGTCACTTCACTAGATGTATGTATGTGTTTACAACTACTTTCAACTAGGAAAGAAAGACGTGTTTTTTTTGTTTTTTTTTTTACTTTCAATTTCATTATAGTTATTTAATTCATGTAAATATATTAAAGCGGAGGGCCACTCTAAAATAAAAAAATAACATTAACATTCTCAAAAAAATATTAAAAAAAACATTGTAAAAAAAAAAAATTTTTACTTACCAGAAACCCTTGTTTCTAGGCAGTCTTCCTAATCTGCCTCTTCCTATTCCATGGCGCTTCCTCCTCTTCGGTGAGCTGCCCCGTTGCCTTCTGGGACATGTGTGTGTCCCAGAAAACAACAGGGCCATTCACAAAGCACCGCGCAACTCGCACATGTGCAGTAGGAAACGTGCAGAGAAGCTGCAAGGCTCCACTGCCTGTTTCCCTTCATTAAGATGGCGGCTCCGGCACCCGATCCGATGGACGTATCGGCCTCGGGGGGGCGACATTGCGGCTCGCTGGACAGGTAAGTGCCCTCATTAAAAGTCAGCAGATACAGTGTTTGTAACTGCTAACTTTTAAAAAAAAATTGCAGCTAGAACACCGCTTTAATGTGTGCTATGTATACTTTTGTGACATGTGAATATCAATGATAGGTGCACTAGTGTTTTTTTATCTGACTTTTTAGTATTATTAGGTGACTTCATAATTAGTTTTAAGCTGTTCAAAAGATGATTTCACTTGTATATGCAGCATGTTTATTCTGAGTTTATTTCACATGTGCAGTACTTTAAAAAATGTTTGCTGTCTAGCGGAGTCAATAAAAAAACATGTTTAGTTTTCATTTGGGTTTCTATAACCAATTTAATCTTAGCATGCATGCAATCATTGTCAGATAAAAATCACAAAAACGAAAAAACAATGTAATGAGGCCAGTTCCACCCCAGGAATAAAGTGAATTTGCCCTACCTTTATTTTCGAGAGGGAAAAAACATATTCCGAGCAAGTCCTCGGATCACTGGGCTGTGTTGTGGAGGGGGCTGTAGCCTGGACGCTGGGATCTACAGTATTTGCTGGAAATCGGTCCATTAAAACAAACACAGTGGTCATGACTCCAACGGCAGTGGCGATGGCGCATATCAAACCACAAATGAGAAAGATTTTCCATGGTTCCAGGTATGGACAACACTAGAAGAGTAATACACAGAATTCAAAACGGCTATGCTATGAAGGATAGCCTATAAATGAAATAACTAAATGTTATCATTCTCATTTTAGGAGTCATATACAGTAGACATGTGCAATTCGTTTCATTCCGAATTCGTTCTTCATCACAATTCGGCATGTTCGTCAGTTTGGAAAACCAAAGAGCATTTAACAAATTTTTTCAAAAACAAATTTTTAAAAAGAATCAGAAAATTTAAAAATCCGAAATTCGAAAAATCCTGCCAGGCTGCATGCTAGGATGAGGGTCTGGTATGGATTTTGAGGGGGGACCCCATGCCTTTAAAAAAAAACATTTTGGTGTGGGGTTCCCCTTAAAATCTTCACCAGACCCAAGGGCCTGGTATGGATTGGGGGGGGGACCCCCACGCTGTTTTTTTAAACATATTTTCTAATACCGGCAATGGTATTGTATTGCCAGCATGTTAAACTGTTGGTGCTATATAAATCCTGTATAATAAATGTAATTGTTTTTCTTTATAAATATTAGTTTTGCTGCAGCAGGTTCTATACATGGTACAGATGTGCCACTTTACAGATAGACTAAGGGGACCCCCAGGCATTATATTTAAAGGGATTTTTCATTTTTATTGTTTCATTTTAAGCATCATTAAAATCACTGCCCCTTTAAAAATGATCTTTTTTTTAAAAAAAAATGCATTGATACATGTCCCCCAGGGCAGCACCTAGACCCCCATATCCTTTTTATGGCCAATAACCTGCATATAAGCCTTCAAAAAGGGCACTTTGGATTTTTCAAGTTCGGGTCCCATAGACTTCAATGAGGTTTGGAGTTTGGGTCCGAACTTTTGCAATGTTCAAGAGTTCTGGCACGAATCGAACCGGGGGGTGTTCGGCCCAACTCTACTGATCAACTTCTCAAGCTATGATTAGGGTACACTTTGTAATATACTAATATATTCTGCCAAACAAAAATCAACAAAGTATATCTTAACCCAAGAACCAAAAATGTCATTTACTGTAACTTATCAGTCCTTAGATGTGGTGGCTGCATTAGTGTTCTTTGTTTTCAGGCTTTTTTCCCTTTATATTCAGCTGGTGATCCTTTAACACAACACTAATTAAACTAAGTAAAATTACTGAAACAAGCTTAGTATCATTACAGTGGGTGGGCGAGCTTCTTCATTGCAATCTTCACGGCATCTCTGAGCCTTGAAAAGAAAAAAAAATATTTGTAAATAACTTGAATTGTTTTATGTTTTTGGTAAATGTGCCAATTTTCATTTATACTAAGACTGCACCTCCTGATTAAAGGGTTCCTGTATCCAAGAACAGAGCTCTTGTAAATAGTGCAGTTAGAGATACCTTATATTGTCAAAAGTACGCCTGCCTTTACAAACACATGAACATTAATGTCATCCCAGTCTTCGTCCATAGGGTTCAATATTGAGTTGTTTTATTTTATTGTTTATTTTATTTTCATTTTTTTATATTTACACTTTCCCTTTAAGAAAAAAAAATTTGATCACTTTTATTCCTTTTACAATGAATGTAAATATCCCTTGTAATAGGAATAGTGCGTGACGGGTCTTCCTTATGGAGAGATGTGGGGTCAATTAGACCCCACATTTCTCCTCCAGGCTGGAAAGCCTGAGATAAAAAAAAAAACAAAAAAAAACAGGTCGATCTCGGCTTTCCAGTATTTACAACTGCCAGGCCGGGCGTGATGTCATAACGGCGCTCCCGAGCCTCCGAAAGTCATAGAGATGACCGGGGACCATCTGTTCACCGGAAATTTCTATGGTCAACTTCCGGAACTGGTGGATTCCTTCTTCAGTCGGGCGAGCCGGTAGAAGCAACGGAGGGCGGCGGGAGGGGGGGCTGTCCCCTCCCACCGCCTGTAAGAACAATCAAGCAGTTGAACTGCTGCTATGATTGTTCTTACAGTGCAGGGAATCACTGGCTAAAGAGAAAAATACCGGGTTAATTCCTGTAGGTGCAGGCATCATCCCGTTATAACCACTGAAACGTTCATGTACGTCCTCCTGGCGGGAAGTTGTTAATACAAAATAACTTATCATTATCTATGTGTACTATTAATACCTATATTTTTAATGCACTATCAATGTTAGAAAATATAGAGCAATATTAACCACAACTAATATATACAGTAATACTTTGGATTACGAGCATAATTCGTTCCAGAAGCATGCTTGTCATCTAAAGCACTCGTATATCAAAGCGAATTTCCCCATAGGAAATAGTGGAAACTCAGATAATCCGTTTCCATTATATCTGCTGGTCTATGTAGTAGTATCTCATGTGGCCAGAGGTGCAGGGGCACCAGAGACACTCGTAAACACTCAGAGGCGCTCGGAGACCACTCGGAGACGCTCGGGAACCGAGTGTCCCCGAGCGTCTTCGAGTGTCCTTGAGCATCTCCGAGTGTCTCCGAGCATCACCGGTGCCCCCGCACCTCTGGCCAAATGCAGTACTGCACCCCCCAGTGGCTTAAATCGTGCTCGTCATGCGAGACAACACTCACAAAGCGAGTCAGGATTTTTTTTAAAAATACCTTGTATTGCGAAATGCTCATAAACCGCGTTACTGACAATCCATTGTTCCACTGTAGTATGATATGAGTAGTAAGAATCATATATTCTGTCCCTACACACTCCCAAAAGGGAAATTACTGCTAAAAGGGATGCAGACCCTGCCAATTTCCTCATTGCAGTGCAGCAGCTGATTAATTATTCTAAAATCACTCCCATTCACCTTCACTTTGCACATGGGCACAGATAAACAGCTATTTCTTCAAAATTACAAAAGGTAGATATCTGCAACAAACTTTTTAACCACCTGGCGCCGGCATTATAGCCGAAAGGCGGCTACAGAGTTGGCTTAAAATGCCAGGAGGGCCTACATAGAAGTCCTCCCGTTCTCGTGCTGGGGGTGCGCGGGCGGTGAGCTCTGTGATCGCTGAGTCCTTGGGACTCGGCTGATCACAGATCGGGTAAAGGGCCAATCACAGTGGACCCTTTACCATGTGATTAGCTGTCAGCCAATGACAGAAGGCGGTTATTGTCAGTGTTAAGAAAAGAAGAAATCCATTAACTGGCTTCTGTTAGAGGGACATCAGTCCCCATAGTGCCCAGCAGTGCTGCTAATCAGTGCCCACTAGTGCCGTCTATCAGTGCCCATCAGTACTGCTAATCAGTGCCCACCAGTGCCACCTATCAGTGCCCATCAGTGCCTCATCATTAGTGTTACTTTTCAGTGCTGCCTACCATTGCCCATCAGTGCAGCCTCATCAGTGCCTCCTGATCAGTGCCCACCAGTGGCGCCTCATCAGTGCCACCTATCAGTGCCCATCAGTGCCATTCATCAGTGCAGCCTCATCAGTGCCTCCTATAAGTGTTGCCGCATCAGTGCCACTTATCGTTGCCCATCAGTGCCACCTATTAGTGCCCATCAGTGCCACCTATCAGTGCCCATCAGTTCTGCCTCATCAGTGCCCATCAGTGCCCATCAGTGACACCTATCAGGGCCCATCTGTGCCGCCTCATCAATGCTCATCATTACATGGATGAGCGAGTTTGGGGTGGAGGAACTTGACTGGCCTGTACAGAATCCTGACCTCAACCTGATAGAACACCTTTGGGGTGAATTCGAGCGGAGACTGCGAGCCAGGCCTTCTCATCCACATCAGTGCCAGCGTAACATCATCTTTCACTTCATACTAAAAAATTGGGCTAACTTTCGTGTTTTATTTTTTAATTCATGAAACTGTTTTTTTTTTAAAAAAAACATGTTTGAAAAACTGCTGTGCAAATTCCATGTGACATAACAAGTTGCAACGACCGCCATTTTATTGGTTGGAGGACGAAAACGTGCTGAAATACAATAGCCGCCAGCAAAACCAGTCAGAAGAAGACTGCGTGATCAAAATAATAATAATAAAGGCAGTGCTAAAAAATTAGAAGTGAATAATCCATAATAGTGATGGTAAACATATATAAACACAGTGTCAAAAAATTCATGTAGAGCAAAAGTTCATAAATGAAAAGAATCCAAAAGAAGTGTCCATGAAAATCGTGTAATCCAAATTCATAAGTGATCTGATTTTACCATGCTATCCACCACCACATAAAGTTGGAGTCTTACCAGAATAATAGGACTCTATTACGGAGTCACAAATACCCAATGTATATAAGAGGTAGCAGATGTCATCCAATCACAGGATCAAAGATGCAACAAATTCAATGGCAACTCCATGGATATTCAAGAACGCATTCCCATCATGGATATGTAATGAAAAGGAGCATCCTCATAGTGTAAATCCGTTTAAAACTTTTTTTTTTTAAAAGGGATTTGAAGGTACTCACAATGTCAATGAATAAAACAGGCATATCAAAATCCAAAGACAGCAAGAAGCATGGAAGCAGAAACAGCTTGTGTACACAGCAGGATGGGCGTTGGCATGGTGATGGCACGTACGTGGATTCCGCCCTACATGTTTCGTCACAACTGACGTCATCTGGGGTATGTACGTGCCCTTAGTAGTCACGCAGTATTTGTAAACATCCAGCAAGGAAAGACCGCGGTGATCAACCATTTTATTCCCTAGGGTCTCTGCTAACAAAACCTATATGATGTTTGGGAAAAACATTTATACTGTTTGGGGATTCTGAGTAATTTTCTACCAAAAAAATTATGATTTTTACATGTAGAAGCGAAGTGCCACACCATATGGCTATATTAAGCCCATGTAAGTGGGCTTAAGCACCATATAGCCATATGGTGTGACCAAATCCCCATATTTTTTGAAAATGTTCAGGTGTTTTAAATAGCCCTGCAGGAGTTAAATGTCATTTTTTGCATGTGTGCGCTATAATATTTTGTTCTGTTTTATAGTCTTATGGCTGCACCATCTCTAATGCATCTTTTAGGGTGTGTCCCCCCCCCCAAATCTTTGTCTATTGTATGGATTCTGACCAAATCCTTTTGGGCTGGAGCACGCTACTCCCTCATCATTGCCTCTCATTAGTACTGTCCACCTATGTTATAGGAGGAGTCCTTTAGTTCTCCCATATAGAGGGGTGTATTTCTCCCATGGTTAAGAGAAGCAGGATCTTCCATTCTATGGATAGCGTAGGACCCAATAATAATGGGGTACTTTGTCACAGTAAGTGGACTTAAGCGCCATATAGCCATATGGTGTGACCAAATCCCCATATTTTTTTTTAAATATTCTGGTGTTTTAAATAGCCTTGCAGGAGTTAAATGTAATTTTTTGCATGTGTGCGCTATAATATTTTGTTCTGTTTTATGGTCTTATGGCTGCACCATCTCTAATGCATCTTTTAGGGTGTGCCCCCACAAATCTTTGTTTGTATGTTGGCCAGTGAGTCCCCTAGAAAACCTGGGGAAGGAGGGGAAAGAAAACGGTCCCCCAACCTGACTTGTTTCAATTGTGGCAAAATTGGACATATGGCACGAGAATACCGTGCACCGAAGAAGCAGGCCAGGAGACCATGGGTTAAAAGAAATTGACTAGCTTCAGTGCTACCTGTGATTTCAGAGACAGATGGCTATGATGCATTTGTAAAATTAACACTAAAAGAAATGCCATTTTTTGACGAGAAGGAGTTGACTTTTTTAGTTGACTCAGGGGTCAGTAAGAGTGTTATTTCTATACAAACTGTTTCCACAACCAGTTAGTGTACTGGTTGTGGAACTACATGGTTCTACAATGATGTTGCAGGAAACCCCCCCTCTTCAAATAAAATGATGTAGCACCCTCCTAGGTAGGTGCTAGAAGAGAGAGTATCGTTTTTGGTCTTTCTGCATACCAGGAAGATGTTCAGGTAAAACTTAGAGTGCTCTCTGCCTACCAGGGAACAGGATCTATTGGTTAGGTCTGCTCATTGTACTCAGGTGCAGCTCAGCTTGTTCTGACTGTCCCCCACTGGTCTAATATGGAGGCATATTGGACGGTGGAAGGGGATCCGAGAAGTGAGTGCACAGGTTTTGTAACAGCCCTGGCAATTGGCAGAGGAAAAGTGCTGCATTGCATGGTGGGATACTGTATATAAAGCCAGAGTACATGTGGTCAGAGTTAGTTGAGCCAGGAAACAGAGTCCAGGAGGGAAGGGGCGGCTGTCCTCTCCTCCGCGGAGGAGGCCGTGTGGCTCTGGGTGGTCGACCCAGGGGCCTAGAGAGAGAAGCTGAACCCAGAGGTCCTGCGGAGCTGACTGGAAGGGAGACACCAGGAAGTATCTGATTTTGCCTACTGTGAGTACAGATCTGTGTCTTTGGGGCCTGTCGAGTGAGGGCCCTTCAGCTAGAAGAGTCAGTGGATGGGTGTCAGTAAAAGGAATGCTAGAGAGTGTCCTGAAGATAATGTAGTGACAATATAATGTATATTTATTAGGATCTTCCATAAAATCAATTTTAAACAATAAGAAAACATGCCATAAATCGAAGGCTAATCAACACAAAGCGTACAGTACAGATGGGGAGGCAGAAATACACAGGACAGGGGAGTGGGGGTTAGGAGGGCACAATATCGGGATCAGAAAGGCACAATACAGGTTCTGGGACACAACCATCCTGGAACAGCTTAGTACAAAGTGTGACTGTTCTGGCAAATCCAGGAAAATTGACAAGTACAATGTAATGCAAGATTATCATGGGGCCCCCATGCACCTGGGGCCCCTGGGCAGTGCCCATGCATTAGGACAGCCCTGGCATGACTTTGCTGCTATGTGGAAAAGTGAGAACTATTTAACATCCCAAGGGAAACCTATAAAAAATGCTGTTCAGATAATGGCTTTGTTGGAAGCTATTACCTTACCAGCTGCTATTTCTGTAGTAAAGATACTATACTAAAGAAAATGATCCTATCACTATAGGGAACCAAAGAGCAGACAGAGCTGCTGAAGAGGCTGCTTTGTTCCCTCTACATGAAGGGAAAACAGTGTGTTTCTTAAAAGGTACACCTGATGTGGAGAAGGAAATTACAGGATGCAGCATCCCAAAAAGAAATAAGCAAATGGGAAAAGGCCTGATGCAAACACAATGAAAGAGGTATTTGGCATCAGGAAGATGGGAGACTGTGTGCCCTTCGTTCTATGTATTCTGCCCTATGTTCTATGGCCCATCTCCCCTCTCATGTTGCCAAAAGAAGGAATGGTTGATTCCATTTTTAAAAATATGGTTTGCACCAGGTATTGTACCAATGGCAAAACAATTTTGTCAAGCATGTTTGATTTGCGCACAATATAACATGGGGGAAAAGGTACAAACACCATCTGG
This sequence comes from Lithobates clamitans, assembly GCA_037952925.1. Classification (NCBI taxonomy): domain Eukaryota; kingdom Metazoa; phylum Chordata; class Amphibia; order Anura; family Ranidae; genus Lithobates; species Lithobates clamitans. Next base: position 169,123 of record JBBGZY010000117.1, on the reverse strand, counting down.
TCATATCCCAAGACCTTTACACCCATTTCAGAGGTTGCAGATAGATTATATACAGTTGCCAAAAGTAGGGATGTATGAATATGTTTTAACGTGCGTAGATTATTTTTTTTTTTTTTTTCGGGCTGGTTGGAAGATTTTACTGTGGGAAAGGCTACAGCTACTACAGCAACAGCTAAGAAATTAATACAAGAAGTACCGGTAGGATGCAGGTATGGAATTCCAGAAACTATAAAGAGTGATATAGGAAAACATTTCACAGGTCAGATAATGAAGGAAGTATTGACAGCTTTCGACATTGAACAGCACCTACATACACCATATAACCCTGCTGCAAGTGGTAAGGTAAAGAAATATAATGGATTGTTGAAAGCAAAGTTAGAATAACTCAAAGCTGAGACAGGATTGAATTGGTTACAAGGATTACCAATTGCATTGTTCTCTTTGAAGACTACTCCAAGACAAAAAGAGAAGATATCTCCTTATGAGAGACTTTTTGGATCAGTGCCAAAGACAGGTTTGTACTATCCACAGGCCCTAGCTACATCCTATGGCATGCTCACTGAGTATGTAGTAGGATTACAAAGACACCTTAGGCAGTTGAACTTTAAAATCTATGCTTCACTTCCAGATCCAGATGATCTTGAAGGGACACACAAGTTACAACCAAGTGACTGTGTGATGCTTAAGAAGCAACAGAGGAAAGGTCTCGAGCCTAGGCGGTCAGGGCCCCATTGTGTAGCAATGGCGACCCCAACTGCTGTAAAGCTTGAAGGCAGAGATGTTTGGGTGCATGTGTCACACTGTAAACACGTGCATAAAGCCATGGTACCTGAGCAATTAGGCTAGCTTAAGGGATGGAAGCCTCGGATCTTAGCAGGCGGTGCTTAGGAAAAATATTAATCTTGTCCTTTTAGTTTCAGAGTAAATCTCCCGTGGAGGAGGAAGATAGGAGCATGGAAGGGTGTCCTGATGGTATTAGTCCCATATGTGTGGGAAACCAACCCTTCTTGAACAAGATGATCCAAATGCATGAGGTGATCAGTACTCAATTCAATCTCTCAGATTGTTGGATATGTACTATGATTCCCCCTAGTGTACGTCACAAACCCATAATTGCTATGGCAGTGACAAGTCCTGATTTATATCATGCCTTAATAGTAAACATATCTACGAATAGTGCGTTAACTACGCAGCAAGGAAAAATAGCTAAGAAAGAGTATATGTTGATCCAAGGCATATCGGGTAAAGGAATAGTTATCCTAAACGGGACAATTAGAGTGGGTATAACACATTATTATCAGGAACCAGGTGAGAGCCAGGTTATTCTGAATGGGTGTTATAATATCTTAAATCAAACTATGTGTCAATGTGAGGAGGATGATTGCTCCAATTGTTTTGACAAGACCTTGAAGCAATCACTAAAGGCTATGAATTTACCGGATGAGTGTAATGAGACATACATAAACACTGGTGTAAATAAGTATAATAGATCCTTGAAAGAGTTGGTAGAGTCAGAATTGAAAATGTTGCAACAAGAGTCTTGCCTAATCCATACTATTTTGTGTGTGGTCAAAAGACAAGCAAAATCTTGCCTCTCAAGGCCAATGGTATATGTATTAAAGCAATAATTATCTATGCTACTAGACCTGTAAATATATCCAATCGGCTAAGAGAATGTTAATTTAGTGGGCATAAAAGATCTACAGAGAGTAAGGTATACTCAAAAAAAGCTGCTTTAGATGCTATTACTGAAATTGCACAGAAGTATAACATATCAGTATTTTGGGAGGCATTTAATGCTTGAACTTATGCTCCATCCTTTTCTGGATGGGGACATGAGATGGGAAATAGAATAAATAGATATGCAAATGTGACTAATATAATGTTGGGTCATGTCCTAGCAGCGTTAAAGGACTAAGCAGAAGAGTTAATAGAAATAATAAGGCAGGTGATTGCTAATCATATAGGTTTAGCCATTCGGTTTGCATCTCAAGGAGGATTATGTACAGTAATAAAACAGGAATGTTGTATCTATTTGGTTGAGAATAGCTATGAGATCAATGCCCACCTGTCAGCAGCAGAGAAATTACAGGGTGATGTACCTGGTATCCTTGACCATAACTTAGACCTGTCTGAGTGGGGGGAAGGTGTGTTGTCATGGACATCTTGGTTGAACCCATCTAATTGGTTTAAGGGAATTGGTGAAATGTTTAATACATTTCTGATAGGATTATTGAAAACAGGAGGGATTGTGTTAGGAGTGATCATGTGCTTGCTCCTGTGCTATAAACTAAGCTTGTGCATTTGCAAAAAGATTTATAAAAGTTTTAAATCTAAGAAAAACTCAGATATGTTTGTCACTTCATTCCAAAGGAACAATGAAAAGCAGGAGAGACAAAAGTTAGATGCCTAATCTGTCACCAATCTCTGAGGGGTTCTTTGACACAATCATTGCTGACACCTTTCCCGAGGTGCCTACATTGGTACCTGTGCCACCCTCATCCACAACTCCTGAGGAAACGAGCAGGCCAAAGTCATCATGGACTTTGAAAAAGATGAAAAGCCTTTGCTTGATGCTATTCAAGACCCTTAAATCACAAGTTCTCTTCCTATGTTTCCTGAAGTAGAGTGGACTGTGCCTTCATTGAGTGATTTACCATCCACTAGTGGTGGATCAACACAGCCTACCCTGCTTACCCCAACTATGCCAAAGAAGCTCCAGGATTGTCTCAAAGCCCTGAAGGAGTCAAAAAGAACATTATAATTGTTGAGAAACAACATCCAACCCGGTAGTGAGTAGGCACATTATGTAGGTAGGTTTGGGGAACTAAGGGGCAAAAGGATGCAGAGAGTAGAAAACCATACCTGTGAACATAGGCGTGCGCAGCCTATTGCATTAGGGTGTGCACCCGAAAGCTCAAGCACACATACATATATATATATTGTCAAAAGTATTGGGACGCCTGCCTTTACACGCACATGAACTTTAATGCCGTTTTAGTCCATAGGGTTCAATATTGAATTGGCTCCGACCTTTGCAGCTATAACAGCTTCAACTCTTCTAGGAAGGCCGTCCACAAGGTTTAGGAGGGTGTATATGGGAATGTTTGACCATTCTTCCAGAAGGGCATTTGTGAGGTCAGGCACTGATGTTGGACGAGAAGGCCTGGCTCGCAGTCTACACTCTAATTCATCCCAAAGGTGTTCTATCGGGTTGAGGTCAGGACTCTGTGCAGGTCAGTCAAGTTCCTCCACCCCAAACTCGCTCATCCATGTCTTTATGGACCTTGCTTTGTGCACTGGTCCAAATCATTTGATGGAGGGGGGATTATGGTGTGGGGTTGTTTTTCAGGGGTTGGGCTTGGCCCCTTAGTTCCAGTAAAGGGAGCTCTTAAGGCGTCAGCATACCAAGACATTTTGGACAATTTCATGCTCTCAACTTTGAGGGAACAGTTTGGGGATGACCCCTTCCAACATGACTGCGCACCAGTGCACAAAGCAAGGTCCATAAAGACATGGACTTAGCAGGGGTGGTGGGAAATTAACTTCAAGTGCAATAATTCACATTATAACTGTAACTAAAACATATACAATTAAGTGTAACACTCTAAAAAATAAAAAATCCAAAGTGCTATAACCTCCCAACTAAAAAGTTTTTGCACTCTAAGGTAATTGGTATTGCAATTATCTGTAGAGGGGTTTCCAACATCCCTGCTAAGGCAGCACTGATGGGCACTGATAGGCAGCACTGATGGGCACTAATAGGCTGCACTGATTGGCAGCGTTGATGGGCACTAATTGGTAGCACTGATGTGCACTGATAGGTGGCACTGATAGGCAGCACTGATTGGCACTAATGGGCACTGATTGGCACTGATAGGTGGCACTGATGGGCACTTATATGCATCACTGATGGGCTCTTATTGGTAGCACTTATGGGCACTGATATGCTCTGATTCGCAGCACTGATTGGCAGCACTGATCTACACTGATTGGCACTGATAGGCAGCACTGATTGGAAGCACTGATGGGCACTGATAGGCTGCACTGATAGGCAGCACTGATGGGCACTGACTGGCAGCACTGATGGGCACTGGTAGGCGGCACTGATGGGCACTAATTGTCAGCACTGATTGGCACTGATGGGCACTGATATGCAGCACTGATGGGCACTGATATGCAGCACTGATGGGCACTGATATGCAGCACTGATGGGCACTGATATGCAGCACTGATGTGCACTGATTGGCAGCACTGATGGACAGCACTTATGGGCACTGATAGGCAGCACAGATGGGCACTGATATGCAGCACTGATAGGCGGCATTGGTTGGCACTGATTTACAGCATTGGTTGGCACTGATAGGCAGCATTGGTTGGCACTGATAGGCAGCACTGGTTTTCACTGATAAGCAGCACTGGTTGGCACTAATAGGCAGAATTGGTTGGCACTGATAAGCAGCACTGGCACTGATAGGCAGTACTGGTTGGCACTGATAGGCAGCACTGGCACTGATAGGCAGCATTGGTTGGCACTGATAAGCAGCACTGGTTTGCACTGATAGGCAGCACTGGTTTGAATTGGTTGGCACTGATAGGCAGAATTGGTTGGCACTGATAAGCAGCACTGGCACGGATAGGCAGTACTGGTTGGCACTGATAGGCAGCATTGGTTGGCACTGATTGGCAGCATTTGTTGGCACTGATTGGCAGCATTCGTTGGCACTGATAGGCAGCATTGGTTGACACTAATTGGCAGCACTGATGGGCACTGACTGGCAGCACTGATGGGCACTGACTGGCAGCACTGATGGGCACTGACTGGCAGCACTGATGGGCACTGACTGGCAGCACTGATTGGCATTGATAGGCAGCACTGATTGGCACTGATAGGCAGCACTGATGGGCACTGATTGGCAGCACTGATAGGCAGCATTGGTTGGCACTGATTGACAGCATTGGTTGGCACTGATTTACAGCATTGGTTGGCACTGATAGGCAGCACTGGTTGGCACTGATAGGCAGCACTGGTTGGCACTGATAGGCAGAATTGGTTGGCACTGATAAGCAGCACTGGCACAGATAGGCAGAACTGGTTGGCATTGATAGGCAACATTGGTTGGCACTGATAAGCAGCACTGGCACAGATAGGCAGCATTGGTTGGCACTGATAAGCAGCAGTGGCACTGATAGGCAACATTGGTTGGCACTGATAGGCAGCATTGGTTGGCACTGATTGGCAGCATTGGTTTGCACTGATTGGCAGCATTGGTTGGCACTAATAGACAGCATTGGTTGGCACTGATTGGCAGCATTGGTTGGCACTGATTGGCAGCATTGGTTGGCACTGATTGGCAGCATTGGTTGGCACTGATTGGCAGCATTGGTTGGCACTAATAGGCAGCATTGGTTGGCACTGATAGGCAGCATTGGGTGGCACTGATAGGCAGCATTGGGTGGCACTGATAGGCAGCATTGGGTGGCACTGATTGGCAGCATTGGTTGGCACTGATTGGCAGCATTGGTTGGCACTGATTGGCAGCATTGGGTGGCACAGATAGGAGAGAGGGGGAGTTTCACATTCAGGAGATCGTGAAAATTGCCAGAGCTATTTAGTGTATGAAACTGTCAGATAATGACACTGCATGCAGGGAGAGACACAGCTGTTAAAAGTCAGCGGTGATGCTGGTGGTGGGCGGGACTGAACAGTTACCAAACACCAGCCAATAGGATGGGGTCTGGGCGGGCCGCTACATTTCTCTGGCTCCGCCCCCTCTCTGAAGCAGCCCAATCATTGGCTGGTGTTGGCGCTTGATCCCGCCCACCCCCGACATCGCGGCTGAGTTGTAATGACTTACAACTCAGCCACGATGTCGGGAGTGGGCGGGACCAAGCGCCATAAACACAAGCCAATGTTTGAGCTGCTTCAGAGAGGGGGCGGGGCCACATACATGTAGCGGCCCGCCCAGACCCCATCCCATTGGCTGGTGTTTGATGGCCGTTCTGTCCCGCCCACCCCCGACATCACCCTGACATTAAGACAGCTGGTCTCACTTCCTGCATGCAGTGTCATTATCTGACAGTTTCATACACGGATCAGCTCTGGCAATTCTCACGCTCTACTGCCTGTGAAACTGTTTTACAGGCAGCGCGGGCCACACACTCTCTTAGATGCAGCATTTTGGGGCAAATCTCTGGACACAGCATGGGGTGATTAGGGTGTGCCCAGGCACACCCGGCACACCCCGTGCGCACGCCTATGCCTGTGAAGCTGAACTACAGGAGTAATGGAGGTAAGAACAGCATCTCTGGGTTTCCCACCCCTGGTAATCATGTTGCAAGGTCCCTCCAGCAGTAGATGAAAATTAAAAAGGAGGTGGGTTTGGTGATCAGCAGGTGATCAAAGGGGGTTGGAATTTAGAGAATCTCAACATTCTCTGCAGCCTTCCTGATGGTTATGTGTGGGTCTAATAAACTGCACATCCTATGAGTGTATTGTAATTGCTAATGTGTGATCAATAATTAAGATGCAATAAGCAATAAAGTTGAAGATTTGAGTTTTTCTTCACAGCTATGTGTAAGAAACGAATGAATATGATCAGTATTAATCAAAGGAGGGAATT